>OY755202.1:13739440-14939440 GCA_963576765.1 Draba incana | reverse complement strand
ACTACTGTGATAAAGGCTAAGCAGGCACCTTAACTTCAAACGAAAATGCTGATATCCACTACATCTTTAACTCGGTACTGTTATCTCTAACACTACCGAGCTGGGGAGCTAACTGTTGAGGTCGGTTTTCACCCTTTTCAATAGTTACGTTTAAAGTCAAGCATATAAAGAAATGACTCTCCGGATACTCGATGAAGAAGGCGAAAAAGCACCTAGGTCTTCACGCGGAGCAAAGCAGGTAGCCATGGAAGGTGTCTGGGCAAGGCAGAGGGCCGCACAAGACTTCACGAGTGAAGACAGGTTCGGCAGGACGGAGCCGACCCTGGCTTCGGCCTCATGACCGAACCTGGCTTCGGTCTCGTGGCCGAAGCCAGCCTCTCCTCGTGACCGAAGCCAGCTTCTCCTCGTGACCGAAGCCAGCTTCTCCTCGTCACCGAAGCCAGCTTCTCCAGCGCAGACTCCAGCCCAGCAACAGCCTGAAGCCCGGTCCAGACACGAAGCCCACATTGGTGCAACCGACTCCGTGAAGACTTAGGAGACTTAGCCGACTTTGGAAAGCTATATATACTTCTTTTGTACAAACCCTAAGGGGATCCGCAATTTTCATACACAAGCTTTGTACTCAACTTTACATAGTAATACACACAACTCTTTCTCAATCTCTGGTGATCCCTAGTTAACATAGAAATCTCTAAATTCCCCTCATGAACTCTTACAAATCTAATTGTGTTGGTTTCGACTCCCACATTGCTTTGTTTACTTACTTTAATCATCATCGTGCCTAGTTTAATCTGAAAGTCTTAATCTATTGTGTTTATCTGATTCCCTGTGGATTCAATCCTTAAGTACTATAATTGATCTCTCAATTTGAGAGAGTTTAGCTCTAGGTCTAATTTGAGCTTATCACAAATATTATGTAATAAAGGTGCTTTGATTCTATATCTTTGACACTCCATACCATTGCCAAATGAAAGCTCACCCAATTGGTCATAATGTGTCCAAGTTTAAGCTTGATTCAACAATGATAAACTTGGTGCTTCTGCCATGTATCACTTTGGACCTATTATGACTCGTTTTCCTCCAAAAACATCAGAAGATACCACCCTTCTTCCATCCAACACACTCCAAGGTCTCCAAATACACCTAAAAACACTAAGAACAAGATGAAAAACTGCAAGAACACATATCCTAGACTCAGGGCAGTCCAACAAAAATAATGGCCCAAAACAAAAGAGAAAAAAAATTCTTTAAAATTTTTATGATTCAAATTTTTTTTAATTATATTAGCTAAAAACATTATATTTCACAAAACCATATATCTTTTCTTTTATTGGTGGTCCAAATTTTTTATTATTTTATATTTGTGGCCTAAAAAATCACTAATTTATTTTTATTTAAATTTTTGTAACCCTACAAATTTAATATTCCAAAATAAAAATGTAGCCTACGAATAATTATTTTGGTGGCCATAAGCGGTGGCCTAGCCCTTATAGTCTCTCGGCCGGCCCTGCTTAAACTTGTTGAGACTCAAAATGGATAAAATGCATTACAAGTGATATGAAAGAGGATTAAAACAAGTAGAAACATGATAAAATGCATGTAAAATCCCAAATATCAACTTCTCTGGACTTGCTTTTTTGCATTCCGGCAAGTAAATGACATGTAACCCGGGAAAGAGGCATGAAGGCAGAAACTCAAATCCAAAAGAAACAACGAATAAATTCAATAAAATTTTCTTATTAGAAGTTAAAGCGATGCACAACAAACTTTACTTACAATCGCCATACTCATCGTAATTTACTTTTAATCTAAATCTTGAAACTAAAAAAAAACTTTACCATCAATTGACTGCACTCCTTAACATTCATTTACTAAAAGATGACGCATCTCACAATAAGCTTATTAATCATCTACAATCGGCTAGGAAGAAACAAAGCTTAGAAAAAGTGTTTGAAAACCGGTTTCAATATTTGGCGACTAACTCTCGAAAACAAAAGAATGCAAAACACATCATTAAATTAAGAAAAAATAGAGAGATCACATATGCAATCCTCATGTTTTATTAAAAAGACCACTTATGCAATATACCTCAGTCATTTGGAGAAATCAACTCTATCAGTGTTTGTCCTGAACGAATAACATGTTACCACCATCATCCTTCTCTTTTACAAAGAGAGTTTTTTAACAATTTGGGCGTCAATAACTTTAAGACTGGTTCACTCACCTAAACGGGTAGAATTATTTCCAGGTCTCATGCAAATATTGTAGATCGACTCCAAATTGATTAATTGTGATTCTTTTTTAAAAAATGGAAAATTAAGCTTATTTCTCTTATTTTAATCATTAATCTTGTTTTTATATTATAATTTGTTTCTATTAAAAAAATTGAGAACTAAATATATATAAATTAAAATTTAATATACTATGTTTTGCAAAAAAAAAGGTGGTGACAAAAATAAATACAACTAAAAGCTGAGATAAGTAAGTGTAACGACCTATGCATAGAAAAACGTCATATATCATCGACAACTTGCTTAAATCTGAAACCATTTGATTTAATAAAGTTGTCCACCAAAAAGTTGTCAAGGTGATATTTGTATATGTTAAAAAAAAAATTTCGGTCAAGTGATAATACCTCATCTCGATCAACGTGAAACTTCCTCAATTTCCAAGTAGATTCATTCTATCAGGTAAACCCTTTTTCTTCACTTCTACTCCTGACATCAATGTTCCTCCATAATTACACTTTACCTATGTAAAATCTATATCTAATAGTTAAATAGTTCCTTTCTCCTCTTTCAAAGATGAAATAAGGGGGTTGATCGAAAATAAAGGGGGAGTATTGAAATAAAAGCAATGAATTTCTTTCAGTTTTGGTAATGTACGTGAAGTATTACAATTTTTTTGCTAGCAAATTCTATAAATTTTTGCTTGATACATTGATTTACTCATTCAAACTATTTGACTTTTTTTGAATTTAGATGATGCCAATTGATTTATTTTTTTTTCACTTAAAAACGAATCATCATTTTTTTAATTAACAAAAAGTTATTGACAAAATCTAATTTCGGCGAAAAGTTACATGATACAAAAGAAAATTTCTATGATATGGTCTTTACAGCCGGACTAAATTATCAATTATACAACCCATATACATTACAAAAAAATACAACTAAATTTCCTGCGTTGAAACATATACATTACAAAAAAACACATATTGATGGTAAATATCATAGCATGAAAATGTACGTTATACTTTTGGTTATTTCTAAAGGTTAATTAGGTGAATAATATGTTGTGTGACTGAAATTAACTACTAACATGTGTTGTGAGTTATTTAGGTGAGTAATATCCCTTTAAGTAATTTTGACGGAAATATTTCTAATGATGCAACTGATGATTATAGTTAACTATTCTATGCATACATAGTCATCTATTCTAATTATAATATAGTTTATTTTGCGATTAATTCATATTTCGGATATTTTTAAATAAAATATTTTATCACGTTAAGAAAAAAAGTAAAAGAAAGGAAAAGAAAACAATAATGAGCTAGAATAACAGAGAAGGAACATGGATCCTTAGTGAAGAATCAAAGAAGGAATCATAAATAAAATATAAGTAGATAAAGAGAGAGACAAACAAATTCCAAGACATTGTAAAATTTGAGGAGAGATCTTTGGATTCAGAAAATAAAAAAGTTATGATTTTATTTTTAGTTAGGGCATTTTTAACCCATTTAAAAGTTATAAATAGCAATTCTTTATATTTTTTTTTCCAAATTCTTCTCTATTTTCATTTTTAAAATAGAGATTTCTATATTTTTATATATTTGGGGAAAGAAATAATTTTTTTTGTTTTATTTAAAATATTTTTATTACAGAGGAAAATATAATAGTTTTTTAAAATAAAATAAAAAAGATATTGGAATGAAAATATGATAATGCTATATTTTTTTCTATTTTAAAGTGGAAAAAATATAACTTTACATTGGAGATTAAGTGAGACTAATAAAGTTTGACCATGCACGAAGGTCGTATATGCTCTACGCTTATAGGTATTTTTTGCTTTGCCGTAGTCATTTCGATTCCCTTTTCGCAATTATTGTGTTCCCGTTTACGATCCCAATAACTTATTTTGTTACAATACCAAAGCTTGATGCTCTTATATGTGGACTATAATATAGTTGCTACATATGCTGTACATAAACACGACGTGTACAATTCAAATCTTTATGTTAAAACAATTCTCATTTTATCACATGGATATGAGTTTTTACTTTTGGTCAATTTAAAAGCTTGGAAATTTTTTTTATCTGTGGACTGCACCCATTGGCAAATCTAGAATTTTAGTTTACTAAGATCATTAAATAATATATTTTAAATAACATATGATTAAGAGAATTATAAATATAATATTTGAAATAACCAACATTTTTTAAAAATAAATAAATAATTAACCCGGATTTAGTATTCCTATAAATACTAAATCCTCAACAGCTAATTTAACAATTCATTCCAATAAACCATTTAAATCCAACAAAACAATTTAATTCCAATAATCAAATCAACTCAAATTCAATTCCAGAAATCCAATTCAAATAACTCTAGCAACCTAAGACCATGTTTTACTAGAAACAACAATACTAATCACCCTTATAATCCTCTTCCTACGGCATGATTCTGCGATCACACTTTTCTTTTACCTGCAACACATCAAAAAAAGAGTTGCGTAACTATTTCATAAATACTTAGTGAGCCGGTCATTACTGGCGTAACAAGTAGGCTCAGGAAAACAATTCAATCAACATCATAAATCACCACACAACCCAACAATATTCAACAATGCATTTTAAACACATTTTTGAACCGTAACAGATCGTGTCGAGCGATACGACCAAAGGGCTCGCGTCGAGCGACACCAGGCTGGTGTCGATCGACATTCTACAAGTACTCGTGTCGATCGACACCAAGTTTGATTTCTGAATCCGAACTTTGACACTTTGACGCTTCATTCCGCAATGCTCCAAAACTTCCAGTAAACATCTTTATGCTCCAAACGTCTAGAAACCGGCAAAGATTCTAAAACAAACACAAAATACCACAAAGACTCTATATATTGGACTTATATCATGGCCTAAAAATGGGTAAAAACCATGATATATCATTCGCCCAACCCCACCATCGTCGTATCGTCTACGATAGGTTTTCTTAGTTTTCACGGTTTGGCTAAAGTAGTAAGTAGAGAAGTTTGATGTTTCCTCTGTCAAACTTCCAACAATGATTGATCCCTCAACTCTTGCGAGATTTTTCGCCTTCATCTTTAGATGTTTGAAGAACCTTTCAAATGGGTACATCCAGCGAAATTGGACTAGTCCACCCAAATCTAACTCATGAGGTAAGTATATAACTTGATGTTCCATAACATCGAAAAAGGAAGGTGTAAATATCTTCTCTAAGTTGCAAATAGTGAGTGGAATGTCTGAATTCAACTTCGAGATTTTGTCCTCCATTAAAGTTCTAGCACATAAGTCCCTGAAAAATGCCCCAATACTTGAAATGACAATCCGGTCCTGAGTAAGTTAATTATTACACTTACAAAATAATTGTACGTATATATCAATAACCATAGATAAAATTAATTAACACATGCTAATACCTCGTGTACATCTTGCGGTAAAAGCTCTTGAAATGCGAAAGAGAGTAGTCGCTGCATGAACACATGAAAATCGTGGCTCTTCATCCCAGAAAATTTCCCCCTTGCTCAACACCCCTTCAAAAAGTGGACACGTATCCATCTGGGAACTTCACCCACTCTTTAACCCAGTTAATCAAAGCATTCTTTACAGCAGGTGATAGTGGGAAACTGGGAATCAGTGCCCTACCATCCCTGTTAGATGTAACTATGGCCTTATGCATAAAGCCGCGAGATCGAGACGTTATTTTTTATTGTCTTTTGTTTTACTTGCAACATTCAACAATGTGTGTATAATATTCTCGAAGAAATTTTTCTCCACATGCATCACATCCAAGCCGTGCCTCAGGATCCTTCCCAATAATATACTTTTCTGATGCCAGTTATGGTACACCCCATACCCAACATGCATATTTGCAGAATTGCTTTGCCAATTATCCCTAACTTTTACAGTTTCTTTCGCACCATATCCATCCATTTGTTCTTCCAACTGCTCACTTGAGAGGTAAACCAAGGGGGAGGATTTAACAACTCTATTTCGGAACAACGTCCTACTCTTTCTATAAGGATGAGCCCTTGGAAAAAAACGATGATGGCAGTCAAACCAACAAGGTTTCCCTCCAGCTGACAATTAAAATGAGTCAGTCTGATCTAAACAATAAGGACATGATAACTTTTTATGCGTTGTCCATCCAGATAGCATGCCATGCGCCGGAAAGTCACTTATCGTCCATAGAAGGACAACCTTCATGTTGAAGTTCTGACGGCTAGACGAATCAAACGTGCGTACACCAATATGCCACAGCTGCTTTCGTTTGCTGGATAAGAGGCTGTAGGAAGACATCAAGTGATCTTTTTGGATGCTTAGGCCCTGGAACCAAAATGCTGAGAAATAAAAATTCTCGATGCATACACAGTTCCGGTGGCAGATTATATAGCGTCACTATGACTGGCCATAACAAATATTGCCAACCAGACATACCAAAAGAACTAAACCCATTAGTGCAAAGTCAGGATGTACCGTGTGAAAATGTTTCGACGCCTTTGCATCTAATGGATGGGCGACCACCCCTTCCTGACACAATCTTCTGCGTGCCACCTCATTGCCCCTGGTGTCTGCTCTGATTGATATAATCGGTTCAACCTATTTGTTATTGAAAGATACCACATACGCTTGAATAAGACTTTAGTGCGACCACTAGTCTTCTTATAACTTGGATGAGAGCAAAAACGACATTCCTGTAGCTGAGCATCATATTTTCAAAAAATCATACAATTACTAGTGCATACATCAATCATCTTAGATGGTAATCCAAGACTTGCTACCAATCTTTGTATCTCATAGTAACTCTCTGTAGAGTTATTACCCTTTGGCAAATACTCTTTAAACAATTTACCCCATTTATCCATGCAATTTTCACTGAGGTTATATTTGCTTTTAATTGTCATCATCCTAGATGCTAGCGATGATTTTGAAAGCCCTTCTCTACATCCTTCGTAGATAGGTTCGTTAGCGGCATCTAACGTATCATAAAAAAATTTTGCACTCGGGTTTGGTTCTTCAAAAGTATTATCACTAAACGAAACATTAATTTCTTGAAATGCATCATTGACCATGTCATTAAACCTATTCCCATTAGTATTGCCATATGCAGAGTCATTAAAATTATCATGACCATATTGATAATTATTTTCCTCATAATTACTACCACCTTCTACAATCCCACGATAACTCGTACTTGAACTACCCGGAACATTGACAACAAAATCCTCTCCATGCGAAAACCAAACATAGTAGTTATGTAAAAACCCCTCGTAAATAAATGTTTCCAAATAGTTCACGTATCATGTGCATCAATGTTTTTGCATTTCACACAAGGAAAAAAAATTCTCACGTTACCGTTATTGGTGAATCCCGCAACGGGCCCTTGGTTGTTTATCACCTGGGTCAAAAATTGGTCATGCCCTTCTTTAAATTCTCTAGACACTTCGCCAGTTTCTGAATTTTTGCGGTTGTACATCCATGCTCGAACCATGTAGACCTCATGATGCGAAGACATCTTCGATTATCAAATCTCTCGATCTCTTTCAAAAAACTTTGAAAAAAAATTGTGTGTTTCTCGGATTACGATTGTTTTTAGAATATGATTGGAATGTTTGTTGTTTTCTTTCATCACACATTCGTGGTATTTATATAAGTTTAATTTTTTTTGCTACTAATTTGCAACATTTTTGCTTCACTTTTGCGATCCGTTTGCGACTAAAATGTTGCATTCATAAACAAGTAAGAATCATAAAAACGTGTTGTAATTATTTTCGTTGCAAAGTGGTAGCAATTTTTATTTTGACGCAAATTCCTCGCAAAATTATTGCCAATATCACAAATATCTTTCCATACAATATCACAAATTTTGCGATGATTTTGCGTCGAAACCAAACAATCAACGCAAAATCGTCGCAAATACTCAAACATTTGCGACGATTTTGCATTGAAAATTTATCACGCAGATTTGCGACGATTTAGCATCGGTGGATGGAATAACCTCGCAAATTCGTCCCAAATGAGATGCAAATTTGTGAGGTTTTTTTCCTCGCAAAATTTCCTCGCAAATGGGCCTGCTTTCTTGTAGTGTCCATATTTACTACATAAGAAATATTAAGTTTTTAGGCTAAAACTCTTATATTCAAAACTATATTCTACGGGCTAGTGATTACAAGTCTTGATAATTTCCAGCTATTTAGGACCAATCTCACGGATTTCTCCGTTTCTCTTCTTTGGTCCGACCATTTCTTGGTTGGTACTCTCTCTATATCTCTTCGTTGCAATCTCTCTTACAACTAAATTTATTCTTTAAACTTTTTGATACTCCATGGGCCATCTTCCTTCTTTTTGGACTCACCACTTCCATTCTTTTGTTGTCCGACTCTTTTTTCTCAGACTCTCTTCAACCACTGCGGTCTTGATTGCCGACTTTTCTCATGTCAACTTATCACTCATTATCTCCACTCTCATCTTTTCCCATTAAACTTCAATGTTATATGTGTGCTATCTATGGTAAAATATGTGGTTTCGGTTTATAGCTTATAATATGACAATAAAGTGTTTGTGAATTTTGATTCAAATGCGTTTCAGGTGAGGGATCTAACTTCGAGAGCCAAGCTCAAGACGTGAAGAGTTAAAGACGAAATGTCTGAGTGGTCGTATTCCCACCCTTTTCCTTTGTTTTTTGCTTTCTCTGTTTGGAAAAGTCCTTTGTTCATTTGGCATTCACGCCTCAGACATTCTTATTCCGATGTTTGTAAAAATCAATTACCAATTTTCACTATTTTTATCCAATAAAATGATTTTTTTTATTTGAACTCTTGTGCTATTAACAAAATTCACAAAATTTCAGTTTATTCTTTCAAATGCCTTGAAATTATATTCTGTTATGTATGAACTTCACCATCATATTCCATTGGTGGTTTTAAATACTACCTTATTCTTGTTGATCATTTCACAAGATATAGATGGTTGTATCCAGTTAAAAAGAAGTCTAAGGTCGATGGTATGTAAGTGCGTTTCAAAGCGTCTGTTGAGAATAAGTTTCAATTTTGAACCATCTCTTTTTATTTTGACAATGTTGGCGTATTTATCATGTTAAGACCTTATCTTTATAAACACGGTATTATCCATCTAACACCACCACCACACACTTTTGAACACAATGGTATATTAAAACAGCGTCATCGCCATATAGTGGAAATTGGTCTAGCTCTTTTATCGCAAGCTTCTCTTTGCTTTCACCACAACCGTTTACCTTATAAATTGTCTTCCCTCTTTTATCCTTGCTTTTAAAACTCTTTTTAAAATCTCTTTTCCGAAACACCAAACTATGACAAATTCCGGATTTGTAAATATTTTTTTTCTTTTTTTTTTTGGTAAAAGCATATGTAAATACTTGTGTTACCCATGGTTAAAACTTAAAACCATACACATCTAATGAATTTTAATCTCGATCACATTCATGTCGTAAGAAGATATGCCTTTAACTTCAATGGTATATGTAACGCCCGCGAACCAAAAATCTAGTTAGGGGATTTTGGTCGTGTCGATCGACAGGGAGTCTGCTGATCGATACGACCAAATGTGGGCAGAACTGGATTATGTTTTAATCACGGTTTTTGCTTGGTTTAAGGGTTGTGACCCCTAGGATTTTGTTTATAAGCGGGGGCAGCCATATGAGTTCGGGTTTAGAAGGAAAAAACGTGGAATTGAGGGAGATTGAGAGAAAGTTGAGTAATTCTTGTGTTTTTGAGGTTAGAAGTCCATAAGAAAGAGTGTTGGATGATTTTGAAGGTGTTAGAATCGTTCGAATCAAAGTGAATTGGATTGTGGAGGGTCTGATTTGTGTGTTATTTGCGGCTTTTTCCTGAAATCAATCGTTCTAGGCTAAGGTAAGTGTGTGACCATGACTTCTAGGCGATATTGGTTGATTCAAATACTTTTTGTGTATTGTTGTGGGAACTTGTTGAATTGTGTTGATTACTATGATAATGTGGATATCTTGTTGTGGTTTTTGCGTGTTCATGTGCAGGGAAGCGACTTGAGTTCATCGGATTTTAGCCATGAGAGGAGAGGCTCGTTTCCGACGAACTGTGAGGTCGTGTCGATCGACACGAACAGTTAAGCTGTGTCGATCGACACTTGATGTGACGCTCGACACGAGCATACGATGTGATGTGTTATGTCGATTTGTTTGGTGAATCGTAATTGCTATGTGTGGTTGTTGTGTGATGCCTGGTATTGAATTAACTTATTGAGCCTGAGTGATATGTCGTAGATTGTATGACCGTCTTGCTAAGTATTTATGTAATACTTACGCAACTCATTTTCCTATGTATTCCATGTAAAGATAAAGTGTGATCGTGGAATCAAAGCAATGAGAGATGATGATAGAATTTATTTATTGTTATGTTATTGAGTTTCTAGAACCTGGTGTTTAGGTTGCTAGTTTATGTTGTGATATATCATGGTTTTAACTGGTTTTTATACCATGATATATGTCCATTTTATAGAGTCTTTTGATGTTTTCGAGTCTTTTATATTTTATCTTAGGTACAAGGATGTTTTGGACTTAGTTGGTGTTTACTGGATCATTTTGGAACATAACGAAATGAGTGTTCAAAGTGGCAAGTTCGGAATGAAGAACTGAAGGCAGTGTCGATCGACAGACAGATTGGTGTCGCTTGACACCGAAGATTTGCATGTGTCGATCGACAAGATTTATGGTGTCACTCGACACGACATTCGGACCAGCCCAGATTTCAAGTTTCAGAAGATTTCCTTTCTGCACCAAAAAGCCCAGATGTTTGAAATTGGGCCCATGCCAATTTTTGTATCTATAAATACATGTTTTAAGCCATTGTTTAGGCTTATGCTTTATTTTACTTAGAGATTTTATACTAGGGATTTATTATTCATGTCTATGTCTGAGTAATTTCCTAGTTAGGTTTTAGGGTTTTTCAAAGGTTTAATGAAGAGTTGTAGAGTTTAATTACTATTGGGATTTGCATCATATTTATTTATATTCTTCACCTTGATTGCATTAACTCTGATTTAGCACTGAATTGGATATCTTAGGTTGTTTAATAGATGAGACATCATTATTGAATTACCTGAACTGAATCACAGGTGAGCAAGGATTCGATTCGCAACGACAGTTGGCTTTGAATCCTTGTGAACAATCGAACCTGATTTTTAATGCTTGTTTAGATCAATCTGATTTCGCAATGACAATTGGTTTTCTAGGGTTTAAACATAGATAGTATTTACAACGACAATTGATTACTTTACAACAGTGTTTCGAGTTCTAGATTTGTGCATCATCAATTATCCCAATAGTAACTTTATTCTTCAAATTGGATTTATTCCTGCGAATTCCCTAAAGCTTAGTGTTTCTCTTTATTGAATTTAAATCACTTGCAATCATCCTGTTTTCTATTTATGCAATTTATATTACAACTTTATTCTGCTTAGTTTAATCCGAAAGTTCAAATCTATTGTGCAAATCTGATTTCCTGTGGATTCGATAACATTAAGTGCTACAATTGATCTCTTAATTTGAGAGAGTAGTTCAAAGGCAAATTTGAGCATATCAAATTTTGACGCTGTTGCCGGGGAATCAATCGCCATTAGATTTATACTTTTAGGATTTTGTCTAGGTATTTTTTTTTTATAACTAAACTAGCTTTTATCTTTTTGTTTTCAGGTGAATGCCTAATCGCAATATCAGAAGCAACAAGGACAAGAAACTAGTTGAACACGATCTCGAGGATCTCGCGCGCTTAGAACGCACCAACAGAAAAGCGACGAAAGAAGCTAAGAAGATGGTTGCGAATGAGGTTTTGTTTGAGAGAGATGGCGGGTTGTTCGATAAAGAAGGAAATCGATACAACGAGGATGAACAGAGGCTAGATACTGATGAAAACGTGATCGTCGAACAGATTGACGAAGAGCACCAAGGACGCGAAGAAGAAATTTGTTTGGCTCGTGAAGAACATGACCGTGTCGAGCGACACGAGGAGGAGATCGCTCGATGCGTGGAAGAAAGGCATGTCGCTCGACAAGCTTTGGCTGTCGCTTGACAGGAAGAAAATCATGGTGTCGATCGACACGATGATGGTGTCGCTCGACATTCCACCCAGAATCCTGCGATTTTGAGGAACGAGAATGCTGCAGCAGGACGAATACTCGCTGACTTTAACTGACCTGAGCAGTTCTATGCAAATCGGACTGCGATTCGTCCACCTCCGTTCCAAAGGAACGACTTTGAGCTGAAGCCTGCCTACTTCAGTCTAGTTTCTCACGACCCTTTTTGCGGTCTCCCTCATGAGAATCCAATGGATAATATCGAGAAGTTTGAGGATCTTGCATCTAGCATCAAGGCTAATAGAGTATCAGAAGATTATATATTCTGCAAGTTTTTCCCCTACTCTCTACATAGGAAAGCAAAGCATTGGTTGAGGATGCTTCCACCGGGCTCGCTAACTAACTGGGAAGACACAAAGAATGCTTTTTAAGCAATTTCTTTGATGATGCGAAGTCCAAAGATCTCAGAGCGAAGATTGCTACTTTCAGACAGGGCAACTTTGTGGCATTCAAGGCTGGGTGGAATAGATTCAAGGGATATCAGAGAGACTGCCCTCATCACGGCTTCACAGATGTTCAGCTGCTTAATATTTTCTACAGAGGGATTGCCACAAGATATGCTATCACTTTAGACGCTACGAGTAACGGGAATTTCAACACGAATTCTCCAGAGACTGCCATGAGACTCATTGAGAACTTGGCTAACAGCAGCAGTACCAGGAGCGTAGACTATGAGAGGAGCCAGCCTGGATATAATATCAGTGGTAATCATCTTGCAGAGGTTACAAAGAAGCTCGACTCAATGCACGATCTTCTAGCTAGAAAGAAGACAGTTCAGTTCTCCAAGGAAGTTGAGATGTTTGAACCTGATAATGTAAACTACGTCAACGGATCTGGATTTAAGAGATATGGAAATCAGCAGGGGTACGGTTCATCTTATCAGAAGCTGTATCAGAGCAGCAGCTACACAGGGGACTATGGTTCATCTTCTTATCAGAAGCCTCCACCTCCAACTGTAAAGAGTAGAATGGAGTCCATTATTGAGCGAATGCTGGAAGGACAGCAAAAGTTGACTGTGGACCTGAATGGGAAGCTGGATTCAGTATACAAAGACTTGAAAGGAAAGATTAAGAGTCTTGACATTCATATGAAGAAGTTGGATACGCAGTGGCTTAAACCAGTGAATCGGTAAAGAGACATCACTCCAACATGCTCAGTTTCAGATCTGGAACAGAGAAAATACGTGCTACAGAGCAAATCAACGTGTCTAAAGAAGCTGAAAAGAAGATTATTTTGCGGAATTCGAAGCTATCTTCGAATCAGAGTCCCTGTCGATCGACACAGATATCGTGTTGATCAAAATGAAGAAATTGACGGTGTCGATCAACGAGGGAAGCAGTATCGCTCGACATGAGCTAATTTTAGGTGTCGATCGACAAAGTACGAGTGTCGCTCGACATCACCAGCATAAGGGTCCAAATTTTTCGAAAACTTCTGTTTCTGCAGTAGAACGAGTCTATACACCTCTTCTTCCATTCCCGAAGGCACCTAAGAAGTTTTCTCTAGCAGATGAGTCCAAAGGCAGTGAGATAGAGACGAAAGCGATTGAGAAACCAGTTCTGAGGAAGCTCGCCAAGATGGAAACTCCATAGCAATTCATAGTTCTATGTTCGATTAATAGAACGTAATTGGATGGTACTCTTCTAAACACTGGGGCAAACGTAAACGCCATATCACATGATGTTGTGAAGAATCTAGGAATCTCGAGTATATAACCTTCCAATGCTCTCGTAGGTTTGGTTAATTCTTCTGCGATATCTGCTATGGGATTCATCCCGGATTTAGAGATTTGAATAGGAGATTGTCTTGTACCAGCTGATTTCCACATCATTGAGACGACTAAGCCGATGGTTCTTGGCGCGTCTTTCCTCACTTCTATTGGTGCGATCTTGGATTACCCGAATCGGAGAATATCCTTCACCAAGATCAACAAAGAGGTCTTCTACCCAGGGATCCTAATGGATAGCTTTTCTTGCTGGACAGTCGTTAAAGGAGGAAAGCTCGACCCTGCAAGTCTCCCAACCCACAAACCTCCCATAGAGCAAAGGTACGCACTTCCTGTACTTAATTCAAAATCTCCTGATAACAATTTTAAAGTTGAAAAGGTTGTTACGCGCTCATGCAAGCAACGAGTTTCTCGTAGAATGCTTGGTTTTTCTTCTGATGAATTTGGAGGAATACCTAAGGAGTGCAACGAAAAGGAGAAAGGAGAAAGAAGACAGAGGCGAGCTTCCAAACCATTCTCCAAGTTCAGGATCATCATCTCTTCAGATTTAAAGGAGAAAGGAGAGGAAGTCATTTAGCAAATGATGGTGAATACGATAAAACTTTTCCCTATAATTGTTTCTGATAAGTCTGGGGAGCTGGAAAGAAGGGTAGAACGAAGATCAAAGCTGCCACCAGTCTAGAGGATAAGGGAGGTACAACACTTCCCAAAGATCCAAACGCCTGAGTCCTGACACAATCAAGCTAATGACTGAAAACAAGAGCTAAGTGGGAGGCAACCCACTTGTGAGTCTACTACTTATATCTTTTTTTTTCTTTTTCAATTTTATGTTTTGGTTTTGTTTTGTTTTTTTTATTTTGAGGAGATAAAACGTAAGAAAACAAAGGAGAATGCACTTCAAACTTGAGTGTCAATCGACACTGAGAAGCTGTCGATCGACACAAGGGAAAATCACATGTCGATCGACGAGGATCTTAAGTCGCTCGACGCGACCAAATTACGTGTCGATCGACACTAGGGTCGTGTCGCTCGACACGACCCCCATGTATGAATTCTTCTTCGATTTTTCCTTACGTTTTGTTTTCAGTCTATTTATTTCACCTTGTTCAGGCTTAATAACATTGGGGACAATGTTGTTTAAGTCTGGGGGAGGTAGTTGCTAATTATTGTGTTTTATTTTGAGTTTTTGAGTCAATTTTTAAAAAAATTCGAGTCAAAACCTCCTTTTATACTTGCTTTGAACAACACTCATGGACCATTACCAATGCAAGTTTGTTGGTTTTACTAAGGTGGGTAACTGGAAGTGGATCGGTTTAACGGAGCAAGTTCAGATTTCTGGAGAACACCAAAAAGATGTTGCAGACCCCGCCCCTAATGAACATTAATTTCTTGTCTTGGGCATTGGTAATCGCAGACTTGATTCCTCTTTCAGCACTGGCAAGGTTAGGATAAGCTCCTTTGGTTTTTCCTTAACAGAAAATAAAAGTTTTAGATAGAAAAGTGTAAAGATACTCGCGACCCGGTCTTCTCACAAGAAACCATAGTAGGGTAGTCCTCATGACCCTGTCTCCCACAAGGAACAACAGTAATGAGCACTATTCTAAGACTACATAAGTGATCCTCATGAGCATGTCTTCCACAAGAAACAATAGTAATGAGTTGAATCCTATGAAACCATGAAAATGGACAGAATAATCTAAGGGAAACGAAAAAGGAGTTGTGCAGAAAAGTGTTTAAGTAAGGGAAAGAATCTAAAAAGTCCAGCGATCGATATTCCCTCGATGAGACCGCACCTAAATAACTAAAGGGGTTTGCGACTGAAAGTCTGAGATTCTCTAAGAGGTTTGGATTCAATCTGGAGGACTGTTAAGCTTCTAGGGACACATCGAAGTACTACCGTTGACTTTGCGAGGTATGTGGTTCCTAAAGGGGTGAGTACACTGTTTTTCTTAGGGACAAGCAAAAGGCTAAGTCTGGGGGAGTTGATATATCATGGTTTTTACCGGTTTTTATACCATGATATATGTCTGTTTTATAGAGTCTTTTGGTGTTTTTGAGTCTTTTATGTTTTATCTTAGGTACAATGACTTTTTGGACTTAGTTGGTGTTTACTAGAGCATTTTGGAGCATAACAGAATGAGCATTCAAAGTGGCAAATTCGGAATGAAGAACTGAAGGCAGTGTCGATCGTTAGACAGATTGGTGTCGCTCGACACCGAAGATTTGCATGTGTCGATCGACAAGATTTATAGTGTCGCTTGACACGGCATTCGGACCAGCCCAGATTTCAAGTTTCAGAAGATTTCCTTTTTGCACCAAAAAGCCCAGATGTTTGCAATTGGGCCCATGCCGACTTTTGTACCTATAAATACTTATTTTAAATCATTGTTTAGGCTTATGCTTTATTTTACTTAGAGATTTTATACTAGGGATTTATTATTCATGTATATGTCTGAGTAATTCCCTAGTTAGGTTTTAGGGGTTTTCAAAGGTTTAATGAAGAGTTGTAGAGTTTAATTACTATTGGGATTTGCATCATATTTATTTATATTCTTCACCTTGATTGCATTAACTCTGATTTAGCGCTGAATTGGATATCTTAGGTTGTTTAATAGATGAGACATCATTATTGAATTACCTGAACTAAATCATAGGTGAGCAAGGATTCGATTCGCAACGACAGTTGGCTTTGAATCCTTGTGAACAATCGAACCTGATTTTTAATGCTTGTTTAGATCAATCTGATTTCGCAACGACAGTTGGTTTTCTAGGGTTTAAACATAGATAGTATTTGCAACGACAGTTGATTACTTTACAACAGTGTTTCGAGTTCTAGAATTGTGCATCATCAATTATCCCAATAGTAACTTTATTCTGCAACTTGGATTTATTCCTGCGAATTCCCTAAAGCTTAGCGTTTCTCTTTATTGAATTTAAATCACTTGCAATCATCATGTTTTCTTTTTATGCAATTTATATTACAACTTTATTCTGCTTAGTTTAATCCAAAAGTTCAAATCTTAAGTGCTACAATTGATTTCTTAATTTGAGAGAGTAGTTCAAAGGCAAATTTGAGCATATCATGTTGGAATTGGAATTGTGATTTGATTATGGTTTTATTGGTTTAATAGATTTAATTAGATTGTCTGGTTTAATTGACCAGCTATGTTTCCGCTGGTTATTGTATGGGAATAATAATTTGGATTAGTTAAAATTAAAAAAAAAAAATTGGTTGTTTCATTATAACTTGAGGAGGCTTGCCAAGAGATATGTTCAATCTATTTTTCTTTCTTTATCAGCATATCCTTATAATTAGTCTTTTATATATTTTGTACATTGATCTCTTGATTCTCTTAGCTCGTATATAATCTCTTGTAACACATCTATTAATATATAGTGAATTCATTATTACAAACTAAGAATTTTTTTTCACTACTCTATGATAGAAAACTGTACTGTTTGAAAAAATATATATATTAATCTCCAACAAATAAGTCTCAATTTCAACCGTTTATATTATTTTTACTTTGTTTTTTCTAGAATAGTGATTTTTTCTCGTAATATGTTAACAACTAATATATCAAATATAATATATATAGTTTAGTTGTACCATTTAGATGATGTTGACCACGTAACTTTATTTAATACGATCTAACTAATTTCGAATATAGTAAATATATTATATAAATTTGTGATTTTCTTAAAATTTCTTGTGAACTTAAAACAATTTAGAATGTGTGATCTAGAATGTGTGATCTTTTATCTTAAATATATATATTTATTATTTAACGGTATATAATTACTATGCTATCAAAAATCAAATACACTATTAAAACTTCTTCCAAAAAAGTTTACATGTATATTTTTGTGATTTTCTATTAGAAATTTAAAAAATTATTTTTCCTATTTTTTAAAGATTAATATTTTAGAGTTTTCACCCAAATTAAAAAATTCTTAATATTAAATCATTAAATATATTATTTTCTCTCACTTAATCACTTTTTATTACTATGAACTAATAGTATTGAAATATTCTCATTTAATGGGCTCGAAGTTTACAATTTTTTAATACGAACTAATAAATATATAAAAAACTAGAAAAATAATCTTTGTGAAAAACAAAAAATGCTTGAACATCAATCTTCAAAGAATATAAGTTGTATCACTCATATGAATATTTCATTGTTTGTCATTTAAGAATTTTCATTTTAATTTTTTTCTGGATTATTTCCATAGTTTTCCGAATATACGAAGTAGGGTTGGCCAAAAATAATTGGAACCGAAAAATTGAACTGGAACTGATCCGAACACCCGAATGTTCAAGTCTAATATGAATGCCAAATAGCTCTTGGTATAGTGGTTTTCTTCTCATCAAAAGTGAAAAGAGGTCTTTAGTTTGAGTCAATTTGGGAAGAGGGGGATTTTCAAAAAAAATTGACTAAATGCTGACTCCGAGCCCCCAGAGATCAAGGTTTTAAAAAAAAAGAAAAAAATATATATATCTTATTATATATAGCTTGATGCGTCTAACAAAATAATTAACACGATCGTGAAACGTGTTAATCGGTCGGTTTAGATTTTGACATGTGTCAAAAAAAATTCACGAATTAGATTTTGCCACCTATATCATACAAATCTTATTTTCTTTTATTTAGTAGATTATTAAAATCATCATATATTATTTTTTTATCAATAATTCATTAAAATAATTAGTGGATAAATATGGTTATTTTTAAAATTTTATTTTTGTTATATGTTTTAGTTTTATTTTGTGTTCGTATAACCACTTCTTTTCTTTTCTTTTCCTTTACGTATAGTTGATGAAATAAGTTTAGAGATTTTCTCATAAGAATATTAATTAATACACATCTAGAAAAAATTTGAGTTCAAGTAGACTTACATACCCAAATCCTCATGAATTATAATATTTTATCCTTATATAACAAGCTTTTGTGCTTTCTCAATCTTTTCAGCAAACAATTGAAATATTTCTTTCAAAATTTTTATTTTAGTTTTTTCATTACTCTCTTATTCGATAGGTGAGATAGATTACAACGATCTATTTTATTTTGTGAGATTAATAAGAAAAATTTAACTCATCTTTTATTATTATTGTTTACAACATAGATATCATCACATTAATAATTACTCAACCAAAAAAAAATATCAAATATTATAAGGTTTTTAAAACAGATTATAAGATTTTAAAACATATTATAAAGTTTTTTAAACAGGGTTATAATGTTTATACTACTTTAAAAAATCTTATAACCCTTTTAAAAAACCTTATAGTTTTTTTTTTTTAAAGATGACATGTTCGCAATTGTGCATGTGATAGTGACATGATTGAAAAAAAAATATTAAAAGTGATATTTTTGAAATTGTCCAAACAACTTAATAATAGTGAGGCTTCTCATTAGTTGTTTTGCGCTTTTCGTGATTTGAGTTTTTAACATGATATAAAATTGAAAATTTCAAATAAGAATATGGGAAAGAATTCAACAGAATTCTATAATAAAAAAAATAGAGTAGCGAAATAGTTAAAAGTAAATTACTTCAAACATTCAAATATGAATAGAAAAAATTAATTATTTTGAAAAGATGTGATCGTATTTAATTGAAAATAAATGAAGAAAAAATTAAAATAGAAAAAAAATTGTTAATTTTATTTAATATCAATATTTTGAACCTTATTTGTTTAATTTCATACAAGTTATAAAGTATTTTCTCAAAAACCCGCATATATGCGGGTCTTTTACCTAGTATATATATATATATATATATATGGTGACAAAAAACATTATTGTAGAAGTAGCTAGACTCTTATACCCACGTGCTACTACTTCTATGTATGTGTGCACTGTGCATGTACGTTTGTGTACATATACACGTACGATATTTGTAGAATTTGTTTTACGAAAATAAATGTAATTAAAAATAGACAGAGAATCCAATTTTGATTAATACTTAAAAAAAAATTCAAAAGAGAGATGAGATCATCTGTGCAAGTTCATTGCACTTAGAAGTAATTGAGTACAAGACTGCTTTTGAATACAGAGAATTATGGCAAGAATAATGTTTGAATACTGACACAAATGAGATGTCTTAAACAAATGCAGTAATTAAGTGTGTTAATTAACTTTTTGATATTTTTGAATGCGGGAAAATTCCATAAAAGTATCCGAACTAAATTCCGTTAAGTTTTTTAATACTCCAACTTTTTGGTTACCCAATTTAATACACCAACTAATTATTTTTTCTATTTTAATTCATCAACTTTCAAACGGTACTCATTTACCTACATTGACTTAACGGAAAGATAACATCCGTTATCTTTTTATTTTTAAAATAATTCAGAAAATAATATTTATTTAAAAATAATAATAAAAATCAAAATAATTTTTAAAATTCGTAAAAAATTGGGGGGAAAATTCTGAAACATAAAAAAAATAATAATGAATTTTAAAATGATTTTTTTAAATAATATATTCGGTTTTAAATTTAAAAACCTAACGCTATGAATTTTAGATAAAAAAAAATTTAAGTTTTGAATTCAAAAAACAAGTTAGGATTTTACAAAAAAAAACTCAAAAATTTCTTACAAAATAGTGTTATATATGTCATTTATCTATTTTTATTCTAAATTGACTTAGACAAGGATTTTGAATATATATTAAAAATATTTATATCTTGAACTTCATAAAAAGTTGTTGTAAATTTATGAATTTTTTGGTTTGAACTTTCTGGATATTAAATCTTTTGATTTTGTTTGAAATTTATTTGGGTATTTGAGTTCGAAATTGAAAGTATAATAAAATATTTTTCATCAAAAATTTAGTTTTTATGTTGTTTTACTTTTAGAAAATATTTCTTGACTTTTTGGAATTTTTTGGATTTTTCTTTTATTTTAAATAAATTTTTTGGAATTTTTTGGATTTTTCTTTTATTTTTAAATAAATTTTAATTTTTAAATTATAGGTAAATGGGCACTATTTAAAAGTTGATGAATTAAAATGGACAAAATAATTAGTTGGAGTATTATGCTGAATAGCAAAAAAAATGGGATATTAAAGAGGTTAACGGAATTTAGTTGGAGTATTTTTATAGAATTTTCCTTTTGAATGCTGATGCAGTACGTCTTAAACAAATGCAAGAATAGTGTTTGAATACTGACAATAATGCTTTATTAAGTTTTGATATTTGACCCCAAAAAAAGTGTGTTAATTAACTTGATATTCTATAAGTGTATGTATATAAACTCAAAGTATTCCGCTGCATATGGATATTTTACTGTTATTATATATTATCTTCAGAAGAATATTATAGAATGCATTATGGACTAGAGTTATGGATGTATCCAAAATAAGCATATAGTTATCATCAGGGGCGGACCCACGCCTAGAGAAGTGTGGCACGTGCCACATACTACTTTATAAAAATTATTCGTGCATTTAAATGAACAATGAAAGTCGATAGTATTTTTGGTTTAAACGTCTAGGTCGTGCCTCACGTCTTCCAAATTCGAAGACCATCAGATGCAATTTTATTCTTTCAATTTTTAAACACTTTTTTTTCCCGGCAACAGAACGTTTAAACACTATTCTGTTGTTTTATTATTTTCCATTAAAGCTTTTTCATTTGCTTTCCTAAAGCTTTTCCTTCTTTTCTATATATATAACAGTGTTCTTTTTAATATTAGTCTTAGTTCCCAAAATAACATTATAATTTCTTCACATTCCATTCTCACAATTAATTTTATTCAATATTTGTTTTTTTCTTCAGTACGTAGAACTAAAACGGATACACAATTTTACAAAATATAATTATTATAGGGAAATTGGCATATCTAACCACAAAAAAATTATAACTTATAATCTAACCATTTAACCTAAATCCAAAGGCTCTTATTTATAATTTTTTAGTTATTTTCTTTATTATTAATTTTTTATGGTTATTATGCAAATTAACCCATTATTATATGCATTATCAAATTTTATGTTAATATTCTCATGACGAATATATCACAATTATGAAAAGGTTTTTATTTTTTTTATAATATGTGAATTTTATACCAAAAAACGAAATGATTCCTTACAATGCTTGGCGTAGCAATCAGTTATCCATTGAACTAAAAGAAAAAACTTTATAAACATTTTCTAAAAATAAAAAAATTCATAAAATATTAGCATTTTGATTTTAACAGAAAAAGAATTAATCTAGGTAAATATTAGCGTTTCAAATACATGTGAATACTATTAAGGATCTTCGTTTTTGGGCTTACCAATATTAAGTGACTTTTCCAGTGTCGTCTTAAAACAACTAACATATAGGTTATTGGAAGCACAAGATTAGCGTCATTTGCAAAAATAAGCACACAGTATAATTCACGAAGTTTACGATTTTTACATGTGTTTGGTTTCATGTTTTTTTCTTGAAGTTTTGTTGTTGTTTGTGCCCTCAATTTTTTGCCATATCTATATTTTTCTTTTACTAATATTTGTTTACAATAAATTATTCAACCAACAAAATAATCCAATAACTCCCTAAAATAAAAATCAATCTTCCAAAATTATTCAAATGCCAAATTCAGGAATACTCAAATCTAGCAACCTAACACATGGTTCGCTAGTCAACACTACAACACAAAAGACCCAATCATCCTCTTCCTCAACTCGATTCCGCGATCACAATTTGCCTTTACCTGCAACACATGGAAATAAGAGTTGCGTAAGTATTTCATAAATACTTATTGAGCTGGTCATTACGCCTAGTGACGTAACAAGCAGGCTCAGGTAAACCGATAATCATATAAACCAGTACAAAAACATCACACATAACAATACAACACAATTTCAGACTCCGAAGGATCATCAGAGGTGTCGATCGACACGACACGACAACAACACTCGTGTCGCTCAACACCCTCCTGGTGTCAATCGACACGCCTTTGTGTTGCACCGTAATCGTATTCATCCTCTCGCAATACGATTCCTGATGAACATGAGTCGCAAAACCTGCAAGGAAACATGACAATAACGCATATACGAACCACAATATTCACATCACAACAACCATATCACACAAATCACACGAAAAATCCATCAACAATCATTCTCAAAGCATCAAATCACCGTCATGGCCTAGAAATCACAGTTACAACTCACATTGGCTTGATTGGAATGAACGGTTACGGATTGAGACACAAAAACACCACGATCAGCCCTTCTAACCACGATGACAACGACCCTTTGGCTCTAGATTACAATAACAAAGGTTCCAAGAGGATATCTTTGCAACAATCCTCTCAAGAACACTCAAACTCTCATAATTTTCTCAATCTAAAGGCCTTTCTCTGATTGTTTCTACTTCTAAACGCGGCAACAAACCCGCAGAAACATATATATACTATCCCTAGGCGAAAACCTTAAACCAAGGCCCAAAACAGTGATTAAAAAGTTAATCACCCGGTTATGCAGAGCTTCATGTCGAGCGACACATACGACGTGTCGATCGATACATTCCCATCTTTCATGTCGATCGACACACTCCCTGTGTCGCTTGACACGACCACCAAAAACCGACTTTCTGGTTCGCGGATGTTACAATTCTCCCCCACTAAACTTGATTCATCCTCGAGTCCCGACAAACTGTCTAACAAAGACCCACAACCTGACCCAAAACCGATCAATACCACCCGAGATCCTAACACCCGATCTCCGAGGCCCTCGTCTAATCTCATGTTTATACGCCTGTTTTCAGACATTTATCACTCTTAACTCATTCGACACCCCTCCACTCGCAAGACGCATCCCTTGAGCTATCGATGTCACGTGTCCCATCCACTCTCAGGAAGCATCCCTTGAGCTCCGGGTACACAGGGGAGCTAATCATCCCTCGGTACTCATAATGGAAACTAATCATCCCAAATAGTATACAGGAGAACTAATCATCTCCTCTGAGGATCTAATTATCCTCACTGAAGAACTAATCATCTTCAGACAAAATGAATGAGTTATTATGAGCCGCATCCCCTAGAGTAATAAATTCTAAAACGGCTATAAACATCTATCGACTAGAACTACCTCCCGTGGTCAAACTCGATACTCCCTAACCCGAAATATCTCAAAAACAGGACCAAGCACCGGTCCACACAATACATAATTAACATATAAGAACTACTCATCTTATATACACAGATGAATAAGAAACTCCATCTTATAAATCTCCAAAAAGTATAATCGCTACAACGAAAACAAAAATACAACCACAAAGCAAACATGCTAACCAATAGAAACTAAAACCACAAAGATACAAGTAAAGCTCAAACTGTGACCTGCTTGTCGAACCACTTCCTGAACTTTAACTTCATCTTTGCCTCAGGCTCCCAAGTCTTCTCCTCGCAACCTGCGCAACCCCACAAAACTCGCAACAGGGGAATCTTCTTTCGATGTAACTCCTTGACTCTCCTATCGAGAATCCTCACAAGAACTGCCGGAACCGTAAAATTAGGTTGAAGATCCTCAGGAATCTTAGCCACTAACTCCTCCGATTCATGTAGGCACTTCCTCAACATCGAAACATGGAACACCTTATGAAATACCTTCATAATTGGATGTAACACCAGCCGATAAGAAACTGGCCCAAACCGCTCCACAACCGGAAACAGACCCATAAACCGCGGACTCAGCTTGTTCTCTGTTATGGATCTGTTATGACCCCTCAACATAGCCATCTTGAGATACACCTGATCTTCCACTTCAAACTCAAGCTTTCGCCTCCGCTTATCCGCATAACTCTTTTATCTATCATGAGCTTCCTTCATGTTCAGCCTCACAACTCGAACTTTTTAAGTCGTTTCCTGAACATAAGTAGCCTCATGAATACTCTGCTCCCCCACTTGGGTCCAACATAGGGGTGTCCTACATGGCCTCTCATACAAAGCCTCAAAAGGAGCCATCTCAATACTCCCGTGGAAGCTATTATTATAAGCAAACCCTACCAAGCTACCAGTGACCACCACAATCCAGTACGCACATACGCAGTAAATCCTCTAAAGTCTGAATCGTCCTCTCTGGCTGTCCATCAGTCTGCGGATGGTAAGCGGTACTCATATGCATTTTTGTGCCCATCTCTGCCTGAAATGCTCCCCAAAAATCTGAAGCAAATCTTGGATCCCGGTTTGACACAATACTGGCAGGCACTCCATGCAGCCTCACAATCTCTTTCACAAATTTCTTAGTCAAAACAGTCGCTCCGTCTGTCTTCTGAATGGCCAAAAAGTATGCAGACTTCGTCAACCGGTCCACAATCACCCAGATAGCATCGAAGGTCCGCGAGCTAGGTAGTCTTACCATGAAATCCATCGTGATCATATCCCACTTCTACTCTAGAATGGGTAAACTCTGCAACAAAACCACTCGGAACCTTATGCTCAGCCTTAACCAACGAACACGTGTTGCACTTTGCAACCCACTCAGCAGCATCTCTCTTTATCCCGACCCACTGATAGTACCGATTGAGATCACAATACATCCTTGTCACTCTAGGTTGAATCAAGAACTTGCTCGCATGAGCTTCTCGCAGAATCTCCCGCCTCAACTCCTCTACCTTGGGTACACAAACTTGACCGCGAACAGGAATCGTCCCATTTGAAGAGACATGATACTCAGAATCCTTATGATTGATGCATCAACCAAACTCTGATCACTCGCCTGAGCCACTCAAATCCTACTCAGAAGGTCTGCCTGATCAGCCGGGTCTAAGCCTAACGGCTCATGCAAAATAGAACTTAACCGCAAAGTGCCAATCTCGCTCACCAGCGACTCGATATCCTGCTCCCGAGCCGAATCTACTCGTCAACAACTAAAAGAATCTGCTACCTGGTTTGCCTTACCAGAATAGTAAACGATATCCAACTCGTAATCTGCCAACAACTCAACTCAACGTCTCTGTCTTACATTTAACAACGGCTGAGTGAAAATGTGTTGCAGATTCTTATGATCTGTAAAAATCTGAACTTTTCCACCATATAGATATGATCTCCAAATCTTCAACGCAAACACAACCGCACCCAACTCTAGATCATGCGTAGGATAATTACGCTCACCACCCCTCAATTGCCTCAAAGCATACATAATCACTCTACCCTCTTGCATCAATACGCAACCCAGACCAATCCCAGAAGTAACAGTATACACTGCGTAAGGCTTACCAAGCTCGGGCAATGCCAACACCAGTGTACTCATCAATATCTTCTTCAGCTTTGTAAAGTTGTCCTCCTACTCCTGAGACTAAACAAACGGGACATCCTTCCCGGTCAACTTCGTCATCGACTGAGCCATACTCGCAAAGCCCTTGACGAACCTTGGATAATATCCTGCTAAACCCAGAAAACTCTTGATTTCGGTAGCGTTAGACGGTCTAGGCCAATCACGGATAACCTCTATCTTAGCCGCATCCACAGAAACTTCCTCTGCAGAAACAATATGGCCAGAAAACCCATGTTTCTCTACCAAAAATTGCACTTGCTCAACTTAGCGTAAAGCTTCTGCTCCCAAAGCTTCTCCTGAACTAACCGCAAATTCACCTCGTGCTCCTCAGGACTCTCCGAGTAAACCATGATATCGTCGATAAAGATAATCATGAAGACATCTAGGTACTCCTGAAATACGCCGCTTATCAACCGCATAAACGTTGTTGGTGTATTAGTCAATCCGAAAGACATAACAACAAACTCGAAATGCCCATATCTGGTCCTGAAAGCCGTCTTCCAAACATCTACCTCATCGATCGAAATCAAATGGTAACCTGATGCCAAGTCAATCTTGGTGAACCAAGTAGCACCCCTCAACTTATCTAGCAACTCATCAATCCTTGGGAGAGGGTACTTGTTCTTCACAGTGACCCGGTTAAGTCCCTGGTAATCGATGCATAACCGGAAACTACCATCCTTCTTTTTCACAAACAACACCGGCTCTCCTCATGGTGAAGTACTCGGACGAATAAAACCCTTACTCGCCAAATCCTCTAATTACCTCTTCAGCTCTGCCAAATCAGCTGGAGCCATCCTGTAAGGTGGCTTGGAGATAGGCGTTGTACCGGGCTCTAACTCAATCGTAAACGGATCAGACCGAGACGGCGGTGATCCCTACAACGACTCAATGACATCCTCGAAATCCCGGACCACCTAAATCTCACCCACTGCAACCTTACCAATAGACCATGGCATAGAAATCATCGCCAAATAAGCCTCACATCCGCGCTCAATCATCTGCACTGCCTCAACCATAAAAATGACGAAACTCCCTTAAGTCAGTCTCACTTCCTGAAACCATCCTCAGGATAACGTCGTACAACTCCACCGGACTAATCACCAAATCTGCTGGCATTGACTGCCCCATAATTTGAATATCAACTGCTGTAGCGCGGTCCAAAGCAGACAGGAATCCTCCTCCAGCCACCTTGACCAAACCCGAACGCTCACTAGCGCTGCTACAGATGCCACTACTCTCGGTATGCTCCAGGGTAATGAAGCAATTCGATACTCCCGATTCAAAAAGCACATAGGACACAAAACCTCCCACTAACAAGGTCCCTACACAATTCATATGCGTTGAGAACCCTACTAGAACTATCACAAGTAAAATAAAAGTAACAAACAACAATTCAACAACTAAAAGTAACAAACAACAATTCAACAACTAAGACAAGACGAGGATTTAATTAAGGAGTTGGATGTGACTCTGGCTCACGAAGAGACAATCTGGTTCCAGAAGTCTAGAGAGAGATGGATTCCTATGGGAGATCAAAATACAAAAAAATTTCATACATCTACCGTTATTCGTCGGAGGAGAAATCTGATAAATATGTTGAAGAACCAAGAGGGAGTATGGCTCTCGGATGCTGAGGAGCTAGAAAAACGGGCGGTAGCTTATTATAAACGTTTATACTCTTTAGATGATGTGGAGGAGGTGGTGCAGCTTTTGCCGAAGGAAGATTTTATGAAGCTCACGAGAATAGAGCAGCTTGGTCTGGATAAACCATTCTCGGCGCAGGAGGTGGAGAAGGCGATCAGAGGAATAGGCAAGTTTATAGCCCCGGGGCCTGATGGATTTCAGCCTATTTTTTATCATGAATGCTGGGAAATTGTGGGGCCATCGGTGATTAGTTTTGTTATGGACTTTTTCGAGACAGGAGTTCTACCACCGGAAACGAATGATGTTTTAGTTGTGTTGATTGCCAAGGTGAGCAAGTCGGAGCTTATTACGCAATTTCGGTCAATCAGTCTCTGTAACGTGCTATTTAAAATGATTACTAAGACGATGGTGGAACGTTTGAAGATCGTTATGAATAATCTGATAGGGCCGGCTCAAGCAAGTTTTCTCCCGGGCCGGCTTAGTACGGACAATATAGTGATTATCCAGGAAGCGGTTCATTCGATGCGAAGAAAGAAAGGGAAAGGTGGTTGGATGCTTTTAAAGTTAGATTAGGAAAAGGCTTATGATAGAATTCGTTGGGATTTCTTAGATGACACCTTATGTGCTGCGGGTTTCTCGGATAAATGGAGGCGATGGATCATGCAATGTGTATCTGGCCCATCAATGAATGTGTTGTGGAACGGTGAGACAACAGAGTTTTTTCGTCCGCTGCGAGGGCTCCGACAAGGTGATCCGCTATCGCCTTATCTTTTCATTTTATGTATGGAGAGATTATGTCGTCTTATTGATCGGTCTATCACGGATAGACAATGGAAGCCTATAAGTTTATCAAGAGGAGGCCCAAGACTTTCTCATATATGTTTTGCGGAGGATTTGATTCTCTTCGCGGAAGCCTCCGTAGCTCAAATCCGTGTGATTCGCAAGGTGCTAGAGACCTTTTGTATTGCCTCGAGTCAGAAAGTGAGTCTCGAAAAATCGAAGATTTTCTTTTCGGATAATGTTTCAAGAGAGCTAGCGAAGCGCATAAGTGATGAAAGTGGAATAAAAGTGATGAAGGAGTTGGGGAAGTACTTGGGAATGCCAATCCTGCAAAAAAAAAGTATAAACAAAGATAAGTTTGGCAAAATTCTAGAGCGAGCTTTTTCTAGACTTGCAGGTTGGAAAAGTCATAGTTTAAACTTTGCGGGACATCGTACGTTTGTTAAATCGGTTTTGTCTTCCATGCCGGTCCATTTGATGAGTACGGTTTTGATGCCGAAAAAAACATTGGAAAATTTGGATAAGATCTCCCGTTCGTTTTTATGGGGAGACACGATGGAAAAGAAAAAGCAACATCTCCTAGCTTGGGAAAGAGTATGTAAACCGAAGGAAGAGGGAGGTCTCGGGATTCGAATGTCTCTTGATATGAATAAAGCGGTTATTGCTAAAGTCGGTTGGAGGGTTTTGAGTGATGAACCAGGTTTATGGAAGCAGGTGGTGAGAAGTAAATATAAAGCAGGGCCGATCCACAAGGAGTCTTGGCTGAAGGTAAAGAGCAATTGGTCCGCGGTTTGGCGTAGTGTGACTGTGGGTTTGTGTGATGTGGTAATACCGGGGCTGAGATGGGTTATAGGTGATGGGAGGAATGCTTGTTTTTGGACTGATATATGGGTCTCGGGGTCTCCTCTTATTAATGATACAAATGGAATGATCCCGGAGGAACACAAAAATGGGTTGGTTAGTGATTTTTGGAGCTACGGTAATGGTTGGGATTGGAGTCGTATCACGCCATATTTGCAGGAGGATAAAAGGCTAGAACTGAGTGCATTGGTAGTGGATGGGAGTTCATGAGTGAGGGATCGTTTATCTTGGAATGGTAATACCAATGGAATTTTTACGGTGCAATCGGCTTACCGTTCTATTGTTTGGGATGGAGCTCCACGGCAAAACATGGGAGTGTTCTATAAACAGATTTGGAGCATGGTGGTTCCGGAAAGAGTGCGTATGTTTGTTTGGTTGGTGGCTCATCAAGTCATTATGACGAATGCGGAGAGGAAACGGAGACACCTCTGTGACTCTGACATTTGTTCGGTTTGTAAAGGCGGTAGTGAGACTATTCTACATATCTTACGAGATTTTCCATCGATAAAGGGAATATGGGATCGCTTGGTGAGTAACGGACAACGATAATTCTTTTTTAACTCCTCGCTTCTTGAATGGTTATATGGAAATCTTTGCAATGGGAGGTTGATGAATGAGGTACCATGGGGTACGGTTTTTGGTATGACTATTTGGTGGAGCTGGAAATGGAGATGCGGGAATGTGTTTGGAGAGGTGGGAAAGTGTCATGACCGGGTCAAATTTGTTAAAGATTTAGCGAAAGAAGTATGGGTGGCTAATGAGAAGATATCGGCAGGTGGAGTCAAGCGAAGTCGAGAGGAGAGAATGATTGGTTGGAATACTCCGATTGGGGATTGGGTTAAGTTAAATACGGATGGAGCGTCGCGAGGTAATCATGGGCTTGCATCAGCGGGTGGAGTTTTGCGGGATGGGGAGGGAAAATGGTGCGGAGGTTTCGCGTTGAACATTGGCCGTTGCACGGCTCGGTTAGCAGAGTTATGGGAAGTGTGTTATGGATTAGTCCTTGCATGGGAGAAACGGTTTACGCGAGTGGAGTTAGAAGTGGATTCGGAGCTAGTGGTGGGTTTTCTTAAGAAGGGGATCAATGAGTCACATCCCCTCTCTTTCCTGGTACGCTTGTGCCATGGCTATATCTCGAAGGACTGGATTGTCCGTATCTCACACGTGTATAGGGAGGATAATCACCTAGCGGATGGGTTAGCGAACTATGCGTTTGGATTACCTTTAGGATTTCATTTATTTGATCATGTACCGCTTGAGCTTGACTCGATTTTAAGTGCGGATGCTAATGGGGCGACAACCTCACGGCAAATTTTATGTAATTTCTAGTTCTAATAAATTAAAAACGGGGGAGTTTTCTCCCATTGCACGACCAAAAAAAAAAATCTACATTTTTCAACTTAAATTATCAACAACCATTCACTAAAGTATTTTCCATATTTTATTGATAAATGACACTAAAGTATTTTCCATATTTTATTGATAAATGACTTTTGTTTTTATTGGTGACTTAAGTATCGTCACCAAATTTTTATATTTTTGTTTTTATAGCTTCTTAAAAATGATTTGGATTTTTATTAGAAGAAGAAAACTATACATATCCCCTTTATAAATACCGGTTTATATTTAAAATATGTTGAATATAATGTTATGTAAGAAAAAAGATATTAACAACTACTTACCCTTATATTTTATAGACATAATTTTACGAATTATAATTTTTTCTAATTAAAAATATATAATTCAAAATTAGTGAATTTATATAATTCAAAATTATTATTCACTTGTTACTTATCATTTTAGAATAGAAAATGCTGGATAATCAAACAGATAATTTACTAGAACAAATTTGAGAAAATTGGATTAAAAGGCCTTCTAAATTTAAATTTGTCCATCTATGCATTTGTTTGACATTGCCAAATTTTTCCACAATTACCCTTTTAATATAAATAATTAGTTTTTTCAAAAAAAAAATTTCAAACATGTAACAAATGAAATAATAAGACTTTTTATCAAATGTGAAAATTTTAATTTGTAACCAATAGATGAAAATTTGGATTTTTAAATTCAATATATTTTGTACCGAATGTACATTTTGTTGTCTATACATGTTCCTAAAAAGTTTAGAAAATATAATCTACCGATTGTACATGTTCTGCAACGTTTAGAATTTGTGTTTTTAACTTTGCACTTTGTTCTAAATATTTAGACCACACGCACATTCCAAACGATTTAGAACAATATATCAGAATACGTCATCTGTACATTGGTCTATGTTCTAAAACATTTAGAGAAACACTAGTATTCTAAAACTTTTAGGATCAAATTTTAGAATGCGTAATCTTTACCTTGCTATACATTCTACAAAATGTAGAATATGTATTCTTCAGTTTGTTCTATGTTCTGAAAATTTGAGAATACCAACTCTAAAATTAATTTTCAAATTCTAAAAATTTAGGAAATCAAATCTTTAGTTAAGGAAATCAAATATTCAGTTAGATTAAATTCTGGATAATACATTATTAAATTTAATTTCAGAAAATTAAGTAAATAAAATATTTAAAATCTTTAATTATATTAGGCGGTTTAGGAAATTAGATATTTCAATTGTATGTTTTTCATTTGATATAATTATAAACTAAAATTGGAATATAATTTCAATTAATGTAATTAATAAATAAATAAAAGTAAATGAATTTTCAGAATAAAATGAATATAAATTCGAAATTATTAAATAAAATCAGAATTAAATACGAAAATCAATTTCAAATCCTACAATTAAGGAAAAAATCTTATATTTTGGAAACAAATCACACAATTAATAAATTTAAGGGTATTAGAGGAATCTAATTCCAACTAAAGTGTATGTCACCAATCTAAAAAACTAAAGGTGTAGATCACCATATCCAAAAAAAATTGGCCTAAAAATCCAAATTTCCCAAGAAATTTCCACATACCTCATAATTACTAAGTTTATATGTACAAAATATATCAATTTTGTTAAGACGTCTCCAACCAACCTTTATTTCTATTTCTAAAATGTAGAAGAAAATAACATTTTATGATTTTTACTCGCACCCATCTCTATTTTTATTTTTTGAAAAAAAACCCCTTTATTTCCATCTCTAAAATAGAGATTATTACTTTTTCCCCTTTTTTTGTCTTATCCAAATAACTCTATAATAGAGAAAAAATTGCATTCCCCTAATAGAGATATACATTGGAGAGAACAGATTAATGCTATTTTTTAACTCTATTTTAGAGTAGAATTAAGGATTTACATTGGAGATGGTCATATAAATATATATTAAAAACATAATTCTACACCTATAAATAGTACGCATGCTCTTCTTAAATCATAGCATAAGTTCTCTTTGTATTTTTCAAATTCTTAAAATTTGGGTTAAAGTAAGGAATTTTATTAGTTTTTAATGATTTTTAAATGTTTCTTTAGATTATAAATGATTAAAAATAAACTTTATATTTTAATTAATACAATCATAGAAATTGTATTTTGATAATACTTTACATACTATTATTTAAAATCCTAAAAATTCACAATATTTAAACCAAAACGAAATAAAATATTGAACATCCTAACAACACTAAACCATAATACAACATTTTATATTTAGTAAAATTTTAAAAAATTTAAAATTATTTAATCTGCGTATTATGCAGGAATCCTCTAGTATTATACAAAAGAAATGACGTTAAATAAGAAATCAAGTTGCCCCTGTTTCGGCTTTGGTATTATTGTAATAAATGGATAAAAAATAGGCCTTTGTCGAACAAAGACTTTGACGCTCCTATATAAGTCTCCCTTGATTGATTAATCATATCATTAACTAAATTAACCAAATCTAACTCGCAATTAGTAATAATCACTCACGACCTTAAACAAGTGTGCAACCACCGGCAAATGGCTAGCTCCTCCTCCACCGTAATGGATTCAATCTCCACCGTCCATGCCGACATCATAGAGTCTCACATCTTGACACGTATCGATGGCCCAACCCTAGCCTCCGTCTCTAGCACCTCCTCACACTTTCACGACCTCGCTTCCAACGAGATCCTCTGGTCCAAAATTTGCAGCTCCACGTGGCCTTCGGTAAGCCGCACGATCCTCTCAATGAGTCTCGTTCTTTTTTCTCCGACGCTTATTCTGTGTTCGACGACACCGCCGGTTCAGTTTCTGATCTCAACCGTCCGTTCCCGGAATTTATCTCCGCCGTTGATATTCACTACAGAGGAAAACTGATTTTAAGTAAAGTCGTGAAGACGGAGACTACAACGTCGTGGTTCCAGAGCTCGCCTCTTAGGATCGAGCTGGTGGATCAGAAGGACACGGTGGCGACTCCGATCAATCGAGGACGGTGGACAGAGGACACGTGTCGTGATCTTGAAAATGATCTGACATTGAGCTGGCTAGTGATCGATCCAGTCGGAAAACGGGTGGCGAATCTTTCGAGTCACCGGCCAGTGTCGGTGCAACGAAACTCGCGACGGTGGTTGAGTCATCAACGTCGCCAGAAGAGACGGTGGAGTGCGTGATCACGGTGGTCACGTGCGGAGAGGAGAAGATGCAGGTGAAGGAAGTGAGTCTTAAGGTAGAGAAGATGGAGGGAACGCATTTGAACGGGAAGGATAGTTTGGTCATTTTGAGGAAAATCATGGAGGGTAAAAGAGGAAATGGAAGAAGGAGAGAGATGGAGTCGAAGACATGAAGAGTAGAAGAAGCTGAGGGTAGAATTGGTATTTGACATTTTAACAGTAGGTTTTGGTATTTTAGGGTTTGGATCACTTGTTGGGTTTTACTTTTGGTTCAGGTGACTTGACTTTCAATCAAAGATTCTTCTTTATAAATCAGAAGCGTTTCAAAGTTCAAACCAAGACAAATTTCATTAAAACTTAAATGATTTCAATTACATTTTTTTCCACACCATATTACCATATACTAGTTACACAAAACACAAGGCACAAACAATTACAAGAAGAACCCTGTATAGAGGTTCGTTACAATCTTAAAGCATATAAAATATGAAAATCAACGTCTTTTGAGGGCAATGGCTGAAATGATGATGAGAACGACGAAGAAGACAATGGCAATTGAAGCGGCTACAACCGCGCTGCTCACAATCTGGCAAAAGTCTCCAAATTGCTGACAAATAGGGAGCCAGTTGGTGCTTTGGTTACCGTTGTGTGCAAGGTAGACGATTGATGCTGATGAAGCGGCTGCTGCTGTGTTAAGTATCACGACCAACTTTACAGAAACATAAAAGATCGAGAATGAATTATATGAAACTATAGATAAAAAAAATAACAAAAATTTTTTTTTGGGCGAATGTATTGGGTTATAAGGAACGTTACGGTATCGAAGATGAGGAGGACCAGGCGGGGTGCCACTGCGAGTGGGCGGACAATAGTAACGATGGAGAAGGGAAGTGAAAGGACGAGATAGCTGGCAACTATGGCTACGGCTATCACGAAGAACCTTCAAAAAAGATTTACAAAACAGGACAATTTCAAAATCTATAATCGAAACGTTACTTGACTTGCTAATAACTCAAGTTTAATCTTTGGTGTCAAGATAAGTATAAAAGAATAGTTATACCGCATATGGTTATATATAAAAGAAAAATGAGAATGGACGTACTGAAACGTGGGAAGGTCGTCATAGCTGGCTTGGAACTGGAGGAACTGAGTAAAGAAGGGAAGAGTCTCCTCTGCGCCAAACATGACAATGGAAGCTGCGAGGGTGGTTGCTATGGCTGCCAAACGTAGGAGGAAATCGAATATGGCCAAGCCTCTCTTGCCTCCTGCGTTGGCTACCACGAAACTCTTCTTCTTCTTTCCGTCCACTACGACATGGCTTGTACTTTTGGTCACGTTGCTTGGCTCGCCGACGTCAATGGCGGTGGACTCTTTTGCCATTTTCTCTTGCACTTGGGGTTTAAAGAAAAAAAAAGTTTGTGTGTGTATTGAAATGTTTTGTACTTGTGGTGTGAAACTTATGGAGATGGTTAAGTGTTTATATAGCGTTTTGTATTAAGCAAGTAATTGATTAGGAATCATTAGTAGCTCCTTAATGCTGAGCCTTTTTAAAATTGTTTAATGTTGAGTTTAGTTGATTTGTTAGGCTCCAAGAAGAGGAGTTGTTACTTCTTACTTTCCCCACTTAGATGGGTTTGACCTACCAATTAAAGACAAAATACTAAATGTAAACTAATGAAGTTGGCATCCGTACCCAGGCAAAAGAGCTTATAACTTATGATTTATGTTCATTTTATTCCATGACAATTGTACAACCGAACTTTATTAATTGAATGACTAACTACTTTCAAGTTTTGTTTTGTTATATGATCTACTTTCAATTACTTTCAAAGTTAGTTAGTTATTATCAAGCGAAGCACAAATTTATCGTATGGCTGGTTATTAATGCATGATCCATCCTGCACAGGCTGTTTAAAAGTTAAATACATCTCTGCTCTGTAAGCAACTTCCAAATAAAACAGAGGTCAACCCTCACATTACTCTGCTTCAAATGACATCTTTAATAACCTGAGAATATTTCATTTCCGTATTATATGAAGTAACAATTTTTTAATGGGTGACCTCTGCAATTAAGCGTTCTTGGGCAATAGTAGTATTAGGAGGGGTGATCTCGAGGGAAGTCTTTTGCCCCCCTCTTTAAAATTTATCCAAAAAAAAGCAATGTGTTGTTTTAAATGTTCTGAGTTTTGACTGGATTCCATAAATTTGAAATAGTTTTTTTTCAGTTTTTCTATATTATTTGCTGTGAGTTTTACTTTAATTTGGATATAAGACATTTTCAAATTTTGAAATTGATGGGATTGCTCATATAGAATTTGATTAATGAATGATTGAAAATTTTAAAATAATTGATTCATAAGTATTTGAAATTTATAGTGGGTTTTTAAAAAAAAATTATATATTTATCCTCTCTTCCAAAAGACAAAAGGAGAAAGAAAAAAAATAAAAAGAAGAGGAAAAACCAAGTCGAAATTGGAAAGCACAAACCTATTAGTGAAAGGAAAATCAACTACAAGAGTTATTTCCAAAAGTAAAAAGGAAAAAAGCAGAGGAAAAGTATCTTGTGCTGCATCAAACATTGAGGTTATTATCTATTTAAATTCCACCTATCTCTCTCTCTCGCTCACTTCTCTGTCTCTCTTTAAATTCTGATCAATGGCTCCAAGGATCATCAGAAGAATCCGAAATCGCCTTAGTCACCCTGAGTACAACGTCGATTTCTTCGGAAAATGCTTGAAAGTCATGGTCACTCGAAGTGCCTCAGTAATCCGTCGATGGGTCAGTACCGTCCGTTTCTTCAACCGCCGGTCATCACACCCTCTCATTGTCGGGATCGGCATCCAATGGACACCGGATGGTACTTCCGATCCTCCACCGGACATTCTCCATTTAGGTGTCGGTAACCGTTGTCTCATAATACAGTTGAATCACTGTAACCGCCTACCTAACGTCCTACGAAGTTTCTTTATGGATCGTAGAATCACTTTTGTCGGTATTTGAAATCCCCAAGACTAAGGGAAGCTCAAGAGATGTAGACATCGGTTGGAGATATGGAGTCTTCTTGATGTAAAGAAGTTTTTGGTTCGGAGGTTATGGAAAATTTCGCTTGAGACGATTGTGGAGGAGTGTTTGGGGTACGAAGGAGTGAGGGTGGATGAGGAGATAAGTAGGAGTAATTGGGGTGTTCGTAATCTTTGTCGTAAACAAATATTACAAGCGACACAAGATTCATATGTTTGCTTCAAGCTTGGTGCTATGGAACGTCTCTAGGAAGTATGCACATGAATCTTTTCTCTTGTTAGGTTTCTAATTTGAAACCCTTTGGTTTTTGACAAATTTTATTTCTGAAACCCTAATCAGTAAATTTCATGTGTTTTACAATGCCTGTGTGTTAATTACATTCCTATCCAAAACATGAGTCACGTCAAAAAGGGGTTAATCTATGTTAGCATTCCTATCCAAAACATGTATGCCAAGATTTTTATTTAAACTTAAATAAAGAACAAGTATGTCTAGATTTATAAAATATTTGCATTATTGCATGTAAAGGAGAGTCTCATATATATCAACACAGAGTCGTATACGTAGAGATTTTGACCAACACTACAATTTTCAACGGCTGCTGGTTGTGTCATATTGGATAAAGATAAAGCAAGAATTTGCGGATTGGTCGAGTAGTATGGTCTCGTGACCACCTTCCCTTATTCCTTGTTTCTATCGCTAGTTAGTTATTACTCGTTAGCCATTGATATAACCGTGTTATGATACAGCTCATAGGACATATGTGAGGTGATCTGATTGTGTTATGATCCATCTCAATATCTCATAGGAATGAACTGTATTTGGCATACATCCACAAATTGTTCGGATGAAAGGCCTCTAGAAATGGCTTTTGTTAGGTGAATTTATCATCATTAAAATCAATTCATGGATTAAAAGGGAAGGTAAGTTCATGACATGCATCGTGTGTCACTGCTAATTCTATGTTTCACAGACTTTAGGCAGTCTTTGTCAAAGAGAACGAAGTAACAGTTCATGACACTTACCATGTCAAGTCAAGAAGATGACTAATGTTAGTACTTCAGACAGTATACTAACATCGAAGTATGGTTTATTGACCGACCGACAAACTTAACATTGGTTCATTCATAAACATCGGTTTAGCAAGACTTCCAACTTTCCTATTTCTAAGTGAAATATGACAAGGACCGACATAATGTCCTTCGACCGACATAGCATTCCTCGGCCGATGAACATCGACAAGAATTAGGGTTCACAAAACCTACAAATAAGAATCCCGACACTAGGACAAGATCATTACAACATACATGCACAAACCCTAGACATATAAACTCTTGCCGCCTCCGATCCCTACGAGGAGGGACAAGAATTATGTCCATGCCTACGACAATAGACAAGATCATCTGTTTCCGATTTCTTTATTAATTATTTGTAATTCGCAACGAAACTCATTGATCAATAAAAATATGTTCTCGTCATTCCATAGTAATGTTTCCTTTCAATCTAGTTAAATTTTGCACAAACAGCTCTCTCTTGGAACACAGTCGATTATAGAGGAAAAATAATATTCCGCAACCCATAAACTGTTTTTATTTATTTATTTATTCCACATGTACTATATAAATCTGAATTTATATTGTCGTAATAACAACTAATCACCAAAAAAAAAAGTCGTAATATAAACTATTACTTTACGTATGTGCTTGTTATGGAATTTAAATTCTTAAATCTAATTCAATTTCTTTTCGGTATTTAATTTCTTGTGTTTTATGAACTTTATATAGATATACTAGATTAAGATCTGCGTTAACACGCAGGTAAGTACATTAAAAATTATTCATACAAATATTTAAGTTTTAATTAGTAATCCATCAATTATCATAATATTTTAAAAATATATAAACACGGCTCTTAAATAATAATAAATCAATTGACATATTAATTATCATGTTCTAATTGATAGCATGTAGATTTAATATAAGGGGAATTCAAGTCATACTTAAAATATAAATTAAATGTAACAAACTCTGTCTTATTTGCCCCACAAATATTTGTCTTAAACATGACAAACTCTTACAGGGGGTAGATATACAACTAACAAACATGTGAGAACAAAAAACTAAAAAAATACATTGTAGATATGGCAAAAAATGCATTTTAAAAACCTATCACATTTGTAGACTGCATTTGAAGTCTACTTAGCGTAGACTTTAAATGTAGTCTACTCAATTTGAGCTAACTAGTCACCAAATCAAGAAAATAAGTTTGCCCACAAATATTTGTCTTAAACATGACTAACTCTTACACGGGGTATATATATAACTAACAAACATGTGAGAACAAAAAAATTAAAAAAATACATTGTAGATATGTCAAAAAATGCATTTAAAAAAACTATCACATTTGTAGACTGCATTTGAAGTCTTCTTCAGTAGACTTTAAATGCAAACCTCTTACAGTAGACTTCAAATGCAGTCAACAATGGATTACTTTTGCAATCAAGGCAAATCGGTATGGAGACTGCAAATGAAGTCTACAAGTGTTGTAGACTTCATTTGCAGTCTACAAAGGTTACTTTTGCATTTGACCAAAATGTTGACTTTTTGGTATAGGTTTCATTTACAGTCTACATAATTGTGCAGGTTACTTTTGCATTTGATAAAATATTTCCACTGTTCAAACGTAGACTTTATTTGTAGTCTACATAAGAAAGTAGACTTCATTTGTAAACTACGTAAGAAATTAGACTTCATTTGCAGTCTACGCAAAAAAAAAAAAAAAACAGGTTACTTTTGGATTTGAGTTTTTGTTAACTTTTAAAGTAGACTGCATATGAAGTCTACATAAAATGTAGATTATATTATATGTACTTTCGAGTCAATATTTCGAAAGATTGGTCAAACACAAAACTAACCTCACTTTTCAGAGTAGACTTCAAGTAGACTTCAAATGCAGTATACTTTTTACGGTCAATGGTCTGGTCAAATGCAAAAGTGACCTGATTTTTCTGCTGCCTGCACACGAAGTCTACAATATTTTTATTGTTCTCAAAGAAGAGTGTGTAGACTTAAAATATAGTCTACTTTACCTTTTTTTAACAAATAATAGTCAAATGCAAATCTAACTCTAAGTTGACTTGTAGACTTCAAATACAGTCTACATTTACGAACCAGATCTGAAATAAAAAATCGTTACCTTTTTCACTCGTTCGACTTCGTCTTCACGTTCTTAAACCACCAAAACTATCAATTTCACCGAATAAAACAACCCCAACTGTTTTATTTGGAAGAATTACGAGAAAACATGAAGTTGTGAGTGAAAAAAATGTAAAAAGAAAAATTCGAGACTTTTAGATGAAATTGGAGAGAAAATTGAAGATCTTGAAGTTATGAGCTCATATATAATGCATTTACGTAACAAAAATTTGTTGATGTAGCATTTAGAACTTGAATTTGGTTGTTCATGGTGGTTGGAAAAATTGAAGAAGATGGCATTTTCGTAAATAGGTTGATGTTTTTTGGTGTTTTAGTCTTTTGGTAAGTTTTTGATTTTGAAAAAAAAAAGAAATAAAGAAAAGATAATGACATTTTCGTGAATATGAGAAAAACAGAAGGAGAGATTTGTGAGAAAGTGGTAAATAGTAAAGAGGAAGAAATAGTGGGTTAGTTTTGTATTTGACCAAAAGAAGTGGGTTAGTTGTGAAATGATCTCCATTAGTTAATTAGGAAAGAAATGTGTTTGGCAATTAGTATAGAAAGATTAAAATAAATCAAAAAGAAAAATCTTAAAAAATTGTGGTGTTGACACCTAAACAAAATACTCCAAAAATGCTTCTCAAATAATATATAGGATAATTTTAGTTTAAAAACAATTATGGTGAATTATTATACATAATCTAAGACCCATTTTATATATTTTAATTTTGCGATTATTTTGCTACAAATGTGTTTCACCAGTAAAATAATTAAAGCAACAAATTTGATTAATAACTATTTTACTTGTAGGAAGGTGTATTTATGAAAAATTAAAAACATCTATTTGTCAAGCAAAAAAACACATGTAAAAATATATATGAAAAATTGTTTTACATGCTCATATATTTTCAAAAGATAATAAATTGTTTTTTTTTTCTATTTTAAATCAAAAAAAATTTGGTGTATATGTTAACTTTTTGTTCACATTTAATTCTCAGATTTAAATCTATAATTTTCTAAATAATTTTAATTTTGGCAAGTTTAGGAAGATTCAAATGTTTTTGTCAATTAGAGTTACAGTAATCAAAATAAGTATATAAGAGAATTAAATAAATAAACAAAAATAAAGAGGGGGAAAATTGTGAGAGTGACACCTAAGCAAATTCATCCCAAAATTCTTCTCCTTTAATATATAGAGGATATAATTGTGCCTCGTGTATTAAAAAAATTCTGGATCCGCCCCTGCATATACTAGAATAGGTTCCGCGTAAATACGTGGGTAAATACATTAAAAATGATTATTATAAATATTTAAATTTCAATTAGTAACCCGTTAAACTATCAAAATATTTTGAAATATTACTTTCAATATATGTTTTTAAATCATTAGAAATTAATTTGTATTTTAATTTTCATGTACTTATTAAAATGCTATATTTCTACACATTAACATTATAAAAAAACAATTAGAACAATAGATACATCCATAAGAATCACTTACTTTGTTCAAACAAATTAAAATATATTCACTCCCTTGAGTATATTGTATGCTTTAAGATTTCCAGTTTTTCATTTTCGAAAAACACGTCCCACAATACGATATTGATCTAATTGATTTAAAGTTAATTCTAACATGTAAGAATGATTTTTTTTTACAAGTTTTTTTTTAATGTTTTGGAGTATTTTGTGTTTTGTGGCATGACACCTTTTTTGCAATTTTTTTTAAAGTAAATTCTTTTCCAAATTTTTCTTTTGTTAATAGTATTTTCTTTACATTTTTTAAAATGGAATTTTCCCATTTATGCATTGATCTTTTTTTTTCTTTTAATTGTTATGATACTTGTTTTTTCTTTTATACATAACTAGAATAAAACCCCTCGCGATGCGAGGGTTTATTGGTTTATAGTAAATAGTTATGGTTAAAAAATATAGTAGGGAAAAGCATATTGTATTCTTAATTCAAACCCTAACTTATATAATATAGTGATTAAACTTATAGGTTCATATGTAATTTGTAAAAATATAGTCTCATATCTCACATAATTTGAATAATTTGAAAATTAACAAAGTATAAATGTTTGATATATGTATATATGGTTTAAATCATGAAACTGTTTTATATAACAAATAAATCATTCTTACATGTTTTGACGTTCTTCTTTGATTCTTTATCGTAAATTTTAAACAAATAAAAATATACCACTAATCAAATCTTCCTTATCTTTGTTTTTTCTCCATGATCTATTAATACTTATATCCATAGTCAATTATTTAGTATTTTCCATAAATATAACATGTGTTAAACCTATGTATATATATATAGCGACAAAAAAATAATATATTTTTTTAATTATATAGTGTGCTATTTCCTTTTTTTATTTTTTTAATGTTAAATTTCTATTTATTAAAAATATTTTTCAACTAAATATTTTACATAACTATTCGTATAGAGTTTTTGTACAATTTGTAAGATTACTTTATGCTTTTTTTTTTCCATTTTAACTTCTTCGTTTTGGGTATTTAACAATTTTGTTATTAAAAATTTTAAATATTTAAATAATTGGCATGTGTTAGAATCTAATCATCTACTTAACACGTGTCGCGATCTCATGAGTTACAATTTGGTTATTGAAAAACTTACATATTTAAATAATTGACATGTATTATAATTTAATCGACTACATAACATATGTTGCGTTCTTGTGAATTACAATTTTGCGCACTCTCTTTTATATAATAAAATTGTTAACATTTATTTTATTTTTATACAATAAGATAAAGTATATTGACACATGTCATGATCTCGTGAATTACAATCTAAGATTCAAAATTTAACTATATGTGTTTTTCTTTTGTTCAACAACTGGATTCATTAGAAAATAGGTTCAGCCCATTACAATAGCAAGCCCAATTTTGCTAATCAATCGGCACCACCATTGTCCGATCGAGGAACAAAATTGAACGAAATTGAAAGGAAAGATTTAGAGCAAATTCTATTATGAGAGAGTATTCCATACAGATCAGAGATTAGATCCCCTGTTTTGATGGCTTGAACGAGGATCTTTGAGTCTGAATTGAAGATGGCATGAGATAGCTTCAATTCCACCGCATGCATCATCGCTCTTCGCATAGCGATCGCTTCAGCTACCAACACCGATGAGACCTCCGACACAAAGGCGTAATGTTCCGTCAAAGGGGTAGTGGTCGACTGCAGGGTCCAACCAATTCCAGCCTTTCCTGATTCGGCAAGCCAAGCCGCATCAGTGAAACCATAGGTGAGTCAATCCTTAAAGGATAATGGACTTTTAGGTTGATTCGACTGTCTAGGCACAATCGGACCAGATGGGGAGTCTTGAGCATCCCTCCACTCTTTCGCATCTCTTACCGCTTTGAGGACTGTATCCTCTACGGCGAATTCTCTATGATTAAATATCTTTTTGATTGCGAGCGATCCACATAGACCACAAGGCCCTAAGGGGAGAGTTCACCTTGGAGGAGACCAACCGGAGGCAATGAATACAATGAACTCACTTTTTCCAATCCATCAGGAACATTCTGGATCGGATCGGAGTCAAAACTAGACGCACTAGCAAGCTTCCATACGTTTCTAGCAAAAGGACATGAAACAGTAAATGGGCACATGCTTCCGGTTCTTCGCATCGACAAAAATTCGTAGAGGCTGTTATATTCTGTATTTGTAGCTTGTATCCTATGGGTAGAGCATTATGCAACGCTTTCCACATGAACATTTTGACTTTAGGCGAGGCTTTTTGGCTCCAAACATGGATGTATTAGCCAACATTCTTCTGGTTAGTTCTCATAATTTTTTCTTTTTCTTCCGATGCCACTATATAACCAGACTTTGTAGTGTATTCTCCTGTAGGGTTTCTTAGCCATATTCTCTTATCTTTTGTCCCCAACAGGCTAGGTTTTAGTTTCAGGATCATACTCATATGATTTGGGATGGTTTTCTATAAGCTCAGCATTCCAAGACCCATCATGAGGATAGATCAACTCACTAACCCTTATATTATGCTGTTTCTTTGGCCTTGGACCCATCGGTTGGGCTTTCTCCTTAGTTGACATCCATGCCTCAAACCATGCATCAATATCTTTCCCATTTCCTACTGCCCATCCAAGTTGTTTCTTGAGGAGGTTTCTACCAATCAAGATACTTTTCCAGCCGTGTGAAGCAGATTTTTTGCACAATCTTTTCCTCTTCATAGCAATCTTGACCTGCTTCATCTTCAATTACTGAGAATTTGTTGATTACAAATCTAGATCTAGTTGAGGCATGAAAGTAGCCAATATTCTGGTCTCCCAAGTTCAACCAGACCTGCCTTCTTCTCTGTTTCTAATATTCCTCTTCCGCCTTATAAGCTAAACTCAATCTTGTAGTAATCAGTTGAATGGTGGGCTAAGGTATATATGAATCTACCATAGCATCCTCAAGTTTCTGCCTTAACTTTCAATGTTGACTTGGCTATTTTTTGTTTATCTCTGTTCCACAGAACCAGTGCTTGTCTACACTTAGATATCCTCTGTTGCACTGTGAAATCCTTCCCTTCTTTCCAGGTTATTGAAATAAGCTCCTTTACTTCTTCATTGTTTTTTAATCTTCTGTCATATCTGAAGGCTTTCTTCCTTTTCTTTCTTGTAAGATCGAAGAAGGTTAGGATTGGCATATGGTCAGAAGCTTGAAATCTAAGATATTCACATCTACTAGATGGAAACATTTCAGCCCATAAGCTATTAGATACAGCTTTATCCAGTCAGTTTCTAATCTTTATTTATATATGTTTATCTAACGTTTGTATGTATGGCCTTGTAAAAAATTAGAGGGCCACTAATATACACAAGTTGATAGGAATTGATTTTAAATTTTGAAAGTTAGCGTAGACTTAGGAGTGAGTCAGATATCCATAAAGAACATTATGATAATATGTAGAAATTAGGTCTGATTCATTATATTTAATTGAATATAATTATTTGAATATATATGGTTTAATGCAATATGGGAGACAACCAAACATACACACATAAGTGGCACTGCTAAGTGATAACTAAGTGAATCTGAAGTACCTAGTTTAGAGTAGTGTACTCATATATAGTAGATCTTTGTTTGTTTAGAAAAGTATAGTATATATTAGGTACAATAATATATTATTGATCTATAGAAAACCCTCCTTTAATGTATAAAACGTATATCATGGATGTGGATACAAGTATGCATTTCGGTCTGTAAACGGTCGATATCTTTTCCAACTATTTTAGGCTAAAAGATGGTTTATTAATTTATTTCAAAATCCAATCAAAATGGTGTTATTGGATAATTGACTTTAAGGGTATAAATGTAACTTAAAATGTAAATGATAACGATTGAATCTGGCTGGATTTAAAAAAAAAAAAATATATATATATATATATATGGAACGAAAAAAAAATATATATAATTAAATAAAAGAAACTTATAAAAAAAATTATTTAAAGAACTTTGTGCCAAAAATTTAGTTAAATAAACTATTAAAATATATTTAATAAAGGTTTTCAAAAACAAATTTCTAGAATCATCCAATTCATTTATTCGTCCGATTGCATGACTTCCTTATTCGGGAGAATCAATCTCTACCCCCCAATGATTTGGGCCTTTAAGTGGTTAGGGTAGAGTATCTCTACGGGATGGAGAGTTATGAGTTTGGATTTTACGGTGATGTTGTGTTCAGAATTAGTTGGACGATCTATAGTTTTCGTCTAAGTTTTGGACTCTTCATCGCTTAGGATTTCCGGTTTCAAATTATCGGGTGATTAAGTTTTTGGTTTAGGGATTATCGGAGATTTAGAGGAATTGATCTATGGGGAGATTCATTAGAAGCTTTGTGTTGAAATAGGAGTTAAGAAGCTTGCTTCTGCTGAAGATCCGGCTGTAGATCGGCGGGTTTCTCCGGTGACGGTGAAGATGGCGAAGCTTCAAGAATGTGCATGTCAGATTCTCCAAATTGTCGACACGTGGCCCTAGCAGCCTCTGTTATTCAAACATCTGTGAGTTAATTATCTGTATTTGTTTGGTTTATGGGCCTAATGTAATCTCTCTTTCAGCCATTGGGCTTCAATAAAAACTTCATTAGTTGACAGAAAAAAAAAAAAAAAACACTTTGGTAGTCATTTTAAATATCCTAATAATATATATCATCTTCGTATCATATGATTAGTTTTTAAAAAAATTTAAATTATTTTGTCATATTTCAAACAACGAACACTTTTTTTTTTTAATTAATAGCCGAATTAATATTTCCATAAATATTTAATCACCTACAGCTATTAAAATTAGAAGTTCTCATAAAAATAATTCAATAAATTATTAAACCAACAAACCAAGTTCAACAAACCAAATTCCATAATTCAAATAATACTAGCAACCAAAAAACCAGGTTCACTAGAAACAAATAAATAAACTAAACACCCTATCATTCTCTTCTCAGGACCTGATTCTGCGATCACGCATTTCTGTTACCTGCAACACATGGTAATAAGAGTTGCGTAAGTATTTAATAAATACTTAGTGAGACGGTTCTTTCGTCAAAAAGCTAAGTACGGATAAATCAAAACAGAATAATAAACAATTAAAATGCACACATGATTCAACTGGGTGTCGATCGACACTACCACTAGGTGTCGATCGACACCTTGACAATTCTGATGTCGTTTCACCACGTGTCGATCGACACTACCTCTAGGTGTCGATCGACACTACCTCTAGGTGTCGATCGACACCCTGTTCTACCACCAAGAACATATTAAAACATTCGATCCAAAACACGAAGATCACACAAATCCATCACACAAATCACACAAAATCATAATCACACGCAATCAACAACCAGTTCAACCACCATGAACACTCCTAACCATTTATCAATCAAATTCTAACTTATCCAAGCCTACGGTCGCGCATTCATCTCGAATTCGCGGTTGAGGAAAGAACGGATAAGAATCTGACACAAAACAGCCCCGAAAACTCTGTTTCCTCTCTGGAAATCACTGAAACTCACGCTTGAAAGCTAACACGGACGCACACAATCCTCTACGGGGAAGAAAGCACGAAGAACGGATCACTAACGCTCTTTGAATCACCGAACTCACACGGAAAATCCTTTGAATGTGTTTATCTTCTCTGCCCCGTTCAACAAATGCGGCTGCAGCCTTATAAACCACGACCTAGGGCTGCGCACCTAAACCGCACCACAAACCGAACAATTTTTAACTCAAACCGAAGTTGACCGAAAACACTGGTGTCGATCGACACCCCTGACCAAAATCCCTATTTTGGTTTCGGGATGTTACAATATCTTTACCTACCTCTCATATTCATTATTATCTATTTTTACTAAAAATTATATGTATTTGCATATCATTTGATATTGGAAAAATTGTTAAATTTAACTCCATTTATCTGATATTGGTGATATTTTTTGTTGAATTGCTGAATCCGATAGAATTGTTTAAAGTAACAAATAGTGTTGGCGGAATTGCTGAATCTAGCTGAATGTTGAGGAATTGTTTTTGTGTGTTACCATTTGATGCCTAAAATCCATATCACTACAAGACAGTATTTTCGTAAACTAAAAAACAAAACAGTTCATTGAAAACCATCTCAAACACACAAAACAAATTCCACGCTACTTTAGTCGGAAAATAATTTTGCATAGTAAATATTGATCGTCATTTCTTTCTTGTTGTTTCATTCACCATATTGTGAGTTATCCACTGGAAATTTTCTAGATATAAAAGAATTACCTATAATGACTTGCAACATATATAAAGCAACATAAAATAATCATAGATAGATTGATGGAATTCATTGGTTAGGTTTGGGACCCAATACGTGAACTTAGAGCACGTTTACTCGTGAGACTATCAAAGTCTCAAGTAATTAAAAAAAATGAAAATAAAGAAAATAAAATTATTTGGTCTCTTTTGGGTTTGAGTAGTCTCAATGGATTGAGACTGTCTCATAAAAATCTCTTCCAAATGTTGTATTTTGGTTGGTTGAGTTTGTTTAATTAATTATATTTATTAGTTATAATTAAAAATATTAATAAAATATTTGTATGAAACTTTTGGAAAAGTCTCAACGGTAAACATGGAGGATCTGGTTATGGTAAAAATTAATAAAAAATGAGTAAAAAGATGAAAAAGAAGATATAAAATTGAGTAAAAGTAAGAAAAAATGTGTGTTTTAATAATTTTATATTTAATGATATCCATAAAAAAACATTGGTGCTGATGCTCTTAAGACATCATTCCTATGAGCAACAAACGCCGTTGAATCTCATGACATTGCCTATAAATAGAGTCACATTCTCAAGCAAACGCATCACACAAACTAAATATTAAGAAGAAAGAATTGAATATGGCTAATCACAAAAATCTTTTCTTCCTATGTTTCTTAATAGGTTTAGGGCTATGTTCTGCAAGACGAGCACTTCTCTTCTCCTCTGAGTCCGAGGCCGAAGTCGCTAACTATGGCGTAAAAAGTAGTTTGAATGTTGGTGTTGATGTTGGTGGTGGTCTTGGTGGTGGCGGTGGAGAAGGTGGAGGTGCTGGTTACGATGGAGCTGGTGGTATTGGTGGAGGCGGAAGCGGTGGACATGGTGGTGCTGGTGGTGCTGGTGGTGCTGGTGGAGGTGGCGGTGGTGGTCCTGGGGGAGGATCTGGTTATGGAGGTGGAAGTGGTGAAGGTGGTGGAGCTGGATACGGAGGCGGTGGAGCTGGTGGGTATGGAGGAGGTGGAGGAAGCGGAGGAGGAGGTGGTGGAGGAGCTGCCGGTGCACATGGTGGTGGTTACGGGGGTGGAAAAGGTGGTGGTGCTGGAGGAGGATATGGAGGTGGAGGTGCTGGTGCGGGTGGACATGGAGGGGGTGGAGGCGGTGGAAATGGTGGTGGTGGAGGAGGAGGTTCAGGAGCCGGAGGAGCTCACGGTGGTGGTTATGGGGCCGGAGGTGGAGCTGGAGCTGGAGAAGGATACGGTGGTGGAGCTGGTGGTCATGGTGGAGGAGGTGGCAGTGGTGGTGGTTCCGGAGGAGGAGGAGGTGGTGGTGGTTATGCTGCTGCTGGATCTGGACACGGTGGCGGTGCTGGTAGCGGAGAAGGCGGCGGTGGCTATGTACCATAAAAAATATATCAATATATGGCCGGGGTGTATAAAGGCCACTGAGTGAAAGTGTCATAACTCGTTAGTGACTATATATTTTCAATATATATAAATATATGTGGGAATAAATACAGTAATCATTTGTATAATAAGCCGTTAAAAATGGCTATTGTTAGTGTTGTTTAGCCCCTGCTAAGGTGTTTTAAATTGTACCCATGTTGTAAGACTACTTTGTGTGTTAAATTTTTATAAAAGAAAGTGAAGTAATCATAATATTTTCTTCTTTATATGTAAATTTAATAGATGTAGGGTTACAGATAATTTTCATTCATCCGAGATAACCATAAACCTAGTTCGCCAAAGCCGAGGTTAGACGTCTTTCGAATGCGTTGTGTAACGTCCTGACGTTGGGGCGTCACTACAAGAAATGATTTATTAAAGTCAGTTAAAATAACCAATTTGAAAAACCAACTGAAGTCAAATTCGTTTTGTTTTGTCTTATAGTGTCAATATATTTGTAGATGAATTATTTAAGCCCCATTATATGATGGCCCATTAATTACAAAGCCAATTATATAAGACACTAAATAACGACCCGTTAAGGCGTTAAGTGTAAAACGAGCAGCAATGTTTATTGGTTTATGGTGTGAATGGTACAATTTTAGAGTAATAAGACGGAAATTCTCTAGTCTTTTTTTTTTACATCTAAACTTCGTTTTTATTTATTTCATATTGTGATTACATCAACCACACACGCACAAAATAAGTGATGACCATAGGATCAAAAGACCAATCCATTACTACAAATTACATAAAAAACAGAAACCAAATTAAACAAACTAGTTGTAGCGAGTTTTCAACTACTTGCACTTCCAACCATTGATCTCTTTCATCACAAGCAATAGTCACGGTAATTTGAGGCAAAAACTTACCATTGGAACTAGAGTTGAAGACAAACAAGCGACCGTAACGAAAAGCAGCTATGCCGCACCCTCAAGAGGCCCCCGAAGTTTAATGTAATTGGCGCTACCGATTTCACGTACTCCAACTCTCCATCCCACACTAAAAACCCCACCGAAACAGAGCCAGACTCAGATCCAAGAAGCAAATCAACTAGTTTATAAAACCTTCGAAAAACACTAATTGGTGGCAAAGAGGACATATCAAATGAAGAAACTTGCCCCTGGTTTGATGTCCACCAACACCAATAAAAGACACAAACTCTTAATAAACGGGAACCACCTAAACTAGAAACCCTACAACGGACTAAAACCAACTCGATATCACACAAACCTATACTTCTCTAAAGCATATACCAAACATTAAACTACTACCAAAACACGATAAACCGATCTGAGGAGAGATGACCAGAGAAACAAAAGATCAAAACACTTCGACGAGCAGAAAATGGCCTTGAAGAAAGAAGATCTGAAACACGAAAACAGCTCTCGCGTGACAAAAGCCCGCGCATCAACGCTTTATGGATACAACAAAGCCTTCCCCACGAGCCACCATCAAGCACTCGATCCTCCTCCGAACCACCATAAGAACCAAACTCGCCAAATTGAATCTCAAGCCCCCAGACCTAAACTCAATCCACAAGATCAAAACCTAAAAGGAAACGAAAAAAGATCTAAAGGGAACCGACACCGGTGCTAACATAGCCATTGGTGCCGGCCAAAACACAAATCGGCGATGAAGGCTTGAAGGAGAAGAAGAGAGAACTGTCGGCAGGAGAGAGCCTAAAACATTCAATGTATATTCATTTTTTCACAATTTCTATGAAATTCTCTAGAGTCTAGAGTAGTAAAAAGGGAAAGAAAATAAGAAAATTCAAAAATTGAGTAAATGAGAGGAATATAAATAAATGTGAAATATTTAATTCTTTATTTCATGTTACTCAAATATAAATAAGTTGCACTGAAACGGGTACGGGACGGGGACATGGATGGAAAACGACAACATTAAAATTTATGAGATACGAAGACGGCATGGGTACGCCAATAAACATATAAGAACAATACCCATATGTAAATATATTAAGAAAGTCACATCATAAATCTCAATAAAAGAACACTCAATCCCAAACATAATATATTAAAAGATGATAAAAATTAGCTAAACATCAAACAACTCATTTTCAAAATCTGGCTCATCTAGTGAAAGATCTGTAAATTCCAAGATTACCATATCTTCCATAGAGTCAAATTTATCTCCACCAACATCCCACATTTTGGTCTTCTCATCTTCATATTCCTTAGAATTCTTTGAAAGAAAACGAAGATTGTTATAGATGTAAACCAAGTCTCGAGCATGACTTGGGTCTAACCTGTTCCTTCTTAATGAATTGATGAATCCGTAAGTACTCCAGTTAAGCTCAGCACAAGAAGACAAACTAGGTTGTCAAAGCAACTTTAAAGCCAATGTCTGAAGGAGAGGGATTTGTGCTCCAAAGTTAAGCCACCAGATCATGGGATCCATAATAGACATTGATGAAATACATGTTAAATTCGCAAAAGGGCTAAGCTTCATGGGGAATAATCCATACTCATTTAGAACTTTAATATGATCATCATCACTAGGAAACTATCTCTGAAAACACTTCACCCTCTCACATGAGACTTCTGCATCCTTATGTGGACCCATTCTTGCAAGGCCTTCACTTCGCCATTCATCACTATAAAATCTACAACATACAAAAAATAAGTTATATATATATATATATATATATATATATATATATATATATATATATATGAAAAAAAGAAGAAGTAAAGAATGATGTAGAGGAGTGTTTCTTATACCTTGGATTTAAAGAGTGAGCTAGACAATGTAAAGGAGTGTTGTTCTTTGTCCAACGAGCCACTAAGATCTCAAGAACAATTTCAAAGAAAGGACTATAGAAGTTATCTTCTGGACGGTTTTCTTTCTTGTATATCTCAAATCTCACCTTCTCAATCATCGAATTCCACATCTCATACATCAGGTGAAGGCATGGCTTGTCAGTGTCACAAAATCTGATCATCATATATATAAATCTTGTGAAATCAATGATGTAAGACACTTCATCTCACCAATCATCACTCACAATCTTCTCTTTAACACATTTTGCTTTCCCCACGTCATCGTCTTTATAAGTCGACCATTCTTCACTTATGACCATGGCTTGAAGACCCCTTTTGATAAGCTTCAATCTCTTAAGCATCGCAATGATGGAAGCAAAACGAGTATCAGCAACTGAAAGCAACTTAAGAGGAGAGAACTTACTAAACATAGATAGTCTCATGCTGTGATTCATGATGAAAATTTTGATAGCTAGTGCATCCCAATGAATCTCCGTTATCCAATTGCACTCCTTATATGTTATTACATTTGATTTGACGATTTTTGCTGCACAAATATTCTTCAAAGCAAGGTTAAGTGTATGAACAACACATAAAGTGTGAGGATACATACACTGAGTCATCTCTCCAACCACCTTACAATTTGCTACATTATCATTGATGATTTTCACAATGTTCTGATGGCCCACTTCCTCAATAACACTTTCATCAACTCGAAAATGAAGAATCTTTCTTTTACTCCGCCAAAAAAATTCACAGCCTTGAGAAACAACGGGCCATTATTAGAAGTAGCAATGAAATTAATCAGAGGTTTTATATTTGGATTGCTCCAACCATCTGATACAATTGTCATTCCTTTTCTTTCCAAGTAGACTTAAGCGGTACTAAACGTTTCTCAACATTCTCTCTCTCTCTCTCTCTAGCAAAGTCGTTCTCAATTTATTGTAACTAGGAGGTACATAACCATCAATTTTGGTGGTGGCAGAAGCAGATAGGACCTATAATAGTGTGGATTTCTTGCAAGATTAAATGGCAAACCTACAATATAGAACATCCTCTCAATTTCTTGATCCAGCTAGTTCCTCGCAGTGATATTAAAAGATATAAGAATAGGTGAAAAGCAAGACTATGTTTTCTTCAATGGTGAATTTTCTTCACAAGGCAAAGGAGCCTCTTTAGGTCTAGACTCTCTTTTATTTTTCTCTAAATCCTCTTCCAACTTTGGCATTTCACGCTTTTTAGCCCCTGGTACACTCTTGCAAATTACAATGCCATTATCTTTTAGTCCAAGAAATTATCCTCTAACTCTAGAGTAAGAGCCCTGTCGAATCTCCTTACAAAAAGTACACTTAAATTTCCAAGTTCTTCCAACTCCTTGTTTTTGTATCTTTTCCACATAATTCCATAATGGAGCTTCTTCATTAGAACACTACAAGAAAACAGGGGTTTTACGACTGCAATATTAGTAGCAATTTAGTCGCTAAATCAAGATTTACGACTAATTTACGACTAATACATGCAGCCGTAAATCCTTAGTCGCTAAAGATCATAGTCGTAAAAATAGTCGCTAATTGGCGACTATTTAACTATTAATATAAGTAGTCGTAACGTAATCGTAAAGTAGTCGCTTAATTTTACGACTACCTTACGACTAGTTTACGATTAATCCGCATGAACAAGAGTGTTTTTGTTGCAGTCGTAGTGTAGTCGTAAAATTTAGCGACTACTTTACGACTATTTTATGACTGATTAACGACTGTTTCGCGACAATTATTAGTATTTTAAATAGCATTTATATAATGTTATTATTTATTTTTACCACAATATATTTGTATTCATTTGCTTTAATATGTGGAAAATGCTTTGTAACAAGTAGTAGCACAAATTAATTTTATTAATATGAATATTCAGTATTAATACAATTGTATTTAAAAATCTACAATGTAATCTAATTTGCAATTCCAAAACCCAATTACAAATCCATGGATCGAAAGAGTGGAGTGTCGAACGTTCTTTCGCAAAAGCACCAAGGTGATGGTCTCCTTTCCCTTTCCTGACATGAGCTGATGGTCTAAACATATGGAAGCAGCAACAAACTTGTCATGAATCTGTAATATAGACAAAGATCTTTTTATTATATATGAGAAGAGGTGCTAAGTTTTGTAACTATGTTCACTTACTTGTCTGAAATTGAAGTTGTAAACAAAGGAGTGGCTATGTAAATGCTTTCCTTTCCCTTTTCTCACTCTTGTGAATCCATGAGCTGTCGAATTGCCAACGCCAGGAACTGGAGGGTCATGAATCACAACAATTCAAGCTTATAGTCATGAATCACAACAATACTTAAATCTACCACATACAAAAGGACGTAAAACCAGAAAGACCTTAGGCATAAGAAACAAAGACCCTTATCTATCAGCAACCTTAATATTATCATAACCACAACATCACAAAGGAAAGCATCAATTCAATTCACATAGAATTTCAATCCAAAATAATTCCACTGTAAAATGAATCTAAAGAAAACAATAAACCCAAGATAAACCTGCTTTACACAAAGTAAAATTTGCTTCAGAATTTAATTCAAGCACATAAGGCAAAGATCAGAAATCCCTAATCCATAAATCCCCAAATTATAAAACCCTAATATTAATGAAGAAAGAGCTCACCTTCCTCAACGCAGTGGCAAGCTCACCGCGAGTGAAATTAGCGGCGGTTGCGGTAGTCAAAGGGATTCCATTACGGAATTTGTACAACGACACATTCTTCTGAACATACTACGTAAATTGAACACTATCAAATCCCAAATACAAAGAAAATCACAATTTACACATATCAATATACACAGAGAGAAAGACGAGTATCGAGATTATTCACTTACCGGTCACCTGGCTCGCTACTAGCTCGTGAGTGTCTCTGCTCACCTGGGTTTCGTTGTGAACCGAAGAATCCGCCGGAGATGGCGGCGAATATGAATCTCACGAAATCGAGATCCATAGATGAAGTAAAATCTGGACCACATAGAAATCGAACCGAAAGGAAGAAATGGCTTGCGATTGGGAGCTTAGTCTGAGCAAAAAATTAGAGATTTGAAGAAGATTGAAAGAGATAAACAAGACACTCAAATTAGCAACTCGAAACTTAGGGTTTCCAAGAGAGATTAGCTAATGAAACATCGTACCTCCACCGGTGAGTAACAGCCCCGTCGCCGTGAAGGAGCAGAGAACAAACGACTTCAAGATTGGAAAAAGCTTCCGACAAATTGAGAGAGAGAGAGAGAGAGAGATGAAGTGGAATCGGAGATATCACCGGAATAAGAAAATCAGAGAGTGTGAGAGAGAATGAAGTTGAATCGAAGTCTTACGGGGAAAAATGAGTTTTGGATCTACAGAGGGAAAACCCTAGATCTGAAATCAGTTTTATAAAGTGAGTTTTACACTATACTATAACTTTAGGGGAAAATGACTAAGTGTTGGGCCAAAAAATTTTTTCCCAAAATTGAAACGGGAAATGTTTCTATCCCAAAATAATTTTCTCCAAAACTGAACCGCCAAATATTTTAGATTTACAAACCCATGACTTAGTTTGTGGCTATTCGTGTCTATATAAAACCCTATACCCTATTTTTATTTTTTTAAGTTGAAAATCATGTTTAAAAATGATTATAGTTACTATTTTTAGAGTTTTGAAAAATGGTAAGTAGAAAAACATATTATTAAGTGTTGCAAATTCAAAAACAAATGTTGTAAGTTATTATTTTTAGAGTTTGTGGATTGGGCAAATGGTAAGTAGATAAACATGTTACTAAGGGTTGCAAATTCAAAAAAAAAATATGAAGTTACTGTTTTTAGAGTTTTGGGGTTTGGGCAAATGGTAAGTACATAAACATGTTACTAGCAAATTCAAAAAAACAATATGTTCGAAGTTACTATTTTCAGAGTTTTGGGGTTTGGGCAAATGGTAAGTAGAGAAACATCTTACTAAGGGTTGCAAATTCAAAAAAAAATTTTGTTGTAAGTTACTATTTTTAGAGTTTTGGGGTTTGGGCAAATGATAAGTAGAGAAACATGTTATTAAAGGTTGAAAATTCAAAAAAAAAGAAAAAAAATGTTGCAAGTTACTATTTCTAGAGTTTTGGGGTTTGGGCAAATGGTAAATAGAGAAACATGTTATTAAGAGTTTGGAAATTCAAAAAAAAGGAAAAAATATTATAATAATAAAATAATTATAATAAAAATTGTGGATATGCAAGTGCATAAGTTTGTAAGCATAAGTTTGTAACAAATTTGTTACTAAAGTTACTAAAGTTACGTTACTCTTTGAAACAAATTTGTTACATGCATAAGTTTGTAATTTTTGTAACAAATTATCCACAAATAGTTACAAAATTCTACAGATAAATAACTAATAAAATTAATAGCCAATTGCCTGGTGCTCGGCATTTCATCTCATTGTCGTTATAGTAGTGTTTCAGGGTTTTTTCGGCAAACCGAAGATTTTGATCTTGAAATATCTCCACTCTGCTGCATCAGAAGGATGACTCGTTTTCCCCTCATTTGCTTGGTGCTCGGCATGTCATCTCATTGTCGTTATAGTCCCGTGGCTCTAATACATCTCTTCAATCTGTCAGCAATATGTAGATACCACATACGACTATGTTACTACTATTTTACGATTCACTGTATGAGTCGCATATTAGTCGTCAATTTTGCGACTATATTAGGACCCGTCGCCTCAATCGTATTTTAGTCGCCAAATTGGCGACTATTTGGCGACTATTTCCCCCCGTCTGACTTATAATCATAAATTAGTCGCTAATTTACGACTACTATTCCGACTACAGTATTTAGTCGCATTATAGCGACAACTTTACGACCAAATTTGTGCAGTCGTAGTATAGTCTTTTATCGGTAGCTAATTAGTCACCAAATTTGGCGACTACATACATAGTCGCCAAATGTAGTCGTAAAAACCCTGTTTTCTTGTAGTGGAAGATTCACTACCTGTAGATCATGAACTACCAATCAGATCATCTTCTTTTTGAGAAGAACTCATGTAGAGTCAAACTAAAAAAAAGAAAAAAAACAGAAACAAAATAATTAAAATAAAAACTAAACAAAGAAACGGCAAGTTGTACTCTCTAGTCTCTACAATACGATGCAACATATTAATATATTAATAATAACGAGCAAAAAAAGAAACAAGAGAGCATATTAACAACATATTAACCATTCATGAGTTAGTATTATTTTTTTTATAAAAAAATCAAGGATACGTTGTTAGTAACAACGCAAGTAAGCACTAAGCACTAAGCAACATCGTGATTGGTGATTCAAAGCAACTATGTATGAGAGCCAAAGTAGAGATAGATATTAGATAGATATTAGAGACAAATAAATGAATACCTTGTTTCTATTCGAATTGGCAATGAATCGTGATTGGTGATTGGTGATTCAAATTTCATAGAGTCATATACTAGAGAGGAGAGGAGAGGAGAGTATTTTGAAGAGATTTTTTTTTTAGGCAACGCAAAAGTCGCTCCTATTAATTAATAAGTTTAAACCCTAGTTTTAATAATGTTTTCCTTTTATTTATTTGTCTTTTCACCCGGAAACGTTTCCATATTCTCTCTTTGTCGTCCCCTTAAACAGTCGTTGTCCCCAACTTCTTCGAGATGTCCCGAAACGTTTTCATGCCGTCCCCGATCCATACCCGTTCCCGAAACGTCCCCGGGACGTAAGCGGAGACCAAAATACCATCCCCGGGCATCATAATACCGCTTCAAAAAGAAAGAATTAAAAACTTTCTCATTAAACAAGAGAGGACAAAAGAAGTTAGAGTAAACTGAGAGGGAGGATCTTTGGTCCAGGATGTTTTTGACGCACCTCGAGTTGTCTATGCTTTGTTGTCATCGTTTATTTTGGAGATCATGAGGTGCAAGGTTGGTTTTGGTGCGGCTTATGGTTCTATCTTTTTTATAGTCAGGCTCTTGTGGGTTTCGAATTTCGCACAGTTAAATTTGTAAGGGTTCGTTAAAGAGATGGGAAGATCTTTGAGTATGAATCACAAAACCTAGGCTAAAAGTGAGATGGACGAAATGTACAGTTGAGAGCTTTGTATTATTTATCCAGAGTTTCTACTAATTCAAGTTCTGGATCTTATTTTTGGGAGATGTACAAGTCTATATATAGAAGTCAAAATCGGCTAGGTCTAAAACAAAGAAAATTTTCCTTATTTGTCAAGATTTCCTTTTATCTAAGTCGGCGGCCACGTCTAGGCTTCATCTTGTCGAAGACCTAATTTTGTCGTGGGCCTACGTCTGAGAAGTCGTCATTTGGGCCTATGTCTTTGAACTCGACCCAACTCGTCATGGAGAACTTCACGTCGTCGTTTTGAGTGTTCACTTCGTTGTCTTCCGCCAGAGAGCTTATGTACAAGAATGGGTAGATGTCTTCAGCAAGCAGACATAGGCACAATACAATGAGACATAGGTACCATGCATTGAGACGTGGGCGACAAACAGTGAAACGTGTGTGCCAATGGAGTGTTGTTGCCAAAGTGAGCTTGTCAGAAATGGGACCTCGTCGGAAATGGAACCTCATCGGAAATGAGACGTCGTCGGTTCTTCTGACAGTGCTTTGTCAAGGTCGGCCCAAGTTGATTATGGCCCACTTCTATACTTAGCCATTTTCTTGATGATCTTCACTGGGGGAGATTTGACACCAGCTGTTAGCCCCCAACTCAGCAGTATATGTTATGATAGTGTCGAGGCAGGAGAAGTCACAAGTAACACTACAAGAAATATGCGTATTCTTAGCACACGAAAACCGCTATCTAATGATACCACAACGAAGTGGAAAACACTATGTTTCTTCCCGTCATAATAGGTCCGACACTTTTGATAACGGTTTTCAGTATTGCTAGTGTATTCATTTAATATGGCGTTCTTTTCTATGCAATCATATATTTTGCGATAGCAACTAAATTTTGTTATTAATTTATTTATAATAATAATAATTTATAATATATAATAAATAAATATAATTACAAATTATTAGAGAAATCTACAATCTATACCATTTGTGTAAAATCATCAACTCAAAATTACCACATTATTATATTATCAATTTTAGGGTTAAACATATTTTCATTATATTTCTTTTTAGTTTTTTATGTCAACAAATTAAACGTTAACTAAAACAAAAGTAACAAATTCATTATTAAAAAAACTTGTCATAGTTTTAAGATAATTACATTACAAAACTACAAATTAATGTAATTACAGTATTATGAAAAACTAATCAAAAACTCTCCAAGCACCTCCATTAGTTAGAATCCCTTAAGAATTCTTAACCAATTTTTTAATTTAAATTTTGCATAAACCAAAGTTTAAAACCCCATTAGGCTTTTTTAATTTTGTTCTCCTCCATTGGTTAGACTAATGCTTAAGCAATACATCGCCTGCAACATACGAAACAAATTCAAGCTCAATAGCTGAATATAGTTCATCATAATTCATTGATTGGAAAACAAAGAGTGGGAACTTCATACCTTGTTTGGAGCAAAATCTCTAACCTTGTGGAACACCGGGTCTTCTATATGGAACTTCAAAGCAGTTCCAGCTACCTTAATAACATCATTAAAGCTGTAATTTAGATTTCTGAGGTAGTGACAACATATATTTGATACAAAGAAGCAATAATGAAGAAACAAAATTAGAAGGGGAAAGTGGATGGTTGATTCTTACTGCAATTATAGGCATCATCAAACACAATCACAAACTATGGAAATGACATAAAAGTAAAACCTTTGATGAAATAAGGGCATCTCCAACCCCACTCTAAATCCTACTCTAACAGGATGTTTAGAGTAAAATCTTCTCCAACCCTACTCTAAATCTTACACCAAAATAGAGCAACCACTTTTTTTACTCTACATTTAGAGTAACTCTAAATCCTACTCTATTCTAAAATTGAATATTTTATTTATATAAATGTCTTTTATGTTTTTACCTATCTTATTTTTATACATAGAATATATTATTAAGAATATTTTTTTTGGTATTGCCTTTTTAATTTTTGACTACATGATTAATAGCCCTTTAACAAAATTATAGAATGATAATTAAAATTCATATTAAAATAATCTTTCACATAAAATGCAACAAAAAAATTTCAAAAAAACAAATTATTAATAGAAACTAATGAAATTAAGTTTAATATTTAGATTATATGATTTTGGCTTTTTTCTATTGTGTAATGTTATTTTATTTCTATGATAAAAATTTTACTAAAATATTATTGTTTTTAAAGTGGATTATTACAAATTAAAAAGAAATTGGTAAATTATATAAAGTTAAAGACTAAATTAAAAAAGAATATATTTAGGATATTATTTTTAGAGTAAAAAATAGAGTAATGGGTTGAAAAAAACCCCTACTTTAAAATAGAATTACTCTATTTTAAAGTGAAATATAGAATTATAGGTTGGAGATGGTCTAATAAAAGCAAATCTGCTGGAAATACAAACGGGTTGAATCAACCAGTAAAATCACAAGACCCTAATCTAGATTACTGATTCCCACATCGAAATTGATCTAACAATAATGCGAATTGAAGCTAAGAACACGCAGATTGAGACTAGATGGTATCAGAGAACCCTATTTCCCGATAAGATCAAATCTATACAGCAAATCTCTGATGAAATTACAAGAACATAGCTTTGCAGATTAAATGTATCTCTTTTTCATAAGATCAGTGCATTGTGGAGAAAATTGGTGGATAAGAAAGAATGATTTTGGAGGTAACCAGAGATTCATTAGATCGATTCCAACGTCATGAACCCAGAACTTAATTTCATTTATCGAGTCCTATCAGATTCGATAGTCTAAGTGTAAAAGAACTTAAAATCTAAACTACTGAGGGGTTCACTTCGATTACAGAGAAGTGATATGCTTACCACCGGCGGTGCGGTGGTGCGACGGCTAGCTTCGCCGGCTTTAAGATTGATGATGCAGTGAGAGAGAAAGAGAAGAGTCGCGAGGGAGTTCTTTTTTTCTTTGCATAGTTTTTTTTTTTTTAAAATATTCAACGACTTACGTGTTGACACGTATGGGTTTCTAAGAGTTTCTTTAAACTTTGGTACGAGAACCGGTTTTACATTTTTATTTCATTTTTCCTATATTTTTAGGACCTCATTGGTAAGTACTGTGACTTTAAATTTTGACTTTAGAATTAGAGCTTAAGAGAAAATGGATGTAAAAATTTTGGCCGTTACTTTTAAATATCAACAATGTTTGATTGGTAGCACAAGTTGTAGAAGCTTTTACTATGACTTTAAATATTATAATTTTATATTACAATATAAATTATGAAAATTTTGTATTCGATATAAAAACGAAATTCGAAGAACTAACAATTTAATTTATTATTATTAAAACTAATTTATTACAAATTTAAATAAAAAGCAAAATAAAATATAATATGAATAAACCAAAAAAATATAAAACTGAAAAATAAATTTCAAAATAAAGAGACATAAATTAGGCTAACGATCTTGTTTCTGTTAAACAAACTTAAACATTTCTTTATAGGGTCCGATTGGTAACCTAGTTTTTTTAAAAGTTGGAGCGGTAAGCTTTATAGCATAGTGCAAAGCTGTATAGATAAAGATTTGAGATAAATCTTTATAAATAAAGATTAGTGTAATAGTGTTGGTAAAACTTTTGATAAAGATTTTGTGATTGGTACAATCTAAAGCAGTACAAATTAAAAAGTGATTGAAAAGATTTAAAAGTTGCTACCAATCTAACCCATAATTTCTCTCTTGTGGCCCGTTACGGAACCGATATAGGTGATAACAATCTTCTTTGTATGGACAAAGAAATCCACAAGGTAAAACATATCCTGAATCTCCAAAGTAATATTGACCAACAAGTGGATGAGGAAAATTAGAATCACTATCCATATCAATAATCCTATGCATTACGTTGTGGAGTTAATTAAAAACAATAATGGAATAAAATTATCATCTTTAACAAAAAAAAAAATCTATCATGTTTATCCCACAACAAAATTGCAGAGGGATATTTTTCTTTGTATATTTGTGTGGGATTAGTGAAATTGTATTCTATCATATTCATTTCATAACATTTTATCAAAAAAAAAAAATAGGCATCTATTTGCACCTTATGACTCACTCTCCTATAAAAACAACAATAATTACGTTAAGCATTTACTCTCCTATAAAAAAAAATCAATGAAATATAGAAAAGTGGATCTCAAAAGAACTGAAAAAAAAATGTTATATTCAATTAGTCAAATATAATCGATATCGGTGCACAATCCACACGACTAATGGCAATGAGAATTTATACTCAAGAAGAGTTAGATAGACTGATTCCAGTTTTAAAAGTAGTTCGCGGTATGCCAGAGATGAAAGGAAAACTCATATCCGTGAACACTTTTAACTCTAAGGTTGCTTTGGAAGTAATAAGAAATGGATATTTTGAATGATGTATCTGCAGGAAGTTTAGACCCGAATATGCATAAGGTTGTTGCGGATTCTGATGTTCCTTACATGTTTATGCACATGAGAAGAGATCCATGTACAATGCAAAACAATGAGAATTTGTGATATAATGATGTATGTAAGGATATTGCTTCAGAGCTTTATTTGAGAGTAAGAGATGCAGAACTCTTTGAGATTCCAGCTTGAAGGATCATGACTGATCCAGGAATTGGGTTTTCAAAGAGAATTGATCACAATTTAGATATTATCATTGGTTTGCCGAAAATTCGGGAAGAAATGGCTAAGAGGAGCATAGCATTGTCTCATGCACCTATACTTATTGGACCTTCAAGCAAGAGATTTTTGGGAGATATTTGTGGTCGTTCAGAGGCAAGCGAGAGAGAGATCCAGCAACTGTTGCTTGTGTTACTGCAGGGATAATAGAAGGTGCCAATATCATTAGAGTTCATAATGTTAGAGATAACGTAGACGCGACAAGGCTATGCGACGCGATGGTGAGAAGAAAATGTCAAAAGGATAATTAGCTGATATAATTGTAGCATGATTTAAGGCATTGTTAATTTAACCTCTCTTTTCTTTTCTTTTTTTAACTTTGCCAAGTATTCGCAGTTTGAAACTATGGAAGTCCCTATTCTAAAGTAGCAAATGAAAACATTCATTAATGTTTCTAGAATCAATAGCAAGTAGCAACTTTTAAAATGTATTTTACAAAATCTTCAACTTGATCAAGACACAAAATCTAAAAATCGTAAGGTAATTTGAAAAAAGGAAGTACGGATAGTTTTCGAAATCCTCTAGAGTGCTTATCCCCATATTAATTTGCACTAACAAAAAAAACTATCAATTTTTAGGAAAATTCATCCATCTCAATGGTAACTACGGGACCTGTTTGTTAATGATAAAAGCAGAGCAAGAGAACCCATCATCCTAAATTTTCTTGGGACAATGCTGCACCTGCACTCAAAAAATCTTTAAGTTCCACACACCAAAGAAGAGGTGAGCAGTGTGAATTTGAAATGTGATGGAAACATGAGTGAGTACATGCCTTGCTTTTGCTTATCCCAATTAATCATTGTCATTTTACTTTTATAATATCATTCTTAGAATTTTAAAGTGGATACTTTATTAGGTGGGTTTCGTAGTGTCGTTTCGTAAGACCTTCCCAGTGTGGCGTTTCCTAGAAATTATAGTTTGATTCTGCTTAGGAGGAATGTCCATTCCTTTGGGATGGATCTCATGTTGGCTCGTTACCGAAAGAAACTACAAGCCAAAAGGGTAATGGTGGCGGTACATTTCAATCATACAAATACTCTTTGTTTTAACAATTTTAACTAAAACAAGAAAAGAACAACAATTATTTTTTTTAACTAAGTTAATGTTCTAGAATGGGTTACTTAGTTTATATTTAATTGAATTACTCAGTCTGACAGTTGGATATGTATATTACATTATTAAAAAATTAAATGCCCAATGTGAGTATACTGTTTAAAAACAATTATCATTATATGATACTTCTAAAATTGCTGGTGCAAAAACAAATTCTAGTTAAAAGGATAAAATATAGCAGAATGAAATATTAATTATATTTAGAGGGATATGGTAGATGGTTTTTTTTTTTAAATCAATCATTCATTTCATTAAAGTAAGTTTCTACCATTGTATATCCAAGGTGGAAGTGTTTCACTTATATATGATGGTTTGTTTCGAATAAAACTTTTAATTTTTTTATTTATGATAGAAATAGAAGTTTCTTTTTTAGTTTACATGTATAAAACATGTTGTTTACAGTGTTTCTATAGTAAAGAAAATAAGAAATAAACGATAACAGATTTTGATGCTATGCTATATATTTAAAAGGAAATACATCAATATTGCATTCTAACAATGTTGATATGTGTTATGAAGGTTGTAAAACAAAATGTGTATTAAGGATGTGAAATTTAACAAAAATAAGAATATTATTAATGTATATGATGCAGATTGAGAAAGAATTAAAAAAAGTGGAGGAAGAAAGCAGTCATCAAGAACATGCGACACTCAATTCCTTCTTTAACGTCTTTGTCTGTTTTTTTTTTTTTTTTTTTAGTCGACAACTGAAGATTTTATTAAAACTCTAGAACGGAGGTAATGCCTCCTAGAGCGTTTTTGGCCAGAGCATCGGCTTTTACATTATGCGTTCGAGGAACGTATCCTATAGCAAATGAATTAAACATAGGGATAAGATCACGGATGTCACAGAGGAGAAAATGAATCTCTTTGTGATCATCATTGTTTTGCAGGAGGTGAACGATGGTAGAGTTGTCGGAGAAGATCTGGAGATCCTCGCAACTCACCGCACTCGCCGCTTGGAGAGCTGACCGGAGCGCAAGGGTTTCGGCTGTCAGTACGGAGGGGATTGAGAAAACCACCTCCTTTCCTTGGAACGAAATCAAGGGGTTCGTATACGATACAATGAGCCATCCCATACCGCAGGTTAGAGAGTTTGGATTCCAAGCGGCATCAACATGACAAGAAAAGCCATGTTTGTTTGGAGTGATGGTGAGGTTGGAGCTTGGCCCCAAAATCTTGGACGACACTTCTCTCTGCTCCTGAGCTTCTTGCCAAATTTTTGCTTCTCTAACAGCTTTGCATAACACTTCCGGGGGAGAGTAGTGTTGATCAACGAATAGCATCCCATTTCTTGCTTTCCATAGGAATCAGATTATCCAAGCACAGAGATGACCCCGAGAGATTCCTGTAGGTGGGAGTACCTTAAGGTGCAAGGTATCGGTGAGGAGTTGCATGAATGATCCTTGGAGTGAGCCGATATTCGATTCAATCGGTGCTAAAGACCAGATTTCTTTGGCGAAGCGGCAGTCTCTAAAGAGGCAAATGATCAATTCCGTTTCACCACATCTCTTGCATCTGGGGTCTACGTCTATGCCACGTTTTAAGAGTTGTTCCCCAACCGGTAGAGCATTTACTACTCCTTTCCATAAGAGATGTTTAATCTTTGGACTCGTGGAGAGTTTCCAGATATTCTTTTGCCAATTAAAGCTCAGGTGCTCTGCTTGCGCTTCTCGCATTGTAGAGAGACTATAGCCTGATTTAGACGTATATTCCCCTTTAGGAGAGTAGAGCCATAAGAGAGTATCATCTCGTTTAACCTTACTGCGAGGTAGGAGTTTGATCTGATCCTCATGGTGAGGTAAAAGTTCTCTGATTGCTTGGACCTTCCATTCATTTGTGATTGGGTTAATAAGGTGGGAGACCGTGTACTCGCTTGTGAAGAGAGGTAGAGGTCTGACTGGTCGGATGGGCGCCTCTAAGGAGAGCCATGGTTCGGTCCATAGATTGATTTTTTCCCCACTACCTACTCTCCATCCGAGTCCCTGTTTTAAGACGTCTCGTCCTGCTATGATGCTTCTCCAGCCATGTGAAGAGTTAGAGGGAACTGAGCACTCCATAAAGGAGGAATGGCGGCAATATTTGCCTAGGAGAATTCGACCTAAAAGGGACATGGGGGAACGCAGAATTCGCCATCCAATCTTGGCCAATAGAGCATTGTTAAAAGCCTCGACATCTCTGAAACCAAGCCCCCCTGCATTGATTGGTAAGGTTAATTTGGGCCATGCAACCCAACTCATCTTTCGGATATTCGGTTTTGAGTCCCACCAGTATCGACAATAGATCAATTGAATTTGTTTACATAGAGAGATGAGGATTTTAAAACAGGACATAGTATATGATGGCATGGATTGGAGTACCGATTTTAGGAGAACCTGTTTCCCGGCTTGCGATAAGTATCGAGTAGACCAACTATGTGACCGTTGTCTAATTCTATCAACCAGGCCGGTGAAGATATCCTTTTTCTTTTGTCCAAAGTTCTCTGGTATTCCTAAGTACTTACCGGTTCCACCTTCGTTTTGTATATTCAGCTGTTTCTTGACTCTGTTTCGATGAGGCCTTGGGGTCTTGGAAGAGAACGTTATTGAGGATTTAGTCACGTTAATACTCTGCCCCAATAGTTTCTTGTATTGAGCTAAGATCTTTGCTAGAGTTTGGCAACAGAACAGGCTTGATCGGCAGAAGAACATGGTATCGTCCGAGAATAATAGATGATTAATCGTAGGGCAGTGTCGAGCCACTTTAATCCCCGGTAATCTGCCATCTAGTTGTGCTTTGCGCCAAAGACTAGAGAGTACCTTTGTACAAAGGATAAACAGATAGGGTGAAAGTGGGTCGCCTTGGCGAAGGCCCCGGGATGGTTGGACCCTGCCTTGTGCTGCGCCGTTAATGAGAAAGGAGTATGATACCGTAGTAACACATTCCATTATCCATTCTATCCAGTGGACATGGAAGCTCATCTTCGTTAAAACCGCTCGCAGGAATCCCCATTCGATTCTATCGTAGGCTTTACTCATATCCGTCTTAACAGCCATATTCCCGCGCTTTGTAGCTTTTGAGGTTCGCAGATAATGGAGGACTACATGAGTGATTAAAACTTTATCAAAAATAGCTCTACCTTTAACGAAAGCGGATTGGTTTTCCGATATCAAGGATGGTAGTACTACTTGAAGTCTCTTGGTGAGGATCTTAGCAATAATTTTATAAAAAATATTGCATAAGGCGATTGGTCTAAAATCCGCGATTCTTCGGGGACCTAAAATCTTTGGTATCAACCGGACATGGGTTTCATTCATGTTCCTCGGAAAGGATCTCGTCGTGAAGAAGGATCTGATTTCTTCTGAGACTCCCTTACTTATGATAAGCCAATATGTTTGAAAGAAGCCCGCTGAGAAACCATCCGGTCCTGGGGCTTTGCTCGGGTGGATAGAGAAAACCGCTTCTCTTATTTCCTCATCGTGAGGTATTTGGATTAATTTTTCATTTTCAGTCTCCGCAATACACGGTAAAGGTAAGGAATCCAGGAGCGACATATCACCTGATGCTCGGGAAGAGAAGATATCCGTATAATAGTCACAAATGATCTTTGTAATTTGATGCTCTTCATGTTTTGCGATTCCTGCTGGATCCTCGAGGACTGTAAATCTATTACAGGTACGACGTGCTCTTGTTACTGCATGAAAGTAAGCTGTGTTCCGATCACCGCTATGGAGCCATAAGACACGGCTTCTTTGCTTCCATAACTGTTCCTCATCTTTATACGCTTTTTCCAAGATAGTCGTATAAGTTCCAATCACTATCGGGTCAGGGATATCAGCTGATAGGGCTGCCTCCAATTTCTCTTGGTTCTCTTTAATAATTGTTGCGCTATTTAGGTGTTAGTCTTTTGACCATTTGACAATGGCTCTTCGACAGTAAATGAGATTCCAACTCACCGAGGTAGCGGTAGAGTCCTCCCAAGTATCAGAGATAAGGTTATATACTTCCTCATTGTTGTGGAGGCGATTATCAAAGCGAAACATCCCTTTCCTCTTTACTCGAGAGTCGCCTAGGTAGATAACTATAGGCCGATGATCGGATCCTTCAAAACATAGATAATGTGATCTACCGGAAGGGAAAGTTTCTAGCCATGCTGCATTAGACATGGACCGATCTAGGCGTGCCCGAACGAAATGGTCGTATCTCATACCTCTCCAGGAAAGAGGGTTACCAGCATGTTTAACATCCCAGAGACCATTTTGAGTAACGAAGCTGCGGAAGTTGATGAAAGATCCTTCGTTACAGTGTGGACCTCCTCTCTTTTCCGAATTATCTAGGATCTCGTTGAAATCGCCCGAGAGGAGCCAAGCAGCGGAACGGTTGGCTCCTAATTCCGAAAATTTTGTTCCAAACCTCGAGACGTCTCTGGTGATTCAGATGACCATAGACGAAGGTTAGATAGAAATTTTTTCCTTTGACCTTGACTTTAGTATCTATGAAATTAGGAGAGGAGTCAAGAACCTCCAGAGAGATTTCTTTCTTCCAAGAGAGAGCTAAGCCTCCGCTAAGGCCAATAGGTGGAACGGTAAAAAGGTTATCATAACCCATCCACTTACTTACATTAGAGACAAATGCGTCGTGGTGTTTTGTCTCCATGAGAAACGTTATGTCCAGACTAAGATCTCGTCTTAAGTCCATTAGACGTCGAACTGTAAGGGTGCTTCCAAGCCCTTGACAGTTCTAACAGGTTGTAATCATTGAGATGGATGTGGTTTTTGGGAAACCACCAATCCCTTACAAGTTGCAGGTACTAGGACCTTAGAGTTTGTTGCCTTACGGCTTACATCATCAGTATTCAAAAATTTAGTAGAAGCCTCAGTACGAGGTATAGTCTTTGATTTTGGGAACACTTGGTTCAATTTCAGCTTCTTCTTAGGAGGATTCTTGGACAGGGTATGACGTTTCCTAGAGTTGACTCCTTGGAGAGGGCTTCGGGGGAGATGTTTATTGGGGCTGCTTTTAGTCCTGCGAGTTGGCCTTCTAGAGGTGCTAGGAGTTGACTGTTCTAGCCATAGTCTCTGTTTAGTAACTCTCTCTTCGTTGGTTCCTCCCTTCTGGAATCCAGAGATCTCTTACGGCTTTGTAGAGGAGGTAGATCAGCAATGGTAGCTTCCGACGAGTCATCATTGCACTCATTCCTGCTTGCGATTGCTTGAAAAGGTAGTCCTTGATTAAGAGATGCTATCTCCTCTGGCTGGTGTTCATCTAAGAGGTCATCCTCCTCTGGGTTGAAGTCTTGAAGAATCAGTTGTTCTTTCCCAGTAGAGGGTAATTCTATACGCTCCAGTACAGGTCTGGAAACAGAGTCCTCTAAACGTTCCAGAGCAGGTCGGCGAGCTCTAGACATTGAGGGGGAATTAGCAGGAGGGAGGCGATCACGGCTTTTAGATGAATCAGATCGCCCTTCACGGCTACCAGGGGTGGGAGAGAGTCTTTGTAGGGCATTGGGGAGGTGAGAGTAGTTCCTAGAAACAGAGAGAGCTCTGTTTTGCCCTGTCTTAATATGCTTGGAGTTATTTTGGACTCCTTCACCTTGAGGTTGGTTGATTCTATCATGTGGTTCCCTACCTCTAACGCTGTAAATCCGTGTGTTTGCCTCACTACGAGGTAAGTTTGTATTATGTGACTCAGTACGAGTTATGTGGGTTCCTCTGTCACCGATTCTCTGCCAAAGAGGTTTAGGATAGCGTGCAGAGGAGTCATGACGGGAATCATGGCGAGATTCACTTCGATGTGGAGAAGAATGTGCATAGCGCTGTTCATGTCTGTGAGGAACAGTTCTTGAGTCTTCTCTAGAGTCCTCACGGCCTCGGAGGTCATGGTATGTATTGTCTCGGTGATGGGACCTGGGTCTTCCTTTTACTTGATCCGAATCGTATTGGCTCTCTTTAGGGAGGGAAGACTGATTTCGGGAGGATCGAAAGGAGGTGAGGTTAAGGTCCTCATGGCGCTTCCTGTGAGAGTCCAATTTTGCTCTGGTGTGAAGTTGGTTAACACTAGTGGGCTTTGAGCTTGGAGCCAGAGACGGTGAGGAAACGCGTGGGCAGTTCTTCTCTTCATGTGAAAGGGAGAGACATAGGAAACAGTGTTTTTCAAGCTTCTCGTACTTGAGCTCTATAGAAACCACGTCTCCAGATGGGAACTGGATAGATGTGTTCATCACTAGGGGTTTTAGAGCATTGATGTTCACACTGATCCTGTCCTCAATTGTATCCGCCTCCATGTACTTACCTAAGACTCGACCTATAGTCATTAGGTTATTGATAGAACTTCCATGCATGGGAATACCTTGAATCTGGATCCAAAACGGAATAAGGGATGGAAAGGAGTCTGATATCACCGGTTCCCATTGTTGAAGGATGAACATCCAGTGCTTGAAGTGGAAGGGAGCGTCTTTGAGGACCGCTATGAGATCGGCTTCATCATCAAACATAAACTGAAACCGATCTCTCCCCAATACCTTGCCTTTCACGCGACCTTCAAGCCTCCAGTATTGGATCATATATCCAATTAGGGCATGGGGACGATGAATATCCTGATTGAGGACGCGGCCTATTAAGGAGAGGCGGTTTGCTTCGATTAGCTCATCTAGGGGTTCGTCGGGTAGCCTGATAGGTTTGTCACGAATCCACTGGTGTGGCCCAGGAACCCGTTTTCCTTGCTCTTCACGGGTGTAGCGGCGAGCCATTGAAATTGAGAAAAAAAAACAGAAGTAAAGGTTCAGCAATACGCTGTAAAGGAGGTATATTCGGTGGAGAAGACCAGAGGAGCGGTGGCAGCAGCAGATTTAGAGCGAAACACAGCAGAAAACCTTCCTTCTTTAACGTCTAATTCCCATCTTTATAGCCCAATTTTTATCTTTAACGCTCAGTTGCATCTTTACTTTCATATGAATTTATGGAAATTTGGAAGGGATATTAAATTGATTTGTATACATAACATAATATTGCCACAAAATCTTAATTATTGTACATTGTTGTGTAATCACAATATGCTCGGATTTTTACCCAGTAGTCAAATTTAGGAAACGATGTTAGTAAATAATAATTTGATGTTAAACAAAACAACAAAATTATAAATGTGAAGACGGAATAATATACGTATAAAAAAATTCTATAATTTCCCTTCTATAAGTAATAATTTTATGAAAAATTTAGTGTGAAATTATTCTTTCCGCATAACTAGTTGCAAATATATTGTAGTATTAACTGCACTTTCTTCTTATGTACAATAGCCGCAACTTTTTCAGTTTTACAACAAAAAGGATAATATTATTAGCTTTTGTATTTACTAATTTAATAAATTTCTTTTATACTAAAAATGTACTATTACACATTTGCATCCACTCATCAAATAAGAATTTACTACTCAAGAAATATACAAAATAATTTTTCTGACAATTTATGATGCAAAACAAAATTATAAAACCATATACAACCAAAATAAAAATTTATCACAAAAATTACACATTTTCAAATGAGTGATACTACATGTGCAACACATATTTAGAGCTTAATTACGTCTTGAAATATAATATATTATCATGATTCCACTTATATAATATCTATCAAATATATATAAGATTTTTTTGCAAGTTACTTTTAAATATGTTTTTACTTTTAAAGAGATACAATAAAATAACTTTTTTATTGCTACATGAATTATTCGTGTTTAAATTTGAATGGTATAAGAGTGTCGTCACTAAGACGAACCACTATATTTCATATCTTTTTCACCCTTATTTATATTAATAACTGATTTTTAAGTAGTTTTCTCCAACTCTAAATTAATCCAAGATACGATAAAATTTTATAAATAAATGGTGCATTTCATGGCGCGTGGTTTTCAATATATCATGTCATCAAATATTACAACAATATTTATTTTTGAATCACACGTGGAATCCTCGTTGTTTTGAAAAATTATGCCCAAAACGTGAATCATGATATATAAGAAAATGTTGTATGCCGATTTAGCAAATCATGGTAATTTAGCGGTATAATTTGTAAAATAGATATAAGAAAACATTTGAAAAATATCACCAAAATAAATGGCTGTAATAATTCTTCATAACTATATAAAGACAAAAATAATAAAGCAAGATGCTCGGTTATATATTAACATTCAAAGGGACAAATAATCTATAATTAAAACTTAAAAAAAAATGTATATTTGTATTATGTATTAAATGAAAAAATTGATATCTAATTTATTATTGATTCGGTAAGTTTGAGGCCAAAATCTAAATCTCTGATCGAGATTGTGTAGAAAATTTGCAAAAAGCATTGGCAACAAATTCAAGGCGTAATTTGTCTGAATGTATCTAATATTTTATTCATAAAAAACATATTTTCATTTTACCTTATTGTATATGTAAAGCGGTACTAATGTACTATTAATATATAAGTAAGAGCATGGCCAGCGTTGATATTTGTAGAGTATCAACCAATAAAAACAAATAAAAAATGGAGTAAAGGTGTCTGATACCCTCGGTTCCGTATCATCCGACTGAACCAAATGATACGTATCATTGGTGATGTGGCACCGTGCGATTGGGCTTGTTTTTTTTTTTAATCACTGTTGTAATGACATTAAAGTTTTTTTTAAAAAAAATTAGAAATTGGTGCAATGATTTTTTGTAATATTACCTTTTTTAATCTTATGTTTTTATATATATATTAGGTGAAAGGATTCGCATATATGCGGGTTTATGATTCAAAAATTTATTATACAGAGTATTTTATAACCCGTAGAAAGTCAAAAATGAAAAAAGTAAAAAACAAATTTAAATCACTCATGAAAGTAAACAAAATAAAATCAAAACGTTGATATCAAATAAAAATTTAGATTATCATTTTCTCTTGATTTTTTTCTATTTATATAACTACTCATATATCTATTTTCCCAAAATTTTAACGAATTGAATCTAATATTTTTAATTGCAAACTAAAACTAAAAATTTCAAAAGTTTTTTTTTTTATGAAACCGACACTGGTCTCACCGCTGGAGACAGATTTATTAACAGTATCATAATGAATCTCAAATAATAAATAAATATTAAAATTTATACTAAAATAATGCTAATGATACCCACGTGGTATTATGGGTGGGCATCCTCTAACATTCAAGCAAAAAAAAAAAAAAAAAGTAACAGAAAAACATTGTTCTTACGTAACTCCATCTAAAAAAAATAAAAATAATTGATGGTGACTAAAACAAGAAACATCAAACAGGTTTTGCCAAAAGAGGAGTGCAGTTAACATTTTATCCTTCAATTAATATAATGTTCTCCTCAACACTATATATAGTGAAGAATCCATTTACAAAATCGCACCGCATCTCTCTTATCCAGTTTTCTTCAACTTCTCAGTCATCTCAAAATGGCGCAACAGTCTTCCTCCGTGAAACCAATGCCTCTGATGAAAGATGAGCTCGACATCGTGATCCCAACGATCCGTAGCCTTGAATTCTTGGAGATGTGGAGACCATTCTTTGAGCAATACCATCTGATCATTGTTCAGGATGGTGATCCTTCCAAGACCATCAAGGTCCCAAAAGGTTTCGACTATGAGTTGTTCAACATGAATGATATCAATCGAATCTTGGGTCCCAAGGCTTCTTGCATTTCTTTCAAGGACTCTGCTTGTCGCTGCTTCGGTTACTTGGTCTCCAAGAAGAAGTACATCTACACCATTGATGATGATTGCTTCGTAAGTTGCTTTCTCTTTCTATCCATCTCTCTAGAATTTGTGGTTCATTGTTATTTTGCAAACTGAGTATGAGTATTATGGCCTGATTATGAAGTGAAGCCGGGCTATAAATTGTACAATTTATGTTTGGGTTTCAGTCATAATTGAATTTTAAATATCAAAATTTGGAAAGTAAAATGTTATCTTGCTTTTCAAGGTATCCCCAATAGTTTTGTTGTTCAACTAGGTTTTTTATTTTGGATATATATATATATTGGAGCTTTTATGATGTTTGTTTTTGTGGGGAAATCATGTAGGTTGCAAAGGATCTATCTGGAAAAGATATCAATGTGATTGAGCATTTCTTGACTCCATCAACTCCAAATTTCTTCAACACACTTTATGATCCATACAGAGATGGAGCTGACTTTGTTCGTGGATACCCTTTCAGTATGCGCGAAGGTTGCAAAACTGCGGTCTCTCATGGCCCTTGGCTCAACATCCCTGACTATGATGCTCCCACTCAGCTTGTGAAGCCACTTGAGAGAAATTCCAGGCAATTTTTTTATAAATTTCATAGGGACAACAAAAATTTGCTTTTCTTCCTTTATAAAAAAATCTATAAACATATCGTGAAGTTACTCTCTTTTGTTTTGCTTATTTAATAGTCTTGGTTATATATAGGTACGTTGATGCAGTCATGACCATCCCCAAGGGAACTCTTTTCTCCATGTGCGGTATGAACCTCGCCTTTGACCGGGAGTTGATTGGCCCGGCTATGTACTTTGGTCTTATGGGGCATGGACAACTAATTGGAGGTTATGATGACATGTGGGCTGGTTGGTGTGCAAAGGTATATATTGATATAACGTGAATCTGAGCTTTCCTAAAGATGATTTTAACAAGCTTTCAGAGTCTTTTGAGTCGTTTTGAGTTATTATTTAGGTCCATACTCAGAGATTTGGAACAGCACGCGTTTGGGAAGGAGATTCGAGTATTTGAGCAGGAACCGGAGCTATTCTGATTACCAGACCGACCGGTCCACTTATAGGATCGACCGGTCCATATTTGGATACGAAGCAGCCAAGTTCTCTGGAAAGTAGACCGACCGGTCCACCTAATGGACTGACCGGTCCACACGACGATGTGAAGCAGCCAAGACTCTCTAGAAAGTGGACCGGCCGATCCACTCATAGGATCGACCGGTCCAGTTGAAGACTCGAAGACTTAGCATTGAAGAGGACCGACCGGTCCACATCAGGACCGACCGGTCCGTCCACCCTGATTTTTAGGAAATTTCCTCTTTCTCCGTTTTAGCTTATAAAAACCTATTAGGTTAGGATTTTTAGATCTATCTTTTTTCTGCACATTTTTAGAAGACTCTTAGAGATTTTTCGGCAATTGTAAGCAAGGAGAAGAATTCCTCTACTTTTCGGAGAAGATTTCTGAACCTTATCTTGTTTTCTATTTCATCAATTATGCAATTTTCATCTACTACTTTTGCTATGTCTCTAATTATGTTTGAGTAGTTCTTAGTTAGGTTTAGGGTTTCGATGGATTTCACAGAATAAATCAGACACAAATAGGTTGATTATTATTACCATCTTCATCACTGTTAGACATAATGCTAGGATTGAACTGATCACTTAATCCCTAGATCTTAGGTTGATACACATTCCAAAAGCTTGTGTATCACTGGAACTACTATTGATGAGCAATTAGTCTTTAGTCTCGAAAGTGAATTAAAGTCAATTGTGAACTGATCAAACATGAACTGTAATGCTTGCCTAGGATAGCCGTGACCAAACGAAAGTTTAGGCACTCGGATCTCTAGGGATAGTAATTGTTGTCACGAAAGTGGAGCAATTTATATCAGTGTTTTGAGTTCTAGATGCATGCATATTAGAATCTGAATAGTTGTCTGGTTTATGAATGTGATTTCCTGAGAATTCCCTAATGCCTAGCGTTTTTAATCATCTGAATTTACATTGTTTCAACTTGCAATCTTGTCTTTTAAATTGATAACAACACCCAAAATTATTATTTCCTGCTTAGCTTAATTCTATTTTCTATATTTCGTTGAGTAAGCCACTGGTCTCTGTGGATTCGATCCCTTAATTTATTACTGCGTGCCTGTGCACTTGCAGTGTTTATTTCGGGTTAAAACCTGAGCTATCAAGTTTTTGGCGCCGTTGCCGGGGGTCAATTGTGTTTGCCATCGAATTTGATTTCCGAATTTTATCTAAGTACTTTCTAATTTCGTTTTTTCTTTTGTTTTTGTCTTTGCTTGTGATTCTAGGTGTATGCAGAGGAGAAGTAACCGCACTAAACCTCTGATATCACTCACTAACGAAGAATTATCCAAGCTAGAAAGGTCTAAAAGCTCAAAGAAACCTCTTACCAGTTATGGACGAAGTGGATCAAGCTAATAACGAGGCTCTTCAGATGACTTTGTTCGACCAGATAGAGCAGATTCGTACTGCAACCGCTGCTAGTGCCCTTGCGGCGCAACAACAGATGCAGAACATGCAGCAGCAGTTTGCTAGGATGATGGCACAACAGGTGCCTCCACAAGGACAGAATCCTCCGCTGCATAGAAGGATTGGAGAAGGGGATAATGAGCACGCTTTCTACCACAACATATCAGCCATTCGTGTCCCTGAGATTCAGAGGAATGACTTCAAGATTAAGGCACAGCTGATTAATCTGGTATAAAGACATGTGTTCTATGGTTTGGCTGTTGAGAACCCCATGGATCACATAGAGAACTTTGAAGAGGTCTGTGAGACAACCAAGGCTAATGGGGTACCAGTTGATTACCTCAAGTGCAAGCTATTTAAGGACTCTCTCACGGACAAAGCTCTGAGATGGCTCAAGTCACTCCAAACTCTCTTAACGGCTGGGAAGAAGCTAGAGCTGCTTTCTTGGACCACTTCTACACTAAGACTAAGACAGCTCAGCTCAGAGGAAGAATCACTAATTTTTTGCAGAAAGGCGGAGAGTCGTTTGCTGAAGCCTGGGATAGGTTTAAGAAGTACCGCAGGGAGTGCCCCCACCATGGATTTACCGACCAACAGATGCTCAGGACCTTCTACGATGGAGTCACCTGGGAATACAAGACCAATCTCAATGCCTCCAGCAATGGTGATTTCAGGACCCAGAGCATAGAAGGTGCTTACCGATTGATCGACAACATGGCGCAGAGTTCCAGCAATCAGTGTTCTGAGTATGATAGATCGAAAAGGGTCTGCAGTGTTGACACACCATCTGCAGCAGAAATAGCAGAGCTGATAGCTGCTAAACTCCGGGACTTAATGCAAGGAAGCCATCCAGGCATTAACATGGTCGGGGACGCTTCGGATGCAATCTGCTATTCAGAGGATGCTGCATTGGTTCCAGACGATACCCAGGAAATCAACTATGTGAATGGTCAAGGGATTGGGCAGAACAGATGCTTCAACAACAACTACCGCAACCATCCCAATCTATCATACAGGAGCACCAACGTTGCAAACCCTCAGGACCAGGTATACCCTCAGCAAGCGTCAATTCTGGCTCAGAAACCTTTTTTCAATTCATCAGGAACAGCTCCACCAGCTCAGGGATATACGGGCTACAATGCAGGGTATCAGAAGCAGTATGGGCAGGGTTCAGGCTCCGGATACCAAAATCAGAATCAGTTCCAGCATAGACAACAAGCTCCTCCACCTCAAGCTGCTAATCCCAATGACGAGTTGAAGGCTACGATGCAGCTCGTGCTAACTAATCAGCAGAAAGTTTCCAAGGTGGAACTTAAAACCCTCCCAGCTGGGTTATGGTACGCTTTCCTTGGCCCCAATTCTACTTATCCAGTCATCATCAATGCTGAATTGAACAATGCTGAAACTGTTTTGCTGTTGTGTGAACTTAGGAAATATCGTAAAGCATTAGGATATTCGCTAGATGACATTACTGGAATTTCACCTAACTTGTGCATGCATAGAATCCATTTAGAAGATGAATCAATGACTTTTGTAGAACATCAGAGAAGGTTAAACCCGAATCTAAAAGATGTTGTTAAGAAAGAATTTATGAAACTTCTAGAGGCTGGAATTATATATGCTATTTCTGATAGTACCTGGGTTAGTCCTGTGCATGTAGTTCCTCAGAAAGGTGGAGTCACGGTAGTGAAGAATGATAGGAACGAATTGATCCCAACTAGAACTGTAACTGGTCATAGAATGTGCATTGATTACAGGAAATTGAATGCCGCAACTAGGAAAGATCATTTTCCGTTGCCTTTTATTGATCAAATGCTTGAAAGGCTTGCTAATCACCCCTACTATTGTTTCTTAGATGGGTATTCAGGTTTTTTCCAAGTCCCCATCCATCCAGACGACCAGGAGAATACCACATTCACCTGTCCATATGGCACTTATGCTTATCGCAGAATGCCATTTGGCCTGTGTAATGCCCCAACCACATTCCAGAGATGCATGATGTCCATTTTCACCGACCTTATTGAAGATATCATGGAGGTATTCATGGATGATTTTTTTGTTTATGGCTCATCATTTTCTGTTTGTTTGGAAAATCTTTGCAGAGTTTTGCAGCGCTGTGAGGAGAAACACTTAGTGCTCAACTGGGAAAATGCCATTTCATGGTCAGAAACGGAATAGTCTTGGGTCACAAGATATCAGAGAGTGGAATTGAGGTGGATAAGGCGAAGATCGAGGTAATGGCTAGTCTGCAGCCACCTAACTCAGTCAAAGGAGTACGAAGTTACCTAGGACATGATGGTTTCTACAGGAGATTCGTAAAGGACTTTTCTACCATTGCGAGGCCTTTGACTCAGCTGCTCTGCAAGGATGTGAAATTTGATTTCGATGGTCCTTGTCTTGAGGCCTTCCACATCATCAAAGGAGCCCTTATGACTGCACCCATTGTTCAACCTCCTGATTGGGATCTCCTCTTTGAGATCATGACAGATGCTAGTGACTATGCAGTGGGAGCTGTTTTGGGGCAGCGAAAGGACAAGAAGCTACACGTGATCTACTACGCCAGTAGAACCCTTGATGATGCACAGTGCAAGTATGCCACTACTGAGAAAGAACTACTTGCTATTGTGTTTGCCTTTGAAAAGTTCAAGTCATACTTGGTGGGTTCTAAGGTAATAGTTCACACGGATCATGCAGCTCTGAGATACCTCCTTACGAAGAAGGATGACAAGCCAAGACTCCTTCGCTGGATTCTCTTGCTCCAAGAGTATGATCTAGAGATTCGCGACAAGAAGGGTATTGAGAATATAGTGGCAGATCACCTATCTAGGCTGTGAATCGAGGACCAAGTCCCACTCGATGCTGGACTCCCTGAGGAACAAGTTTATTTGATTAGCATTGGGACTTCATACGAGGTTACTGCTGGCGTTCATTCCTCACGCCCTCCTGATAGACCTTGGTTCGCTGATTTCGCAAATTACCTAGCTGTGGGACAAGAACCAAAGGATTTTGTCAAGTACAAGAAGAAGAAGTTCCTACGAGACGTGCGAAGATACTTCTGGGATGAGCCTTACCTCTACAAGCAATGCTCAGATGGCATCTTTAGAAGGTGTGTATCTGATAAGGAAATTCCAGGTATACTTTTTCACTGTCACAGTTCTAACTACGCAGGACACTTTGCTACTTTTTAAACGGTTTCTAAGGTATTGCAGGCAGGCTTTTGGTGGCCTACCCTGTTTAAAGACGCTAATGATTTTGTTTCTAAGTGTGATTCTTGCCAGAGACAGGGTAACATTAGCAAGCGCAACGAAATGCCACAGAATTTCATATTGGAAGTAGAAGTGTTCGACGTGTGGGGAATTGACTTCCTGGGAGCATTCCCCTCCTCCTATGGAAACCAGTATATCTTGGTAGCTGTCGATTATGTATCCAAGTGGGTAGAGGCGCTGGCCTCCCCAACAAACGACGCCAGGGTAGTTCTGAAAATGTTCAAGTCAATCATCTTCCCAAGGTTTGGCGTTTCTCGAATAGTGATCAACGATGGAGGCTCTCACTTCATCAATAAGGTGTTCCCCAACATGTTGAAACACAATGGAGTTAGACACAAGGTCGAGACCCCTTATCATCCTCAAACGAATGGCCAAGTGGAGATTTCAAACAGGTAGATCAAGAGCATCTTGGAGAAGACAGTGAACACGACTAGGAAGGATTGGTCGATGAAGCTTGATGATGCTCTATGGGCTTATTGCACAGCGTACAAGACACCTTTAGGCACCACTCCATTTTATCTAGTGTATGGAAAATCTTGTCATCTCCCAGTGGAGTTAGAATACAAGGCAGCCTGGGCAATCAAGCAGCTTAACTTTGACATCAAATCGGCCTCTGAAAGACGATCCATCCAATTACACGAGCTGGAAGAGATAAGGTACATGGCCTATGAGAGTTCCAAAATCTACAAGGAACACACCAAAGCATACCATGAAAAGCGAATCATCTCCAAGGATTTCGCTCCGAATGACCCGGTATTACTCTTCAACTCTCGCTTGAAACTGTTCCTTGGTAAACTCCGCTCAAGGTGGTCAGGCCCTTTTACCATCAAAGAAGTGAGACCTTACGGAGCAGTGGTGTTACTGGATCCGACTGGAGGTGAATTTGTCGTAAATGGCCAGCGCTTAAAGCCTTATTTTGCTAACAGCGCCATCACAGAGGCAGCTGAGATCTCTCTTACTGACCCCCCTCCAGCCTAAAAGGCACACACGTCGAGCTAACGAAGTTAAACAAAGCGCTTGGTGGGAGGCAACCCACTTGTAAGTGTATATACATTCCTTTGATTTTCATTTCTTTTCAATTTTACCTTTGTTTTCCGTTTTCTTTTTCGTTCATCTTTAGGATTTTTCGTCACAGGAACTTGGGATTCAGACATGTCATGCGGACCGGTCGGGCCTAACACAGACCAGTCGATCCTTTCCCCACCTCGAGACCAATCCTTGGTCTCGGGAAATCAGACCGGTAGGGCGTAACACAGACCGGTCGATCCTCGCACCACGAGACAAGCCATCTGGCTCGGGAAAAAGGACCGGTCGGGCACCACTTGGACCGGTCGATCCTCTCTCCACCATGAGACAAGTCCAAGGCCTCGGGAAAGTGGACCGGTCGAGCACAAAAGGGGACCGGTCGATCCCTTCGATCCCGCAGATCGGGTAAGGTCTGGTCATCAGACCGACCGGTCAAGTATCGGGACCGGTCTGTCCGATGATCCGGGTAAGTAAAATTTTGCCCATTTTTCGGTTTATTCCAGTTTATTTCACTCAAATTGAACCGAATTTGGTCTTTTAAACATGAAACAACCCGACCCACACCCCTATTTCAGATCAAACACGATTTTTCTCTCCTCTTTCATGTGTTCTTGGTGATTTTTCACTAAAACTTCATCAAGCCCTAACTTTTCGAGTTCCTACCCAAATTGAACGATTTTTAGCTCTAATTCGCTTAGTTTTTCAAGATCTATCTGATTATACCATCAATTTGTTCGATCTGCAAGGTATGAGCATGTTATTTGGATGTCAAATTTTGGGATTTTGGGGTTTTTCTTTCTCTTTGGATTTTTCCGTTTAAATCACTTGTTTCTCACTCTTCTTTGGTTCGTTTTTGTAGCTATGGGTCGCACGGGACATCCACACGCCACCAATTTGCCACCCGAAGATGACTTGCACAAAGAACACAAAAATCGAACTAAGCGTGATTACGACAAACCAAAGAAATCAACGAGAGAAGAAAAGGGCAAAGGAATAGCAACCTTGAGTAAATCGGATGCCCCGCGACAATCGCGAAGCTTGAGGTCCAATGCCCAAATGGATTACGCGATTCCTAGTCCATGTGCTCCATGGCCTAGACGGGACGGTAAACCCTTTTCTGGAATTGATATTCACCCTATGTTGAAACGGGAGGAATTAGTTAGTGAGCCTTCTTATGGGAACAAACGGAAAGGAGACGGTTGGGTTAGGTACAATAGCATATGCTATAACAGTCTGCTTGATGTAGAGATGTTGCCCACTAGAGTCCTATGTTATCAGATGCTTGAAAAATTGGATATATTGGATGAAGTACTTGCTGTTCTTGATCGCATGGGTTTTGGGACAATGGCTACATACCAGTATCCTTTATATCCTGAACTGGTCCGACAGTTTCTTGCTTCCTGTGAGGTCTATTATGCAGATGAGGGTCATAGGACAGTTGATAGAGGATCCCTAACTTATGTGATCAGAGGGATTGAGTACGAGATCTCCCTTATGGACTTGTGTACTGTCTATGGTTTTGATGAAGGTAATACAAGTTCGGGTTTCCCTGATCGTCATTCTTTCCCTCAATGCGACAGACTATGGAACTTGATCGGTATGGGTCCTGCAACGTCACGAAGTATGAAACTAACCCTTATCAGGAACCCCATCATCCGTATCATCGCTAAGGCTCTGAGTACTATGATGTTCTGCAAGGAAGAACCAGGAGCATTGCGTCTTGATGAGTTGTTCTTACTGCATTTAGGAATGCCTGAGTTTGTGCACGAGATTTGCAGTGACCATCCTCGCGACTATCGCACAAACTACGGAGCAGCATTTGCACATCTCCTGACAGAGAGGAAGTTCAGGAGTCTAACTGGACCTGGAAAGCAGGAAGTCTGTGGGAGTCTCCTAACTCCCATCTTTAAGTTCCATGGGATTGATTTGCCCGACAATGAGGAAATCCTGGCACCTTCACTCATAGATATGCAACATTTGACTCAGAGTAGATGGGTAGTTGGAGGTAAGTGGCGATACTTTGACTTGGATGGGATTTAGAGTTCCATTTCATTACCCACTGGTCACGCACCTCTCACTTCCATGGCGAACGTGCAATTTTTTCCGTCCTCCCCACCTCAGAGCACAGAGCCAGATGCACATGTGCAACGCAGGAAACGCCGCCATGTTAGTAGAGAGGTTGGCACAGCAGGTACTAGCAGTGGTCCTGCTCCGCCTGAGCAGAGCTACCAGCTTCCACCGTACGAAAACCAGTTCGCCGTCTCTCCACTTCGCGACACATGGACTACATCCGAGTACAGGCAGTGGCATCACAAGAGTTTTCAGAAGATGCACAGTATGATGTCTGCCATTTGGGGTGCCCTCTCGTGTTCCCGAGGCACGGATGCAGTTGGAGGATCAGATTTTGCTGGGAGTCACATGCCTCCACCTTCTGGACACTTTTATACTAATCTGTTTTTCTTAACTCAGGGAATTCGAAATCGCATAAGCAGTGCAACCACGTTAGGAGTCCTACCCTTTTTCAAACACATTTCTCTTTTCAGGACTCCTAATGGCCAGACTCACTTTTAGTCTGGTACCACACCCTTACCTTAACCTTTCTTTTAAACATCATGCTTTCTGTCCAAGACCTTGACATGCACTCAAGCGCAAAAACTCCGGAGACGTAGTCCGGCCAGCCAATCATTCTAAAGACCTTTTGGTACCATTTCAAAACTTTCTGCTTAGGATTTTTAACTCTGTATTTCCTCATCTATTTTTTTTATTTTTATTAGAATCATTCTTTTTGAGCTTTAGAAAAGGCTAGAACTAATCCCCAACTCTAAAAAAAAAAAAAAAAAAAAAAAAAAAAAAAATTAAATGCATTGTTGAAAAGGATTAGAATAAAGCCTCAGGTTTTATATGCAAGCGCATTTCTATTTCTTATTCTTAGCATTAGTTCTTTAGATAAGCAGAAAGTTTTCATCTAAATAAAGGAAAAAGTCTTAAGTTTCAAAAGCTATGCATCATCTTTGGATTTAGTTCTCTGGGGATTTTATGCCATGACTTGCATTTGGCCACGACTGAGGTTAACCTAAACACTTTTACCCCCACTACTAAATAGTCCAACACCTTATCCCTTATGCGACGGACATTTTCCCTCTGGTAAGATTTCTGGACCCTGGTATAGAGTCGCTGAGACATAGGAACTTGAGTATGGTAGCATTGCTATGTATTTGGCAAAGTACATGAAGTACCATCTTGGTTTTTGATCTGTTTATAAGGGTTGTTAGTACTACATCTGTGGGGTCTTAAAGGATTGCATTCAGCTCATGAAGGTTAGTTTGGTTTTTGTAGCTTCCTTGACTTATTTCTAGTTTGTCTTTACTTGAGGACAAGCAAAGATTTAAGTTTGGGGGAGTTGATATAACGTGAATTTGGGCTTTCCTAAAGATGATTTTAACAAGCTTTCAGAGTCTTTTGAGTCATTTTGAGTTATTATTGAGGTCCATACTCGGAGATTTGGAACAGCACGCGTTTGGGAAGGAGATTCGAGTATTTGAGCGGGAACCAGAGCTATTCTGATTACCGGACCGACCGATCCACTTATAGGATCGACCGGTCCATATTTGGTACCTCAAGACTGACTTGGAAAAGGACCGATCGATCCGCGGGTCGATACGAAGCAGCCAAGTTCTCTGGAAAGTGGACCGTCCGGTCCACCTAATGGACTGACCGGTCATCACGATGATGTGAAGCAGCCAAGACTCTCTGGAAAGTGGACCGGCCAGTCCACTCATAGGATCGACCGGTCCAGTTGAAGACTCGAAGACTTAGCATTGAAGAGGACTGATCGGTTCACATCAGGACCGACCGGTCCACATCAGAACCGACCGGTCCGTCCACCTGATTTTTAGGAAATTTCCTCTTTCTCTGTTTTATCTTATAAAAACCTATTAGGTTAGGATTTTTAGATCTATCTTTTTTCTGCACGTTTTTAGAAGACTCTTAGAGATTTTTCGGCAATTGTAAGCAAGGAGAAGAATTCCTCTACTTTTCGGAGAAGATTTCTGAACCTTATCTTGTTTTCTATTTCATCAATTATGCAATTTTCATCTACTACTTTTGTTATGTGTCTAATTATGTCTGAGTAGTTCTTAGTTAGGTTTAGGGTTTCGATGGATTTCACAGAATAAATCAGACACAAATAGGTTGATTATTATTACCATCTTCATCACTGTTAGGCATAATGCTAGGATTGAACTGATCACTTAATCCCTAGATCTTAGGTTGATACACATTCCAAAAGCTTGTGTATCACTGGAACTACTGTTGATGAGCAATTAGTCTTTAGTCTCGAAAGTGAATTAAAGTCAATTGTGAACTGATCAAACCTGAACTGTAATGCTTGCCTAGGATATCCGTGACCAAACGAAAGTTTAGGCACTCGGATCTCTAGGGATAGTAATTGTTGTCACGAAAGTGGAGCAATTTATATCAGTGTTTTGAGTTCTAGATGCATGCATATTAGAATCTGAATAGTTGTCTGGTTTATGAATGTGATTTCCTGAGAATTCCCTAATGCCTAGCGTTTTTAATCATCTGAATTTACATTGTTTCAACTTGCAATCTTGTCTTTTAAATTGATAACAACACCCAAAATTATTATTTCCTGCTTAGCTTAATTCTATTTTCTATATTTCGTTGAGTAAGCCACTGGTCTCTGTGGATTCGATCCCTTAATTTACTACTGCGTGCCTGTGCACTTGCAGTGTTTATTTCGGGTTAAAACCTGAGCTATCATATATATATATATATATATATATATATATAGATAATTCTCCTTAACTAATCATGTTCATGAAAAGAAACCCATAGGCGCCATTGCCTTTGGGCATTGAATACATTGTCATCTTAATACAGTCTACATTTGTCTATCAATTTTAAAATGAAGATACTTCTTTCGTCCATTTTTATAAAATGTTTCAGAATTTTTATTTTATTTATATTCGCATCTTTTTTTCTTTTAACATCAGTGCGCTTTTAGGTTTAGTTAAAACATCTTATAAAAGAAGAAATATGTTATATTTTGATCTTGTATTTCTGGACAATAATTTACCAGAACTTTCCGGCCAATGGACAATGTAGGTGATATGTGACCACATGGGATGGGGAGTGAAGACGGGTTTGCCTTACGTATACCACAAAAAAGCGAGCAACCGATTCGAGAATCTGAAGAGGGAATACAACGGAATATTCTGGCAGGAAGAGGCCATACCTTTCTTTGAATCAGTGTCTCTACCCAAAGAATGTACTTCAGTGCAGCAATGCTACCTCGAGCTGGCTAAGCTCGTGAAGGAGAAACTCGGAAAGGTGGATCCTTACTTCATCAAGCTGGCAGATGGAATGGTTACTTGGACCGAAGCTTGGGACGAGCTCAACACTACCCCATAAGTCACTAAAACTAAACCACTAAATGTCGCAAAACGTAAAAAGGAGAATGACGTCGTGAAATAAGGTCAAATGGTATGGTCACATGTGTACACCCTCTATGAATCTCATAATTATAATTATTGTTGCTTGTGGTTAATGTTTATATTGTATGCTATGTGTAAGAAGATGTTGTAATATGTTCTTATGTTTGTGAATGTTGCATTTACGGCTTATATACATGTATGAAAATATTAATGTAAATAAATAATAATGTTTTTCATACACTAGTGGGTGTTGGACAAGTGGCAAGTTTTGGGTTTGAATTTTTAGTTGGATAATATATATTTCAGGTTAATGATAAGAATACATAAGTATATTATTGTCTTCCATATCCATCATCTATTCTCCTATGAAAATCATCGGTAGAAGCCATAGCGTTTCGAGATAAAAACTTGATGAGTAGAGGTTAAGTTAGGGCAAAACTTTTTACGGTTAACATGTGAAATCATGTACTACGTCGATATTGAAGCATAATCTAGATCCATGCACAGTTGACTAGCACAAATTTCCTTGCCTTTTTTTATTTAGCTTACAAAACTTTACAGGGCTTTCTTGTCATAAATATACCCGAAACTGTAGATTAGCATTCAGATTCTCGTATTCAATCTTAGTAACCCATCGTGTAGCTCAGATAGGATTTATTGATCGTCTCCGCTAGACAGCTTCTGTCTTTTCAGGTCAAAGCCCCTTAATTTTGCTCCTCTAGCTGCTCTTCCTTCGAGTTTATTTAAGACTTTCTAGTGTTTTCTTGGGGATAATTATTCTTTTTATCTTTTTCTAGATCGTTAATTGGTTAATAGTTTTCCGCAATTCTTGTTGTTGTTTTAATGTTTGTATTTTCATCATCTTGTAATACTTCCATATGTAGTTCAATATCAAGTCATTTCTCAAAAAATCATGGTATAGTGTACAATATAACGTAGCCCATAAGCAATTTAGTAAGCAGCAAAAATCATTTCTTTCATCTTCTACTTCTTCATTTTCCTCTTCCTCTTCCTCTTCTTCTTCCTCTCCCTCTTGTTCATAATCTTCGAGCTCTCTCATGACAGACTTGTTTCTCATCCCGTTAACAAATGTTGTTGCTGCTTCGAGACTAGCCTCCAAGTCATCAGCCTGAACGCGAGCTGGACCAGTTGCCAAAGGCATTGTCCAAAGAGTCGAAGACCGGTTTCCTTCACCATTTTCTGTATCTTGTTCCAATTGCTTCATACATTGAACTACAGATGACAATTGCTCCTGAATTGCAGCGATTTGGCATTGTAAGTTACATCTAGTAGTTGCAGCCATAGACGAGCTTTCACCGCGCTCACGAATAGGCTGTTGACCACCAAGACCATACACACGCCCACTTTTAGTTGGCGAGACAACCTACAAAATTAACAACATATATCAACCATTTGTAATCCATTAATAAAAACAATAACAATCTAACTATCAAGATTTTCTAAGAAGCATATAATTAAGAATAACTTCAAGAGACGCATATATGAATACTTAATAAATCAGAGCACTCAATTTGACTATCCAATTCACACACGTAGATACACATCAAAGAGGGAGCCTTTTGTTTCTCGGACAAGTTCTTCCACTCTTCTCCAGTCTTCTTTGCAACCTATAACCATCATTCATCCGAAACAGCATAAGAGTCACAATTCCGTAATTCCTCTATGATCAGTACTACCTTTGAAATTAGATTTACAAAGGGTTATCTATGTCATATCAACTAGATTTTCAAAATGAGTCTGAGAAAATACCGGAAAGCATTGACTTTTGTTCTAAAACCAATAACTACAGGTCTACTCATCTTACATGAGAATATAGATGCAAGTGTAGTTGATTTCAAGTCTCAATTGAAAGTGAAATTTCAGAAACAGAAGTTAGGGTTTCGGAAGCCAAGCAAGTTTCTATCTTACCTGGGTTTCGCCGTGAACTGAAGGAGCCGTCGGAGTGGTGACAGAAGAAGGTTCGGATTCGAGTCATCTCTGAGAGAAATCGAATGGAAAGGAAGAAATGACCTGAGCTCGGGGCGTTGCTGGGCTTGAAGATCGGAGAAGGTTCGAGATCGAGAGAGAGAGAGAGAGAGATTTGTCGATAAAACCAAAGGGTAAATTGCTTTGGTCTGGAGATGGTTGTTGAGGTTGAGGATCGATGACGTGGAGAGATAAGTCCAATCTTAACCGTCGGATTTTAATGTCTAGGATTGATGACTTGGAGGAATAGAAGGTTTAGATTGATTTTGATGTGTTTTGGTTTATGGAAAATTCAAAGTCAAAAACGTAAACAATCCAATTATACACTATATAACCCTTTAATGAAATATTTGCATTTTTCCGTTTTCCTGAAATAAATTTAACAACAGTATAATAAAAAGATAATAAGTGTATGTTTTCTATATGAAATAATAGTTTATAATTTCTTCTATTGTTAATGAGAAATAAAATATAAACGTATCAAAGTTTATAAACGTATATTGTAAAATCATAAACCTTTAATCAAACACTCATTTATCTACCAAAGCCAAAATTATATATCAAGGGTTAGTATATGAACTAAAAAATCATAACCCCAAACTCTAGATCAAACAATACTCATTTATCCATAAACATCTAAATCTGATATCAATGAATGTAATATAATACCCTGCACCCTAAATCAAATACAAATTTATCCATTAAAAGCTCAAACATTCTATATCTAGATTAAACAATACTCATTTATCCATAGAAGTCGAAATTTTCTATATGTATGTACTATAACCCTAAACCCTAAATCAAACACAAACTTATCCATAAAAAACCAAAACCTAATATAAAAACTATCTATATATTGTGATACTCTAAACCTAAATCAAAGATTCCTTACTTCTTCTTTTAATTTGTATTTTAAGAAATGTTTTTTCTATCTTTATGGTTTTTTAAACTCATTTTTTAATATCTATTACAATTTATTAATTATAAGTCATAAATCACTTTGTAAATATGTTAACATTAATCAGTAGATATTTTCTTATGCATATTCACTACAAGAAAACAAGGCATTTTCCGACGGAAAAACAATGCCGTCGGAAAATCCGTCGGACATTTGCGTCGGATTTCGGACGGAATTCCGACGGAATGCGTTTTTAAAAATTAAAAAAAAAAAAAACAAATTCCGTCATAAATCCGTCACAATTTCCGACGGAATTATGACGGAAGTAATAAAAATTAATTAAAAATAATTAAAAAAAAATTCCGTCACAATTCCGTCGAAATTCCCGACGGAATTATGACGGATACCGTATACCGTATACCATATACGGAATATGAGGTATACGGTATACGGTATCCGTCATAATTCCGTCGGAAATTGTGACGGAGTTGTGACGGAAGTAATAAAAATTAATTAAAAACAATTTCCGTCACAATGCCGTCGGAAATTCCGACGGAATTATGACGGATACCGTATACCGTATACGATATACGGAATACCGTAATTATTTTTAATTAATTTTTATTACTTCCGTCACAACTCCGTCACAATTTCCGACGGATTTGTGACGGAATTTGTTTTTTTTTTTAATTTTATTGAATTTTAATTAATAAATTTAGGGATTTTGACGGCTTCCCGACGGAGTTCCGACGGATTATGTTTTTTAAAAACAAAAAAAAAATTCCGCCTATGTTTTGGCGGTATAAAATTAGGGTATAATCCGTCGGAATACCGACGGATTTCCGACGGATTTTACCCTAATTTTATACACATTTTCTTATAAGAAGAAGAAGGAGAAGAAAGAAGGAAGAAAGAAGAAAGAAGAGAGAAGAAGAAGAAGAGAGAAGAAGAAAGAAGAATTAAAGAAGAAAGAAGGAAGAAGAAGAAGAAGAAGAAGAAGAAGAAGAAAGAAGAAAGAAGAAAGAAGAAGAAGAGAGAAGAAGAATTAAAGAAGAAAGAAGGAAGAAGAAGAAAGAAGAAGAAGAAGAAGAAGAAGAAGAAGAAGAAGAAGAAGAAGAAGAAGAAAGAAGAAGAAGGAGAAAGAAGATTCACGGGCCGGATTTCTCCGGCGGAAATTTTCCGGCCGGTCACCGGAGAATTTCCGCCGGAGAATTTTTTTTAAAAAAAATTGAAAATCCGACGGTATACCGACGGATATGATATCCGTATACGGTATACTGTATCCGCATACTGTATTTGTATACGGGATTGGAGTCCGTCGGTAATCCGTCACAATTCCGTCGGAATTAATATTTATGACGGATTTCCGACGGAATTTTTTTTTTTAAAATCCGTCATAATTCCGTCGGAATTCCGTCTAGATTTCCGACGGAATTATGACGGAAAACTATTTCCGACGCGATAGAACCGACCGGCCAAAACCGTCAGAATACCGTCGGAAAAGGGTCTTTTCCAACGGATTTCCGACGGTTTTGGCCGTCGGAAATAGCCCTGTTTTCTTGTAGTGATTGGTCTAAGTCATAATTATTGCTACTTGTTATAAATCATAGTGGATTGTCATAACTAGTTCTGGTCCGTTTACGGCCCATTAACACTTAGTCTTTAGGCCGGTTTAATAAATCCTAGTTGAATTAGGATTTTCATTTTATGTACTTTCCTTTTCCCATTAGGAAAAGGAATTTTCCTTTTCTCTCTTGTAATAATCCTATATAAAGGATCTTATGATTAATGAATAAACACAATCTTCCCCATTCGTTCTCTTGATTCACAACACGTTATCAGCACGAGTTGCTCCCTAAACCCTAAAAACACAAAAAACGCGATTACTGTTCATCGTTACTATTCATCGTACTGTTCATCGCGTACTGTTCATCGCGCACTATTCATTGACGATTACTGTTCATCGACGATTACTGTTCATCGCGTACTGTTCATCGCGCACTATTCATCGCGTACTGTTCATCGACGATTACTGTTCATCCGGCGTTACTGTTCAAATCATAGTTCATACAACCTTTAAGGTTACGGCGAACTAGAAGAAAGTTCATACAGCCTATCAACGGTTACGGCGATCTAGAAGACTCACGGAGGTTAAGATAAACAATAAGAAACCCTAATCTAAAGAACCTAGATTCATGATAATCTTAGAAACCCTAATCTAAATCATGCTTGTTATTGTTATTGCTTGCTTGATTGTGTTTATTGATTCATGATTCGTAATCACTTGAAACCCTAACTTGAAACCCTAACCTAATTCAATTAAAATCCGAACCGATTGCATGATCTGTACCCGTGTCGATCGACACTAGTTTTATGTCGATCGACACGTAAACTTCTGCCTGAATTTGTTGTTTGAATTAAACTGTGTCGATCGACACAAATCACCCGTCGATCGACAGTAAACACTCTGTCCAAATTTGGTTGCATATTTATTTGAACTCGTTTGTTTGTTTGCTTGTTTGGATTGATTCGTTGATTGATAAACATGAAACTTAAACTGATTGCATCATATAGACATAACATGCTTGATTAAAATCCGGTCATATCATCATACGGTTTAGAATTTGAATACTAGGCTTGCATCATGAGCATATAAAACATTATGTTAGGTTGTTAAACATAAAAATCTGGTTTCATAAGCATCATGCATCCGTACCCGTTTATATAAGCACCCATGACCTATTTTGCATCATATGCATAAACTTTAAAATCTTATAGTTCTTAGAGAATAGGATGAATGTTTTCAGATGTCGAAAATCAACAATTTGGATTATGCTGCCCTCAATCTCTCTGGAGACAATTACTTACAGTGGGCGTTGGATACTAAGATAAATCTAAAGTCTAAAGGACTTGGCGAATGTATCATTGAGGATAATAATGAGAATGAAAGGAATCGATACAGAACGATATCGATCATTCGTCATCATCTTGTTGAGGGTCTCAAGGATCAATACTTAACCATTGAGAACCCTTTGGACCTTTGGAAAGAATTAAAGATAAGATATGACCACCATAGAACGGTGTTGTTACCAAAGGCCAATTATGATTGGAGGAATCTCAGGTTCCAGGACTTCAAGTCCGTGGAAGAATATAACTCGGCTATGTTCAGAATAGTTTCTCAATTGAGACTATGTGGTGAGAAGGTAACTGAGAAAGACATGTTGGAAAAGACCTTCTCCACCTTTCACACTAATAACGTGTTGCTTCAACAGCAATACCGTGAAAGAGGTTTTGAGACATACTCAAAGCTTATAGCATGTCTATTACTAGCCGAGGAGAATAATACACTGCTAATGAGAAACAGTGAGATGAGACCTCCTGGATCAGCCCTACTTCCTGAAGCGAATGTGGCCACAGATGAAAAGAAAGAAATTAACCACGTCCAAAGTGATTATAGACATCGTGGTCGTGGACGTGGGGGTAGATGGCAAGGACGTGGCCGTGGCCATTTTAATCCATACGGCCGAGGTCAGGGCCGAGGCCACGGATTCCATAACGATCATTCTAACCGCGGGCGAGGACGAGGACGCGGATACCGAACTGACTATGATCGTAATAACCGTGGTATTACTTCTCAACCACGAGAATCAAACCCAAAATCAGTTTGCCATCGATGTGGAATGAGTAATCATTGGGCTAAGACATGTAGGACTCCCAAGCATCTGGTTGAACTCTATCAAGAGAGCCTTAAAGGGAAGAATCCAGAAACTCATATGATCCAGCATGATAATGAAGGAGATTTCGATCATGAGCAAGATGACTTGTTGAATTTTGAAACCTCAGATATACTTGAGTGATTGATTTTGATTTTCTGTTTTGGTGTTTTGTGTTTTGCTTGTTTTACGTTTTACACTTTATACTTTGGTTTTGTGTTATTGCTTTCTATTAAACTTTATGGAATGAAAGAGTGTTATTTAAAAGTATCTATTGTTATCTCTTTTGAAGTATGAACGATATGGATGTGTTCATTGTGGATAGTGGATCAAGCCACTCGATATTAAGAGATAAGAGATACTTCATTGATCTTACACTTAAAAAGGCAAATGTAACCACAATTGCGGGTATAGCAAATTTAATTGAAGGCCACGGTCAAGCCCATATTTTATTACCTAAGGGCACGCATCTAGAAATTTCTAATGCGTTATATTCACCTAGTTCAAAGAGAAGTCTATTGAGCTTTAAAGACATTCGAATGAATGGTCTTCATGTTGAAACTAAGGACGAGAATAACAAAGAATTCCTTCAAATCTTTGAAACCGTCCATGGCTATAAGAAAGTCCTAGAGACTATACCTGCCATTTCTGTGGGCCTTTATTGTGCTAAGATCGGAATGATAGAAGCAAATGCTATGGTAAACAAAGAGTTTACTGAAAATTTCACTTTTTGGCATAACCGGCTTGGCCATCCCGGTGCTAACATGATGCGAAAGATATTAGCAAGTACTAATGGGCACACCTTGAAAGAAAGGAGAGTTATCCCAAAGAATCTCACGTGTGAAGCATGTTCACTAGGGAAACTCATTACTAGGCCATCACCAATCAAAGTAACTAAGGAAACGATAAATTTTCTGGAAAGAATTCAAGGAGACATATGCGGACCAATACACCCACCTTGTGGGACGTTTAGATATTTTATGGTCCTTATTGATGCATCCATGAGATGGTCACATGTCTGCCTATTATCAACTAGAAATGTGGCATTTGCAAGATTGCTTGCCCAGCTCATACGTTTAAGAGCACACTTTCCAGATTTTCCTTTAAAGACTATACGTCTTGACAATGCTGGTGAATTTACGTCCCAAGCGTTTAACGATTATTGTATGTCCATGGGGGTAAGTGTTGAATATTCTGTGGCACATGTACATACACAAAACGGTTTGGCTGAATCGTTTATTAAACGCATACAGTTGATTGCTAGACCGTTGCTAATGAGATCAAAACTCCCGGTCTCAGCTTGGGGACATGCAGCAGAGCTAATTCGTATCAGGCCATCTAGTGAACATAAATATTCCCCATCACAGTTAATAACGGGTCAAGAGCCAGACATATCCCATCTTAAAACATTCGGATGTTCCGTTTATGTGCCTATTGCACCACCACAGAGAACAAAGATGGGACCTCAAAGGAGGATGGGGATATATGTTGGATATGATTCTCCTACTATCATTAAGTACCTTGAGCCAACCACGGGTGATTTGTTTAAGGCCAGGTACGCAGATTGTCATTTTGACGAATCTGTCTATCCAACATTAGGAGGAGATAACAGACTGGTAAAGGAAATTATATGGAATCAAACGTCCTTAAAATGGCAAGATCCTCGGACTCAAGAATGTGAATTAGAAGTCCAAAAGATTATACATTTACAAAAGCTAGCTAATCAATTGCCAGATTCCTTTGCTGACCCGAAAAGAGTAACTAAGTCTTACATACCAGCTGTTAATGCACCGATTAGAATTGATGTTCAAGAGGGACACAATCAAGTTGCTACAGAATCTAAACCACACTCAAAACGTGGCCGGCCAATAGGTTCCAAAGATAAAAATCCTCGGAAAAGAAAGAAAGGTGCTGAAATCGTGGTTGAGGAATCTGATGGAACCCCAGACATAACTGAACCGATAGTTCCAAGCAATGAGACTCGGGACGCCGAGTTTCATGGTTCTGACGTTCCTGAAAATAATGAGATCTCAATGAATTATGTTATGTCTGGAATACAATGGAATAGAAAGTGTGTGGAAATCGATGATATATTTGCTTTTAAGGTAGCACTTGAACTTATGGAGGATCTAGAACCCACGTCGATATATGAGTGCACTCAGAGTGAAAATTGGACTAAATGGAAAGAAGCTATAAACGTGGAGTTGAATTCTTTAAGGAAAAGGGATGTCTTTGGTCCAATAATTCGGACACCCTATGAGATTAAACCAGTTGGACATAAATGGGTCTTTGTGAGGAAAAGAAATGAACATGGTGAAATCGTGAGATATAAAGCACGGCTTGTTGCACAAGGATTCTCACAGAGACCAGGAATAGATTATGAGGAGACATACTCCCCTGTGGTGGATGCTACAACTTTTAGATTTTTGATAAGTCTGGCTATAAGAGAAAAGTTGGATATGCGGTTAATGGACGTTGTAACTGCATACTTATATGGTCCACTGGATAATGAGATTTATATGAGATTACCAGAGGGTATTGAGCTCAAAGATAAGAAAGGTTCTCGAGAACAACACTGCATAAGGCTGAACAAATCCCTTTATGGACTGAAGCAAAGTGGGCGTATGTGGTACAATAGATTGAGTGAGTACTTAGTCAAAGAAGGCTATAAGAATGATCCCATCAGTCCATGTATTTTTATAAAAAAGTTTGCAAACAAAGGGTTTGTTATCATAGCAGTTTACGTGGATGATTTGAACATCCTTGGAACCCCTGGTGAAATCGTCCAAACAGTTGAATGCCTCAAGAAAGAATTTGAGATGAAAGACCTAGGCAAAACTAAGTTCTGTTTGGGATTGCAACTTGAGTACATAAATGATGGAATCCTTGTGCATCAAATGGCATATACTGAAAAGGTACTCAAGCGTTTTAATATGGATCAATGTCACCCATTGTCCAGCCCAATGGTGGTGAGATCTCTTGATCTAGAAAAGGATCCGTTTGGTCCTAAGAGAGACTCTGAAGAAGTCCTTGGTCCCGAAGTGCCATATCTCAGTGCCATATGAGCTTTAATATATCTGGCAAGCCACACTAGGCCAGATATATGTTTTGCCGTGAATTTATTATCAAGATTTAGCTCATGTCCGACCCAAAGGCACTGGGACGGGATAAAACATATTCTTCGTTACCTACAAGGAACGAAAGACTTGGGTCTATTTTATACTAACCAATCTAAGGACGGTTTAGTTGGTTTTGCTGATGCAGGTTATCTTTCAGATCCTCATAATGCACGGTCCCAGACAGGTTATGTGTTTACTCATGGAGGAACTGCAATATCTTGGCGGTCAATGAAGCAGGCCATTGCAGCTACATCTTCTAATCATTCAGAGATATTGGCAATTCATGAGGCTAGTCGTGAGTGTGTTTGGTTAAGGCTGATGACCCAGCACATAAGAGTGGATTGTGGAATGGCCGAAGGTAAGCAGGAATCGACGGTCTTGTTCGAGGACAATGCAGCGTGTATAGCTCAACTTAAGGATGGATACATCAAAGGTGATAGGACGAAGCACATTCTGCCAAAATTCTTCTTCACATCCGATCTACAGAAAGATGGAGAAATTCAAGTGCAGCAAGTACGATCAAGTGAGAATTCAGCAGACCTATTCACCAAGTCACTTCTAACCTCAACGTTCAAGAAACTTACTTATCAGATTGGAATGCGTCGTTTGAAAGACTTGCAGTGAGGTTCAGAACAGGGGGAGTAATACGTGTTGTACTCTTTTTCCTTCACCACGGTTTTGTCCCAAAATGGGTTTTACTTGGTAAGGTTTTAATGAGGCAACATCCAAAGCGTATTACAAGCCCATTAGAGTTATGACATCCAAGGGGGAGTGTTATAAATCATAGTGGATTGTCATAACTAGTTCTGGTCCGTTTACGGCCCATTAACACTTAGTCTTTAGGCCGGTTTAATGAATCCTAGTTGAATTAGGATTTTCCTTTTATGTACTTTCCTTTTCCCATTAGGAAAAGGAATTTTCCTTTTCTCTCTTGTAATAATCCTATATAAAGGATCTTATGATTAATGAATAAACACAATCTTCCCCATTCGTTCTCTTGATTCACAACACTACTCCATTTGTTACCATTCAGTTTTATAGCTATTGTCACTACTATTATGTCGCCATTGTAACAAAATAGCTATAAATAAAAATTTTGTAACTATTGCGTAACTATTGCGACAACTTTAGTAGTAGCCATTTGTCAATAGTTGAAAATTTACCCTTTATATTTTTTGAATTTAATAACATAATTACCCACAACAATTTTGAAGCAAACTGTAGCTATTGTTACATATATCTTCAAATGTGTTTGTAGCAAAATTTGTCACTACTCATTCGTTAGTATTTGAAGCAAATTAGCTACAATATTATTTTCGTAATAATTACGTAGCAAATTACCCACAAATAGTTACGAATTTGCTACATTTTATTAATTTATTAAATTAATAGCAAAATTGTATCAAATTGTGAGAAATTTTTGCTACAAATAATTTTTGTAACAAATTTTGTGGCTATGTTGACTTATTCTTGTAGTGTGTACATAAGAGACTTTATGGATCTATCACCTATATTATTTTAACAGTTTTGATTTAGTTTAATTATTAGAAAAACATTGAACCAATAATGTAAAAACAAGGGGCAAAGAAGTCTATAACAAATTTGACTCTCATACTTTTTGTATTTCTTTTCTTATTTTTATTTATTTTTAAATATAATATTTAGTTAGGAGAATATTGATAGAGATGGTCTAAGTATATATATACATAGGCTAAGTGTCCACTACAAATGGCGACTAATCGAATAGACTTATCATACATTCATACCATATTATCCTTTTTCCTTATAAGAAAATGTCGGAATATAGGAAAAAAGCCTTAATTTTATGAAAGTTGATTTGTGTGTTTTTTATATTTTCTAAAAGAGACAGAAGAAATTGTTTACACAACTATGATAAACATATAAAAGTCAATTTAGACGAAAAAACAAATATAAGATAACTTGGTCTATAGTAACAAAACCTAAGCGTAAAATGTAAACTAAAGGCCTAATTGGTAAGGACATTGGCATTAAATTTTGACTTTAGAATTAAGGCTGCATAGAAAATGGCTATAAGAACTTTGGTTGTTACTTTTAAATATTAACAAAGTTTAATTGGTAGCATAAATTGTAAAAGCTTTTACTATGAATTTAAATATTAGAATTTTATATTAAAATATAAATTATGAAAAATTTGTATTCGGTAATTATATAAAAACGAAATTCGAAGAACTCACTATTTTATTTATTATTATTAAAAATAATTTATTACAAATTTAAATAAAAATAAAATAAAATATAATCTCAATAAACTGAAAAAATACAAAACTGAAAAATGATTTTCAAAATAAAGAGACATAAATGAGAATAATGATCTAGTTTCTTTTGAACAAATTTAAACATTCTTTATAATTTCTCTCTTGTGGCCCGTTACGGAACCGATATAGGTGATAACGATCTCTTTTGTATGGACAAAGAAATCCACAACGTAAAACATATCCATAATCTCCAAAATAATATTTTACCAATAAGTGGATGAGGAAAATTAGAATCACAATCCATAGCAATAATCCTATGTATTACGTTGTGGATTTAATTAAAAACAATAATGGAATAAAATTATCATCTTTAACAAAAAAAAAAAAAATCTATCATGTTTATTCCACAACAAAATTGCAGAGGGATATTTTTCTTTGAATATTTGTGTGGAATTAGTGAAATTTTATTCTATCATATTCATTTGATAACATTTTATCTCAAAAAAATAGGCATGTATTTGCACCTTATGACTCACTCTTCTATAAAACAACAATAATTACGTTAAGCATTTACTCTCCTATAAAAAAAATGTTATTGTCAATTAGTCAAATATAATCGATATTGGAAATTTTATGTTCATGGGGCAATTGACCGTTTTTCCGAAAGATAAAAGCCAAAATGTTTTTTTTTCTTTTTCTTTTAATGTCGAAACATTTTCTCTTATTTGTTTTTAATTTTTAAAAATGTTATTTTTTTATTTAGAAAATATTTGGGAGGCGATGAAAATTACAGTTGCCCGGTTAATTCTACCATAATCTTTCTTAATAATGCTTGAAAACTAGAAAGATGTTTGATTAAAGCTTTTTTGATTGATAATTAAAAGAGGTTACAACCTTGCTCCTTATATAGAGGAGACTTAAACAAATGGAAACAAACAAACGAAAGCAACTAAACAACTGATTCCTACGAAATCGCAGCACTACATACGACCCTCTAACTTAATTGAAAACCACTAACTCCGACAATCTTGGAAGACTTATTCTTGCTTTGACCAACATACCTTCCCCCAAACTAAAGACTAACGCACTTCAGTTTGTCCCTTTGTTCTTCTGAATTTCTTGAACCCCAAGCATCGATCTTAACTTGATAAACGTCTCCAGCTTCAATGGTTTTGTCATGATGTCAGCCACCTGATCTTGAGTTCCACAGTGAATTAAATTCACCTCTTCTTTCACAAGCTCACGTAGGAAGTGGAACCTGACCTGAATATGCTTTGTCCTTCCATGTAGAACCGGATTCTTAGACAACTTGATTGAAGAACTGTTATCACACAGAATCGTAACACACATTTCTTCAGTTTGACTCATGTTGCTGAAAATTCTCTTCATCCATAGACATTGAGTTGCACAAAATGATGCAGCAACATATTCTGCCTCTGTTGTAGAAAGAGTCACGATCAGTTGTTTCTTTGAGCTCCAAGCTACCGCCGCGTTACTCATGATAAACACGTACCCGGACGTACTTCTTCCAGAGTCTATGTCTCCTGCAAAGTCACTGTCTGTATACGCTTTCATAATGTCTTCCCCGACACTTGTATACATCAACCCCATTTGCATCGTTCCCTTTATGTATCGTAACACTCTTTTGGCAGCCAAGAGATGAGCAGCTTTTGGTTGCATCATGAATCTGCTCAAGAAGCACACAACGAACATAATATCGGGCCTTGTAGCTGTTAGATACATCAAGCTTCCGATTAGTTGCTTGTATAAGGACGGGTCTGCATCATCTCCCTCCATGTCCTTTGACAGCTTTGTACCTGGAACCATCGGATTATTGACAGGATTACAATCTTCCATTCCATACCTTGACAGTACTTCTGCGGCATATTTCTTTTGACAGAGAAATATTCCAGTCTCGCTTTGATCAACTTCCACACCCAGAAAATAGCACATCTTTCCCAGATCTGTCATTTTGAACTCCCTCTTCATCGAAGCTTTGAACTCTTCACACATCTCTGGATCGTTTCCGGTGAAGATCAAGTCATCAACGTACAAACTTACAATGAGCATTCTTCCTCCCGACGCGTTTTTGATGAATAGCGTGTGTTCAAGCTCGCACCTGTTGAATCCCTCCTTTGTAAAGTACTCTTCGATCTTGCTATACCAAGCTCTTGGAGCTTGCTTGAGACCGTAAAGTGCTTTATGAAGCTTGTACACCTTATCCTCTTCACCGATCCTTTCATATCCCTCCAGTTGCTCCACAAACACTGTTTCCTTTAGCACCCCATGAAGGAAAGCACTTTTGACGTCCAGCTGGTACACACTCCACTTTCTCTTAGCAGCTTGTGCTAACAACATTCTGATGGTGTCCCAACGCGCCACCGGTGCGAACACTTCATCATAATCCACTCCATGTTTTTGTGAATACCCCTTTGCGACAAGTCGGGCTTTGAATTTATCAACCTCTCCTTTTTCATTCACCTTGGTCTTGAAAACCCATTTGACCCCAATCTTCTTTGCTCCCACCGGTAATTCTACGAGCTCCCATGTTTCATTCCTCTCAATTGACTCGATCTCAGCATCCATTGCTTCTCTCCACTTCTTTTCGTTGATTGCTGCTTCGTAAGTGTGAGGATCTTCTTGAGATACATACAACGCCATGTAATGTAATTCTTCTTCTTCTTCATCAGTTGATGTATCTCCTCTGACATAATCTTGTAAGTATCTAGGTGGAGCTCTGTTTCTGGTTGGAGGCTGCAGATTTATAGCGTCGTTCGGCTCTGGTTCATCAATCTGAGTTTCTAAATTTGTTGCAGCTTCTGGAGTAATATTGGTCTCACCAATCTCCACGCCAATCTCCATATTATTTTCTTCTTCATCGATCACCAATACATCACTTACTTCCTCATCACAGCTCATCTCCCAATTCCACCCTTGTTCCTCGTCAAAGATCACATCCCTGCTAACAATAATCTTGTTTGTTACGGGATTAAACATCTTATAAGCCTTGGAACCTTCACTTACAACGAGAAACACGCACTTCTGACCCTTATCATCAAGCTTAACTCGTTGCTGATTTGGCACATGAGCATAACCAACACACCCGAAAACCTTGAAGTGACCAACATTTGGCTTGTGCCCAGTCCAGCATTCTTGAGGAGTTTTTTCTTTGACGGCTGATGTGGGACATCTATTCAAGATGTGAGTGGTCCAACTTGCAGCTTCTCCCCAAAACCTTTTAGGCATCACCTTCTCAATAAGCAAACACCTCACCATGTTCATTATGGTTCTGTTCTTCCATTCCGCCACGCCGTTTTGTTGAGGTGTGAAGGCAGCGGTGAGTTGTCTCTTGATTCCGTTTGACGCACAGAAATCATTGAATTCTTTTGAGGTAAATTCCCCTCCACGATCACTCCTCAAGCAACCTATCTTCATTCTTGCTTCATTTTCAACCATCAACTTGAAGCTTTTGAAGAATGAGAATGCTTCACTCTTCAAAGACAGAAAGTAGATCCAAGTTTTCCGGCTGAAATCGTCAATAAAACTGAGAATGTACCTCTTTTCTCCGACGGTAGTGGGCTGAATAGGTCCGCACAGATCCGTGTGTATAAGCTGCAATTTTTCTGTTGCTCTCCAGCTTGCTTGTGTAGGAAATGTCTCCCTGTGTTGCTTTCCTTTAGCACACACTTCACACACAGAGTTTAATTTCTCAATTTGAGGAAGCCCTACCACCATCTCCTTCTTTGACAAATTCTCCAGACTTTGTTGATTTAGATGCCCAAATATTTTGTGCCAAAGACTTGGCTCCTCATTTGATACCTTCAAGCATGACGTCTCCGGTGTGTCTGCTAGAACAACAAACATACGGTTTGATGTCATAGACGTGTGTATGATCAATCCCCACTCGTCATGAAACACTTTGCAGCTTCCGTTCTTGATGAGAATCGCCAGCTTCCTCTCTTGTAACTGGCTGAGGCTCAACAGATTTGTTGTTAAATCTGGAACATAATACACATCTGGAATGATGTTACTCCTTCCCTTCAAGATCATCTTCATACTTCCATGGCCATGAACTCTCAGCTTCGAATTATTCCCCAACCTTACGGTATGCATCAATTTCTCATCAAGGTTTGTGAACCAGCTTCGATCTCCCGTCATATGGTTTGAGTAACCAGAATCCAAGAACCATACACGATCTCTCTCTGATTTATTTTCTTCTACAAACGCCATAAGCAATAATTCTTCTTTCTCATTCAGTTCAACATAGTGTGCATTGTTGTCCCAAGTAGGACATTCAGATTGATAGTGTCCTAACTTGTGACACCTGAAACATTCGATGGTGGCTCTATTACTGCCCCTACCACGACCTCGTCCTCCTCCTCCTCCTCCTCTATTGTTTCCTCTTGAAAAACCTCGTCCTCTGCCTTCATACGAGACTTTCAGAACTTGCTCTTCTTGCTCATCCTCTTTCATACGATCTTCATGAACCAGAAGGCTGCTTTGAAGCTCATCCAATGTGAGTGTGTCCAAATTATTTGATTCTTCAATTGAACACACCACATAGTTGAACTTCTTGGTTAAGGATCTTAAGATCTTCTCTGAAATAGAATTCTCCAAAAGTGTATCTCCACATGCTCTCATCTTCTTCGCAATTGCAAGAGCTCTTGCAATAAAGCTGTTTATGCTTTCACCTTCCTTCATCCGAAGCATCTCGTACTCCTTGCGTAACGCTTGAAGTTGTGCTCTCTTCACTTTGGTGGATCCTTGGTATTTTTGCTTCATACTATCCCAAATCTGCTTGCTCGTCTCCGTATTAAGGATTGTGTCAAGAACATCTCTATCAATGGATTGATATAAGAAATTCTTGAGTTTCAAATCCTTAAGCGTATGCTCATCGATTACCTTCTTTTGTGCCTCTGTAGGGGTGACTCCTTCACACCTACTGATCCCATTCTCTATGAGATCCCAATACTCCTTCGAACGAATGAAATTCTCCATCAGACGCGCCCAATGATCATAGTGACCATCGAACCGTGGAATAGCCGGAACCACGAAACCTTTCGCACTGCTGCTATCTCCCATTAAATTTCTCGCTCTTCTCACTCTTCTCTCACCGACTCAGGCCTCTTTGTGATGAGGCTCTGATACCAATTCTTAATAATGCTTGAAAACTAGAAAGATGTTTGATCAAAGCTTTTTTGATTGATAATTAAAAGAGGTTACAACCTTGCTCCTTATATAGAGGAGACTTAAACAAATGGAAACAAACAAACGAAAGCAACTAAACAACTGATTCCTACGAAATCGCAGCACTACATACGACCCTCTAACTTAATTGAAAACCACTAACTCCGACAATCTTGGAAGACTTATTCTTGCTTTGACCAACAATCTTTTACACTGTTATCTCTGCTACTACTGAGTAAATATAAATAAAAAGCTAAGCGCGAACACAAATATTTTTGGCGCTTATCCTATCATAGCATTTGCCTTTTCAAAAACGCTATGTAATATTTATTGGAGAATTCATTTCCATTGATTCGATCGCGGATCGAACCCTGGTAGAGAATGGATTGGAGAATGAATCGTCCAAAACGACGTCGTTAAGGTCAATTTTTTCTTAAAAAAAAAATTAATTGAGTAAATTTTCAACCAGACGAAAATCGGGTTCCACGTGTCATCCACGTCAGCAATCGTTAACAGAAAATTCACTCCGTTTAAGGTTTTATGTAAATTGACCACTTTTAAGTAGATCATGTGGAAAATTTTTTAAAAATAACTAGTTCATGTGGTTTTTAGCCGAGTTCAATAGATCATGTATAAATACTCGGGAGCTCTTAAGTTTATGGGGAAATTGGCCTTTTTCCTATTTCTTTCTCTCTTCTTTCACAGTACTTGTTCCCAATCCCTTCCTTTCTTGATTCTCTTCTCTTGGTGTTTTTTTTGAGAAATTCGTCTACTTCTTCTGGTCAGATCGAATTGCTCCTGGATTTGCTTAGTAGTTCTTTGTGAAGAAAAATCAGATTCTTGGATTAGCTTTCGATTTTGCTGTTTCTGATATCGCATATTCAACATGTGATTTCGAGAGAGCTTGGTTCTTATTCGCTAATTGATTGATTCTGATTCTCATGAGAGTTTTTGTTTCAGTGAACCTTATGGTATTTAATAGTTTGTTATATGTCTTATTCCCAATTGAAATTTTGTTGTTTTTTGCTTGTGTCATCTGTGTGAATTTCATTAAACCAAGGAAGAATACAAGGTTGGAATTCAAGGGTGAAATGCGTTTTTGAAATATAGACTCGAGACTAAGCCTTAGAGTTAAGGAGCCAAGACAAGGCCAAATTCTATGAATATGTCAATCAGAGGCAAAATTGAGAATCCTAAGCTCAGAACTTGAGACTAACCACTAAATTTGACCAACAATCAATCATGAGAACAAGTAGATACCCAATGCGCTAAAGAACAAGACACACGAGGTGAACCTGTCAAACCCGAACTCACACTAGCAGCAGCAATGGCGAACATGAGAGCAGGTCCAAAGTAGCATAGAACACAAGAACAAATACCGTTTACTTCCACTCGGTTGATACGAAGAAACTTTGTTGAAATAAGCTCAAGGGCTAAAACCTTGAAATCTGGATGGGGACACACCAATTAGAAACACCGACTCTTACAAGCGGACACAGCAAGCCAACATCTGCCATCTACCCTCAAAAGGACAACCACCTCCTCGCAAGAGAAAAATCAATGAACGAAACCACTGCACAGTCCTGAGTTCAGACGTGAAACCGAAAGAACTAGTAGATGCCTCTACAACAGCAAACAATCCGATTGATGAACCCCAAGAACATAAACCTAAGCCAATACAAGATCCAACCTTCTTCACATGACAATACCGCAAAGCCGAGATAGAAATCACAAGTTTACCCATTAAAAGCCACATTCACTCAAAAGAGAAAGAAAAGGACAACTAAACTTAAACCACATCTCACTAACGAATTTCAACAAGCCAAAACAACAACGACCACAAAGAAACAGAGGCAACACTAACCCAGAGCCGCAAGAGACGTCAAGAACCATCTTGATACCCAACCACGACCAAACAAGGAGCTTCCTTCGACGACAGAAAAGACCCGATCTAGCTAAAAGGAGAGAACCACGAACAAACCTTGAACATAGAAGGATCTAAACAAGACCATATCCGAGACCAATCCAAAGCCCAATCAATCAAAGCCAAACCTCATCTAGACTGAAGTTTTACGAACCAAGGTCATTCCGATTTAGAAAAAATCTGATAAACTTGAGAACAAACTGAAACCAAACTTTATCACACGGAGAAACGGAGGTCCGGCGTCGGCGCCGTGGAAGCCACCGAACACCGGACCCAACGCCAAATCGAAGAAGAGTTACTGTAGCAAACGGCGGTCGATTTTGTTTTGCTTCTCATTTGATAGGAATTCAATTGGGAAGGACTGACAACCAACCTTCGTTGTTGATGAACTTGAGTGTGGTAACGAGAAGAGTCCCTCAGCGCATTGATCCTGAGACCACTAAAGCTTAGATTATATGTGTTAGAGCGATTTCCAGAGAAAATCTGGAAAGCCATATTCGTCTGTGCAACAATGATTAATGATGACCAAAGACCTTTTGATGTACTCTCTGAAGAGGTAAATAATAAACACTCATCTGGTTCATAAGTCAAGCGTTACAGCAAACGCTATGCAGCCTTTGTTTCTGTTTTTGTACTGACATTGTGAGAATCCATCCACACTACTGCAGCTTGGTTCCACAGAGCGATTCATGACAGAGTCGCAGTCCTAGATGGTTCATGTTCCAGAGGCAGCACATGAAAGGCTTGTACTTCAATCAATCACCTAACAAGGTACAATCCAAAATGCTGATTCCTAAACTTACACTGATTTTTTACTAAGCCATTGTATTTGGCAATCACTGATAAGTTTCTTGATAACTAACGGCTAAAGTCTCCAGCCTTTGTAAGTGATTCTGGTTAATGTTCCAGGATATAGCATTGGCGATGATCTCAATGCAACCTGTACCACTTGGACCTGTGATGGAGAAGGTATCGCTAAGCACAGATGACGCGAGGAAGGGAGGAGATTGTATGTTCAGATGTTGCGCTCTCACCGGATGTTCAAGAGATAGTAGCAAGAGAGAACAATCTTGAAGGAGTCTTCGAGATCAAAGGCTGTCATCACTGTCAAAAATACTGAACAATTTGGTGTCTTTTCCACAACAAAGTTTATGTATCGCAAGCTGCTCTCAATGGTATAATGACCAGAGTGTGACCACTCTGTGCAGTCAGAAACTAAGTAGAGGCCACACAAAGTTAGCTTTTATGTCAACAAGAGTAAGAAACTATCACATATATGTGTCCGTATATATGTGTTCTTGTTGTTGGAGTTTCTGCAGTTTGCTCCACAAATGAATCTTCTTCAAGTACTTCAAAGTGTTTCATGATCTTGAAGAGAATTTTTATCCTTTTTGATGTTTTAATGATTCGAGCATTTGTAATTATTAAATGTAAACCATTTGTTGTAAATATTCTTTCATGAAGGCAAATAATTATATTAAATTCTAGTGACTTAATTCATGAATCAACTTAAATTTGTTCTAGTAGCTAAAATATTTTACGTAGTTAATGTGTTGAAAATATAAAATCGAGGAGAGAATTCATGAGTCTTTGGTTCTAGGGTCTAGAATTAAAAATTTACTAAATAAAATGAAAAATCATGAACTTTGATTTAGAGTATAGGATATACACTACAAGAAAACACCCCCATTTGCAACGGCAAGTTTCGTCGCAAATTCGTTGCAAAATGGGTATTTGCGACGATTTTGCGACGTTTTGTCGTTTGTCGCAACTAGCTCGTCGTAAACCAAAAATCGTCGCAAAATCGTCGCAACTATATCGATAGTCGCAAAACCGTCGCTAATTTTGCGACGATTTTGCGACTTAATATTTTGCGACGGTTTTGCGACTTAATATATTTGCGACGAAATAGCATCGGTTTTACGTGGTAAAAGTTAGCATCGATTTTGCGACGACTAGTACTTGCAACGGTTTTGCAGCTATTTTTGGCGACGATTTTGCGAGTAATATTTTGCGATATGTTTGCGTCATACCGGATTGCGACGCAATTGCGGCTATTATTTGCGACGATTTTCGATGTGATTTATAAAAAAAAAAATTTCGAAAATTAAATAATTTATAATTAAAAAAAAAAAATTCTTTTATATTTAAATTTAAATATAAAAACATAAAATAAAAATAAAGTTTTACATAAATCTAAAAACTGAAAACAAATCTATTCGAAATCGATATCATCGAGCGGATCCCTGGTGGTCGATGTGCCTCCTCCGTCGCCTTCTGGCCTTCTCAGAAACTCGGCAAGCTCGGGGTTCCCCCTCGCTAACAGCGCGAACATATCATCATGGGCGGTGGTCCTCTTCCTCGTTTCGCTGAGCAACTTCTCCGTTTCGCCGAGCCGTTCTTTTGTTTGTGTGAGCTCTTCTTTGGTTTGGTGGAGCTCCTTGACTATTTCCGGATCAGAAGCAAATCTCGTAACGGGACAAAATGGCACTCCATGATCATCCGTCCGGATAGATCCTGTAAATGCCATCTTTCCCTTATGGTTTCGAGGAGCCAACTACCAAAAAAATGAAAAGTTTACAAATGTTAATAGTATACTAAATATTTAAAATTGTGAATAAAATTACGAAGGAAATTAAGTTTATATACCTGTAATGCGATTTGGTTGATCGCCATCGGTGTCAACTGAGTAGGTTGACCATCGGGAGTAGGCTGGGATGAGAGTTCTTCGACTCGCTCATTGACCTCGTCGTGGAGGTTGTGGACACGTTCATCAACCCATGACCCGTCCGGCCTGCGGTGGGTCACCTCCCAAACCTCTGGGATCGTTGCGGGAGATCCTTTTTGCATGGCCTGACAAAGAAAACATTAGAAGTTGAGATTTTTGTGACCCTAAAAATTTAAAGTAAGATAATGAATAACTTACAATCTCAAAACCACGCTGCTCAAATCCCTTCTGTCCCGAAACGTGTTTTGAAGGGTGGTCACTACCGCCAACCTTCGTCAATCGAGCAGACGAGCACTGGCTAGACCTCTCCTTAGATGTCTCCAACTCCCAGAAGGCGACAAGGCCATCCCAAATATCGGGATCGAAGAAAGTTGGCATACATACCTTGGGATCCGGATTTTTTTGCCACTTCTCCTTCCACCGTCCTATTTGGTTGTTGAGACGGTCCTTCGCTTTCTTCTCAAATCCCTCACGAACTAAACCATTAATCGCAGGGTTCCAATAGTATTTTTGCTGCAAATTGTCATAAATTAGAACATAAGTTAGAAAATTACAAAATTGAATAAATAAATAAAAGTTTTAAAAATTAATAAAAAAATTTACCGCGAATTGATGGAACCACCGATCCTTGATCTCCGGGGTAACATACTTCCAACTCGTGTGGCACACCTTGAAATCCCGCTCTATGATCTTTCTAACATCCTTGCCGACCGAATTTTTCCAAAACCTAAAAAAATATACAAAAAGCAATATATTGTGTAAATATAATAATAATTATAAAACAAAATTGAATTAAAACTATAAAAATTTAATTACTTACCACACAGCGTTGCCCTGGGAGTCAGGGTGTAAATGGGGAAGAGTCTCCCGTCCAGGAGTAACGAGAAGCTGGCCCAAGGTCAAGTCGTCCCATGAAGGAAGTGCTGTAGGGTTTGGCTGGGTAGGTGGCGTCTGCTGTGACTCGGGAGGTGGCGTCGGCTGTGTCTCAGGAATCGTGGAACTAGAGGGGATTTCAGAGCCCTGCAAGGGATGTCTCCTCTGTCCTGGTCGTTTATGACCACTAGCACGACCACTGGACTGTACGAACTGGTTATAGTCGTTCCCTGCCATCTAAATAAATTTGATAGTTTTTTAAATTAGTAATTGCATATTTACAAAATATTTAGTTTAATATTAATTTAAACCATTTTGTATTTATAACATTAATTTAACCTAATCAAAATTATTTATAACATTAATATTTATAAAATTAATAACATTATTTATAACATTAATTATTTATAACATTAACATTATTTTAACCTAATCAAAATTATTTATAACATTATTTATAGCATTAATATTTATAACAAAATTAGTAGATTAACAATTTTAACTTTTAATCAATATAAGTTAATCCTCAATTCCCTAATACAATTTGATTCCTAATTAATTATTCCTAACAATTTTCCTATAAACCACAATTAACTAATAAATTATATACGAAAGGAAAAATTAACATTCATAAAAGGAAAGAACAATTTAGGGATTTACCTAATAAGGTCGGGAATGATTTGGAAGGTGGATGAAATTTTTTTATAGAAAGAGATTTTTTTTTTTTTTGGAGAGAGGAGAGATGAGTGTACAGTCCGAAGGATTGAAACCGTATATATAGGGAGAACTATCCCTCGTAATTCCGTCGCAAATATTAAACAAACCGTCGCAATTTCGATGCTAATTGGGCCGAATATTTTGCCCACTGCATGGTTGCCGCCCACGTCTTTTCGTTTCCCGCCCACATTTCGTCGCAAATACCTCGCAAATATTAAAAAAATCGTTGCAATTTCCTCGCAAACCGTAAAATCCCGAGATGTTTGTAACGGTTAATGAATAGAGTTGACCGTAACTGTAGTCGCAAAAGTGTGGCTAACTTAGCATCGGAGTTGCGACGTTTTCGTCGCAAATACGTTGCAAATTGTTGATTGCAACTCTTTTGCGACATATTCGTCGCAATTCCCATGCAAATAAGGTTTAGGGTATATTTAGGGAATTGGATGTTTTAGACCAAAATTAGGTTTCATAAAAGATAAATACACAATTGTTTAGGTCCTACTGCATGTATGAACCAAAGTTAGAGTACTAATTGAAGTTATTTGTAAAATCGGCAAAAATGATAACTCGATCATAATCTAAGTATAATTACATGTATTTGATACTTCGTTATATATGTTTCTCGATTATGTTTGGAAAAGTTTTATTTGAGTAATTATAGAGGGATTGTTATTTATTAGACGACTCATACTTTTAAATTCGAAGAAAATCCAATTTAAACGGTGTAAATGATGTGTTGATTAGAGTTTAGGGTATAGACATTTGCAACGACTCCCTTGCAAAACCGCGGCAAAAGGCTATACCCTAAACCTTATAATATTCTCGAAGGATTGTTATTTATTAGGCACTCATACTTTTATATTAGACACTCATACTTGTATATTTTTATTTTACGAATCCTATTTTTGGTCTAAAACATCCAAACCCCTAAGTTTACCCTATACCCTAATTTGCGTGGGATTTGCGACGATAACGTCGCTAAAACGTTGCAATTGAATATTTGCAACGGTTTTGCGACGGTTTCGTCGCAAATACGTTGCTATGTTAGCAACACTCTTGCGACCAAATTGCAACGCCATTGCGAGGGTAGTTTTCCCTATAAAAGCAAGTCCAATCCTTCCCTCATTTGTCACATCTCTCTTCAAATGTCTATACATCTCTCTTCAAATGTCGATAGTTAATTGATTCCAAATGGCGGATTTAGGCCTATAATCTACTACATTAAGAGTACATTATGAGGCTAAATCCGCTGTTTGGAATCAAAGTTCTGTCGAAGCGTTTTAACTGAGGTAAGAGTACATTATGAGGCTCGCTCAATGTTGCTTACAAAAGTAAGAGTACACTTACTTAATATATACACATAAATAATATTACATTTGTTAATCTTCTTCATCATCATCTAATCCGCCTTCTTCGTCATCATCGTCGTCCTCATCTTCCTCTTCGTCTTCATCAAACTCATCTTCGTTTCCTTCTGAATCCTCGAATATCACATCAAGACCACTATGAAGTGGGTCAATTCTTGTCAAATCGGTGGTTACCTCTGTAGGGATCGAAACATCTTCGGTTCTTGCTGGTTGCACTGGGGGTTGGTCATCATCTGCATCAGCTGCTAACCCCCCGACAAATCGACCCCTTGGGTTAACTTTGATCACGGATAGCCAATCTTGATCCCGTCGTCCACGAGTTCGAGGGTACGGAATGAATACTACTTGCTCTGCTTGGGATGCTAAAACAAATGGCTCAAACTTGTCAGTGTAGCTCCTATTTTCTTTTACATCAACAACTCCAAATTTGCTGGTTCTAACCCCGAGACCATTGGTTGGATCAAACCAATCTGGGAACTTCACACACTCCTTAACCCAGTTGATCAAAGCATTCTTCGCAGCAGGTGATAGTCGGAAACTGGGAATAGGTGCCCTACCATCTCCTGTTAGATGCAACTCAGGTCTTATGCATAAAGCCGCGAGATCCAGACGAGATTTCCGATTGTCTTTTGTTTTCCCTGCAACATTCAACAATGTGTGTATAATATTCTCGAAGAAATTCTTCTCTACATGCATGACATCCAAGTTGTGCCTCAGCAGATGGTCCTTCCAGTAAGGCAATTCCCAAAATATACTTTTCTTATGCCAGTTATGGTATACCCCATACCCAATAGGCATATTTGCTGGATTACTTTGCCAATTACCTCCAACTTTTACAGTTTCTTCCGCACCATATCCATCAATTTGTTCTTCCAACTCCTCACCTGAGAGGTAAACCAAGGGGGAGGTTTTAACAACTCGATTTCGAAATAACGTCCTACTCTTTCTATAAGGATGATTCCTTGGAAGAAAACGACGATGGCAGTCAAACCAGCAAGCTTTCCCTCCTGCTGACAATTGAAATGATTCGGTCTTATCTAAACAATAAGGACATGATAACTTTCCGTGCGTTGTCCATCCAGATAGCATACCATACGCCGGAAAGTCGCTTATCGTCCACATGAGGACAACCTTCATGTTGAAGTTCTTACGGCTGGACGAATCAAATGTGCGTACACCAACATGCCACAACTGCTTGAGTTCCTGGATAAGAGGTTGTAGGAAGACATCAAGTGATCTTTTTGGATGCTTTGGCCCTGGAACTAAAATGCTGAGAAATAAGAATTCTCGATGCATACACATCCACGGTGGGAGATTATATGGCGTCACTATGACTGGCCACAACGAATATTGCCTACCCGACATCCCAAATGGACTAAACCCATCAGTGCAAAGACCCAAATACACATTTCTATGTTCTACAGCAAAGTCTGGATGTACCGTGTGAAAGTGTTTCCACGCCTTTGCATCTGATGGATGGGCGACCGCCCCTTCCTCACAATCGTGTTCTGCGTGCCACCTCATTGCCCCTGCTGTCTGCTCTGATTGATATAATCGCTGCAACCTATCTGTTATTGGAAGGTACCACATACGCTTGAATGGGACTTTGGTGCGACCACTAGTCTTCTTATATCTTGGATGAGAGCAAAAACGACATTCCTGCAGCTGAGCATCATCTTTCCAAAAAATCATACAATTATCAATGCAGACATCAATCATCTCAGACGGTAATCCAAGACTTGCTACCAATCTTTGTATCTCATAGTAACTCTCTGCAGAGTTATTACCCTCTGGCAAATACTCTTTAAACAATTCACCCCATTTATCCATGCAATTTTCACTAAGGTTATCTTCGCTTTTAATTGTCATCATCCTAGATGCTAACGACAATTTTGAAAGCCCTTCTCTACATCCTTCGTAGATAGGTTCGTTAGCAGCATCTAACATATCATAAAAAATTTTAGCACTCGGGTTCGGTTCTTCAAAAGTATTATCACTAAACGAAGCAGGAGTTTCTTGAAATGCATCATTGACCATATCATTAAACCTATTCCCATCTGTATTTCCATATGCAGATTCATTCAAATTATCATGACCATACTGATAATTACTATGCTCATAATTACTACCACCTTCTACATTCCCACGATTATAACTCGTACTTGAACTACCCGGAACATTAACAACAAAATCCTCCCCATGCGAAAACCAAACATAGTAGTTAGGTAAAAACCCCCTCGTATGTAAATGTTTATAAACAGTTTTCGTATCACGTGGAGCAAAGTTTTTGCATTTCACACAAGGACAGAAAATTTTCACGTTACCGTCGTTGGTATATCCTGCGACAGCCCCTTCGTTGTTTATCGCCTGGGTCAAAAACTGGTCAAGCCCTTCTCTAAATTCTCTAGTCATGCCGCCAGTTTCTGGATCTGTGCGGTTGTACATCCATGCTCGAACCACGTAGACCTCATGATGCGAAGACATCTTCGATAAATTATCAAATTAATTTGACTCTTTAAGAAATGTTTGGAAAAAAAATTTTCTTGTCTTTTGTTTTTAGATTATGATTGGAATGTTTTTGTTGTGAATTCGTTCATCACACAATCGAGGATTTTATAGAAAATTGATTTTTTTTGTAACTCATTTGCGACTTTGTTGCTTCTCTTTTGCGACGAATTTGCGACTAAAAATATTGCACCCATAGATAGGTAAGCATCATAAACACGTGTTGTAGTAAGGTATTACAAAATATCTTACGACGCAAAAACGTCGCAAATATTGCGACGTTGTTGCGTCGTTATCTCATAGTCGCCGCAATGTCGTCGCAACATTTGCGACGGTTTTGCAACGAACCGTTTAAGTCGACACAAAGTCGTTGCAAATGTGTATTTATAGTTTGATAAGTTATTACGATAAAACTTTTCTATTTATAGTTTTGTAAGTTAAGATGTAATTTGGACTTTTTTGTTATTAGTATTAATGTGTTAGGGTTACAAGTAAATTTTTGCAAACTTATATTAATATCATATTTTAACATTAATTAATTAATTTGATGTTTATAACGTACGTACAATCCATATATATAGTACATATATGATTGCTTAAAAACGTAAAACAAATAAACTGTAGACATAAACAAATTTATTTATTTATTTTAATTTCTTTTATTGATGACGTATTGTTTTTACTCATCATCGCTAATTATTTCACCATCATCCGTCGTCGACCCTTCGTCATTTTCCTGCGATAGCCAATTGTTTGGATTTCGATGAACACGACTGCTACTACCTTCTTCTATGAACGCTGTAGCCATGTTTTCTTTAGATATAACCTGTGAAATAAAAACTTGATTTTTTTTTGAAATGATACTACTTAATTAATACAATACCTTTAAATTATATATTGTAATTAACTTACATTGCTTATGTTCTTAAGAACAATGTTAAGATATATTGCCGCCCTATCAAACTTAACAAGTACAGCCTCCTTTAGAACCAATACCGAACCCTCCTTTATGTGCGGCCCATATTTGTTATCAGATATGGCGGACCTATGAATGCTCCCTTGTACAGTCCCGGTAGGATCCTTCAACGAAAACAATTAACATATTTATCGATTACTAAATATTCTAACATGTTAAAAACATCTTCTCGTATAACTTATATATACATTTTACCTTTAGTATGACCATTGCGTCCCCCAATCCATTAGGTTCCATTTTATGAATCACTGCTACCACATATGGTACATCACAATAATGCAATTGTGGTCTTATTTTAAGCAACTCTTTTACCAGTGTCCACCCACGTGTGTGTCCACCTGTACATATTTACAACGTAGAATAAGTAAAATATAATTAATGTCAATTAAACAATATACAAACTTTCAAATAAAATTAATTATTTCTGTTTCTTACTAATTAATAATAATAGCATTTCATTATACCTGTTAATTTGGTTAAATTTCCAATTGTCGTCTTCCAAAGGACATCGGTGAACGAAGGATCTTCTGCCTCAACAACAGAGTTAAGTATCTGTACATGTCTCTCATAAGAATTGCATTCTTGCAACATCGATTCTTCAAGTTTTTTCCTTGCTCGTTCTTCTGCTTGTCTCACACCAGCCGGACCCGGAATCAAAGATCGATTGTTATCCATAGATATTTGTTGAATTATAGAATGTGAGAAAATATAATGTGAATTGAATTATAGAATGTGAGATAATATAATATTATGTGGATTTTATAGAATTTTCATTTCAGTTTGCGACTAATTTGCAACAAATTTCTAAGACTTTTGCGACTGTTTTGCGGCTAAAATATTACACTTATAAACAAGTAAGAATCAATTAAAACGTGTTCAGCCTAATTTCGTTGCAAATCCCTCGCAAACCTAGTACCGTCGCAAATTAGACGCAAAATTTGCGAGGGTTTTGCGTCTAAACGTTCAAATCCAAGCAAAACCGTTGCAAATTATAAGTTGACGCAAAAACGTCGCATAATTTGCGACGACTTTGCGTCTAAATTTAAAACTCGATGCAAAAGCGTTGCTAATTTGCGATGTTTGTGCGTCGTCAAGTTTTTACGCAAATTTGCGACGGTTTTGCGTCGACGTTTACATTTTCGACGCAAAACTGTCGCAAATATGACGCAAATTCGCGACGATTTATTTCCGTTGCAAATTTCCGTTGCAAATGGACCTGTTTTCTTGTAGTGATAGGATTTATTCAATGCGGTTTGAAGTTTAGAGTATATGAAGATGTATCAGCTACTGGTACAACTACTATTACAACTCAAGAACATAATACACAGGGGGTTTTCTTCTCAATAATTCACTAGATTGATATGATAAGTTAACTTACACGTCACTCACGTTCTTTTCAATCCTAGCCTTACTGTTCAAAGATCAACACATGATCAATGAACCTCTCACTACCCTTTAGCCCCTTTGACTAGGATCTTCTTTAATGAACAACCCTAAATCCCCTTTTCTAAAACTATGATTTTTGTAGGGGTCAAATCTCCCCTAGAAGAATCGATAAGCCTAAATCGACTAAGTATACGTTAAACGACCCAACGGTCAAGCCCAGAAGACAGAGGCCCATTAAAGGCCCAACACTGTTCATCCGAACCGACCTATTTTCTCTATAAATAAGCATGTACCCCCTCATTTGTGAGGGATCCGAAAATCTTTGTAAAAGAATTGAAACAGCTCTGTTCTTAATAAATAAGAACAGTTCAAGAACCCTAATTCGTTTTCTGTCTTAGTGTTTGAAAACCCTAAAGAAGCTCTATTTCATCTGAATCTTCACAAATTCTATTGTGTGAAATTCCAGCTCGCACAATTTGGCGCTAGAAGGAGGGGAACTACTCGCAACACTAGCTTCATACACGAAACAAACACTTAGATGAACTCGTCAAGATGTCAATAACGAACACGCAATCTCCAGGGGCCGACGGTAGTTCAGGCCCGAGCGAGCCCATTGTGGATGGGCTAAACAACCAGTCCGCATTAGAGGCGGAAGCAGGCAGACCTGCCCCGACAGGAAACCTGGCAACCGCCAATACCAACTCGGCCGATCCGGCCACACCGGCAGCTTTCGATCAGCTCAAGGCAATGCTCGAGCAGTTGCTCAAGCAATCGCAGAACCAGGAAACTATCAACAGCAACCTGACCGCCGAAATCAGGGCCTTGTCGACAACCCGTCAACCTCAAAGACTTCCTCAAGATGCTGCGCTTCGCGTCACCCCGGTCGCCCTTAACTTCTCCCCAGCGGCCTCGCCTTCAACTCGCGGAGCTCGCGAAGATCATAAGCCAATGCCTCTCAGAGACGGGACCGTCCTCGTCGCGGGTGCAACTGGCGGTATAGTTGCAATCGTAGACGATCTGGAAGGACGCGAATTCGGAGCCGCTCGACACAGTCGACCGACCAGTCGTATCTAAAGTAGGGATGAGGGCAAAATCGCAGAGAATATGTGATGGACGGAGCAGGCCGACCAATCGCAGGGCTATCGCTTCACAGGAAACGGAAATGGACGAGCTCAAAGCCATCATGCAGCAGAAAACCCGCGATCTCAAGGATATGAGATCACAGGTCCATCGCGCAACCAGCAAGGCGCCAGAGATTGACCGCGTCCTTGAAGAAGCTCGCACTACTCCTTTCACCGAGCGAATAACAAAGGCACGTCTATCCGATCCGGGGAAGCTCAAGCTTCCTATTTATGATGGAAAGGGCGACCCCACGGAGCACATTTGGGCTTTCTCAATCGCTATGGGGCGAGCTAATTTCCGGCTCGACGAAATTAACGTTGGTTGCTGCCTCCTCTTCGTGGAGCACCTCAAGGGGGCAACTCTCTATTGGTTCACGGGAATGAAGAAGAATTCGATCGACAGCTTCGCGCAGCTCTCTGAAGCGTTCCTAAAGCAATACATAATCTTAATCAAGCGCAGGACGTCCGAGGCTGATCTTTACACCATTTCGCAAGTGGCCAGCGAACCCTTGGGAGTTTTCATCGAACGGTTTAAGGCGATGCTAACTCAAGTGAAAGGGATTGACGACCAGTCCGCACTGAGCGCACTTCGAAAAGCCCTGTGCTACAACTCGGATTTCCGAAAGGAGATGACGATCAACGAGCCCTCGTCTATTCAAGATGCGCTTCATCGCGCCAACGGCATCGCAAAAAGCGAGGATGAAACCAGAATTCAGGGCCAGAAGTATTGGAAGGCCAAAATTCCCATTCCGCAGGAAGCCCCAGCTATAGCGAAGAAGAAGCCAGGCAAATTTGTGCAGTACGAGGGAGGTTTTAAGGGTGCACATAACTACCAGGTGGACTCGCCCGGCTTTGGTCGATGAAGAGGGCGAGGTCGCGGAAATGACACTCCGGTTCGTAGTAACGGCAATATGTGGATAAAGAACTCGCATTACGAGGAATCCGCATATTGTGACTTGCACAAAATGGGTGGACATTCGACGACTAACTGCAGAGTGCTCGGTATGCGACTCGCAGCGAAGCTAGCCGCCGGAGAGCTCAGAAGAAATATAAGTGTTAACGATTTTCAGCTCGAGCAATTCGAGGATGCAATAGAAGGAGACGGTCCGTCTGGGGACAATAGCAAGAATAACAAATGGGACAGGCGGAATAACGACGAGGTGCACCTCGGCCGGCAAAACAATAGTGATGGCCGAAGCGGCTCGAAACAAAAAGTCTGCAACATGATCATGGGCAGCTCGCGTTATTGCTCAAACACCGTCTCGTCAATCAAAGCTTATCAAAGACGAGCTGAGGTAGGAGTGAACAAACCCATACCGTCCAAGTTTCCAAACAATGTCATCCAGTTCGAAGAGAATGAGATCGATGACATTGACAAACCTCACGACGACCCGCTTGTCATCTGACTCACCGTCGCAGGATGGGACACGGGTCGCGTTTTGATCGATACTGGAAGCACAGTCGACATCATTTTCATTGATGCTATTAAGCGTATGGAAATCGACCTCGCTCAAGTCGAACCCTATCCTAAGCCTTTGGCCGGATTCAATGGCGAGACGATAATGACACTTGGAACGATCAAACTTCCAGTATATGCGGAAGGAGTAACAAAAATAGTGGAGTTCGCGGTATCGGACAACCCGGCGATTTACAACGTGATAATGGGAACCCCTTGGCTCAATTCGATGCGTGCCGTCGCCTCAACGTACCATCTCTGCCTTAAGTTTCCAACAAAAATCGGGATCAAAACAATCAGAGGGAGTCAGTCAGCATCGCTGTCTTGCTTCATGACCGCGCACAAACTAAGGAGTCAGGCGACAGTACCCATTCCGAGCGAGCCGCAAAAAAAGTTCAAGACAGACAGGGAGCCCATCAAGGAAATCTCGGACGTTTTGTAGCAACTACAGATCCGACATGCGAACCCGTCATATCGGTTTGCATTGACGACGAGTTCCCGGAGAAGTGTGTAGAGATTGGCGCAGCGCTAGATGAAGCCATCAGGCTCGAATTCCTTAAAAGGAACGTTAGTACTTCACAGAGGATATGCCCAGGATTGATATCGACACCATCAGTCACGAGTTGAATGTCGATACGACCTTCAAACCCATAAAACAGAAGCGAAGGCGACTCGGACAGGATAGAGCTCAAGCGGTGAATGACGAAGTAGAAAGACTCTTGCGAGCCAGTTCGATTGCTGAGGTCAGATATCCAGATTGGCTCGCTAATACAGTCGTCATGAAGAAGAAGAATGACAAGTGGTGAGTCTGTGTGGACTTCACGAATTTGAACAAGGCATGCCCAAAAGACAGTTTCCCTCTTCCTCATATCGATCGCCTCGTCGAGGCGACATCTGGGAACAGGCTGTTATTGTTTATGGATGCTTTCTCTGGCTACAATCAAATTTTTATGCACCCCGGCGATCGCGATAAAACATCTTTCATTACAGATCGCGGGATCTATTGCTACAAGGTCATGCTTTTCGGCCTTAAGAACGCTGGGGCTACTTATCAACAATTGGTGAACAGGATGATCGAAGGCCTCCTCAGCAAGACAATGGAGGTCTACATAGACGATATGCTCGTCAAATCGCTCGAGGAAAAAGACCATGTCGGCCACCTCGCAGAATGCTTTCCGCTATTAAACTAGAATAACATGAAGCTCAATCCGGCTAAGTGTCGTTTCGGCGTGACATCAGGCGAGTTCCTCGGCTATATGGTAACTCGTCGCGGGATCGAGGCACATCCAAGCAAATCGTTGGACTTTCCTAAAATGAAATGGGAAGTCCAACGATTGACAGGAAGAGTCGCAGCATTGAACAGATTCATCTCGCGCTCAACTGACAAATGCTTGCCTTTTTATGAAACGCTTAAGGATAAAAAGGGGGCAGCTCGACAGGCCTTCGAGTGGACAGAAAAATGCGAAGAAGCCTTCCTGAAGTTGAAGCAATATCTCGCGACTCCACCTGTTTTGACCAAACCCATAGCTGGCGAACCGCTCTACCTTTACATCGCGGTCTCTGCCTCGGCAGTCAGTGGAGTTCTAATTCGCGAAGATGGCACCGACCAGAAGCCCGTTTTCTACATCAGTAAATCTTTAACCGATGCGGAAATAAGATATCCTCTGACAGAGAAATTAGCACTCGTGGTTATTACGTCGGCTCGCAAACTCCGACCTTACTTCCAATCACACTCGATCGTGGTTCTCAGTACCTTTCCACTACGAGCTGTTCTCCACAGCCCAACTCAGTCTGGGCGACTCGCCAAGTGGGCCATCGAATTAAGCGAGTTCGATATCGAGTATCGAAGTAGGACGACAATCAAAGCACAAGTGTTGGCCGATTTTCTAATCGAACTACCAGAGGCAGCGGCCTCGTCAGAACGTGAAAATAAAGACTCATCCCAAATCTGGCAGTTACATGTCGTCGGCTCGTCATCTAAACACGGATCCGGAGTAGGCATTCGACTGTCGTCACCAGGCGGAGAATCTCTGGAACAGTCATTCCGCCTTAGCTTCAGAGCATCGAACAATGAGGCAGAATACGAGGCCTTACTCGCAGGTCTTCGATTGGCTAAAGCTCTTAAAATGACAAGGATACAAGCCTTTTGCGACTCTCAGCTCGTCGTGAATCAGTTCAACGGCGAGTACGCAACAAAAGACGAACGCATGGAGGCATACCTCGCACTCGTCAAGACATTAACGGTGGATTTCGAATTTTTTACCTTAACAAGAATTCCAAGGGTAGAGAACTCGCAAGCAGATGCCCTCGCTTCACTCGGCTCGTCGGCGCAGCCCGACAAAGATCTTCAAAGAATCATCCAGGTTGAGTTCATCGAGAAACCAAGTATCGAAATCGCCAGGGAAGTCAACGTACTGACGAGATCTCAAGCCGCGAAGCGGAAGGTGGATCTTAACAACGGCTTGCCCACTCGCCCCACGACAGACCTGATGGATCACGACCAAACAGAAGATGTTGTCGAACCGGTTTCGATGGATCTCGACCAGTCCGACGCAGTCGGGGCAGACAAAACGATGGATGTGATGGCAGAAAACAATAGGCTTGACCCGGGTAATACGAATTTTAACCGTGGTCTATTCCCCGAACAACTCGAAGAATTGCCAGAGGATGCTTACCCGTGTAGCGAGGAGCCGCCACCAGCGCACAAAATCGTTGATATGCCCATTGACGACGAGACCACAATCTATGGTTGTGATACTAAGTGAATGGCTGACATTCGCGGATATCTTGCGAGCTGTTCGCGGTAAAATGCGAGAAATGTAAACGCCATGGTCCTTTCATCCATCAACCTACAGAGTTTTTGAGTTCGGTCACCTCGCCTTATCCCTTCATGAGATGGGCGATGGACATCGTCGGACCGCTCCATCCATCTCGGCAGAAGCGATATCTATTAGTCCTCACAGACTATTTTTCCAAGTGGGTTAAGGCGGAAGCATTTGGATCGATCAAGGACAAGCATGTCGAAAACTTCGTCTGGAAGAATATCATTTGTCGACACGGCGTGCCCTACGAAATAGTGGCTGACAACGGTTCGCAGTTCATCTCCAAGCGGTTTGAACTTTTCTGCGACAAGTGGAAGATCAGAGTCAGCAAGTCGACACCTCGCTGCCCACAAGGCAACGGTCAGGCGGAGGCGTCGAACAAAACAGTTATTCACGGGCTAAAGACTCGACTCGATGCTAAGAAGGGCCGTTGGGCAGATGAACCCCAAGGTGTTTTGTGGTCCTATCGAACCACACCTCGTCGCTCTACGGGCGAGACACCTTTCGTCCTCGTCTACGGAATTGAGTGTGTAATTCCTCCCGAGGTCCATTTCCCAGGAGTTCGCCGACGATTATTTCCAGAACAGGAAGGTCTCAATCATCTCTTCATGCTCGACGAGCTCGACCTCATCAACGAATGGCGCGACCAAGCTCTTATAAAGATGACCGAATATCAAATTGCGGCGGCCAAATATTACAAAAAGTACTAAGTCATTTGACTTGAACTACGACTCGACTTGATCCCTTCACAGGGTACGTAGGCAGCTCGTTTTTGAACGAGTTCAGTTGCCCCCTATTCGAAAAAGGGGGGGGGGAGTGGGTCTGTATATCCATACTCCCAAACCCGGTGTAATAAACTAAGGTTGTTAAGACTCGCAAATGACTTAAACGTCTACATGCGACAATTTATTACAACTCGATCAGCTCGCAAATGACTTAACTTTCTACACACGACTCGATCAACTTGCAAACGACTTAAATATCTACATGCGACAGTTTATTACAACTCGATCAGCTTGCAAACGACTTAACTGTCTACACGCGACTCGATCATCTCGCAAACGACTTAAATGTCTAAACGTGACAGCTCGCAAACGACTTAATTGTCTAAACGCTACAACTCGCAAACGACTTAAATGTCTAAACGCGACAACTCGCAAACGACTTAATTGTTAAAACGCGACAACTCGCAAACGACTTAACTGTCTACACGCGACTCGATCAACTCGCAAACGACTTAACTGTCTACACGCGACTCGATCAACTCGCAAACGACTTAATTGTCTAAACGCGATAGCTCGCAAACGAATTAATCGTCTAAAACGCGACAATCGGTAAACGACTTAATCGTCTAACCGCGACTTCAATGTCGACTCGTCGTCATTACTGACCATAATGGCGATCTAAAACACTTCATCGCGAAGTTTACCTATACGTCCAAAGTGGATAAAGCGCGCTATATAAATTTAGAGTTTATCACTGGAGCGGATGTATTCAGTGGAATACGACTGTAAACCAGGGTGTTCGTCTCGCAAACCCAGTTATACTTAACACTGGTCGAACTTGGCAAATATAATCGGGTTAGAGATTATAATCGGGTAAGAGATTCTGTGGAATTCATCTATACTCCGAAATTTGTTTAAAGTAACAAACTATAACATGCCTAGCTGACGAGCTCTAACAGGCCTCGCCAATAAACGGCGAATCTCAAAACAATTATGAAATTGCCTAAAAGCATTTTGGATAAAGCCGTCCAGGCACCAAAACAAAATACAAGTCTTAAAACCTTAGCAAAACAAAAGGAAAACAACAAATCCTAAAAATCTATTACAAGGTGGATTAGGCGACCAGCTCGCCATCTTCGACACCTTTTTCTTTGGTTACCAGCTCGCCTTGTTCAACTCCTTTTTCTTCGGCTAAGACAACCTTACTAGCCGAACTCGCAGCCTCGCCAGTCTTCAGATCCTGCTCTAAGGGAACAGGATCGACAGTCTTATCCGTCTCGCCCGACTCGCTGTCGCCCAACTCCTCGCTCGCGCTTCGCATCCGCATACCCAAAGAGCCATCATTATAGCTAGAAGCTACATGAATACCAACAGACTTAGCATTGATCTCGACTCGCGGAGAAACAACTATATCCTTTGCATTAACGGGAATCACATAGTTCTTACCTAGTGTCTTCTTAAGCTCAACGGCTATCTCATCAAAGACGACATCGGCCTCACCCAGCGTGGCCTTATTCTCGATTAGAAGAGTGCGTTCAGCCTTGGGATCAAATGGCTCCTCCGTATCAGGCTTCTCCATGTCGTCAAGAAGCTGGATGTTGGCATCCGCTTGTGCAAGATAGACCATGTTTTTAATCGGCTTTTTCATCATCTGACGAAACAGCTCGTAAGCATGGTTCAGCTGAGCTTGAACCTCGGTAGCCACGGTTTACCTTGTAGATGAAGTAGCCGCTTCAATGTCTCTCTCGCGGTCTGCGTTCAGAGCCGATATTTGCTTCTCCAGCTTGACATTTTTCTCCTTGGCCTTCTTCTTCTCAAGACCGACTCTTTGAAGGTGCATCCCAAAGTCATCAGAACTTTTCTTGAATGCTTCGCGTTTGGCAGCGAGTTGTTTCATTTGAGCCGCGAGTTTTTTCTCCTCGACTTCTTCCTTCTTCCTGGCCTCGTCAATAAAGGCCTGCCTAGACCTCGCCTCTTGGTCATACGCTATGACCATCCTGTTGCAGTGAGCGATAGCCTGCAGAAGAGTTAGAAGTATGAGAAATGAAGTAAGGCGGAACAGAGAATAATGAGAATTTACCTTAGCCAAGCGAGACGCGAATTCCTTGTAGAGCTCGCTCTTTACCAGCATTTCCGGGATTGGCATGTTATCACCCGGATATGTGACCTTAGCCATTAAGGCAGCTGCGGCTAAGGGATCGTCGTAAAGCTCGACAGACTTTCCAGATCGCGGACCTGGAGGAATGGACTCGCCTTGAGGCAGAGTCGGCAGCTCGCGACGAGTCTTCTTCTTATCGCCAGCTTTGCCCTTGCCTTTCTCAGAGGCAGAGTGTTTTCTTTTTCGAATCAACTGTTCCTCTGGCTCGACGAGCTCGTCCGTAATGGTAATTGGCTGTGAAGTAATAACAGCCAACGTACCACTTGCGGCTACAACAGCCGCTTCGTCGCTCTTAGCGGCAGGAATACTTTCTTTGTCGACACTCCGCTCAGACGTCTCGACAGCAGAAACAATGGCTTTCGGATCAACCATTTTCTTAGACTTCGTTGCTTTCTGCTTGGAAATATCACGGAAAGTAGGTTTGGGCGGCATAATGTCGAGATCGTCGGTCGCGCTTCAGCAGAGGTGGCCTTCTTCGTCGATTAAAGATATCTCGCGAGCTCGAATGACTCTCTGAAGATGGAAATGGCACTCCCAAAGACACTTCCGAGCCTTTAGCTTTTTGAACAGATCGTCAATTTCGGGGGCGGGAGTACCTAGCGGTCTGCGAGCTGTAAAAATAATTGTAAACGTTAAGACAAAGGATAAAAAGGAGGCAGTTCGCACAATAATCTTTTAAGAAAATCTACCAAGTGTTCCCCACTTCGCCACCGCTGGGTGTTCTTCTTCAACAGACGCGGAAGAGATCGCCATAAAGAAAAAGAATTTCCTCCAGCTATGGTCTTTGTTCGGGAAGTCGTCTAAAATCTTGTACAAAGGGCGACTCGCCAGATTATACCACTTCTTACCGCTCAGGTTGGTATTCTTTCGGAACTCGAGAAAATTTGTGAGATGATGAACTCCGATGGGCTCGCCACATTCTGCAGCTCGCGTTAAAAGTCCTACCAGTTGACGAACTCCTCTTGTATTGATATGCGCGAGCGCGATGCGATGAACCCACATGAACCGCAGAATCGTCGCTGGAATGGGGAGTGTGAGGTAACAGGCCCTAAACCAGCATTCATATGCGGTGAATGTGCCGACAGGCGGATTGTCTTCTCGCTGCTTGGCAGTTGACACAATCATCTCGACCGCGTCGGATATTCCGCATTCTGCGCGAAAGATATCCAGGGACTCCTCGTCGCACCATGAAGAGCCTGGAGGCGGGCGTTGGTTTCGCCTCGACTTCTTCGTCTTCTTCTTAACGAACTCGGCCAGTCCGAATCCAACCCATGCATCCAATCTTTCTGCTTGTATGAGGGGATTGTAATCCCAATTGCATTCTTCAATCTTTACTCGGAGAATCGGCTCGGCAGAACTAAGCGACTCGTCACGAAGATGAGGAATTTCGACGACCAACCTTTGCTCATTCGCAGCAGGAGGCTCGCCACTCTGTGAAGGAAGCGAGGTCCTAACTTCCTCTTGGAAACCCGCTCTTGGAGCTCGCATCGGTGAGACACTCTCCCTAGTCTCGCGACTTCGCCTTGAGACGGGAGTGGGATAAGTGAACAAATCGGCAAGGGGAGAGTTACCTCTAGCTCGACCCTCTCGACAAGACGCACTCGTCTCCTCGCGACCAGATGTACTCGCGTCCTCGTATCCGTGGAACCAACCACAGCTTGAACTCGCATCAACAACCGATTCGCTGTTAGCAGAATACAACCAGATCAATTTTTCCTTCTCGGCGGGCTTGGCAGATCTCGCAGACTTAATCGAATTTGTTGACGACATAATTTTTTGATCAAAAAGGAATGATTTTTCGAATTTTCCCAAGAACACGACGGCGGCGATAGAGAACACGGCGGCGGCGGAGTGATGGGACGGCAAAAAAACCTATCAATACTTGAAAGAAAAACGAGAGAAAAAGAGAGAGAACAAACCTGTTTTCGGAGGAATGGGAGTTATGAGAGATTTTTGAGGAGCATCTCTCTTTTTATAGGCGTAAGCGCGGTTCGAGTTTCGAGGAGGGCCTTATTTTAATTTAGACCGAGAATATGGGCCTAAAAGATCACGGTTTCGAAGGGAACCAGATCAACCTGCGATCCCGCGACTTCGTAGTAGCTCAAAACGCGACCTCGCGAGTTCACCTCTGATTTAATTCGCGACTTCAGGACTTCATTTTCTCAAGACTTCGATTCTCAGTGATCACCATGACCTCGCGGTATTTATGGAGTTGATCAAGTCGCACTCTCGTTACTCGCTCAAATCGATCTCTTCGTCAAAACAACTCGCGACTCCGCAAACTTTCATCTCGTCGCCTCGCGCATATCGTGCAACTCGCAGGTTTGCAACATGATTTTCGAGCAGCTCGCAGATTTGGACCTCAATCAGCTCGCGACTTTGCAATATCGAAATCGACTCGCTCGTAACGTCATACTCGATCAGCTCGCGACTTCTTCTTCATCAAAATCAACTCGCGACTCCGCAAATTTTCATCTCGTCGCCTTGCGCATATCGTGCAACTCGCAGATTTGTGACATGATCTTCGAGCAGCTCGCGGATTTTGACCTCAATCAGCTTGCGACTTCGCAATATCGAAATCGACTCGCTCGTAACGTCACACTCGATCAGCTCGCGACTTCCTCACCATCAAAATCAACTCGCGACTCCGCAAACTTTCATCTCGTCGCCTTGCGCATATCGTGCAACTCGCAGATTTGTGACATGATCTTCGAGCAGCTCGCGGATTTTGACCTCAATCAGCTCGCGATTTCGCAATATCGAAATCGACTCGCTCGTAACGTCACACTCGATCAGCTCGCGACTTCCTCTCCATCAAAATCAACTGGCAGCTTCATTCCACCAAACGGCTCGGAGAATACGCAAACGAAACTAAAATTGGGGACTCGGCGACAATGGCGACTTGAACGAGTGTGTGACTCGTGCTCTTTTCCCCTTGGTCTGGTTTTTTCCCACCGGGTTTTCTAGACAAGGTTTTTACCGAGGCTTGTTCACACACTTATACGTCCTCGTCTCGCCACCTCGCATCTTCGAGCGGTTCGCAGATTTGGAACATTCTCGTCTCGCCGCCTCGCATCTTCGAGTGGTTCGCAGGCTTTGAGCTCGCCAGTTCGCGACTTCGCATGATCGACATCAATTTGCTGATAACTCGTATCGATCAGCTCGCCGAATTGGCTACAACCATGTCACTTGGGCTCGGCAAAATCGGTCAAACACGTTAATAGTCTAAACGGAAATCGATTCTTCATTCGGACACCCTTACTTCAACACTTTTTAATTAAACTGTTGAACTGGGGGGCTAACTGTAGGGGTCAAATCTCCCCTAGAAGAATCGATAAGCCTAAATCGACTAAGTATACGTTAAACGGCCCAACGGTCAAGCCCAGAAGACAGAGGGCCCATTAAAGGCCCAACACTGTTCATCCGAACCGACCTATTTTCTCTATAAATAAGCATGTACCCCCTCATTTGTGAGGGATCCAAAAATCTTTCTAAAAGAACTGAAACAACTCTGATCTTAATAAATATGAACAGTTCAAGAACCCTAATTCGTTTTCTGTCTTAGTGTTTGAAAACCCTAAAGAAGCTCTATTTCATCTGAATTTTCACAAATTCTATTGTGTGAAATTCCAGCTCCCATAATTTTCTCTATTGTGTTGACTGCACAAACCGCAGCCAACTCCCTATATATACCTATAGAAATATTCCCTGATTTGTTAAGATTTTGTATCTTTCAAAATCTTCCATATCTTCCTTAAATCTTTCTAGAATATTTACATATCTTTTTCTTCATGTAAATATCTTCTCCAAGTAATCATCTTCTGCCTCCTTTAATTTCTTCTTTAGTCGGCAACTCCTAGGTCACGTTTCAGCTCCATAAGCCCATATTCTCTAGGCCCAATTCCTCTATACTTGCTTCAGCTCCGGTTGTATTACATCTGGTACAACGACTGATACAAAAACTCCTTTTGGTACAGTACTCCTTCTGGACTTGCATCTTCAATCTCCCCCTTTTTAGCTTTGTGTGTCTCACAAGCACAAGCACCTAAAACACATGCACATAACAACGCAAGTAACCTGCCACAAATAGGATTCAAAACATGACAGTATATTACATTGAATTACAGAGTTAACAAGATCAACCATTCTTCTATTATAACCTTATCTCCTAACTCCGCCAGAATCTTATCACTAGTAACCGAACTTCTAATCAAGAAAACAACACATGAAAAGCAACAATCCGGTCATACTCTCTTACAAATCAAGACATCTACTCCCCCAAAAATCAAGACATCTCTATTTTCTCCCCAGCTTGTGAGCAAACAAGTTAAAAACATATATAGTAAGTACATATAGAGAATAATGACATGACCTTTTATTGTAGCAAGACTCTTTGGTCCATGTGGTATGACCTGCTGAACAAATCTTCATGTCGTTTAGCTTGCATGTCTCGTACCATTTCCTTTGCTTTTCTCTAACACTCGAGACATCATATTTTGTGTAACACTTCATGAATCAACCTTGCGTTGTTCCTCACTCTTTGTCTGACTTGAGTCAGTCCAATCGTTGTCTGATTCACCTTATGATTCAGATTCTATCCCTTCGGATCCTTCATTTGGAATAGCTCTTGGAGTAAGTGGAATTCGGATGGCGCCAAGACTCACGACTGTGTTACTGTCCTGATGAAGGCAGAGGTGATGTTGAAGCTTGTTGCACCACTGCAGAGATAGGCGACTTGACAGAGGTTGTGTTGTAGCTGATGCTTGAGACTGAACAAGTACATATGGCTTGGCATACGCAGGAAATGCTTCTCCTTTAATCATTTTGCTTGATGCCCGCTTAAGAACTATAGCTTCTCCAATTTCTGGTTCTTCAGCTTCCTTAGCTTGGTCAGTACCACTTCTAGAGACTATCCCATAGCATAAAAGACCGATTCACATAGTGGGCTCAAAGCTCACCCTTGGAAGATCCATGGAGACAACTCTTCCTTCTCATTGAAATGTTGCACCGAAGCCCATGAAGAAATCATCAATCGGCCCATTTTCAACGCTTAGAACAAACTCTGGACCGATTCACTGCGATGCAGAGTCCTTTTCTGAGACAGGAGTTCCAGTTCACTGTGATTCGCTGCACATTTACTTAAACATAACCATCAATAGTACAGTTCTTGGAATTTAGCTCAACCACAACCACATTTATCCAAAATTAAATAGGAATTATCAGAAAATGATGCCCACATTTCAATCTTTAACAACTGGCCCTTGAAAAATATTTTGATCAAATTAAAATCATACCTTTTTCACCATTGCTGTGTTGTATGAACCAACACTGTACCAGACCCAAAAACACATTTTTCGCTTGTACAGATTACTACATCTGGCCATCAGTCACTTAAGTGATTAGCTTTCACACCATCATGTCTTTATCTCCCCTTGAGTCAGTTTTCAACCTCTGTTCACCCGAGAGAGTAGATGAACATCGGATCCTCAAGTATATGACTGACTGAGCAAAAGAAATACAGCCTGAACTGTCATAGAAACCCTCACTTACATGTTTTAAACATAGTGGGAAATTCTGGTACAAGACTGCCTGAGCAAAAGAAATACAGCTTGTACCACTTTCATTTTGTCGTTGTTTATCCTATTAAGTTTCTGGTACAAGCTGCCTGAGCAAAAGTAATACAACCTGTACCATGGTTTTGAAGTTCGTTTTGCTTGGTGAAGCCTCCGACGACAAGATAAGACAAGACGACATGATGGGTAGCTCTTTCTCACTAGCGTTTCTGACTCCAAACAAAATCCAAACGTATACATATCCTGAGTCAATACCTGTGTAAGTTCTGCACACTCGAAAAAACACATCAAATTCCATAAATACCAATTAAATTTCTTAAGATGACAAATCGATTAAAGTCCAGAGGTTTGTGAATAAATCGGCCAGTTGTAAATCAGTGATAATGTGTTTAACTACTACTTATTTCTCCTCCACTAATTTTTGGATAAAGTGGTGCCGAATGTCGATGTGCTTTGTCCTTGAGTGCTATACTGGAATCTTTGAGATACTTATAGCACTCTTACTGTCACAGTGAACAAACAATGTTCCAGAGTCCATCCCGTAGTCGTTCTCTATCAGAAATCCCGTAAGTCTCTCGTACCACGCTCTTGGAGCCTGTTTCATTCCGTACAACGCTTTCCTTAGCTTGTACACATACTCAGGATGATCAGAATCTTCGAACCCATTAGGCTGCTCGACATAGACCTCCTCTTGCAAGATGCCGTTCAAACAGACACTCTTAACATCCATCTGGTATACCTTGAAGTTCATAATACAAGCCATTCCAAGAAACAACCGAATAGATTCTAGTCTTGCTACATGTGCGAATGTCTCCTCCAAATCTACTCCCTTGATTTGAGAGTATCCTTGAGCAACCAGCCTTGCCTTGTTGCAGACGACAACACCACTTCCATCAATCTTGTTCTTAAAGATCCACTTAGTACCAACTATGTTGACTGCTGTAGGTCGTGGTACACGTTCCCAAACATCATTTCTTTCAAACTCATCCAGTTCCTGTTCCATGGCAACTATCTAGAACTCGTTTTCACGTACTTGAACATGCATCCTTGGTTCGAGTACTGATTCACGGCATGCACATTAAACTATCTCACTTATATCCTTCTTCTTTGTTCCGTGGTGCATCTCATGGTAATCCTTCCTGATTCCTCTTGTTCCCCCCCCCCCCTCCTTTGCATCCCCGATGACATCGGATGCTAAATAATTCCGATGCACTTTCTGTGGAACACTCGGTGGATATGACGCAATGTGTTCATTTGTACCAGATAGATCAACTGCTTCTGTTTGCTCTTGTGTGTCAGTCCCCTTGTATGTCTCTGTACCATGAGCTTCTGTATCACTGTCAGAGTGATGGCCTGATTATGACATGGAAGGTTGATTATCTTGTGAACTATACCAGTTGATCTTTTCTTCCCATATGTAGCAACTGTTGCCAGACCAAACTGCATTCAACACTGTGAAGCAATCTTTGTCAATCGCCTTGCAATCAACACTCGTAAAGACAACGGTTAGACCTTCGTCACACAGTTGACTCATATTGATCAAGTTGGCTTTCAACCCTTGTACAAGGTACACGTTTATTAGTTGAGGTAGCCCAGTTTCACCAGTGTTTCCTTTCCCATGAATAGTACCACGACTTCCATCTCCAAAAGTGATTTTTCCTCCTTCCACCTTCTTGATGTTCTGAAGGTTATCTAGAGTACCAGTCATGTGTCTTGAACTGCCGCTGTCAAAGTACCAGGGACATGTATCATCTTGTATCCCTGAGACAAATGCCATGTTACACCGGAGTTCTGTTCTGCTTGAACTGGCTAAGGCACGTCTTGTACCAGTGAACTGTAGATCAGATTTCTTGACCCATACCTGATTTCTATGATGATTCCATGTGTATTTCCCTTGCTGTCTCAGGTACCTCATCCTTTCCCAAAACTTGTAACAGTACTTCTTAATGTGACCAATTCTTCAACAAAAATAGCATCCTTTCTTCTGAACTGTACCACTTACAATTTTGGGCTCAGATGTACTAGTGTATCCTGGTGATACAAACTTGACACCTCCAGTCTCTGAATCAATTCTTCCATTGTAACCCAGGCCTCTGTGTGTCTTCTCTGTGCGACCATAAGACAGAATCTTATCAAGTTGCTTTGTACCAGCGAACATGTGAATCTTCTTGTACTGAAGGTCCATCTGAGCCTGAAGCTGAGCTGATACTTCCCGCTCTTCGTACAGCTCTTTTTCTAGTCTTGCAGCTTTGGTTGCTAGAACAAGTTTCTCTATCATCAGTGTCATACTTCCTTGTACCAGATTCTTCTCAGCCTCTAGTTCACCCTGAACTACTTTCACCAGCTCCTCAAGACGCTGCTTTTCCTTGATAAGACAAGCATTTTCAAGGTTGAGACGAATGAGAGTATCTCGAATGTCCTTGTAGCTTGATATAAGCTCATCATCATGTTCATCTTCTAATTCTGACTCAGACAGCATCTCATCCACTTAAACTATCCCAACAAACGTGACAAAGTTGTTCAGCATGGCTTCATCATCGCTTGCTTCTTCTGATTCACCATCAGCCATCCTTGATCTTTCATTCTTGCGCTTTGGATCAGTAGTACACTCCTGTTGGGTATGTCCTAAACCCTTGCATCCGAAGCACTTTAACTCACGATGTTTCACAGTGGGACATTCAGTTTTGAAGTGGCCAATACCTTTGCATTCGAAGCATTGCACCTCATTCCTTCGACCAGTCTTCTCGGGATCCAGTTATCTCTTAAACCCACCAAATTTCTATGAGCCTTGACCTTGCTCCACTCGTTTTAGAGCTCTATCGAACCGTCGTACTAGGAGACCCACTGTATTAGCATCATCCTCTGATTTAGCCTCATACTTCTCTAGAGAAGTCAGCGCCAGATTCTTCATCTTCTTAGTTTTCGAGGTAACACCTTCCAGTTCCATCTCATGCTATTGAAGCATTCCCACAATCTCACCAAAGCTTATCTCTTCAGTGTTTTGAGAGAGAATTTATAATTCTAATTTATACGCCATGAATCTCGGGGGAAGACAACGAAGAAATTTCTTTACCAACTTTTTTCTTTATAATTCTTTCCAAGAGTAGCAGCCTCTTGTCCAAGAGATTTCAACTTAGTAGCAAACTCAATGATTGTTTCATGTTCCTCCATCTTTAGGTTTTTGAACCTGAATGCCAACATGTCCTTCCTTGAGTTCCTTCAAAGTGCGTCTGTAGCAGATCCCACGCTTCCTTAGCTGTCTCACATCCTTGAATCAGTTCAAAGGTTTTTTTTGTGACACTGCAGTGAATCGCAGAGAGAGCCCTGGAGTTGTACTTGGCCTTCTTCATCTCTGTCTCAGTCCAGTCTTCCTCTGTTTTGAGAGATCTGACCCCTTCTGCATCAGCTGCAGTTAGAGCTTCCCACTGAACTAGAACAACACTCCAAGTAAGTACATTAATGCCTCTGATGATGGATCCCATCCTTGATTTCCAAAAACCGTAATTGCAGTCATCTAGAATCACCTACGTGCTGTAGAGTAGATTTTCGTAGCTTTCCATCTCTTCCTCAGGATCTCACCTGTACTATGTGCAGACAAATGCCCGCTCTGATACCAAATGAAGATGTATCAGCTACTGGTACAGATACTGCTACAGCTCAAGAACACAATACACAAGGGGTTTTCTTCTCAAAACTTCACTAGATTGAGATGATAAGTTAACTTAGACGTCGCTCACCGTTCTTTTCAATCCTAGCCTTACTGTTCAAAGATCAACACATGATCAATGAACCTCTCACTACCCTTTAGCCCTTTTGACCAGGATTTTCTTTAATGAACAACCATAAATCCCCTTTGCTAAAGACTATGATTTTCTCTATTATGTTGACTGCACAAACCACATCCAACTCCCTATATATACCTATAAGAATATTCCCAGATTTGTTATGATCTTGTATCTTTCCTAATCTTCCATATCTTCCTTAAATCTTTCTAGAATATTTACATATCTTTTTCTTCATGTAAATATCTTCTCTAAGTAATCATCTTCTGCCTCCTTTAATTTCTTCGTTAGTCGTCAACTCCTAGGTCACGTTTCAACTCCATAAGCCCATCTTCTCTAGGCCCAATTCCTCTGTACTTGCTTCAGCTCCGGTTGGACTACATCTGGTACAACGACTGATACAGAAACTCCTTCTGGTACAATACTCCCTCTAGACTTGCATCTTCAGTATAGAGTTTGGGATTTTACATTTTATGGATGAGTGAGTGAGTTATTTAGGGTATAGGGTATATGCAATGCGGTTTGAGGTTTAGGGTATACGGTTTTGGATTTATATTTTATGGATGGGTGAGTGTTTATTTAGGGTATAGGCATTACAATTGTAAGATATTTTTTTTCTAATTTTTCAATTTAGAAAAGAAGATTCAATGTTTCATACTAAGAATAACTTTTGATATAAGGCTTTAGACTTTTACGGATAAATGAGGTGCGATTTAAGGTTTAGAGTTTCACATCTTGGAAAATATTTTCTGTTTATCAATTTACAAAAAAATACAGTAAATTGTTGTTAATACTAAAAACATAAAAATTACAAAATTATAAACCAATGTGAAATTTGTGAATTTTTTAGGGTTTAGGGTATCCCACTAGACATAAAACTTTTGACATAGAGTTTTGATTTTTTAAAGATTTATGAGTAGTGATTTCGTGTTTAATTTTAATTCTAAAATCCCCTTACTTAGGGGTATTAAAATGGATTGAAATTAATGAGTTGACCCAAACCAATCCAATCCATGGATCTAATGAGTTAGGAGTTTTGAGTTTTAATGGATTAATGGGTTTAATGAGTTGATGAATTTATTGAGTTGGGCTGAAATGAATTGAATTAAAATGGGTTAATGGTTACTCATAACCAAACCAACACAAATTTAAAACTCAACTCAAATTTAAAACCTAAATCAAATTTATTAACTGAAGACAACCGAATCATATGTCAAAACCGATTTTACTAAACCAAAATTAACCTAATTTTTTCATCAATCTCTCTTATCTCTGCTCTGGAATTCTCGGAGGACAAGACGGCAAAAATTGTGCTCCTCTTCTCCCTTTTCACTGTGAGTTTCGTCGGAAAATTTGAAATTCAATGGTTACCGACGCTTTTCCAGTTTGTTATCGTCGTCGTTCTTCATCTGCATCAGAGATTCGATTTGTTTCTTCCTTTCGATCTATCTCATTCTATGCCCAAAATCACTAAAATAATCCTTTGAAATCTGGAGAAATGATGATTCTCCTGCGAATTGAAGGTTTCTAAGATCCTTTGTCTTGTCCTGGGATTAAAACCTGAACCCGACAGACCCAAACCGACTCGACCCGCAAATACCCGACCCGAACCGAACTCTAAATTTTCAAATACCCTAATGGATCCTAAACTCCTAAACCCGGAAAAACCCAACCCGAACCTGAACCCGAACCCGAACTTGTACCCGAATACCCAAAACATAAAAAAAATCGGGTACTTTTATAGAATTTTAGTCATTTTTCGGGGTTTTTTGGAAAAAATTGTATAAAAAATAACTAAAACATAGTAAATCCAAAAAAAATTTAGGACAAATCTAAAACATAGTATATTTTTTTAGTATTTAGGGTAAAAATTTCCCTAATGGACCCGGACGAAACCCGACCCGAATGGACCCGAACCAAACCCGACCCGACCCGAAATTTTCAAATACCCTAATGGGTTTTAAACACTGAAATCCGAAATACCCGACCCGACCCTACCCGCGTACCCGAAATCCCAAGACTACCTTTGTCCATGAAAGATCGTGAAGATGATGATGAGTTATTAGAATTTGATTTTTTTTTTTTGTTTATTGATTATTCATGGGTGAACCAATAAAACCATTAACCCATTAATTTTAAATGGTTATGGATTGATCCAAACCCATTTGCTATATGAGTTGGTTAACCCATAATCCATTTAACACTCAACGCATATGGATATGGATTGGTTTGAGTTGGTTTACCCATTTTGACATCTCTACCCTTACTATTAAAAGCAAAGTAGTTATATTGAAAGTGCTTAGATGTTTTAATTTAATTGGTTTTGTTAGCAAAAAACTATGACATTGAATGATGACATGTCTTGGAAAAATAGTGACATGGCTTAAATTTCTAATTAATATTATGAAGACAAATTATTATTATTATTATTATTATTATTATTATTATTATTATTATTATTATTATTATTATTGTTATTATTAAAACATCAACAACCAATAGGAAAATTTGAATATATCATCAATGATTATATCAAACAAATATTTATTATACACATTTTATATTCACATAATATTATACTAAATTTTTAAGAAAATCATCATGTGGGAAATATCGGCTCTTAAGAAGTTTATACATCAATGAATTACGAGATGTATCCAGGCGCCAAGCTTGTTACCCAAACAATGCTTGGTTAAAATCCGTTAAATCTCTGAAGCCAAGTCCGCCTTGTTTTTTAGACAAAGCCATACAGTGCCAATTTATCTATGCTATCTTACTCTTCCATTCTTTGGTACCCCACCAAAAAAATTTGAGAGAATACCATTAATCTCATCACAAATTGTTTTTGGGATTTTAAAACAATTCATAAAGTAAACCGGTATGGCTAAAGCTATTGACTTGAGAAAAAATTCTTTACAAGCTGGCATGAGGAATTTATTGTTCCAACCACTTGTTTTTGCCTTCACTTTCTCAATGATATATTAAAACATTTCTGTTTTTTCAGGCTAAATTGTTTTAGGCAATCCGAGATATTTATCTCAGCCTCCTAATGATGTTATCTTCAAATTTTGTTGGACGATGGCTATATTGTGTTGGAACACCTTTGAACCACAAGAAATAGAAGAGTTCTCAAAATTGACTAGTTGACCGGAATACCTTCCATAGTGATCCAAGATAGAAGCTAGCATTTTACTGTCCTTAGCATTTGCCTTACAGAAAAATAATGAGTCATCTGCGAAGAATAGGTGAGTTATTCTGGGGCCTCCAACACTGATCGATAAACCTTGCAGTTTGTTTTGTTGTTGCGCAATGTCCACCTTTTGGGATAGAATCTCGACGCAAAGAAGAAAAAGATAAGGGGATAGTAGGTCTCCTTGTCTTATACCACGATGTGGTTGAACAAATCCATAGGGTGAGCCATTGACAAGTACTGAATAATTCACTGAACAATCACAAGACAAAATCCAATCTGTCCATTTAACGCAAAACCGAAGGGAGATCATTGCTTGACGTAGGAAATTCCATTCCACTTGGTCATAAGCTTTGCTTATGTCTGTTTTAACTGCCATGTAGGTTTTGCTTGTTTAGTTCGGACTCTTAACGCATGAGTGAGTTTGTGAGCTATCTGAATATTGTCACTAATATTTCGACAAGGAACAAAAGTTGATTGACTATCGAAGATGATATAAGGTAGAATGGTTTGCATTCGTGCTACTAGAATTTTTGAAATGATTTTGAAAGCAACATTGCACAAGTAGATATGCCGGAAATCATTCATTGTCTCTGGTCTTGCAACCACGTTTTGGAATGAGAACAATATTGGTGTGGTTTAGAGATCAACTCATGGTTCCTGTGTGAAAGTGTTTTTTGTTAATTTAGAAAATATTTTGTTTTTTCTTTTAATCTCGACATATTTTCTCTTATTTGTTTTTTTAATTTTTAAAAGTGAGTTTTTTTTTATAGAAAATATTTGGGAGGCAATGAAAATTTCAGTTTCACGGTTAATCCTACCCTAACGTTTTATAGTATTATCTCTGCTACTAGTGTAAAAATATAAGTCAAAAGCTAAGCGCGAACACAAATTTTTTTAGGCGCCCATCCTATCACAACGTTTGCCTTTTCAAAACCGCTATGTAAAATTTCCGTAAACTCAACTATAGCAATAACAATAAAACTGAAACAACGAAGCTTTTTTTTTTTTTAATAACTAATCCGGATTATTACTCCTATAAATAAAAATCCTCAATGATTAATTCAACCTAGCTCACATAAACTAACCATCGAAAATTAACATCAACAATTAAACCATTAAATCATTAAAATTAACTAATAAACCAATTCCAATTCAATTTAGCAATTCTAGCAACCTAAACCGGGTTCTAGAATTCAACTCCGAAAACACATAATCTAGAGTTCCTAATCATCCTCTCGTCCCAGACATGATTCCACGATCTCAAACTTTTACCTGCAACACAAGGGAAATAGAGTTAGTATTATCACAAATACTCAGTGAAGCGGTCATCCTGTCTACCGGTTACATAATAAGGATAGACGAATGCCAAAACTACTCAATCAACCAACAATCGCAATTTTGAACGTTCTGAATACTAAAATAAGAACAATCAATCCACAATTCACAACGTTCTAATTACCAAAATAAGAACAATTAAGCCACAATTCACAACGTTCTGATTACTAAGATAAGAACGATCAATCCACAATTCACAACGGTCAACAATACGATCTATACACGAGAACATACGAAAACAACACATAAAAGCACTAACCATATACATTCCATCAGAATTCACCCAATTCCCTAATAAACAGCTATCCATAACCACGATCACGCACTCACCTTAGCCTTAGGGATTAGGAGACTAATCACGACATAACCAGCACGAATCCCAGCCTCCACGAGACCCAAAAGCTACTGGTTATTCTTCTCTACCACCTAAGACTCACCAACAAGATTTTCCCTAAACCAAATTAGAATGTTCGGAAAAACAGAACCAACATGCTGACTTCAAATCAACGCTGAAGACACACCTTATCTCCAAATAACGATCAGGAAAACTATTTGGAAACTAGACACAAACATATTTCCAACGACATATAAATCGTCGCCTAAATCCTTCTAGAACTCCGGCAAAACGACCTCGAAGTGGTCTGATCACAGACCCAATTCTGCACAGACATCCCTCACAAAAACAGAGATAACTCTTAGAATTCACATCCGATTGACAAAACGATTTTGCTCACAGCTAGCTGAGAGAGAAAAGAACTTACCCACAAAGTTTCACGATGATCAGAACTGGCTTGGTCATCCGTTCCTCTTCTCCAACACAAGGCAACATAACTGCTTGAATCACACAAAACAACTCTCTTCCTCGAGACTCTCTCGAAACTCTTTGTCTCTTCTCTCAATCTGATCAACACATGATCTCTCACGTTTTTACTCCCTAAAAAGCGGCCACGAAGCTGAGAAACCTTAAATAGATGAGCCCTAAGGTTAACTCCCTTAACCCGAACCGATCAAACCGATCAAACCGAACAATTTAATTCAAACCGGTCTAACCAAAAAGCATTGGTGTTGATCGATACTCGCCTTGTGTCGATCGACACCCCTTTCCAATTCCCAAAAATTGGTTTGCGGATGTTACAACTTTCCTCCATTACTCTGGATTCGTCCTCGAATCCCGACAAATTGTCTATCAAAGACAAAAACCCTAACCCAAACTGATCAACACCACTCGAGATTACCACTCGCATCGACAAATTGTCTACGAAAGACCAACTCCTAACCCAACCCGGTCAGCAATACCCGAGATCATCACTCTCGATCTCCGAGGTTCACAACCCATCTCACTAAAGTTAACACTTCAGTCCAAAACCCGACTAGATTCGCCTAGAAACATCCCGCCTGATTGATCACGCAACAATCAAACAAGAACATTCACAACCAAAAACGCTACATCCATTACCAGGGTCATCTGAATCGAGGTTCCAAACTCAATATCAACACGAGACTCGATGCCCACATACACAACCCTATCCACATTCTAGACGAACCTTGCCCTTTTGAGAAAACTATATCTCCTATTAACACTTAGGAGAATTCTCATCCCTCTGGAGAAGTCCTCATCTCCCAAAACTCGATATTCCCTAACCTGGAATACCCTCACACATCTGACCAAAACCTCCAGTCACTCCACATCATATCTCTGAGAACTCCGCCTCAGAATCTCTAACATGTAGTATCGTTACACCCCAACAACACATACATGAATCCAACCCTAACCCGGCACCAAGCCATCTCTGAAACCGGTCAAACTATAGACCCTCACACAAACCCAACCCGGTCAAAAACAATCCAAGATAAAATCTCCTGATCTCCGAGGCCTACATCTAATCTCATGCTTACTTATGTTTCAGACATTAATTACTCTTAATTCATTTCACACCCTGACATTCACAGGACGCATCCTATGATATGTCAGGAAAACATACCGTTTGCACTCTCAGGATGCATCCTTTGAGCCAATGGTATCTAGGGAACTCAGATCCGTGCTAGAGAACTCATATCCCTAGCTACTTATCCTGGGAACTCGCATCCCAAATAAGTATACAGGAGAACTCACATCTCCTCTGGAGAACTCACATCTCCGACAATAAATGAGTCATTCGGGACTGCTACCCCTAGAGTCATCAATTCTTAAATGTCTCTAAGCACCTATTGACTAGACCTACCTCATATGGTCCAAGGCATGATATTCCCTAATCCGAATATCAACAATAATAAGAACTACACATCTTATTACACCCAGGAAATAAATAAGGAAACCTCCATATTATAAATCTCCAAAACATAAAATCGTGACAACGAAACAAAAATACACAATCCAAAACAACAATAACACAAGGCTAAAGAGGAACTAAAACCACAAAGAAAGTAAGCTCAAATTGCGACATGCTTATCAAAACACTTCGTGAACTTAAGCTTCATCTTTGCCTCTGGCTCCCAAGTCTCCTCTCCCGCACAAAACTCTCAAAAGAGGAAACTTCCTCTGACGCCTCACCTTAATTCTTCTCTTGAAATCCTTAGAGGTCCCATCGCCACCGACAATCTGGTTGAAGTTCCTCTGGAATCTCAGCCAACAACTCCCCCAAAGCAGGCATGTACTTCCTTAACCCATACACATGGAAACCCTATGAATATACCTTCATTCTTGGAGGTAAATCCAACTGACATGCAACTGGTCCAAATCGTTCAACTATAGGAAACGGACTCAAAAACCTCATACTCCGCAGAGTCTCCGAACTCAAACTAGTAGAACCTTGCATCATAGTTATCCAAATACACACTCGATCTCCGACTGCGGACTCTACAACCTTCCTCCTCTAATCGGCATAAATCCTCTGTCGATCCCCAAAACTCTCTCGCGTTCAGCTTCGAGACACAAATCTTCTCAGTCGTCTCCTGAACCAACTCGCAACAAAAGTGCTCAACTCCCCCACTTGGATTCCGTATACTCGCCCGAAACCCCAAAAATTCATCGTAATTTATATCCCACCTCCACTCTGGGATGGCAATCCCTACATTAATCCACTTGGAAACTGATCCTTAGTCTTTACTAGCTGACTCGAATCGCATTATGCAACTCATCAACTGATATCACGCAGACTCACACACACAAAACTCGAGGTTTATATCCAGTCACATGCTTATACCATGATCCAACATTGATTACTCTTACTCGTTCCAACACCATCATACTCTCAAGACGTCTCCTTCAAGGTAACGATATCGGTGCCACTAGACTCTCAGGACGTCTCCCTCAAGCTCTGGATATATAGGAAAAACGCTTCCTTTAGAGTAATCAATTTATATGTGTAAAAACACCTCCTGACTAGAACTACCGCGATACCAACCTGAAATTCCATACTCCGGAATATCATCCCCGCTCCAACGGAGCATCTGGCCAACCAGCCAACACTCACGTGATCCTCTCTGGACCTCTGAAACTTATCGCCAATCCCATGTTTATACGCACGTTTCTAAACATTTATTACTCTTAACTCAATCCACACTCCTCCCACTCGCAGGACGCATCCCTTGAGCTATCGGTGTCACGTGCCCCATCCACTCTCAGGAAGCATCCTTTGAGCTCCGGGTACACAGGGGAACTAATCATCCCCTCGAGAGAACTAATCATCCCTCGATACTCAGAATGGAAACTAATCATCCCAAATGAGCATATAGGAGAACTAATCATCTCTTCTGAGGAAATAATCATCCCCACTGGAGAACTAATCATCTCCAAAACAAAAATGAATGAGTTATTTGGGACCGCAGTCCCTAGAGCAATAAATTCTAAAACGTCTATAAACATCTACCGACTTGAACTACTTTACGTAGTTCCAAACATGATATTCCCAAACCCGGGATATCATCACATCTTGACCAATCCTCAGGTCCACTTGAACAACCCAACGCATTGGGTGTTCCACTAGAGTCCCTCAAAAAATAAACATTCATAAATCCTCATAAACTTCTATTTTTAGACTCTCCACCACTCAACACAAACTATACACCACGAATAACCCAGCCGCAAAAATAAATAAGAAATACTCATCTTATATTTTCCCAAAATGCAATAATCGTTTCAACGCCAAACGAAAATATAATAATCCAAAATAACATAGCAAAAGCTAAATCTCTGAAACTGGAAACTTAACAGAAACCAGCTCAATCCTCGACCTGCTCCCTCAGGTCCTCCACGATCTCTGCTCTGCATCAGTCTGCGCCACCACTTGTATTGTCCCCGGTTGCTCTGCCACCGGCTGGACCATCGCCTCTGTAATCTGCTGGCACTTGGGACACATCGATCTGATATGTCTAGACTCCTTGCAATGATAATACACTCGCAAATCCTGATCTTCATCCTTCTTAGGACAGCTCTCCAGCTTGTGGTGCATGCTCCCACACCCGTAGCATCAATGACCACTGTGACACAATCTCGAATCATCATCCCACTTCCGCTTCTGTCCCTGCGCTAGCTTACCGCTTTTGCCAGAACCAGATGCAGAACCACTCTTCTGATGTTGCCTCCTCGGCTGAACCGTAGGAACAACTACTGTTGGAACTACTGCAGCTGACTGACACTTAGGTCCTCCTCAATGCCTTCAGCCACCTCTACTAGCTTCACCCTCGAGGCATACTCTGACGCTTTATCGCGACTCCTCAAATCTGCCTGAAGTTCCCTCAGGAACCTCTGCACTTGCGTTTACTCGTCCTACATGCCTCTAACCACATGTACGAGTAGTCTACTAAACTCGGCATCATGCTCTCGCATAGAACGATCGCCCTGCACTAGCTCCAAGAACCTCGTCTCGAGATGATCTAGAGCCTCTTGAGGAAAGTATTTAGTGTTAAACTCAGCTAGAAACTCTCCTCAGGTCCACACAACACTTGGCCTTCTAGCCCCTATAATTTTCCACCATAAATGAGCAACTCCACTCAGATAATGGGCCGCCAATTCCCCTCGACAATCCCCCGACATCGCACCGAACGAAAGTTGCGTTCCATACGCATATGTCAACTGTCTGCTTTTGCAAGCCCAACACCGCCCGAAGAGAAAACAATACTAAAATGCCGCATCTGACCATCAACTCCGGATAAGTCAGACGCACCTCAGTCACCATAGCCCCCAGCTACACCTCCACTACTAGAGGCACCACAGGAGCCTGAACAAGAACCGCCACCGGAAAATGTTCCATCAACTGTGCCAGAATACCCTCCATATGATCCAAACGATCCTAAGCTGGAGCAGCACCCACTCCTGGGCCCACTCCACCACCACCTAACCTGGCACCCCTCCCGGCACCCACAATACCTACACTGGTACTCACACTGGTCTCAATCACCGATCCCACAATATGCGTAAGAGTTTCTAACACCTGCATAGCACTCGCAGCCACGCTACGGAACGACTCAATCACTTGCCCACGACCACGTCCGACCTTTGCCTCCAAGGACAAGACCTCTGCCTCTACCTCGACCACTCAGAACTCTAGCCAACACTTCCCAAAAAAACATTCTAAGGTACTAGAATTCACAAGATAAAGGTAAAACAAAACACATACCGTGGAATCTCTTTGAAGGCTCGGAGAGGATGATCTAAGACTCTACAACTCACAGAATTAACTAACTACTCATAGTCAATTCAATCAACAACCTCAAATCAACCACTCAAACTACTGCCCTAAAACCGTAAGGGCTCTGATACCAAAATAAAACAACCAAACTTTTTTTTTTTTAAATAATTAATCCAGATTATTATTCCCATAAATAAAAATCGTCAATGATTAATTCAACCTAGCTCACATAAACTAACCAGCGAAAATCAACATCAACAATTAAACCATTAAATCATTAAAATTAATCGATTCTAATTCAATTTAGCAATTCTAGCAACCTAAACCGAGTTCTAGAATTCAACTCCGAAAACACATAATCTAGAGTTCCTAATCATCCTCTCGTCCCAGCCATGATTCCACGATCTCAAACTTTTACCTGCAACACATGGGAAATAGAGTTGCGTGAGTATTATCACAAATACTCAGTGAAGCGGTCATCCCATCTACCGGTTACATAATAAGGATAGACGAATGCCAAAAGTATGCAATCAACCAACAATCACAATTTTCAACAACCCGGATTATTATTCCCATCAATAAAAATCCTCAATGATTAATTCAATCTATCTCAGATAAACTAACCAGTGGAAATCAACATCAACAATTAAACCATTAAATCATAAAAATTAACTGATAAACCAATTAAAATTCAATTCAGCAATTCTAGCAACCGAAACCGGGTTCTAGAATTCAACTACAAAAACACATAATCTAGAGTTCCTAATCATCCTCTCTTCCCAGCCATGATTCCACGATCTCAAACTTTTACCTGCAATACATGGGAAATAGAGTTGCGTTAGTATTATCACAAATACTCAATGAAGCGATCATCCCGTCTACCGGTTACATAATAAGGATAGACGAATGCCAAAATTACGCAATAAACCAACAATCAATATTTTCAACTTTCTGATTACTAAAATAAGAACAATCAATCCACAATTCGCAACGTTCTAATTACCAAAATAAGAACAATTAAACCACAATTTACAACGTTCTGATTACTAAAATAAGAACAATCAATCCACAATTCACAACGGTCAACAATACGATCTATACACGAGAACATACGAAAACAACACATAAAAGCACTACCAATATCAATTCCATCACAATTCACCCAATTCCCTAACAAACGGTTATCCATAACTACGATCACGCACTCACCTTAGCCTTAGGGATTAGGAGACTAATCATGACATAACTAGCACGAATCCCAGCCTCCACGAGACCCAAAAGCTACTGGTTATTCTTCTCTACCACCTAAGACTCACCAACAAGATTTTCCCTAAACCAAATTAGAATATTCGGAAAAACAGAACCGACACGCTGATTTCAAATCAACGCTGAAGACAGACCTTACCTCCAAACAATGATCGGCAATATTCAGAAACTAGACACAAACAGATTTCCAACGACATATAAACCGTCGCCTAATTCCTTCTAAAACTCTGGCAAAATGGCCTCGAAGTGGACTGATCACAGACGCGATTCTGCACAGATATCTCTCACGAAAACAGAGATAACACTTAGAATACCCATCCGATTGACAAACCGATTTTCCTCACGGCTAGCTGAGAGAGAAAAGAACTTACCCACAAAATTTCATGATGATCATAACTGGTTTGATCATCCGATCCTCTTCTTCAACACAAGACAACAGAACTGCCTGAATCACACAAAACAACTCTCTTCCTCGAGACTCTCTAGAAACTCTTTGTCTCTTCTCTCAATCTGATCAACACATGATCTCTCACGGTTTTACTCCCTAAAACGCGGCCACGAAGCTGAGAAACCTTAAATATATGAGCCCTAAGGTTAACTCCCTTAACCCGAACCGACCAAACCGAACAATTTAATTCAAACCGGTCTAACCAAAAAGCATTGGTGTCGATCGATACTCTCCTTGTGTCGATCGAGAGTATTAATACTTACATTTCCTGTAGTGAACGTTACGAGAAAATCGAGCACCAAAACAAGTCACAATCATTGTAGACCCAAAAGAACTTTCCATTGCAGAAGAGGCAAGTTAGACGGATGGGAAAAACGGAATGCCCTCAGTTCTCAAGGGACAAAAGAATGTTCCATCACCTCCTGTTCATGGAATCTTACCTATTGGTGGCATTGAAATGAGTAACGATAATAGAAATTTGTTAATTTTGGGGAGCAATGGCCAATGCAATCAATAGGCAGAAAACAAGGTAAACATCACATGGATGGAGGAGGTGATTGGCGCTCTAGACTAACTGGACTACTAAACAACGAATGTCAGCCAAACTATTCTCGAGATGATGTTCATGGGGAAGAAAGAAGAATTAAAGACAACAATATAGACATGTATGTGGTGCCACTGTTGAAGATGCTAAGAAACCGCAAAAGGAAGAAAAGGAAGACTTGGTGGGAGCTTGTGGGAGGATGCAAAGAAGCAACCAAATGCATACTTGGAGTTGGAGCTTGAGGACAAGCTCCTAGTCGAGGAGGAGAGTAATGATACGGTTAATGGTTTATTAAAGAGGTTTGGTGTTTTGGTGGTTTGCCTTTTTACAATTGGTTTTGGGTTATTTCCTTTTTAAGTTTTTGTGGCCTATATAACTTTGTCTTTATTGATTAATAAGAGGGGAACTTCAAAGAATTAACCTTAATCTCAAAGAGAGAGTAGGATTTGCGACTCTTTCTTGTTCTTACGTGATTAACAACGGCTCAGGTTACAAGATCAAAGACAAAACAACTAACTCTCGAAGCAGAGTTACAAGATTGGTTACTAGCACGTATCAGCTCCTTTCTGCAACATCATCCAGATCATAAATCCTTCCTCTTATAACACATGTGATCCCGCTGTGAGCTCCTTCAAATTTCATGCAAGGCAATAGCATCTTAACATCATTGTCTCTTTTATTTCACCTTATTAAAATCTTCCAAATTCTTTTGTTGTGCTCGTAAAGCTACTACCTTTAACAATCTGTCCACATGTCACAAACAAACACCCAGAAACACACATACACAGAAAAAGAAAATATGAAGACCTTAAGTATGAGAACAAAGCATAACTGAGAATCAGGGGCAAAAAGTTTGAATCTGCTGATCGAGATCAGAGAGGTATACAGCTCTCCGAATGACATTTTCTCGATGAGCCGTATTGTCCGAGCATTCATTCTTCGTTTCCCTTGACCAAAGTTCTTCTTCTACATCACACAATCAAATGAATGGTACGGATAAAGATATATATTCTTTTACAAATGTACAACGGAAATGAACACAAACCCTTCCCAAGAATGTCTTATCCTATGAAAAATCATCAAAGAAAAAAAAGTCTTATGCAATTAGATGAAATTGAATCTCAGTACACCCAAAGATCACAAAATTAAAGAAGGCAAGAAGAGACAATAGACACACAAAAAAATAGTGTCTCTTACCCGTCAAAAACCGCCGTTCCGTTATCAAAGCCGTTGGTGGAGCCATTTCCAGAACCACTAAAGCCATTGTTGCCGAAGAAGGAACCAGTGAAAACGAAGAAACCTCTGTTACCACCGTCCCTCTAAATTAGTTGTAGTCTCAGTTCCAACTTTGCTTATTAGTTCTACAAACCGAAAGGGTGAAAAATATTATCATAGATGATATAGTACAAGTGGGTAAGCAGAGGACACCATCTTCTGTAACTGACCTGTTTTGAGCGCCCAACGGATTGATCTCTCTCATCAATTTTTTTTCATTCTAGCATGAACACGTTCTTGGTTTGACATAGGTAGACATAACATAACAGAAGCTCCATGTCTTCCTGGTTCCCACATTCCCAAAATAATATACTTTGTGACAATGAAAACTGAGAGACATGTTGAAGGAAACACTAAAAATTCAAATCCAAGAAAGGACATGTATGAGATTTTAATAAGCTACTTCAAGACAAATGTTAGTGGCACTCACGTTTTTCTGACTGCACGCTAGGAAAGAATTCCTTGATCTATATTAAACCATGTATGGACCGATATGTAATTAGAAGATAAGTGCGGTTTAGTTGGTAAATTATATCTTTGTAACTAGGTTAAACCGATTGTATATATAAGGCTACGCCTTAACATATTAATAAACAAGAAACCTTTCATACCAAAATAGGCTTCTTGACATGGTATCAGAGCTTAACCTAATTTTTTAGGTCTACGATTCTTGCCTCTCTTCTACTAGTCGAACTCTGTTCTTTCTTTGTTTTGTTTATTGACCTTAGTATTTTCGATTCTTCTCTAACGAAATACTCTTCTACATATGTCTGACACTGAGTCTAACAAAACAAAGGACAAGTCGTCTCTTACTCAAACTACGGTGATGTCACGTCGCCGAATTGATCCCTATGATCTCTCTTCTGGAGATAATCCTGGATCTATAATCTCTCAACCACAACTTCGTGGCTCTAACTACGATGAATGGGCATTGAATCTCAGACTTGCACTCCGAGCAAGAAAGAAGTTTGGTTTTGCAGATGGTTCGATTCTTAAACCTGATGAAAATTCTGATGATCTCGAGGATTGGTGGGCGAATAACGCCATGGTGGTCTCTTGGATAAAATTGACGGTGGCCCCAGACTTGAGTAACTCGTTATCTCACCATGAGATAGCACATGATTTGTGGACGCACATTCAAAAGCGTTTCTCAGTCAAGAATGGTCAAAGGGTTCAATGTCTTAAAGCCGAACTTGCTAATTGTCATCAGAACGGATCAGAGGTTGGAGCTTATTATGGTAAGCTTACTAAGTTATGGACTAGTCTTGCTGATTTCCAACAAGCAAAGACTATGGAAGAAATTATTAAGGAACGTGAAGAGGATAAGTTGCATCAATTTCTCATGAGACTTGATGAATCTCTCTTTGGTGCGCTTAAGTCATCGTTGCTTTCACGAGACCCGTTACTTTCTATTGATGACGCTTATCAAGTTGTAACTCAAGTTGAAGAATCTAAACGAGCTAGCCATCTAATTGAGGAACGTTCTGATGGAGCTAGTTTTGCAGTACAAGTAGCCTCACGGCCTAGACAACAATTTGAGCCTCAAAATCCGAATGCTATATGTACAAAATGTGATCGGAAAGGACATCTTACTGAAAATTGCTTTCAAAAACACGGTTACCCGTGCTGGTGGGGAGATCGACCTCGAACTAAATCGCTCTCCATACCACAAAATATGCCGAGTACTGCGCGTAACAATCTTGGTGATCGTCGTGTTCCTTCCTTGCCATCACATCCACCACCGGCTCGGATCAACCAGATTGTGGCTAGTACACCAATGGCTACGGCGAATTCGGTCATCACAGATGATGATCGGGTGGGTTTTAGTGGCTTGAATAATGAGCAATGGAAGATACTTGTTCACATGCTCAACAAACGTAGTTCACAAAATGGTGATAAGTTTTCAGGTACGTATTTTCTTCAATCCTGGATTATAGATACATGAGCCTCTAATCACATGACTGGAAGTATAGAATTTTTGATGGATGTTTGTGAGATGGCTCCGATGTTTATTAAATTACCCGATGGTAGGGTTACGGTTTCTACAAAACAGGGAAAAGTTTCTCTTGGTTCACACCTCCGTTTAGTTAACGTCTTCTTTGTCGATGGATTAAAATGTCATCTCATCTCTATGTCACAGTTAACTAGAGATAATGGTTATATCGTTCAGTTGTCTGATAAGTTGTGTATTGTTTAGGACCGCATCACACAGATGCTGATTGGAGCGGGTAAAGAACAAAATGGCTTGTATTTCTTAGAGGTGTGGCGACTGTTGCGGCGATACAAACCTTGGACAAACAACTTGTTGAGGTGTGGCACCGTCGTTTGGGTCATCCTGCTTCTAAGGCAATGGAGATGCTGAAACTTTCAGATTTAAGTAGTAGTTGTAATGGTTTTGATTCTAAGATTTGCGATGTTTGTATACGTGCAAAACAATTGTGTGACTCTTTCCCTTTGAGCAGTAATAAAATAACATTTGTTTTTGAGTTAGTTCACTGCGATTTATGGGGACCGTATCGTACTACTTCGATTTGTGGCTCACGTTACTTTCTTACAATTGTTGATGATTATTCTAGAGCATTATGGATTTATTTGCTTCCAAACAAAGCCGAAACTGCTTCTACTCTATGAAATTTTATTGCTCTTGTCGAACGACAATTCACTCTTCAAGTCAAGAAAATTCGTAGTGATAATGGATCGGAGTTTATGACTCTCACTAACTTCTTTTGAGAAAAAGGAATCATACATGAGACTTCATGTGTTGGAACTCCGCAACAGAATGGTCGCATTGAGCAGAAACATAGACATATCCTTAACGTCGCGCGAGCTTTACGATTCAAATCTCAATTACTGGTGAAATTTTGGAGTTATTGTATACTTACGGCTTGTTATTTGATCAACCGTACACCGACTACGATTCTTAAAGAGAAGACACCTTTTGAAATGCTATATGAACGTCCTCCTTTGATGAATCACTTGCGTGTCTTCGGTCGTCTATGCTATGTTCATAATCAAATTCGTGGTGGAGATAAATTTGCTTCACGGAGTAAGAAATCGATTTTCATTGGATATCCTTTTGGGAAAAAGGGTTGGAAAGTGTATGATATTGATAGTGGTGTGATCACTGTATCACGTGATGTGATTTTTATTGAAAATGAGTTTCCTTATGCCAGACTCAATGATCGTGCATCTATGTCACCGAATACTACTTTGCCTTCATCATTACGTAATTATGATATCGAAGATGAGTTTCTTGGTTTCCAACCAGTTTCTCAAACCGGTGGTCCTCCGTTTACGGTTCCAATGGATCATTTTAATTCTGGTGATTCAACACCTGAACTAGACGCGTTAATTCCGGATTCGTCTCCGGCCTCTATGATCTCATTTGCTACTGATGCAACTCAAGATGAGGTTACATCTCCTACGACTTTGGATTCTCCTTCACTAACTCCTATTATTGATTCATCTCCTCCTTCGGGTTCTTCCTTACCTATTCTTCAAGTAGAACAACCTGATGATCAAGTGGAACCAATGGGGAAAGGATGTCGTCAAAAATTCAAATCTACAAAATTACAAGACTATGTCACTAATACGACTCATATTGGCTCCGAAAGTGATTTTGTAGATTCTACATGGTATCCAATTGATGATTATGTGAACTGCTCTCAATTTTCACCTCATCATCAAGCATTTCTTGTTGTACTTACGGCGAGAGTGATACCGAGAACATTTGCAGAGGCAGAAGCTGATGAGAATTGGCATTGTGCTATTGGAGGAGAAATGGATGCTCTTCAAGAGAGTGGTACTTGGACTGTTGAACAATTACCACCAGGAAAGAAGGCATTAGGCTGCAAGTGGGTGTTCAATATAAAATATAGATCGGATGGTTCTTTGGAACGGTATAAGGCGAGACTGGCGGTTCTTGGTAATAATCAAACGGAGGGTTTGGATTACAATGAGACGTTCGCACCGGTTTGTAAGATGACTACGGTACGTGTTTTCTTGTACGTGGCAGTCGCTCGTGATTGGGAGGTCCATCAAATGGACGTTCACAATGCGTTTTTGCATGGGGATTTAGAAGAAGAGGTGTATATTCGACTTGCTCCGGGTTTCCGAACTGACGATAAATCTCAAGTGTGTAGGTTACATAAATCGCTTTATGGTCTTAAACAAGCTCCACGGTGTTGGTTTGCAAAATTATCGGTCGCTCTCAAGGATTACGGGTTTAAACAAAGTCTTAAAGACTACACTTTGTTTACTTTTTCCGATGGTGAAACACGCATTTATATCTTGGTTTACTTCGATGATCTTATTATCACTGGGAGTTCTTTGGTTGTTATTAATGCGTTTAAAATCTATATGAGCATGTGTTTTCGGATGAAAGACCTTGGGATTTTGAAATATTTTCTTGGTATTGAGGTTGCACGGAGCTCGTCTGGAATGTATTTATGTCAACGGAAATATGCACTGGATATTATTTCTGAGAATGGTCTCCTTGGTGCTAAACCGGTGTCTCATCCTATTGAACAAAATCATACGCTTGGTCGAGCTACGGGTGATCCTTTTCCTGATCCGTCTCGCTACCGTCGTTTGGTTGGTCGCTTAATCTATCTTGGAGTTACAAGACCTGAGTTATCATATGCTATTCATATCTTGTCACAGTTTATGCATAACCCTAAGCAAGATCATTGGGAGGCTGCGTTGCGATTACTTTGATACTTGAAAGGTAATCCAGGACAAGGTATTCTCTTGCGTACAAATTCAGATTTACGCTTGTCCGTGTGGTGTGATTCGGACTGGTCGGGTTTTCTCTTAACTCGCCGCTTGTTGACAGCATGGTTTATACAATTGGGAGGTTCCCCTATATCTTGGAAACCACGGATGCAGGACCTGGTTTCACGATCTTCGGCTGAAGCGGAGTATAGATCAATGTTGGATACTGTGTGTGAAGTTCTATGGTTACGAGAAGTTCTTCAAACGTTGGATGTTGATTGTTCGTATCCTATTCCATTAAATTGTGATAGTCTATCGGCGATTCATCTTAGTGCTAATCCGGTGTTCCACCAAAGAACAAAGCATATTGAAAATGATTGTCATTTCATTAGGGATGAGGTTGTTCGAGGTGTGATTTCTACTAAACATGTTTCTACTTCTACTCAACTAGCGGATATACTAACGAAGGCGCTTGGTGGTCGAGAGTTTGAGGTTTTTCGACGCAAGTTGGGTATTTGTGTTGGGGGGGGATTAGAAGATAAGTACGGTTTAGTTGGTAAATTATATCTTTGTAACTAGGTTAAACCGATTGTGTATATAAGGCTACGCCTTAACATATTAATAAACAAGAAACCTTTCATACCAAAATAGGCTTCTTGACAACATTAAAAAGAAGGCAAAAATGAGAAAGCATTACATTGTAGTCTATGTAAACAAAGGCCTCATCCAATTCCATCAACAGAGTCATGATAGCAGATAAGGGCATGTGCACTGGTAATATTTATATAAGTGTCTAAAAACTTTTTACTAATTAAATATATTAAATTTTAAAACTTTGGTGTCTAAAATCAGAAAAAGATCTTGTATTGGATTTTTTTTTTGATTTTAGACACCAAAGTCTTAAAATTTAATATATTTAATTAGCAAAAAGTTTTTTAGATACTTGTATAAATGTTACCAATGCACATGCCCCACCATAAATTGTTTCTCTTTGGTCAATTGTTTATTTCAGTGACGAAAATTTGTGGGTGCCTCATCCTTTTAATCTCGGTCGAACTCCTTGACCAACCTGACATAAGTAAAAAACTAGGTGATTCTCCGCATAATACGCGGATAAAATATTTTTTTAATTTTTTAAGTATTAAACTAATTAGAAAAAACGTTGTTTCATAGTATATAAATAAGAATCTCAAATGTATAACATAATCTAATAATGATGATTCTGTATGGTTTTGGTTTTGGTTTGTATGGTATTTGAATTTGAAACAAGTATATCATGTACAAAAATAAATTTAGTTTAAATCATTTTTCTTTTCAGGAGAAGTACAAATATGCAACCTTTAAAAATATTTTCTTCAAAAATGCCACCCTTGAAAATTTATTGCAAATATGCCACATTTTATATATATAGAAAAAATCATTATTTTTTTTCTCTCTTCCATAAAAGAATCAAACCCTACCCTACCCTAAAAACTTATACCCTAAATATAAAATAGTTAACCCAAACCAAAAAAATTATAAAGGTGGCATTCTTGCAAAATTTTTTAAACGATGGCATACGTGTAAAGTGGCATGCCAAGAGTGACATATCATGAAAATTCTCTTTCTTTTATGTTCATTACCAAATTTGGTTTTTTAGATAAATAGAAAAAAAATTGTCAGTACATGAATTGAAATATTTTAATATTCGGTAAATTATACATGAATAGTTGGTCACTCCAAAATTAAGCTATATTCATAAGAGTTATCAAATATAACTAAACTTGGTGATTCCATAATCTTATTTGAAATCAAGAATTAACGGTCATTTGATTAAGAAAACCGAGCCAATCTCTCAAATAATATCCAAAACAATTATCTGTTTTTTGATATTTTTTTGTGTTAGACGATCTCCTCTTCATGTTCTTTAACTTTATATTTTAATCGACGTCAATGAAAGTAACCACATTTTCATTTATCATTTACACTAAAATCAATATTTTTATGTGGAATTTATAATCACTAATCACAATTTTTTTTTATTGTCGCTTGAGGTTGGATTTTTTGAGGCCAAATTTCGTTTTAATATTTGATTTAAATTGATCCAAATTGATTTAGAAGATCCCATAATGAAATATTTGCAAAAAAAATAATTGTGCAATTACAACTTTTAAGGTAAGTGTTTTGCATGTCATATTTTTATGTGGAATTTATAATCACTAATCACAATTATTTTTTATTGTCACTTGAGGTTGAATTTTTTGTGGCCAAATTTTGTTTTAATATTTAGTTTAAATTGATACGAAATTGATTTAGAAGATTCCATAATGAAATATTTGCAAGATTGTTTTTGTGCAATTAAAAATTTTAAGATTAGTATTTTGCCATGTCATATTTTTCTAAAGCCATGTCACAATTGTTTTGGTGAGAATGATCGTGGAGATGACACATAAGAATCTTCTCACAAATCACCTCTCAAATAATATATAAATGTGTGTTTCACCATCGGATCATGCGTTAGACTTCAGTGGGCCTTGTGCCAAAAAACATTTCTGCAGAAATTTAGGGTCTTAAGATTAAAATTTATAAAATTTAGGGATTTTTACAAGTTATTTAAATATTTATGACCTTTTGTAAAAAAAAAAAAAAATCAGCTGAAATTGTGAGCCCAGAGTGGGGTCATGTGCCAAGTGCACAGTTGGCACAGTATCAGAACCGGGCCTAATCTTTCCAAATACAACACCTTATCCATCTTAAAGAAAAAAGCAAGCATTGATATTTAACCAGTAAAATCACACTCATTGGAATTGCCTTTCTTTTTTGATAAGGGAAATGCTTCTCATTGCATACGAAACTGTAATTTCAGTCTTTGGGCCACAAAATGCATCTCCTTTGTTCTCCTGCATAAAGCAAGACATTTAAGAATGACTTATTCTCTATGAACTGAAACCAGTTTGAGGCTTGACGCAAGAAACATATACAAAATTAAGAACCATAGTGTTTGGTTAGAAACTTATGATAGAACTCAAAAAGAAAGATCTTAAGCCAGTGATTGGAACTGAGCTGAAGTATTTTGGGAAATCGGCGGAGCTGAAGTCGTGAAGCCTTCCAACTCAAACCCTAATCATAAAAAAATGGGAATCGAGATCAATGTAAAGCAGATAAAAGCGAACTTCTGAAATTCTCATGAGGAAGCTAAGCTGGAAGGTCAAGTAGCAAGTACGAAGATCTAGATTCGTCAAACGAGAAGGAGAAAATGCGTTATTTTTTTTACAGAGTGCCACTTGTCAAATGTTGATGTGGCAGAAATCTGGAGAGGTTAATTGTGCTTTCATATATATATGATTGAATGTATTAATAAGGTAAAGTGATAACCACATGACTAAATGTAATGAAGATATAAGGAAAAATGATTTTTCGCTACACGATGTATTGACTAATATGTTGCAAACCATCTGAAGTATAGAAATGTCTTCTAAACTACACAAACTATTATGTAACACATGGTGACATACACCAAGTATATGTAAACATGTAAAAACTACAAATTGGTGGTTTTTGAAAAATATTATCAATTTGGGGATCAATCTGTAATTAATTTCATACAAAATAAATATTTAAAAATAGAAAATTTAAAAAATTTAAATTTAAATAAATTGAAACACCAAATACAATTACAAAAAAAATTCAAAAATTATTATGAAAATTTTCGATTAAAAACTAAATTATAGTTTAAGTTTATAATATATTAAATTATTTTTGTTAAATTCAAAAATTGTTAAAAATTTGTAAGTTCAAAAAGTTCTTAGTTTCTAAAAAGTAATTGAAAATGTAAGGTATATAGGGATCTAAATATATGTATTTTAAAACCAATTAAATTTATCAAATAAAAGTTTTTTAAATGTTGGTCGACAAATATATTTAAAATTATGTTGAATAAATTTCAATAGTTTAGAATAAAACACATAAATGACATATATTACACTTTTGTATGAGATTTTTTTTGTAACATTGGGTCACAAATAAAAGACTCATTAGCCTAGCCCTTTAAAAAAAAATTACACTTTTTGTATGGAAAATTATAACTAGTTTTTTTTACTCATATCCCAACATTAAACAGCGAATTGCAATGTAATTTTATAAGTTTTATAATGAGAATAAATTTTTTTTTAAGGGCTAGGCTAATGAGTCTTTTATTTGTGACCCAATGTTACAAAAAAAATCTCATACAAAAGTGTAATATATTTCATTTATGTGTGTTTATTCTAAATTATTGAAATTTATTCAACAAAATTTTAAATATATTTGTCGACCAACATTTAAAAAACTTTTATTTGATAAATTTAATTGGTTTTAAAATACATGTATTTAGATCCCTATATACCTTACATTTTCAATTACTTTTTAGAAACTAAGAACTTTTTGAAGTTACAAATTTTTAACAATTTTTGAATTTAACAAAAATAATTTGATATATTTTAAAACTGAAACTATAATTTAGTTTTTAATCGAAAATTTTCATTATTATTTTTTCTTAAATTTTTGTAATTGTATTTGGTGTTTCAATTTTTTTAAATTTCTATTTTTAAGTATTTATTTTGTATGAAATTAATTACAGATTGATCCCTAAATTGATAATATTTTTCAAAAAGCACCAATTTTTAGTTTTTAACATGTTTACATATACTTGGTGTATGTCACCATGTGTTACATAATAGTTTGTGTAGTTTAGAAGACATTTCTATATTTCGGATGGTTTGCAACATATTAGCCAATACTTCGTGTAGCTAAGAATCATTTTTCCAAGATATAAACGTATGACTGCCATAAACCTATTAGCAAAAACAAAAAAACATTGGGCTTTAAATGCTTTTTATGAGAAAAAAATTTATAAAAAAAACTTAGCAAAAATTGATTTGTTAGAAATCCGCACATAGAAGTTTTTTTGGTCAAAAATGTATTTTTGTTAGGGAAACAAAGTAATCAGCATTAAATAGACTTGATGTAACAGTCAAAGCTAAAAAAAAAATTTAGTATGCTATTTATAAGAGTCACACCTACAAACATATAAATAGATAGACACAACTAGAATTACATATTATACATCTTAATATTTCCAATTAATAGAGATACTGAAAAGAGAAAATAAAGTTTTTAAAGATGTTGATGATAATGGTAGTTATGATGATGGGAGGTGCATTGGGAAATATTGTAGATGGAACATGCAAACAAACCCCTGACTATACTTTTTGTGTCTCTCTCCTACGCTCAGAACCACGTAGTTCTAGCGCTGACACCGCTGGTCTTGCCCTTATCCTTGTCGACCAAATCAAGGTTTCTATTTTACAATATTCTCTCTCACAAATTTTCCCAAATATATGATTGGTTTGTTACAAATCATAACTAAAGACAATTTTTTTTTTCAAAAAACATTATGGGCTTAAAATGTATATATATATTTTTTTTTTTTTTTTTTTTGTAGGCGCTTGGGATAAACACTCTTGGACAAATAAAAAAAGCTTACAAAATGAAACCGTTATTGAAACGAGCTTTGGATGAATGTAGTTTCGGATACACAATAATCCTAGAAGACAATGTCGAAGAAGCCTACCTAGGCCTTTCAGGAAATCCTAAACTCGCTAAAGATGGGGCCGCTGACTGCAAAATGGAAGCCTTAAGTTGTGAAGAAGGATTTCCTAAAGGACAATCTCCGTTAACCAATTTGAATGAAAGAATGGAAAAAATTTCTGATGTAGCTACGGCCATCGTTAGAATGTTGCTCTGATTTCTAATTTAAAATCAATATTTCGTTATAAAAAAATATGATTCAGACTTATAACCCTTTAAATATTTACCAGTATTCCATGAATATTTTATAAATCGATAAGATATATAAAATACTATATACATATTTGTGTTTGGCTATCGAAGTTGTATCTAGCTACACAAATATTGTTAATATCAAACATTGAATAATATCAAATTATATTTTTTAAATTAGAATAAGCGAAAAAAATATATAAAAGATAACAAATTGATTTATAAAATAATATAAAAATAACAAACTGATTTATAAAATAATGTAAAAAATAAATTAATATTAAATATTAATATATAATTTTTTCGTAGTAGATACTGAAAAACTAAATATTTATGTTGTATCAATCTACTATAGAAAATAAGGATGGCTCTCTCCGTGTGTGGACACCTCATCTCACATGGTATTAACATGTGACAAGAAAATGTGTGGGAGTGAAAAATAGAAAAGACGACTGGAATAGTGATTTTGATGGTGTGATTACCCAATCAGCTTATTCTTCCTTCCGGCTTTTTCACCCAATGGTAACGCTCGAAGATATAATCTCTCACTTTAGTCGGATTTATAAAACTTAGGTTCACTCCAAATCCGTTATGTGTTTAATTAGCTTCACGTTCGCCGTGGGTGAGTAGAGAATCTATTGGTGGTGCGAGGTTCACGATAGTGATATTGCCATGGGAGAAGATACCATTACCAAAACCTTCAATGTAAACCGCGGAAGCTAGATTCCGCACTAAGAATTTACATGTGAATTCGGGAAAAAAACTTTAGTTCTAACAAATGTCGATAAATCTAACTAGAATTGTGACAAAGATAACAAAAAATATATTTATATTGATATTCGATCAAGTATACAAAAAAACTTTAGCTAGACTAAGTGTGATGAGCTAAATTGTGATTGAGTGTAAACGTAAGGAAAAAGTTAGCCATTTTTTCTCTAAAACTAGCTATTTATACTCCTCTGAGCTGAACGGTTCAGCTCTGTGAATCTCTCCTCCTCGCCGGTTCAACAGTTGTTGGCCTTTTTAAAAGTGTTAGCGTGGTTCTGGACCTGAGGCCTAGTATCGAATATAATATAATCTCATTATATTTTTAGCTTAGTGGACCGGATTTCTTGTGGTGATATCCAGCTCCAACTGTTGCCCCCCCCCCCCCCCAGCCTATTAAGTATTTAATGATAAGAATTAATGAACGATAAGATGAGGCTAAAGTGACTGAAGATCTTACTCTTGGTTGAACCGGAAATATAACTCTTTTCCCTTTGGTCCGGAATCGTTTGGTTAAGATCTTCTGCTTAGGATCAAACGGTTGAGCGAATTAGGGAAACTGAAATGTTTGCACATGATCTGGGTAATCGTGCGAGTTATATAAATTAACCGACCCACGCCTTCTTCCCTCTTAACAGATCGTCTTCTAATTCTCAAGGTAAAGAAATATAACTCTTTTCCCTTTTCTTCTTTTCCGTAGGTTAATTTGTCTGTGTTATTTGTTGTTTCTCTTCACCTACTCTTTATCTTCCTTCTCGATTAACCAGAGCTCCTCGCGACCTGGCCTCGGGGGTAATTCTTCTTTTGGATTTCTCCTTCCTCTATTGCTTCTGTCAGGGATTTTGAAGCTCTCCCGTATAGATTTGCTGCCAATGCGGGTGAGGGGACATACATCAATAGGATGCCCCTTCATTATGCCTTTTTCTATTCTTTCATCGCTTTGTTTCACACTTGAGGTTCCTTCTTGATTTGAAGTACATGACTATCATTTACTCTCGTGTAGTGAATACAGAGGAGAACAAACTTGACACTCTCAGAGATCGCATTGCTCGTCTTCGCGGAGGCCAGATTAACTTGGAATCCTTAAATCTCTCTCATTTCACGAGCGTTTATACTCTTCGGCGCTTAGCTAGATTTGCTGCAGATTCAGCTGATCACCCCCTTGTTCTTACTTTCAATCCAGTTATGCTCGCTGTTATTCCCCCTCCCTGTGTTGTTGCGCAGAGGAAGAAGCGTTCGTTTAAACTCATAACTCGCGCTCCAGCCAGGAAGATCCTCCAACCTTCAGGTCAGTTCTCGAGTTGTCATGTGTTTCTTGTGCAAGCTGATCGGCATATTCTAGGGTTTTATTAATGGTTTGGCTTTGAAACAGGTTTTATCACTAAACGAACTTCAGACACCAGCTCTTCTTCCAACGTTCCTTCTACCGCTAAAATGTTGCGTACGGCTACTTTCCACCGTCCCAACGAAGTTCCTCCTCCTGCTAATGCAAAGGTCTGTTCCGGAGAGGTGATCATAGTTGTCAACTCCGTCCTCGAGGAGGCGGGAGTTCTGACCTATACTGCGGGGACCTCTTCTGCACCTACTCCAGTGGTTCTGGCAGCTGCCAATGGATCAGGAACAATTCCTTTTGGACTTGTGGATCGCTCACCTTAGCTCTTTCTGGCTTAGGTTAGATCAAACTCAAATGGATCCTCTGGGAGGCCTCATTAGTCAAAGAGAACTAGATCTCACTCTCCTCCTTCTTCCTTTTCCAAGGAGGGGTCCACTGACTGGCGTAACGCATCATCCGGAGATGGCGGGAGCAAACCGTTATATTTGACTTATTCTCACTCCCGGAACTGTCCAGTTTCGGATGATCCTGAAGGGCTTCCTCACCTGTTCCGGCACTGCAAACCGACGGGATGTCCTCTTTCGCTGGTGAAAAACTTGGTTTTAAAGGAGCCATTTGTCTAGCTTACCTCGGCTATGGGGAGGTCAGTTCAGTTCTTTTATGACTTAGTTTTTCTTTTTTGGTAATGGCTAGATGTCTTATTGAGTTAACTCTTTCTAGGCTCTAGAAGCAGCTAACTTTTTGGTCGCCGATGCTGAGACTCGCCTTTGCGATGTGCCTAGCCGGGGTTAGTTGGAAAATATGAAGATAGTGCTGTCAAAGATGTGTGTCGACCTCAAGACTTCCCAGGAGGAAGTCGTAGTTCATAGGGGACAGCTCGATCCCATTTTTAGAGAAGCGGCGGAGCTCACTGAGGAGTTACAGTCGGCGAATCAGCGCATTTCCAAGCTAAAAGAGGAGAGTCATGGGGCCCTTAAGTAGGTCTCCGATGTAGCGGCGCTGAATCGGGAGCTAGAGATTAAGAACAAAGGGCTTAAGGAGACTCGGGATGTTGCAGCTCGTACGACCAATCGGGTTGGCCACCGTGAGCTTGCTAAGAAGTTTGAAGAGATCCTTCTCTTCATTGGCGAGAAATTCTAGAAGAAGGACGTAGAGGTCAAGGCCGAGATCCACCTTCAGAAGTTTCTGGCCAACATCCAGCTACTCGAATCTCTGACAAAAAATGAGTTCACCATCGAGGCAGAGCATAAAAGGCTTCTGGCCGAGCAACTAGCGGTAGAGGATGGCTTCTGTTCTTTCATAGTATCAGAATTTGATGTTGGGAAGTTGAACCTCTCCAAGGTTTCGAAAGACTCTGTTATGGCTCCTATGGAGGTGGATCCGGCTACTCAAGTTTTGGCCAGGGTCAATCAGTATGGTACCAATCAGTTGGTTAACCCGGATGTTCCCGAAGGCGGCAAAGTGGTCGAGGATTCTGCGGCATGATTGTCTCTCGGTCTCTTCGAAATAATTTTCTTCAGTGTTGCCCAAGTGGGCTTTTTTTTCTTTTGCTTTAAACTCTTTGTGCATGGGAAGGCTTTTATCCGTTGTTTCCCTTCACGGGAAGTGACTTGGTATGAATGCTTTGCCTCGGTGGCTTCTTTATTTATTTTTATTTGGTAAACCTTTCTATTTGATTCTTGTTTTTGGTGTTTTCACTTATTCGAGCTGAGTGGCCATGGTGTGGTCTGATCTTGTTTGGTAAAGGAGGTCGCATAAGTTTGGACTTGTTGTTGTGGTATGAGTTTTTTGTCGGCCGACGCTTAATCATAACGAAGTTAATGACTTAGTTCATTTAAGCCTAATTTTTTGGGTGATCATTTCGTTTGATCGACTTCGATTGTAATGATGTTAGTTTTTACCCTAGTATGTTTCAGATCGGGGCTAGTTGGCCAAAGTGGTATGTAATCATTCTTGATAAATAACTTTGTAAAAATTATGACTACATCCGACCTGAGTGAGTCAAGTTGTTTGTTTGGTGTGGTTGTGCTCGAGGGGCGAGCTACCTACGTAACCAGTAAAGGGATCAAGCCATATCGTAGTTCATTTATTAGATAGGGATTTGGTGATAGAAGAGCTTAAGGTCGATGCTCTTCCATGATTTTTTTCATTGCCTTCCCATTCTGGATGTTGATGAACTTGTAGATGTGTGGTTGCATTACGATAGTGATGTGGTAGGGACCTTGCCAAAGAGTCTCTAGAGTTCCATCGCTTGGCTCTTGGGGTTTCTTATATGACTTGCACAAGACTAGGTTGCTGACTCTGAAGTTGCAAGATTGTTGTTCTGGTCAATAATGTCGAGCTGCTGCTTCTTGGTAATTTTGGATTCTAATTCCAGCTAGGTCGCGGCGTTTCTTTATCAGGTTGACGACATCTTGGAGCGAATTCTCACTGAAGTCTTTGATAAGGGGACTAGTTGCCCCCCAGAGGTTTGGTATCATTGTTTCAACTGGTACCAATTCTTATGTTCGGTACGTCAGCAAGAAGGGTGTTTCTGCCGTATTTTTCTCAACTGTTGTGCGTAAGGCCTACAGCAGTCCTTGTAGTTTGTTGCTCCATCTTCCTTTCTTAGTTGTTAGGCGATTTTGTAGGCCTTAGATCAGGGGTCGGGTCGCTTTCCTTCCTTGATCGTTGACGAGTTTGTTGTTCATAGTGGAGAAGGTGAGCTGAATGTGCCACTTGTGGCAAAATTTCCTAATTAAGCACTGCCGAGGTGTATTGGGTACCGATGTCAGTGATAATTTCGTATGTTTTCCTACATGAACTTCTTAATTTGTTTTGGATGGATTTGTTGGTAAGTTGAGGCTTCCATGCATTTGGCGAAGTGGTCAGTTATAACTAGTACGTATTCAAGCCTTTAAGATCTTGAATGGATAAGGGGCCCAATTATGTCTAGTGCCTATTTAATGAACGGGTATGGGGTCGAGATCGATGGTAGCAGTTTTGACAGGTGTTGGATGATTAGCGTAGCTCCGTTAGCAATACATTCGGAGATTGGGATCCTCCAATCTGGACGCTCAGCTATCTTGCGAACTGCGTCGGATCGTTCTACATTTTGTGGGCTATTCAATTCTTCGAGGTCGAGCTCATCTTGCAAGTTTTCGATTAGTTCATCCATATCCATTGGCTCTTCAGCTCTAGGCTGACTTGTCCCAACTTGAGAACTTGGATCGGACAAAGAGTTTCTAGCTCTTTGTCTTGTCATCAAGGCATTCACCCTTGCCTTTGGGGCTAGGTGAATGCTTAGTTTTTCAATCCCTTCTACTAAGATTATTCTTTTGACCAAGGGGTATGAGGTCAATGCTAGGGCTCCCAAAGCATCTGCGGAGGTGTTTTCACCTCGCGGTATACGGGTCAGCTCAAATTTATCGAATGTTTTGACCAACTCATGGGTGATCTTCAGGTATGTGTCTATTCGATCATCTTTGGCTTCATATTTGCCATGGAACTGGCTGGTAACCAGTTGGGAGTCAATAAACGCACTTAGCTCTCTAGCTCTGATCCGAGGGCTAGCCTCAGTTCAGCTATGAGGGCTTCATATTCTGCTTGATTGTTTAAAGCTTGGAATCCTAGTCGGAAGGATTGTTCCAACACTTCTCCAGCTGGGGAGGTGAGTTTAACCCCGACCTTGGATCCTTGCTTGGAAGAGGCTCCATCAATGTGGAGTGTTCACATCTTTCCGGGCTCAGTTCCGTTGGTTGCTTGCTCTATTACGAAGTCTGCTAGGACTTGGGCCTTGGTGCTTGTTTTGGTGCGGTACTCAATGTCGTATTGGTTGAGCTCGTTAGCCCATTTGGATAGCCTTCCTGACTGGCTGGGAAAGTGTAAAATTGTCCTTATAGGGTGAGAGGTCATCACCATGATTGCGTGTGACTGGAAGTATGAAGCTAAGATGACTACTGCCAATGCGAGTTTTTCTATGGCTGGATACCTGGTTTCTACATCTACCAATGATTTACTTATGTAAAATATTAGTTTCTACTTGTTTTGCTCTTCTCGGACCAGTACTCCACTTACAGCAGCTGGTGATACAGCAATGTAAAGGTATAAGGGTTCTCCCTCTACCGGTTTTGCTAATATCGGTGGTTGGTTGAGGTAAGCCTTTAACTGTTTAAAACACTCCTCGCAACGGGCGTCCTAGTTGAACCTCTTATTGCCTTTTAGCAATTATTAAAATGGGAGGCACTTATCTTTGGACTTGGATATGAAGCGTTTCAGAGCCGCTATCCGTTCAGTTAATCTATGCACCTCCCTGGTTGACTTTGGAGATACCATTTCTACAAATACCGTGATTTACTTAGGATTGGCTTCTATCCCTCGCTCTGTGACTAGGTAACCTAGAAATTCTCCTGATGGGTCTCCAAAGGAACACTTAGTGGGGTTCAACTTTATCACGTACTAGTTATAGATTGCAAAGCAGTCCTTGAGGTGGGCAACGTGGTCGTTTTGATCTGCTGACTTGACCAACATGTCTTCAATGTAAACTTTCGTGTATTTTTTTATTTATAATATACTCATATACTCCAAATCATATTTTTGTATAACAAATACAATATCTTGATTTTAAATCAGAGTAACTTTCTAATGATGGCCCTAGCTACAGCGGAGGAAATTATCCTATTGGAAATCCGTCTTCACAGACAAGAGCAAGACCAGCGGTGTCAGCGGAGGAACTACGTGGATCAGAGCGGAGGAGAGAAACACAAAAAATGTAGTCTGGGTTTTGTTTGCATGTCTCATCTACAATATCTCCCAATGCACCTCCCATCATCATAACCACCATTATCATCATCATCTTTAACAACTTCATTTTCTCTTTTAAGTATTTCTATCAAGATTATTCAGAGGATTAAGATGTATAATATGTTTTCATAGATGGGTTTATCTATTTATATGTTTGTAGGTGTGACTCTTATAAATAATATATTAAAATGTTTTTTTTTACTTTGATTATTACAACAAGCCTATTTAATGCTAATTGTTTTGTTTCCTCAAAAAAGTGCAATCCTTACTCTAAAAAGCTTTCTATATGCGGATTTCTAACAAGTCAATGGTTGCTACTTTTTTATATAGATTCTTTCTAATAAATAACTTGCTAAAACCAAGTTTTTTTTCTTTTTCATTTTTGCTAATAGATTTATGATAGTCATACGTTTTCTTTTCTTGAACATCTAGTCATGTGGTTATCACTTTATCTAGTTAATACATTCAATTACAATAAAAAGACAATAAAATCTAATATACAAATTAATGTTGTTTCCATTAATGTCGTTTCAAACACCATCTTGAAAATCTTTGCTAACAAACCCCATTAAACTCGGGATTCCTGCTGAAGAAACCCAATATCGCTGTGAGTAAGAATTTCAGTTTTAAAATCTCTCAAACTCATACGATATGATTCACGTCTCATTCACCTTAGAGGGTTTTATAACCGTAGCCGGAATGGTTTGAATATGACATTTCAGGTCTCCTTTGACGTAGTTTTTATTTCTCATATTGTTTCAATTAATGTACGATTTTAATCTTCAACTTATTTGCTAGAGAGATTCTCTTATTTGCTAATGAGCAGTAGTGATGGACGCCTTACAAATAACGATGCGATCAACTTCTATATCTCCAATTTACCCCGACTATAGTTGAAGCAAGTAAATATTTGGGTTGAACTGGTTTCGTTGCGTACTTGTGAAAATCTTATTAACAAGTTCAATTTGGATGCTTCGTACTGTTTTAATTTGAAAAATCACTGCAATTTACATGATTTTTTTAAATCTCCATGCTCAAAACCTAAAACAATCAAAAGGCCGAGACATGAGATATATTCTGCGAATGATTTGTTTATTAGACTCTGCCCTATGGTTTGCAATTGAATAGGAATCAAACCATGTATGTCTCGATGGAAAAAATTATTTGGTTGATCGGAAAGCTTGACTTTTGTTTATCTAGCTCTCCGTTAATCACCTATTGGTTTTGATTGACCCACATGTTGTTTCTATTGTTCTTGGTAGATATCTACAAAAAGATGAGAGAATTCATATGAAACAATGAAGCCGTTTTTTTTTTTAATTAAGTAAACTGAATTAATTTTCCCATAAATATTAATTTTCAACGACTAATTCAACAGACAACAATGCGGAAGTTCTCATAGATAAACCAATAAAATCCATAAAATATCAAATCATCATCTCAATCTCAATTCCATAAACTAGCAACCTAAACACTAGGTTCTAGAAATGCAATAACATCAAACAATTGAATCCTAATCATCCTCTCCCATCGCCTTGATTCCACGATCACACTTTATCTTTACCTGCATCACATGGGAAAACGAGATGCATAAGTATTTCATAAATATTTAGTGGGACAGTCATACCATCTACGATCTATCACTCAGGCTCATTAGAATTAATTCAGCAACATACGGCAACAATCGACAGTTCAACAATTTACGAAAATGCACAATACTATCTCTAGTGTCGATCGACACCAAGCAGTTGTGTCGATCGACACCAAGCAGTTGTGTCGATCGTCACCACACCATCAGTGTCGGTCGACACCTGTCGCAGAGGCAAGTTCGGGTCGAGCCATCTCCTCTCTGGCTCGATCGGGAACAAAGACAGATCGATTCACCTACACAAAGCACAAAAATCACATAATCCACACGCATACAACACATAGAAACAGGTTCACAATCATCCAATTCCGTTAACACGTGAAAATTATCAATCTAATCGCCCAAAAACCATGGTCGCGCACTCACCTTAGCCTACGAACAAAAATACGGATTGCGACAGTGAAGAACACGAAGAACGCAGCTTCTACAAGGCCTAACACGTCACTGATCAGAAACAACACCAAGAGGAAACGAAGAACGATCGATTCCAACACTCAACCACGAAAAAACGAGCCTAAGAACACCAAAAACACTTGATTCTAAGACCTTCTCTTTCAATCTCAACAAAACTTCTCCTTTTTCCTCTGAAAAACACTGCTGAAACGTCTAAACATGCTTTATATCCGAACCGTAGGGTTTCCAACCCTAAATCGAGCGAAACCGGCAATTAAAATCGAACCAAACCCGGTTCTGGAAATGTGGTGTCGATCAACACACCATGGTGGTGTCGATCAACACACCATGGTGGTATCGATCAACACAACATGGTGGTGTCTATCAACACCCCCTAGAAACCAAAATTATGGGTTGCGGTCGTTACACCAATAAACACTAAACATTCATGGTTTCATTAATAAAGAAAAATGATTTTATTAATCTTAGCTTCGACTTTCTCCCTTGCTTTTTCATTTACCTATACTCAGTTTAATTTTTTTTTTGATAAAGACCAATACTCGGTTTAATTAACATTCGTCTTATTTCTTTTCTCATATATAAAATTTCATGAAAGCTTTTTCAATAACCTTTGCTCACTAGTAAAAAAAATGCAAATACCCACGAAAAACCCACGAATTTTTTCGTGGGTAGACCATAAAAGCCACGAAAACCCGCGAATACCCACTATGAACAGTATATGCTTACCCACGAAAATATTCGTGGGTTTTTCGTGGGTATTCGTGGGTTTTCGTGGGTATCCGTGGGTGAAATTGTACCCACGAAATGCTAGTGGGTTTTCGTGGGTAATTTTGCCACGGTTACCCACGATTAATTTCGTGGCAACTCCAGTACCCACTAATACCCACGAAAAAATTCGTGGGTATTGTAATACCCACGAAATACCACGAATTTTTCCGTGGGTGGTGCTTACTAAATGTTAGAACTATACGGCTCCCGATTTGTTTTTAACATTCACAAATATATTAACCTTATAATGGTTTAAAAACTTATTAATTGGTTTTTTGTTAATTCGAATGGAAGCTCAATAAAAAACAAAACAGTTGTTATATAATATTGGTTTATTTCATTAAACATATAAAAATATTACATTACATAACAACATTATTATAAACGCGTACAATAGATGGTAGGAAAATAGTAAACATTAAAGCAACATAAAGAGTCTGGTGTTTAACCAGCTTATTCGTAAACATGGACGGGTCGGATGTTTATTCACCATCTGAGTCTGGGACTATTTCATTTTCGTAGCCAGTAGTTCCTTCAGCTTCCTCATTGATAGTAGATGCTACGGTTGGTTCGTATTCAGCAATCATCGAATTAGCCCCAATTATCTGTTTGAAAAAAGATTTTAGTTTATAATTATCAGTAATATTTACAAACTTATGGAAAATCTACCTTAACAATGTTCCGCTCAGTGATGTTGAGGTACTTAGAGTTCCGGTTAAAACGGCCTACGGTCACATTCTGTAGAATGACAACCGCACCTACGCCAGTGTTGACTCTGTTCTCGTCATTGTTGAAGATGTTATGGTGCATGGTTCCCTCGATGATTCCAGACGGATCCTTTAAGGTTACTAGAAGGTCTCCCTGGCCGTTGGGGGTCGCACTGGATAACATAGCGACAAGCTGAGAATAAGATAAAATTAACTTGTCAGATACATTGTATATCTAAACTGAAATAATATTGGTCGACAACGTAAACCTTTTTCACTTTCACAAACTGTGAATACGGGCATTGTATTTCTACAACCTGGGTCCAGAATGGTGTGGTCCTATTGTTATAAGTACCTATATTTATGAATTATAGAGTTAGTATTTGTCATGTACAATCATTATTGTAATGGTAAACGAGTACATTATATGTCTATACCTTCGCGGATTATGTAATCGATAGTAGAAGTCCAGCGAGGACTATTAAAATCATGGTCGCCCTGTTGTGGCTCATTCATGACCTCACGAATGAAATCTTGTGTTGGGCGTGTTTGAGAACTTTCACCTCTCAACACCTTCCTATCGTGAGCCCTCTTGCGAAACATTCCTCGCTGTATGAGTTGGGCAGGTCCCGAAATTACCGGCGTTTGGATTTCAGATCGTTGTGTTGGTTGGAGTGAAACTGTCGGTTGAACATCAATAACATATAAGTTATCGTATGGAGGGCTTGAAGGAACACGAGTTGTTTCTCGAGGGTTTTGAACGGAGGCTCGGTTTTGCATATAGTAATTCCATAGATCTATGTTTGCCATTTGGAAATTGTTTTTTTTGTGTTATGATTTTGTGTTGAATTACTCGGACTTATATAGGCAAAACAGAGTACTTTTTTAGGCTTAACGTGTCGATGTATATGTGGATATAAGAAAGTATGAAAAAATAATTTGACATTACATATCAGTGTGCAATAAAGAAATCAAGTCCGTGAATGACATTGTCTGCCACTGAATTATTTATGATTCAGTAGCAGACACGGAATTGATTTCTTTATTGCACACTGATATGTAATGTCGAATCATTTTTTCATGTAAACAATCACGTGTGGTGTAATGACAATGTCGGCCACATTTCGACAATTAAATGAAAGGCGTGAAAGTATTCTACTCATGTAAACAATCACGGGTGTTGTATATAGGGCCAGCTGTTATAACTGTTTAGAAAGATACAAATTATATTCCACATAATATTATACATGAATCCACAACATATTTTATTACAAACCACTACTTTTATAAGACATTAAAAATTTAACACAGACAAAAATAATATTACATAAAATACTAAAAATTAAGGATCGCGTTGATGCACAATTTTCATTCATCTTCAGAAGAGGAATCAGCTTCAGAAAATTCGTTATCAGTTAGCTCATGATCGGATGTGTACATGTCGTTTGTATGTTGGTCGGGTAAATCATCATAATTGTCCATGTCTTCAACATTGAGTGCCTCGACCCTTAGGAGCCCTGAAGGTGCAACAATAGTATTCCTAGAATCCTCTTGAAAGGATTGTTGTAAAGCATCTGTAACATTTCGAACACCTCTGGGTACCACTTTTACACATGCTAACCATTCCGTCCCATGCCTCCTACTCACCTTTGGGTATGGTATGTAACAAACCTGATCACACTGTTCAGGAGTGATAAACGGATCATATTGTCGATACTGCTTGTTTGCAGCAACATCCACCAGTCCTGAACGACTTCTACGCATTCCACTTCCCCTAGTGATGTCGTACCAAAAGCATTTGAAGATAACCACCTTCAACCCGACACCGCCATCGTACTCAACCAATCTGATGTCATCCACAACGCCATAATAATCCGTATCAGTAGTTCCCCTCACGCAAACACCGGAATTTTGTGTCTTTTTGTTTGCACTCCTACTCAATGTGCGGAATAAGAACCCTCTTGTGGCATACGAGGGCCAGGATGTGTAAGCACGACGTGGACCTTGTACAAAATCAATGAGCCATTGTGGCACAGTTGCTACCATCCTTTGATTATTAACCTGTAGTAAAATAAATACATAAGTTGAACATTATATTAAAAACGGCTAAGTACACAAATACTTACATAATCTTTGCACCAGCGTGCGAAGTTATTGTTTTTGAATGACTGTAGGTCAGTAGTAGACAATGCCGGATATGTAGTTCGCATGAAATCTTCAAACATCCTATGTATACAAATTATGTAATTAAAAAGTATTTAACAATTGAATATAATGTTTTGCGACGGTTACTCATACCTTTCATATGGTGCTAACTCGGGACAGTTGTTCATGAGAAACGTTTGAAAACGTTGTACTCTTCGTCTGTTATCCATCCCTTTGAATGTTATTGTTTTTGAATGACTGTAGGTCAGTAGTAGACAATGCCGGATATGTAGTTTGCATGAAATCTTCAAACATCCTATGTATACAAATTATGTAATTAAAAAGTATTTAACAATTGAATATAATGTTTTGCGACGGTTACTCATACCTTTCATATGGTGCTAACTCGGGACAGTTGTTCATGAGAAACGTTTGAAAACGTTGTACTCTTCGTCTGTTATCCATCCCTTTGAATGTTTACCAATGAACCTTCCTTTCTGTTTGAAAATTGTTGGGACATCGTCGAATGCGTAGAAGTAAATGTTTTCACCATGCCATCCTTCATTACCTCGAGCAATCGGTTTTCCAAGCCAATGGGTAGCTAGCGCTGATATTTCTTCTTGTATACAGTGCTCGACGATAGACCCTCCGATTTGTGCCTTGTTCCTAACCCTTTTTTTTAAGTGGTATATGTACCGCTCAAATGGATACATCCACCTGTATTGTACCGGTCCACCTAACATTGCCTCGTCCGGAAGGTGTACCGGTAGATGCTCCATGACATCAAAAAACGACGGAGGAAATATCTTCTCCAAGTTGCATAATTTTACGGCTATATTTTCCTTCATTGTTAGAACATCTTGTTCTTTTAATGATGGGGCACCAATGTCTCGGAAAAACAAAGCGATTTCTGTGTAATAAAAGTAACAACCAAAATTAGTCAGTCATAACAAAAATTAGTCAGTCATATTTGTGTATCAAAAAAATTAAAAAATTAATACTTGAAATCGCTACGTGTACAGACTTGGGGAGTAGTTCCATCAAAGCGAAAGGTAGAAGCCTTTCCATAATGACATGACAATCATGGCTTTTGAGACCAGAAAGAGTCGCATTAATTTCATTGACACATCTACCAAAGTTGGAAGCATACCCGTCTGGAAAACGAATTTCTTTCTTCAACCAACTTAGAAATTTCTTTTTCGCTTCCTTTGACATTCGAAATATTGGAACCGGAGCAATATTTGGTGATGTAAGCTCCAACGCTCTACGGTTGCATATTATCGCCATATCTAGCCTAGATTTTATGTTATATTTTGTTTTCCCCGGCACGTTCAAGATAGTTTTGATAATATTATCTAAAAAAAATTTCTCTATATGCATAAAATCTAGGTTGTGTCTAAGCAATAGATTCTCCCAATAAGGCAAAGACCAAAAAATAGATTTTTTGTACCAATTATGATATTGACCATAACCATGTACCGTTTTAGATGGATCATTGTGTCCGTTGCCACCACACTCGACACTCATTTGCAGACCTTCTATACTGTTGATGGAGTCCAATATTGTTCTTCCACTACGCCATACCGGTGCTTCATCATGAACAGCTTTAGACTTAGTGAAGGCAACTACATTCCGCCTGTATGGGTGGTCGCTCTTCAAAAACTTTCGGTGACAGTCAAACCAACAATGTTTTCGCCCATTCGTTAACCAGAATGAATTGGTTGAATCCATACAGTATGGACATGTGAGGCGTCCGTGAGTCATTCACCCTGATAACATCCCATACGCAGGGAAGTCACTAATCGTCCACATAAGCGCCGCTTTCATCTTAAAAGAATTGTGTGTTGATATATCATATACATCAGCGCCATGTGTCCACAGTTGTTGTAGTTCGTCGATTAAAGGTTGAAGGTACACGTCCAGACTTTTCTTCGGGTGTGTTGGACCAAGAACCAAAATCGAGAGGAATAAAAATTCTCGGTTCATACACATACCAGGAGGTAGATTGTATGGTGTGACTATCACCGGCCAGATTGAGTGTGCCTCGCCACTCATGCCTAGTGGATTAAAACCATCTGTTGACAATCCAAGGTAGATGTTTCTTGGTTCAGAAGCAAACCCCGGATAAACGCTCTGGAAATGTTTCCAAGCGGCCCCGTCTGATGGATGATTCATTTCGCCTTCAACATTCATATGCTCGGCATGCCAACGCATATGTCCCGCAGTTGATTGACATTGGTATAGTCTTTTCAAACGATCAGTAATGGGAAGATAAAACATTCATTGTTTTGGAATCTTTTTACCTTGCCCATTCCACGGATGATATCGGTCTGTTTAACAGAAGCGACATTGCTCGAGCGTGGCATCTTCTCCTCGCCAAAATAGCATACAATTATTCTCGCATACATCAATTTTATGAACGGGTAAGCCAAGAGTCTTCGTAATCTTTTTGGTTTCGTAGTACGATTCCGGAGCAGTATTCGGGCCTGGTAGAATCCTTTTGATAGTACTAGCGATGTCGTCTACAGCACCCACTGCTATATTGTGCTCCGTCTTCCAACGTAAAATACATGATGCCAAATATAATTTGGTATTCTCTGCATTGCACCCTTCGTATAAAGGTTGATTAGCTTCCATGAAGGCCTCATATGACTTGTCCACGAACGCCGGAACTTCGACTTCTTCACTATATTGTTGATCTTGCAACTCTGAAATATCAGCAACATCTACGAATCCTTCATGAAATGTTTCTTGTACATCAACATGAGGATGATGATAACGCTCTTGGTTGGCATTTCCATGAAATTGTGTTGCAGCAGATGATTCTCCCGTAAACATGAAAGATTCTCCATGATTACTCCAAACATAGTAATTGCCATTGAATCCAACTGTGTAAAGATGACGCACCACCACCCTAGGTTTTGTTGGTGGCTTTTCATTCTTGCACCGTGCGCATGGAAAAAGGAGTAATCCGGTTGCCTGATATGATGGTTGTTGACAAGCAAATGTGATAAACACATTAATCCCATTAGTAAATTCTTCGGTAATAGTATTTGTTGATGGATCAATTCGGAGATCCATCCATCTTCTTGGATGGTTTGAGGAAGACATAACAAATATACGTATTGATTCTTAAAGGATTTGGAATTAAATGGGTTTGGTGTAAGAAATTAGGAACAAATACGGCAAGTATTTATAATACTATGGATGGTATAAGTTGTGCATTATGGAGGTAAAGGTAGATACGAAACTGATTTGACAAGACAGTGTAATGGTCTGTGAAGAATCAAAATATCTAATGTCTCACACACCCTTTTCAACGGCCAAGATCAACTCTGCAAAAGTAATCATCAAAACTAGTGGCCAAGATCGTTTGATACGAAACTGATTTGACAAGACACTGTAATGGTCTGTGAAGAATCAAAATATTTAATATCTCACACACCCATTTCAACGGCCAAGATCAACTCTGCAAAAGTAATCATCAAAACTAGTGGCCAAGATCGTTTGATACCAAATTGATTTGACAAGACACTGTAATGGTCTGTGAAGAATCAAAATATTTAATGTCTCACACACCCATTTCAACGGCCAAGATCAACTCTGCAAAAGTAATCATCAAAACTAGTGGCCAAGATGGTTTGATACGAAACTGATTTGACAAGACACTATAATGGTCTGTGAAGAATCAAAATATTAAATATCTCACACATCCATTTCAACGGCCAAGATCAACTCTGCAAAAGTATTCATCAAAACTTGTTGCAAAGATCAACGGCCAAGATCAACTCAGTCAATCACTCCGAAATGACAACTCAAAACCGATACCAACACCGAATTCACTCTGAATTGACAATTCACTCCGAATTGACAACTCAAAACCGATACAAAAATTGACTACTCATTTAAATGTAGACCAAAAATTTATATGGACACAAGTGAATCGGATACCAAAACTGAATTGACAACTCATTTGAATGGTTGATATTATAGATTCATCATTCAACGGCCAGGATTTATTATGGTAAAGTTGTTATAATAAATTTGTAAAATCTATAAATAGAGACTTGTTTCATTAGATTTGTATATCGAAACACAAAACATGCAAAATCAGTCATGTCGAAAAGAAATGTAGATCTATTATAAATAAATATGATGGAGTGTATCTTTTACACCCATCAATAACAAAATAATGTCTTCTACCTCAAGTGATGAAGACTCTCAATCAAAAAACGTGTCAAATTTTTTCCCTCTTCCAAAATTATCTTGGGAAACCGAAACTCTTTGCGACGAATTCACTCAAGAGATACCTACTTACTCGTGGGAATATGATACGCAATCACCAATCTATGCAACTGATGGTTCTACATCAACGATAGTACCGGACAGCCAGTTCTTGGAAAACATCCACCACAATCCAAAATACTTCGGGGAAACTGAAACTCATTTGATTGTCGACGATAAGCATCCAGAAGGTCATGACCAGAAGTGGGTTGTCGATGATGTTTTGTATAGGCAAATCGAATACGTACAACCATCTCTATTGATTGAAAAGTCAGATACTTACCGTGGAAGTCCTGCAAGTGACTTTGAGTTTGCACAAAGGCCAGAAAGCCCAAACTTAAATCTAGATGTTGATGCAATCAAAAGGGAATGTTGTGACGGATTTTCAGATACCTACGGTGGAAGCTCCTCATATGAAAGCAAGGATCAATACTGTGGTGATGAATTTGCCCAAAGACCAGAAAGCCCAAACTTAAATCTAGATGTTGATGCAATCAAAAGGGAATGTTGTGACGGATTTTTAAATTCTCCACCAAAGAAACAGAAAGGAAAGAAAAGTTTCTGGTAACTTTGGAGTGGAAAAGAGACAAATGTTTTCAAAATTTAGTGCATAATATGTACTTGTACCATAACCATTGTATGTTTAATATTTTAAAGTCTTTTATCTACCAGTTTAAAAGTTGTTTCAAATTTTATAATTCATTAAATGTAATGTTTTGTTGGAGTTGCATAATCAAATTATCTTTTTACTTAGTAAACGGAAATATTTCTGTTTAAATACTATTAAATGTTGATGATCTATAAGATTCGTGAATACCATAATTTGATGGTTAATTAAGCTTTCTTTAAAAAAAATTCTAACCCGTGCTCGAATCCGGTGTTGTGGAAAATATTTTTAAAAATTAAAGAATTTACCCACGACAATAATCGTGGGTAAACGTGGCTTTTTTGAAATACCCACGAAAATAATCGTGGGTATACGTGGCTTTTCGTGGGTAACTTCATCATTTTCATCGACACAGATCTGTTACCTCCATTCGACGCAGACGGACAAAAAACAACCACCGCCGGCGATTTCGAGTCCCGCACCACCGCCGACACCGCGCAGCACCGCCGACACCGCCAACCACCATCTCCTTAGGTAATTTCGTTTTATCTCTATAATCCTTTAGGTTTTCTTCAATTTCGTTTTAGGATTCTTCAAAATTTGATTGCTCCATGATTCTAATAGTTTGTTCTAGTTTATATGAATCAATCCTTACATGTTTATGTCATAGATTTACTTAGATTGTCACAAATTTGGGGTTATTGTATTGTGTAGGGTTTTTTAATTTTGGAAATAATTTTTTTTTGTGAAAAACATAAATTAAAATGTTTGTAAAAAGAATTGTTGAGTAGTTAGTGTTTATTAATAATTAAAAGAAAATTTTAAATTTGTTTAGGTATTTTATATTAATTTTGTGGATTTTTACATACAAATTGCATATTTTATAAATTAAGTATTAGAATTTAGTGTGAAAAAATAATATAAAACCGGGAAAAAAAAGATAACAAATACCAAAATTATATAATTGAAAAAATATATCTAATACAACTTGTATTGTGTAGGGTTTTTAAATTTTTCAAATAATTGTTTTTTGTGAAAAACGTAAATTAAAATGTTTGTAAAAAGAATTGTTTAGTAGTTAGTGTGTATTAATAATTAAAAGAAAATTTTAAATTTGTTTAGGTATTTTATATTTATTTTGTGGATTTTTAAATACAAATAGCATATTTTATAAATTAAGTATTATAAGTTAATGTGAAAATTAAATATAAAACCGGAAAACATTTAGATAACAAATACCAAAATTATATAATTGAAAAAACATATCTAATACAACTTGTACAAAACTTATGTATAATAGTGGTACTTGTTAAACATATTAATGGCTTGAAATTCTAAATTCTTGAAAAACATATATGAGAAAATAAGTTATAAAATTAAATGTTAATGGCTCTTAAAAAATATATGACAAAATACTTGAAAATTTATAATATAAAACATATTAATGGCTCTAATCTTTTTTAACAAAAAATCAGAAAATATTATTAGGGTAAAAAATATTAGATGTATTGTTTTTTGCATGTAGTTATGTCCTCGTCTACCGGGACCGGCTCAGTTCAAAGCAGACCCCGTTTCCATCTTCCAAAATCTGCCATAGGTGCTTCTGCAGAGTATCGTTACCGTTTACAGGCGGTATACGAAGCGCCTACTAGGAGATCACAGCCTGTCCTCCATCCGTTTAAGGAAAACGGAGGACTATGGTAAACATCTTAAATATTTAACCAGTTTAAGGTCTATGTGTTTACTAATTGATTTCTAACTTTTTGAATATTTTTTTAAGGATTGGGATCGATGATTCGGTCACCAGTTTTATTAAACGGACATGGCAGGGTAATTTTTGGGGTCCTTGGAAGAACTGGACCGATGTGAAAAATACGCTCCAGAAAAAATTCAGAGTTGGTGGGGAACATTTGTGGTAAGTTAGAAAATTCGGATATTTAAACATTTAGTGTCTATTACAAACATTGTATATTAACAATGGTGGTTGCGAGTTGTAGCAAAACTATTATTGGGATCCCGAGTTCGAGGACATCGTCTTTTATGAATGGAAGGAAAAGACGAAGTTAGGAATCGGCGAAGAGATTAGTAGGAAACATCGAGAGGGAGTGCAGCCCGTCTATATCAGCGAGGATGACTAGGCAATTCTTTTGGAACAATGGCAGACTAAGAAAGCCATTAGCAAGAGTAAGAAGGCTGCTGAAAGCCGTAAAACACCGATCCACGGCAAAGGAATGCACAAACACAGTGCCGGGCCCCGATCCTTCTCAAAGATTGACTATGAATTGGTAAGTTTGATCCATATATTAATTTACAAATCTATTAATTATCGTTAGTAATGTTAATGATCACTACATTGTGTAAATAAATTTTTGGGATAATGCAGAAGCAGAAGGGGCAGGGATCCGAGGAACCATCCATTCTGGATTTGGTGAAGGAGACGCATACACGCGCGGATGGCACTTACGTTGATCCGGTGATTGAGGGACTCGTGAGGGAGGTTGAAGAGGAGGCTTCTCAGCACCAAGATTCAAGCGGCACAGCTTTTTCCACAAGTGGTTCTCCTCGGGAATTCATTAACCAATTATATTTTCAGGTAAATTTTTTCATATTATAATTTTTTATTTATTGTATATTTAGACTTTAATTCTCTTATTGTTTAAAAATGCAGAGGGTGAAACCAAAATACGGGCATGCCTACGGCGTCGGTAGTGCGAGGACGCAGTTCTATCACCATTCCGTCCAGGATCCGTCGGGAACACAACCGGATCTCCGAAGTGAGCTCGATCATTTGAGGAGTAAGATGACTACCATGGCGAGTAAGATAGATGTCATTTTGGAGAAGCTAGATGGACGCAGCGGTTCACACGGGACGACTCAGCCCGAAGACTTTGATGGTCAGTAGCCGTTTATTTTATGTTTCTGCTTTTTTTTTTTTATTTGAAAACTTTTAATTTAGAACTATTTAATTTTATGTAAAATATTTTATTTCTATTCGATTTATTAGTTTAGTATTTAATTTAATTAATAATTTTAATAACAAATTTCAAATAAAAAATGTTTTTTACAAAAAAACATACGAAGTACCCACGTAAGTTTTAGTGGGATTTCGTGGGTAATTGGCTTCCCACGAAAATTTTCGTGGCAAATCGTGGGTTGATGCCCACGAAAACTTTCGTGGCAATCCGTGGGTAACTACCCACGAAAACTTTCGTGGCAAATCGTGGGTTTATTCCCACGAAAACTTTCGTTGGAATCCGTGGGTAACTACCCACAAAAACATTAGTGGCTATTCGTGGGTAATGATACCCACGAAATATTTCGTGGGTATTCGTGGGTTTTTTGCCACAGACTATTTCGTGGCTTTTCGTGGGTAGCTTTACCCACGACCACCCACTAATTTCTCTACCCACGAAAATTGGTCACTCTTACCCACGAAACTTTCGTGGGTATTGCCACTTTTTTTACTAGTGGCTACCATATCCTAAATCTCGAGGTTTCTGCCAAATAAACTCATTTACAACGAGAAAGAAGCAAAGAAGTTTAAGGTTAAGAACTCTCCAGCTGATAACGTCTTATAGTCATATTCATAAACTCATCTAGTCATATTATTTGTTTTATTGCCAATTTGAATTGTGTACTTTTATACAGGTACACGTCACTGAGGTTTTTCAATTTGTACCACTCATCGACTATTCATGATGCTAAAGCTTGAGCTCATTACGATTAACTCATGGAGTTTTTTTTTTTGAAAGGAGACACATGTATATACTTTCCCAAATTAATTTTCATAGTGCTTAAATTTGGAGTGTTTTCTCCAATTTACATGCTTAGTTTATTCCTTAAGCTTCATTGACGCTCAAAACCTAAAGGTTTCAAACTCCAAATGAAAGGCTCAAAATGGGAGGGTTGGTTCTCTGGGAGATGAAAACGAACATTGGGTTTGCTAACCTCTCCATCATAACTAGTAAGGTTTGCCTCAGATGGAAATAGCAAGTTTGCAAAGGACCATTTAAACCATTAATCCGCACCGTACAACCCTATTGAAAATTAAGCTATGTATATGACATAATCAGATAAAAGTCTTTTCATGTGCTTTGTTTTACTATCACTCTTCAATTAGAGAGAAATCCGTTTATACTCTCTAATTTAGTTAATTTAGAAAAAATTAAGAACAAAATAATAAAAATATCAATTGTTTCAATTAATAAAACAAATAATTTTTAATAAATATGTATATTAATGGAGGCAAATTTACAAGAGTTCTGTAGCGCTGTGCAATTTGAACAGTTCGCCGTGATTCCATGCATTGAAGGTAAGAGTGTCGTCTGTCGTGGATCTAATAGGGTGGAAGTGAATTGTCTTTGATAGAATCGTCTTTGTAACGATTCCCATAATTTGCAATAAAATATAAAAAAAACAATCGTGACATTTAACAAAAACAAACAATTATTAAACAATATTGGATCCATACGAGAGTTTTCATATCCCTCATCTCAAATTTTTCTTGCCACCACGACGGTGATAGTCAACGGAACCATACTTCATCCTCCTTCTTCCTCCGCCGAGTTTGAATCTCACTGTCATCTTTGTCCTCTTTCTTTGACTTTCAATATCAAATTTCCTCCTCCTCTTACAGTTCTTCGACATTCTTCCTCCTCTTCATATTTTCTCTCTATAAAGCATTCATATGGTATTTGCCTTTACTTTTGGTTACCTTTGCTTGTGGGTATTTAATCTGTAATTAGTTATGTTTTGATTTCAATTAGACCGACTATTGTTCAATCTAGGTTTTTAATCAATCACTTAATTCGATTTCTATAATGGATTTTTGTTTTTATTTCTGGTTTGATTGGTTTTATTGTAGATAGAAGTGTCACTACAGTACATGTGACACCCCAGTTTCAGAGCATATATGGTATATGCGGTATATGCGAAAAGGCTTAAAGGAATTGATTTGGCTACCTATATCACCATAGTGCACTTATCTTTTCGGTCACAGGTCGCGAGAGAACTCTAGAGTTAAGCATGCTTAAGATGGAGCAGTTTCAGGATGGGTGACCTACTGGGAAGTTATTTTCAGTATTTTGTGAGTGAGGTCAAAACACGAGAAAAGATTGTGTGGTGATTTGCAGGGTTAGTAAACATGACTACCGAGTCTTCTGGACTAACACACCGACCGTCGGACAGGTGGGCACACGAGCCGAGAGTGGACGGGGGCCCATGGGAGGGGCGGTCGGGTGTTACAGTATGTAATCTTATCTCATATGTTAGATCTGGAACAAATAGGAGAGATGCATTTGAACAGAGGGTAGTGAATGTATGAGTCATAACTCGTACAATTGAATTTGTAAGGGTTGTAGGAGAAGTGCGAGACTTCTGAGTGAATCACAATGCAGAAAAGTAGAGAGACTGTCGCTATAGCTGTTAAGTGAGCTTTATTATTGATGTTGTGAAGAAAATTGCAGATCCCCTTTCTGGGTGAATACAATGAGCTATATATAGCTAAATATTTCTAGGTTTAAGTACTAGATTTGGGTTTGGTCCATTAAGCAATAAAATGAACTTTGGCCCATATTATTATTAAGTCTATTTTAATTATGGATTTAAAAATATTATGGGCTTAACTTGAATTGGGCTTCTATGCCTGTTTATGATTTCTTCAAGTCTTTTTGCACAATCGCTCTCGTCGTTACATCAATCTCCTAGGGGTGAAATCCGACCCCTACAGTTAGCCCCCCAGCTTGGTAGTATCGAGTTAGATGATGCCAAGGTATAAATTGTTAAAGTTCGAGATTGATGTGATGGACCATGAAGCAGTCAGGCGTTAACGTCTTTGTCATCGATTTCAGGAAGTTTCAGCTATTCCATGTTGAGCCGATGTTACCGTGTTTTTCTAGACTTGCTGATGTTGTTAAAAATGAGCTTGGTAGGCTGAAAAGACTGTTGGGTTTTGCTTTAATGACCTTTGATGCCCGTTAGGAAAATTATTGGAATTTTTCCTGAAAAACCCTAGGGATTTTAGGAAATCCTATTAGTATAAATATGATCCCTTTCCCAGTGTATTTTTTCACCAAGTCGTTTTTTCTGCCGTAAAAGAGGTAAAAATTTCAAAATCGTCTTTTTTTTTCTTGTAGCGGATTAGGGGTTTTTTTTGTCTTTTTCTGACTCTTCTTCTCCTCCATTCTGCCACCGCCGGAGCCGCCTCACCGGAATTCTTCGCCGTCGGTTTCACACCATTATCACCACCGTCTCCCTACTGTTGTCGTCGATCTACAAATCCACCGTAAATCGTCGGCTTGTCGTGGATTTGCAAATCTGCCGCAGATCTGCATCGGTTCCTTGGCCGCGATAAACGGAGCTTCGATCCGCTTCGCCTTCTTTGTTCTGCCACCATCATCGTTCATCGTCGTCATCGTCGCTGATCTGCAAATCCACCGCATATCCGCTCCGTCTTCAATCAGAATCTATCGTCAGCCGCTGTCTCCTTCGTCACAGCCATGAGTTCGTCGCGGACCTTCGAGATCTCCGGATCTTCAAGATTCGGCATCGTCGCCACCGTGGTTCTTTGTCGTCGTAGCTCTGCTCCTCCTTGTCGCCGTGGAATCGTCCTTGTCTCGCCATCGCCATAGCTTCGAGTTGCAGATCTGCTAGGAGCTTCACGGAGGAGCAGAGGTGGAGCTTTAGTCGTCTTCTTTCATCGACCCCTACAGGCTTGCAGCAGAGGAGCTTGCTACTGTAATCCTCGTCGGCGCGATCGACGGCTCGCGGTTGTCGGAGCTCATGGTGTGACAGGCCGAGGAGCTTCGTGGTCAGCGATGGCGGAAACGCGGAAACGCGATTCTGAGCAGAAAACGCGATTCGAGCGGCGGCGATCTGTAGTGGAACTGCGTTTGGAAAACCCTAAGTCTTAGTCAACGAGTCAACAGTCAACAAGTCAATAGTCAACAATCAATTGGTCAACAAACGTCAACAAGTCAACTTTTTGACTTGAACGCGAATTTTGACTTTTGACTCAGAAAATTGCAGATCCTCTTTCTGGATGAATACAATGAGCTAAATATTTCTAGGTTTAAGTACTAGATTTGGACTTGGCCCCTTAAGCAATAAAATAAATTGTGGCCCATATTATTATTAAGTCCATTTTAATTATGGATTTAATAATATTATGGGTTTAACTTTAATTGGGCTTCTATAGGCCTGTTAATGATTTCTTCAAGTCTTTTTGCAGAATTGCTCTCGTCGTTACATCAATCTCCTAGGGGTGAAATCCGACCCCTACAGTGAAAAGAATGACTATAGGTAATATGCCATTAGATGTGAAACCTAGTTGGAACTCAACATTTCTGAAGTTGAAAAAACAATAAAGTTCAAGGGAGGATTTGATAGAATGGAATCTAAGGATAAGCTTTACAATGATCATTTCTTGGAGATTGAGAATAAGAGGAAAAGGATTGGACCTCCTTTTTGGGCTGATTGGCGTGGGGTTACAAGGGATAGTTAAGTTCTTAGGTATATTCTACTAATCTACTTTGGTAGTGTCAGCCTATAACTCTTAGTGCACACAAATATTTTGGTCAGATAGTAAACATAGTAGCCAAGCTTCAGCTGCTATGTAGTAGTCTTGATGTTGATGTGAAGGTAAAGCCTGAAGACATGTTCAAGAAGTTTGATAAGTATTGGGATGGACTCAAAAACATCAAAAAGATGCTGATAATTGTCAGTGTGTTTGATCCAAGGAAGAAGATGCAGTTTGCAAACATGTGCCTTTCAGAGATGTATGGAGTAGATAGTCTTTCAGCTGTTAATTTAAGTGAATCAATTATGTTGGTGCTGTGTGATATATAAGGAGTACTCAAATAGACACAATAATGCATTTCCTCAACCCAATGTGCAACCTGATCAGCCTTTAGGTCCTTCTTCATCTATTGATGAGGAGATAGAGTTCTAAAGACCATCAAGCAGATAGAGTTTATCCCTCTATTGATGAGGAGATGTTAGAAGGTTACAATATTTTAGAGCAAAGGTACAATACATTGCTTAGGGTGATTGGGGTTAGGGACACAAATAAGTTGGAAAAATACCTAAGGGAGAAAGTAGAGAATCCTGAGATGATGGTGGGTGTTGAGTTTGATGTTTTGTCTTTGTGGAAAGTCAATTGTGGCAAGTACCCAATCTTCTCAGAGATGGTTATGGATTTATTTGCTATGCAAGTTTCATTTGTTGCCTCTGAGAGTGCCTTTAGCACTAGTGGAAGAATAATATAGCCTTATAGAAGCTGTTTGACTCACTATATGGTTGAGGTCTTGATGTGTATTGAACAATGGATGAAGCAAGACATCAAGTTTGAAGAGAGGGTCCTTACAAATGGCAAATACTTTCAGTATCAGTAGTCCAATACGAAGACGATCTTCAAAGAGGTACATGTCTTACAATTCTCTGTGATTCTTAGTTGTTTATTTATCCTTAATAATTCTATGTTACAAACTGATTGGGTCTATTTCTTCTTTGTAGAATTTGACTCTCTGAACCTGAACACTGAATGAATAATTGTTCCTGAGTGGAGTGAAGACTGAAGACTGAAGTTTGATGACTTGTTTTGTTTATGTTGTGTTTCTTTCATTCTAAGACTTGTGTTTCTTTTATTTTTGTTGTGTTTCTTTAATTATGAGACTTAGGTTTTGGCATCAGTTTTACCATATGTTCTACTTTGCTTCGATTTATGACATTGTTAAAGACTTGTGTTTTTTGCCAATTGGTTTGGCTATACAATTTATCCTTGTGTGTTTCATTAATCAGTTATGTTTTCAGCTTCAAAAGCTTCAATTACATTGTTTTTGATTTAAAAGCTGTTTTAATTTTGTGAATCAAAGGTTTGGGTCAGATACTTCGTTTATATCCGTACCCGAACTAACCCGACAAAATCTCTTTACCAAAATACCCGAAATTTTTTGATATCTGATTCGAACCCGAACGAGAACTCGAATGCCCATGTCTAGGAACACGGACGCTACACCCAACCCATTTGACAAAATTCGGGTGGACCCATAATTGAGGAAGAATCAGATCCGACCCGATAATAAGAAATAGAGTAGCTTCTCTCTCTTGTTTCGTCTTTTTCTCCCTTCCTCCGACGGAGACGCTCTCTGAATCTCTCTCCGTTCCTCCGTCTCTCAAAAAATGTCGGCGAGACCTGAAGGAAGTCCACCGGAGGTCACTCTCGAAACTTCCATGGGTCCTTTCACCGTCGAGGTTTCCGTCTCTCTCTCTCGTTAGATGTAGATTTCATATCTCTATGCTTGACTCCGATGTGTATTATCCTCGAATCCAAACGAATATTTAGGGTTTTTAGGGTTACAGGGTTTTTGACTATGTTGAATTTTCCTCAGATGTATGACAAACACTCCCCGAGAACTTGCCGGAACTTTCTTGAGCTATCACGGAGAGGTTACTATGACAACGTTTTGTTTCACAGAATCATCAAGGTCTGTTTTCCTGTTTTCCAATCTAACTTTTTCACTGTGATGATGATGTTGTTCTAAGGTTATTGGTTTGTTACAGGATTTCATTGTGCAAGGTGGAGATCCTACGGGAACTGGACGAGGCGGCCAATCCATTTACGGGTACTGAACATGATAGATTACTAGCTTTGTTGGTTGATTCCATGGATGTGTTAGTAAATGAATTTTTGGATGGGATACGGCTAAGCTCTCAGGAAGTTATAGTTAAGTAGCTCCATGAGTTGCAAACAGATTTAGTTTTCCTTTTGGTTTCATCTTCACTCAAGACTTACAGAGATTTTGATATTTTGGGCAAAACGTTATTCAAAACTTCTGGAGATGATATGTATAGTCGGACTAGCTTAGCGCAAGAATCTTAAAGTCCCGAGTTAGTCGGCTTTGTTAAAATGTTTAGGTCAAGCTGCTACATTCATTATCTGTTTCATCCTTGTTTTTGTGTTTTACAGGATTGAAACCCCATAGCTTCTAGTTTCTAGGTTTGAAGATAATTGATATCTTCATGTCCTATATCATTTTAGCATTTGTGAAATAAATGTTTTGCATTGGTTGTTTTTTCATAGTGCGAAGTTTGAGGACGAGATAACGAAAGATTTGAAGCATACCGGAGCTGGAATTTTATCAATGGCAAACGCTGGTCCTAATACAAATGGGAGTCAGTTCTTCATCACGTTAGCACCAGCACCGTCCTTGGATGGTAAACAAATCCATATCTTGAATTCACCGGTTTAATGCGCTATGATGTTTTGAGATCCTTTTTCCATGTTTACTTAGAAAATATCACTTATTCTTCTTTTGACATCTTCTCCAGGAAAGCACACAATATTTGGCAGAGTGTGCAGTGGAATGGAAGTAATCAAGAGACTCGGTAGCGTCCAAACCGATAACACCGACAGGTAAAAAATTACTCATTTCGAATCGACAATAGTTAACCCATTGAAAAACCATGTAACTGAGGATAAAAACTTCTTTTCTATTGTCAAATTCCAGGCCAATTCATGAAGTGAAGATTCTGAGGACGAAAGTGATCGATTAGATTCTGAGTTTATGACATTAAGAACCCATAACTCTGCATGTACTGATCCTTGTTACTACTGTTTACTGATTTTTGCTCAACTTTTTACTCTACTTGACCAAAAACAATTACAAGGTTGCTTTTAAATCAGTCAAATCACTTTGTATTTCTCTAAATTTCCACAACGGCGATAGTCAACGGAACCATACTACATAATCCTTCCTCCGTCGAGTTTGAATCTCATTGTCATCTTCGTCCTCTTTCTTTGACTTTCATTATCAAACTTCCTCCTCTTACAGTTCTTCGACATTCTTCCTCCTCTTCAGATTTTCTCTCTATAAAGCATTCATTGGGTATGTGCTTTTGCTTGTGGGTATTTGATTTGTAATTAGTTATGTTTTGATTTCAATTAGACCGACCATTGTTCAACCTAGGGTTTAATCCAATCACTTAGTTCGATTTCTTTGGTGGATTTCTGTTTTCATTTCTGGTTTGATTGGTTCTATTGTAGCTTTTGATTCTTTGTTTGTGTTCCCTTTGCATGTGTGTTATATTTATGTTTTTTCTCTTAAGAATTTCGTATTGTACATAAATAAGAGTCTTCAAGGTTTTGTTTGTAATCTCAATAAGAACTCACACAATTTTCAATTACTAATTCAATGCGATAATTATGCACATAGAACTGTAATTGTAATTCTTACTAGGTATACTTTGAAGTTTTGTCTGATAAGTATGTTCTAAACTAGAGTTACTTGAGTAGTTTTTAGCATTTTTTTCGTTACAGAAACACAATTGTGATTGCTAATAGTTTGATTGCATAAACACAATTGTAAATAGACAGTTCTCTGATTCAATCAATCTGTTTTGATTTTGATTTTAGATTTGATATTTTAAATGGTAATGGAGTCAACGGTAAAACAGTAGAAGTCTTCGACTATTCAAATTTGAAACGGATTAAGGAAGTAGAAGCATTTGCCGCACTCATCCATCGTATTCTAAAAGAAGTTCAGTTACCAACCAACAAAAACATCATACTTTGTCATCGTATTCGGTCAGGTACGTCCTGATGAAGAATGGACTAAATAAGAATTCATGTCACTTCAGAGTGTATGCGGTCAAGTTCATACAATTTTTGCTATTAGATAATGACAATATCAAATGGGCTCGATTTAAGATTGCAATAGATTTTTTCCTAGCGGCGAATGATCCAGTGTTGATTGGCATGCAGTCAAACTACGTACCTCCACCTACATATGTTGACTCCGCCATCTTCGAGATTGATTGAGTTTGAGTATTCATTTAGATTTTTGTTTTATGTTGGATTTACAATACTTAGCAAAATATTTGCACTTAGATTGAACTAAATTTCTCCTGTTACTATTTAAATATCTAGTTTTTTAGTATTTCATGTATTTTTTTTATTTATAATATACTCATATAATATTGGTAGATATTTGAAGGGTTATCACTTCAAATCATATTTTTGTATAACAAATACAATATCTTGATTTTAAATCAGAGTAACATTCTAATGATGGCCCTAGCTACATCGGATATTTTTTCCATTCTTTTAGTCAAACTGGTTAACGGAGATTGTCCTATTGGAAATCCGTCTTCACAAATAGAAGCTGCCTGGTTACAGCCAACGACCTCATCCTCGGCGAATTTAGGATTTCCTGGGAGGGCATGATATGCTTCTGGGATAAATTGTTCTAGGAGCGCTTTGTATCCGAAATTACATTGATCCAAAGGTTCTTTCAATAACGGTTTCGTTTTGTAAGCCTTTTTTTAATTTGTCCAAAAGTGTTTATCCCAAGCGCCTACATAGAAAAGATAAAATATATACATATTGAGCTCATAAATTTTGTTGAAATAAAAGAAATTATCTGTAGTTGTAATATGGTACAAACCAATTATATGTTTGGGGGAATTTGTAAAAGAATATGGTAAAAGAGATACCTTGATTTGGTCGACAAGGATGAGAGCAAGACCAGCGGTGTCAGCGGAGGAACTACGTGGATCAGAGCGGAGGAGAAAAACACAAAAAGTGTAGTCTGGGGTTAATTTGCATGTCCCATCTACAATATCTCCCGATACACCTCTCATCATCATAACCACCATTATCATCATCATCTTTAACAACTTCATTTTCTCTTTTAAGTATTTCTATTAGGATTAATCAGAAGATTAAGATGTATAATATGTAATCCTAGATGCATCTATCTATTTATATGTTTGTAGGTGTGACTTATAAATAATGTACTAAAATGTTTTTTTTTTGGCTTTGACTGTTACATCAAAGCCTATTTAACACTAATTGTTTTGTTTCCCTTTAAAAGTGCAATCCTTACTCTAAAAAGCTTCTATATGCGGATTTCTAACAAGTCAATGACTGCTATTTTTTATTTATAGATTCTTTCTAATAAATAACAGGGTAAATCCCAGTTTTGATCTTTTCCATTTTTGCTAATAGATTTATAAAGAGTAATTTCAAGATATGCCACTTTTGACATGCCACTTTTCAAAACTGCCACTATGACTTTTTCCAAAATTTTAAATCATTTATGTTTGGGTTAACTATTTTATGTTAGGGTTTAGTTTTTTGGGTTTAAGGTTTGTGAGGGATCAAAGCATTTTTTTAAATTGAAAATTTTGAGATATAAGATTTTTAAATGGATTTATAAGTGGCATATTGGTAAGAAAATAATTCAAGAGTGACATATTTGAAAAGTGACATGTCAAAAGTGACATTTTTGTAAAATGCCCATTTATGATAGTCATACGTTTTCTTTTCATGAACATCTAGACTAGACATGTGCTTATCACTTTGTCTAGTTAATACATTCAGTTACAATAAAAAAAAAAGACAATAAAATCTAATATACAAACTAATGTTCATTGTCTTTTCGTCAACAAAAAAATTGTTTCCTTCTAATAGTGTTTGACCAAATGAGGTTGATAAATTATGTTCTTTTAAAATATCCCCTATATATTATTAGAGAAGTGATTTATGAGAGTTTGTTTATGTGTCTTCTTCATATTCACTGTCACACAAAGAAATATGACATGACAAACAAAGAAATATGACATGGAATCACTCTCACAAAAAATTTTATGATATGGCAAATCAATAACTATTTATTACTTGTAAAAGTCTTTCATGATTATCAACAACAAAATATTTACTAATTTTGCTTTCGGACATATACAATTTTCAGAAAAAATTAGATTACCAATTAATTAAAATTACAAACAATAATCACCATAATAAATAATCTCCTATATATTGTTAGAGAGGTGATTTATGAGATGTGACTTCTTTATATTCACTCTCACACAAAGAAATATAACATGACAAACAAAAAAACATGACAAACAAAAATATATGACATTGCATCACTCTCACAAAAAATCTTATGATATGGCAAATCAATAACTATTTATTACTTATAAAAGTCTTTCGTGATTATCAACAAAAAAATCTTTACTAATTTTCCTTTTGGACATATACAATTTTTAGAAAAATTAGATTACCAATTAATTAAAATTACAAACAATAATCACCATACTGAATTAATTAAAAACATTTACGTATTTTCTTGACAATATATCACCTACAAAAAAATCAAAACAACTAACTCTTTCTTTGTATGAAATAAAAGTAATTCAAATTCAAGAAGAAAAGTAGCATTTTGATGAAAAATTATAATTAGTGTAATAGCCATGTAATAAATATAATTAAAAAAGTAACAACTAATCTAGGAGAATTTACGATTTTATCTTTGATACATAATACATAATACATATTAATCTAAGGGAATCAATGGCAAAATTGTCCATAATACATATTATACACAATGAACAATAATTTTGGTTATTGAGTAAATTATAATTTTTTTTGTGTCATATTTGCCAATTTCTCTAACCGATAATAGATTGGTTTTTTTTTTCTAATGGCAACAATGTTATATCATTGTAGCTAGAGAAGCCGGAAAAAAAAGTTATAGAATAATGAAGAAACTTAACAAGAATAAAAGAATTACAATTTATAAAAGTTATAGAATAGAAGAAACTTAGGTGATAAAAGAATTGATAAAATAAAAATTTTATGATATTAATTTTCTAGAACCTTATAAGTCCTAAATTAATTACTTTATTTACAATTTCAAAGTAACATTCAAAATACTAAAATTATTTTCCTACCCATATTCATTTCCTACATACATATATTTTCCTACCCATATTTATTTTTTCTTATAAATTAAAAATCATACTATTAGATACTAAAACTAATTTTAAATTCCTATAAATTTTCTTAATTTCTATATTGAATATACATTACAAATTACTCTGATTTTTGATACTTACAATGTGCCCTTTAAATAAATCAACGGCTACAAAAAGAACACGTCATCGAGTTACAACTTATAACCACTAAAATGCTATCTCCACTTCCTGACACGAATCATGGCTTTAGCAGCATCGACTATCTTCTTTCCGACTCCGGTAAACGTCCGATCGGCGGCTAACTTCCTTCGTCGTCCTGCAAATCCTTTCTTGTTTCTCGTTTCTCCGACGAACGCCGCAGCGAGTACCAGAAATGGTGGACGCGGGGGAATTAACATTTGGGCATCGCCGGCGACACAGATTAGTCTGTTGGCCCTAGAAAGTTTTTGGGGAAACGGTGTATAATTCAAAAAAAAAAAAAAAATGGTGGACGCCGACAAATTCGGAAGCCGTTTGTAGTAAATGCTTCGCCGGTGGAGGAAGACGACGGTGTTTCGCTTGGAACCATGAAGCTTCCGTTGGATACAGATGTCGGGAGATTCGAAACACTTCTTTTTCAGGTGAAATTGTGAATTCGATAACATGCAAAGCTGAAATTGGTTAGAGCGTGTGGCTGTTAACCACAAGGTCGGAGGTTCGACCCCTCCTTCTAGCGATCTCTAAATTAAATTTTAATTTTGTTTGCAACAGTGGGCTAATAGTCTTTGCCAAGGAGCCAATATACCTCTTCCTGTTCCCCTCAAGGTAAAGCAACTTTCTCTATTCTGTGATTTATCCAAATCCATAAACCAAAACACAACAATTTTGGCTAACCGATTTATTTTACTATACAAAGTTTGATGCGTCTACTTTGTAATTAGAATGGTCTATGCACAAATCAAACTCTAGTATAAATTCTAATTTATAAAATGTTGAAGACTTTATATCAATAAGCTAAAAATATATCTTTTTGTTATAAAAATAAGAGTAGGTGGATAGAATAAGTGGAGGAGCTAGATTAGGATTCATAGTGATGGAGGATGAAGGCAAAACTGATGTTCCGGTTTACATTGACTGTTTGGTTTACGAGAGTGGTTCAGGTGCAGGACCAGTGTTCCGAGCGACGCGTAACGGGAGGAAGAAAGATAAGGCACCACCTGGAGAAGAAAGAATCATGAGAAGTCTCTTAGGAGCTCTCAAAAGAGCTGTTGAACTTGCTCGAGTCACATGATGATTTTGTTGACTCTTCAAATCAAATTCAATGTGGAAAGATTAATTTCTCCTTTTGTTTATTATTATGCCTTTGCATTATCTCTGTGAAGAGGCAAACTGGTCGATATTGTTCAGGACCACAAAGTGGAAAGAATATTTAGCAATTCAGTAAATATTATATATATATATATATTTATGATGCTAATCTGTCAAGAATTGACAATTTGGCCGAGTGGTCTAAGGCGCCAGATTTAGGCTCTGGTCCGAAAGGGCGTGGGTTCAAATCCCACAGTTGTCAAGATCATGTTTTTTTATATTTCTATTTCCCAACTGATGAAACGACGTCGTTTGGTGAGAAAGAATGGTTGTGAAAGTTGGCACTTGATACTCTGATTACTTAAATTGATTAATACAAGAAATAATGAAACAGAATCACTATTTGAAACACCCATATTGATCCAAACACTAAGGATCTGAGTGGTGTTTGCTATTCTTTATTTTTTTGGGTGTGAGTAATAGTTATAACTTGAAGATGGAGAGAATTTGATAAATGGATAGTAGTTTGTTGTAATGTTTATATATGAAAATTAGATGTACAGATTCACTTTGAAAGGTGTTCATTGACTAACAGCTCGATTGAAAACACTTTCATTAGAAACTCCATTCTCTTGAACAATTTACTCCCTTTACTTAGTGGTTCAACAACCATATTTAAATCTCAATGAACTTTGTTTCTCAACTTGCATTAACATCAAAAACAGAAAACAAAAGCTAGCTACAGGCCAAATTGCATTAACCATTGACAAAAGTTGATATAAAATTTAGTTAATTTTAAAATAAAAATTGGCAAAAGTCTTAGCGTGTTTCTGTGTGTTTATATATGCATGTACTAATCAGTTTTAAGTCTCTAGGATTGTTTGCTTTACTGATTATATATGCATGTACTAATCAGTTATATAAAAACTTAGTAATTTATATAAAATAAAGATTGATTTTTGGAACGTATTCCATTTGCACTGGAATAATATTACATTATTACTCATATGTAATATATTATAAATCAAGTTGTTTTATAGAGAAAATGTTTGAACAACAAAAAAGAGTAATGGCCCACATCGATTTGGGCAAATGGTGAATGAAAAGAACATTTTCTATGTATTAATTAGTTAACTATGTATTACTCCGAACAAAACTAATGAAAATAACAACAAGAACCAAAGCAAAATGTATCTATTAGTTTGTTTTGTTTTCTTATGAATTGATTTACACTAAAAACCAAAAAATTCACAACATGAACCAAAGCAAAATGTTTCTATTGGTTTGTTTTGTTTTCTTATGAATCGATTTACACTAAAACCCAAAAAAATCACATGTACATAGGTTTGAAGATGTGACCAAAGCGCATCTCACGGACAGTAATCTAACGAAACAAACTGTATACTAAGACTTACCATTGAACTCATAAAGAGTTACCAAAACCTCGCCTCTATAGAGTAGCAAACTCGGAGTAGAACTGCCATAAAGAAGAGTGGCCAATGGATCAATCTTGCATATAATTTCTTTTGCCTCAAATACCTAATTAAATATAAACAATGTGAGATTCAACAATTCTAGACTCAAATTTAATATTGTATAAGTGGGGAGAGAGAGAGAATTACCTCACGAAATGATATGTCACCTTCAATACACCAAAACACTCTACGAGTGTCTAAAACAGTTAATCTAGTCTTGTCTAACATGGCATTTGCTTGTACCACAACCTTGAATACGCGCTCATTACCATATCCACTTCCTGATCCCATTGACGAGATACCCACTTGTGCTAGTCAGTGTCGGTCCATTTTTCGTACGTTTTTCAATATTGTAAAAATAATAATCTAAATAAAAAAAACACATTAAACTCTATTAAACAGTTTATTTTTGAAATATTGCTCTCCTTGTAAACCGCAAATAATGCTCTCCTTGTAAACCGCAAATAATTTTGTTATCAGCTTCAATTTCGAATTTTAACTAATAATTTCAAATTATTTTTTTTAATGATTAATTAACATGTTTGCTTAGAGAATGCCATAAACATTAAAAAGCATTTGAAAAACAAAATCTTACGAATATTATTATTGTAGAAAAGTTTATAATTTTTTTTTTAATTATAGCTATAACAAAAATTTAACTATAAAATGTGAAGGTTCCTTCACGGCATCCCATGTTAGGTTCAAAGTGATAGGAATTGTAAATGGTCGTATAAGAGTTGTGCAAGACGTCTATGAACACTCTGTGGCTGCTGGCGAGTTATGGGCAATCGACTGTGACATTAATGTGATTGGAAAATCTCATAATGGTGCTTGATGGTCTTGGATTCACGGCGAATGGAGTCAGATTCTTGGAGTTCCAAGACTCCTACGGTGACAATTGGTTAGATGATGGATTTGCACGTGTTGTGATGGGTATGAGCCTCGTTTCCCACTTCATTATTCTTGAGGTCTACTTCTTTGGAAAACTATGAGCGACTACTTTTTTGGAAATCTATGGTTGAAACTTTTGGTTTTTTTTGTTGGACTTTATTGATCGTTATGATTTTTATTTAAAGATACTCTTAGATTATCGTTAATAAAAAAAACCCAAACATCTAATAATAATTTTATAAAGTTATAATTATTTTCATATTTATCTTGGGGGTTCATTTAGTTTCTGATTTAGGAAGGTTTCGACATGTCCGTAAGTTTATGGGCTTTGGAAGGGCCCAGTATAATAATTCACACAAAACCCTAGAGAATGGACGACTAGACTATAAATACTCTACTTAACACCATTTCACGCCGTTTTGAGATTTCCGGCGAAGGCAAAGATGCAGATTTTCGTGAAAACCCTAACCGGTAAGACCATCACCCTTGAGGTCGAGAGCAGCGACACCATTGATAATGTCAAGGCGAAGATCCAGGACAAAGAAGGTAACTCCATGGAACTGATTTTTGCCGATTTTGCTTTTCTGGTTCGGATTTGGAATTTGTGATCTCTTATCGATTCGTTCTTGTGTGTTTCAGGAATCCCTCCGGATCAGCAGAGATTGATCTTCGCCGGAAAGCAGCTCGAAGATGGTCGCACTTTGGCTGACTACAACATCCAGAAAGGTTAGATTTTGGTCACTTTCTGATTTGGAATCTGTGAGAAATGAAATTAGTTTAACTGTGTTTCTTGCTTTAGCTATGTTTGTTTTGTTCATTGGATTCTCTGTTTTTGGGTTTTGTGAACAGAATCGACTCTGCATCTTGTTCTGAGGTTAAGAGGAGGTATCATTGAGCCTTCTTTGATGATGTTGGCTCGTAAGTACAATCAAGACAAGATGATTTGCCGCAAGTAAGCCATTTTCTTTACTGAATCTGCCATGTTTGATGAATATAGCTTAGAATTGGGGAATGAATTTGGCTTCTTTGTGATTTTGTAATGTGTAGTTTGCAAACTGTGTTGATCATTTTGTGTTAATTAGTCCTTGTCCTTTGTATCTTGAGAGCATGAACACAAATTGTTCTGTACTAATTCCAAGCAACTTACTTAGGCTTACTTAAGTTCTTGTAATTCTAATTTGTAGTAAAATTGTGTCTCATGTTGAGTAACTTGTTGATTTAGGTGTTACGCACGTCTGCACCCAAGGGCTGTGAATTGCAGGAAGAAGAAGTGTGGACACAGCAACCAGGTTTGTTGTCACTTGATATGTTTGCTTTTCAGAGTTTTTATGAGATTTATTATTATTAACTTGTGGTTTTTGATTCTTTTGCAGTTGAGGCCTAAGAAGAAGATCAAGTGATCTGCTTTCATCAAGGAGGTCTCATTTATGTTATATTTTTGTTGTTTTCTTGTGAAAGACAATTTATCTCGTGTTATAACACAAGTTTGTTTCAGTGAAATTTTGTTGTTTAGTAAAACTTTTTTTGGCTTTTTTTCTATAATAATTTCCGAAATATCTATTATGTTTCTTTGAGTTCTAGTGTTGACAATTGAATCACATTTCTCTTATAAGTGTCAGTAACAAGAAAAATACATCAAATTATTGTAACCAATTTAAAAGTTATTAAGAAACACATTCTTTATGTTTTTGTGGCTTTCTAAAGTTTTCTTATTGAGTTATTAGTGTCAGAAAGGTACAACGAGGTAATAAAAACAGAAGATCCCAAAGTTTCTACTGTAACAGTATCTTAATCCTTCCATAAAGTTAACTGGTGAAGATTAAAAAGGCTAATTTAAAGAGCTCCATCATTCATCTGCAAAGGACTCTCCATGCTCCAAGCATTAAGACTTTCAACGTTGACAGTTTGTGTACCATTATTAAACACATACAAATGTGCATTCTCATTAACAGCTTTCACTGGATACACTCTTGACGTTATCACCGTCTTCCCTAAAGCTCCAAAACTCTCCACTACCGAGTGATCAATCTGTCATTGTACACAATTCCATTTTATTATATCAATACATATATACATAAACAAGCAGAAATATCGAAGATCTTCGTATAAGTTGTATAAACGTACCAGACTCCTGAGAGAGAGCCTTCCATCTGATAAATCAACATCGACAAAACCCGCGAATGATGGTTTGTACATCCTATCCTTTGGGAGTGGTCCCTTGTCTTGCTTTAACGACGAACTACAAGCGAAATTCATGTTTCATTAACGTTAAAAATATTAGAGGAATCAAATATATGGAATTTAAGCATATGGTCCAAGGAACGTACGGTCTTGCATCGGAGCACATGAGGACTTTAGGTTTATGAGTAGAAGTGTCTTTAAATACTCTAAAGAAGACCGGAGTGTACTCTTCCAAATCATGAGTAGCTAGTGTAATCAGTCCAAAAGGTCCCACACCGCCGGTCACATTCGAGCCTTTCAACTCACATAATTCCAGCGGTTTAAACGTGAAACTCGGGTCGAATGTTTCCGCTTTCTCTAGACTTCCGACATAGAATGTTACTTGTAAATCAGCTTGAGCAGGAGTAATCCCTTTGACTTCTAAGCGTTGACCCATATTGATCTCATGATTATTCATTCGGACGTAATTACTTCTTAATGACTCAATTTCCTCAATAGGCCAAAATTTTAATTGATTCTTAGTTGAATCAAGAAGCACCGTTCTTGGAATTACCTATAAGTATACCAAAAGTTAATTAGTTTCATTAGAGTAACATATATATATTTGACTACATTAACAAATTATTGTGTTCGATTAGATACCTGAATTCCCGCCCAACCTTTCAACATATCATCTTCAACGGTGTCAGATTCATTGGCCCAACCCCACAAGATTCTTCTACTCTTTTTGTAGTCAAAGAATGTTTTCGACGCGTAGAAATTACCGTAGTCGAATCTTAAACCATCCCAACCATCGGGTGAATCACCGTCCGGTACGTACCGGTCTTTTTTAGGATCATATTTACCAAGCGTGTAATACTCATACCGAGTTATGTCCAAGCTGACTTTCAACACGTGCTTAGTGTTTAGACCAACGTAATCCAAGTCCAAGCCGTTTTTAAAATCGGTTAAGGAAACCGGGAAGAAGTCGGGACATTCCCACATACCGGTTGATTCTTTAGAGTGTAGCGGGTGCTTAGCTTTGACCCAATGCTTGAAATCTCGACTCCTGTAGATGTAAGCGATTCCTCTATGTTTTCTCTTCGACCCCACGACGGTTCTCCAATGACCGTCTTTTGAATACCAAGCCGTGGTCGGGTCACGGAATGCGGAACCGTTCATGGTATAGTCGGGCATCGCAATCGGGTTATCGTCCGGTTTTATCCATTTCCTGAGGTAAGGGTCGGATGGGTCTTGAGGGATTGCGTAGCTTTGCATCTGAGTTTCGTTCTGGTTAAGGCTGGTATAGAGGATAATTGGTCCTTTACCCGGTACAATGGTGATTGATCCGGACCATGTACCTTTGATATCGAACCATTTAGAAGGATAGATAGCCGGTTCAAGCGCCTCCCAATTAACCAAGTCTTTAGAAACGGAATGTGCCCATACAATATCACCCCAAACCGCACCTTTGGGGTTATATTGGTAGAAGAGATGATAGAAACCTTTGTAATACACTGGACCTGCTTTTGAATACCCCAAATTAGATTTTCTTGTATATAATCAATAACGATGCATATGTAGCAACAAAATAATTTTGATGGACTTACCATTTGGATCTGTTGTAATTTGTCAAAAATGCCACGTGAAAACACAAAAAACAAATGAAAATTGAGGTTAGTTTATAAAGATTTCATCACAATTAGATATAAGTTTTGGGAGAAATAAGATAAGACAAAGAGGATTCGCGAAACAAAAGAAAAACAAAAATTCACATGAAAGTTCTTGATAGAACAAGTTGAAGACGAAATTAAGAAAACGTGAATACAGAGAATAAAGCGTAACAACATAAGAACTATACCAAGTACGGTGTCTTTTTATTTATTACTCACTTGATCACGATCGATCTCACCTCAACATAAATATCGACTAATTATCTTTACATAATGAAAATAAAATAGATTTTGACAAGCTTACAGCTAACTACATCCATTTTCAACTGAACTAACTACATTCTTTTCCACTCTGAGACCAAATTTCCCTTTTGGCAACAAAAAAAATATATAATTATAGAATTATACCCACAACCACAGATATATATAAAAGCATAGTTTTCGTATTAAACAATATTTTTAAATTTTTGTTTTTCATGTGCACATACATTATACATATACATACATAGGTTGAATAAGCTGGTACAAAATGAAAAGATTTGAATGCAAATACTCCATGCAAAAATTATAATCTTCTCTTCTCCACATTTTTCGACTTGATCATCAAATTCTTTAGATTATTAAGAATGTAAAATCGGATTGGAGATAAATAAAGAATTTTTTTTTTCACAGACTACATGCAGTCCTCTACGCTATATTGTTTCTTTTTAAAAATGGTAGTTTTACTGTTTTGTTACTCAAACTAAAACCAGAAATAAATTGGATTTCGAGAACTGAAACCTTTTTCTTGCTATGCAAACAACTTCGAAATGGAATCAACTTTCATATCAGAACAAAAAATTAACAGAAATATTAAAACTAGATATATCCAAACCAAAATCATTTTAAACACGAATTAAGAAAAAAAAATTCTCACTAAGTCATATTTGAAAATATATAAAAGAGGGAGATCAGATCAATGTACCGTTAATCCAATGCTTTGGAGGTTGAAAGTGAAATCCAGTTCTGTGAAGATGATTCACTGATTCCACGGATTGAGATTGCAATTTTTCGTAAATCTGATGAAAAGCATTAATGCTTTTGATATTGTGATTGCTTAAACTGATTAATACAAGCAATAATAAAACAGAAAGAATATTCGAAACACCCATCGATCCAAAGACTAAGGGATCTAAGTGGTGTTTGCTATTTTTTGTTTTTGGGTGTGAGTAATAGTAACGTGAAGAAGGAGAGAATTTGATAAGTGGATAGTAGTTAGTTCTGTGTTTATATAGGCGAGAAATGAAGAGAAACAGAAAATATATAATATTTAGGATAATGTTAATCCGATCCGGAGTTTTTTACTCTGACTATAATTAGAAAATTATATATCAAGTTGAAATTTAGACATTTTAGAATATAGTTAGAGAAATATATACATCTCTTTTTGTGACAAAAAAAAAAATATGTACATCTCTTGTTGAAAGTTAAATTATCTTTCGTAGGCGGTTTTATTCCTTCTTTCTAGGGCATTCCAATGTATAATTATCCATCGATGTCTTAATTAAAGATTATTATTGGATTGTGTTTCAAATTTCAATAACTTATTTGACGATTTGTTGCTCAAATGAAAACCGACTATTGGTTATATTTTCTATTATCCATATATGTTTTTAACATCATCTCCTATGATTCCTATATTATCTTATAATCATCTTCTATGTCGTTCTTTGGTAACATCTTCCATGTGAATCATCCCCATGGTCTCAATTGAAAAATCATTTAGCAAAAAAAAAAACTATTTTTTACATTATATGGGTTTAAAAAAAATCATAACACTATATGGGTCGAAATTTATGGACGCATGAATACTATGTTAAATTCGGATATGAGTGACTGCATCATCCAAAAATGTTCAAAACCATTAACCCAAAAACAATGCTTTCGAACGGCAATTAAATCCGATTCTTTGCGAGTTCATCTTACCATCCGACTACAAATATACTATAAAAATGTTTTCTATATTTTTTTCACCGAAAGGACTTGAACCTATGACACAAGTCACCCAATGGTACCAATAGACCACGAGCCTTGGCAACTTCGAAGGTAAAATAACACTAATGGCTCTTATTCTTGACTTTTGCTGTAAAATCAATTGTACAATTTTGACCAAACATCCTTTTCGTTAAACATGGGTGTGCTTCTTACAAAAATCACGTATCATTATTACTATTTTAAAAAAGAATAAGAACAGTAGATAAATTATAGTAGATGCTCTTAGTGAATTATGAGAGTTAAAGTTTGAAAGGTTAAATCTCTAAAGTTATGTATCCAACAGATCAATCTAAATCAAGAACTGGTTTAAACCAGACTAGCCAGAGACAATACACGAGAGTACGAGACATAACGAACCTTATGTCCGGTTAAATGTTGATAAAAAAAATAACATAACATAATAACACCAAAAAGTGAAACAAAGATTATTGGCAGAGTTTTAAGTTTACACTTTTAGGCAATGAACTACATACTTCCAAACAAAACCCAATTTTTTGGTATTCTTCAAAATCAGAATATTTATTTTGACATATCCGGTTTGCCTAAAAATCAGAAGTACTTCCACAACTTTTTTGCTAGTTATGTCAAATTCCATTGCTATAATTGTGAAACATCACTTACATGAATTTTGCTTGTATCTTTTTTGTATATGAACCTGCAGGACTTAACACCGAATCTCAAGTCAATGCTAATTGAGGCTAATGCCTAAAGCACTATTAACCAATTGTCACCATACATTTGAACTGAAGAAACAAAAAAGAAAAGAAAAGAAATGAATATGATTTTACTTTATTGATGTGCCACATTCTAAAATGAATGACCAAATTCTAAAAGCTCAATATAGCAACCATATTTGACATTACCAGTATCATAACATGTCATTTTAAGCTTTATACATTTTAAGCTTTATACATTTATGCATAGTAATAAATTTGAAAGTGAATAGATGCTAATTTGTAAAGCTTTAGAAAACATGCACGAACAAAAATATGTTCATAATTACACTCTAAAATGGTAAAAGAGGATTTCAATGGGAATCTCCCATGCTTGATTTCTAGAAATTCTCATTCTCATGGGAAGTGAGAAAGATGGATCTTTAAAGTGGCACAATGACTCTGATTTCACATATGCTACTTGATTTTCCACTAAAACTGTTCATTCGTTGGGATTTTGAAAGCATTTTCATGGCTGAGTCTTATATAGAAATTGATCAAGTGGAATATACATGCACACCACAAACAACATGAGCAAAAAGGTTTATCAGTGTTATTCCAAAGCAAAGAGATAAAGAGCAACCTCATCCCTGTTCAGAAAAAAAAATCTTCATTGAGCCAGCAAATAAGCATGTGGTTGTTGGGTCTTGTGAGGAGATGTAGATTGATGCATCATCAAACTAAAAGAGACAGTTTTGTAACAATCAGGAGAGAAAGCAACACAAACACACATAGAGAGAGCAGAGAGAGAGAGAGAATACCTCAGCTTTGGAAAGTTTACGACCACACAAAGACCAAAAGCACTTGTGAGAGAGAGAGGGAGAATCCGTTGTTGTTAAAATACTCGGATGATTCTTATCGAGCATTTCTTTCGCCTCTTTAGCAGCCTCAAGAGCACGATTTTTACCGTACGTTTTTGCATAACCCATCCAAGATGTCCTCTTGTCTAGTAGAATTTGGAGCTTTCGAAAATCAATTTTACAAATTGATTTTGTTATCTACAAAAGCAAAAATAAGTAGACACTGTAAACCAAATATAGTTTTCAATAGATCAAACATTGAAATGAAACAAAAGAAGCTTGAGATGTGTATTACCTTGAAAGAAGCTGATATGCCGCAAAAAAAATGAAACAGAGAATCTCGATAGTTTTCGTTAACAACGGTATGGTTCGCATAGAGTTTGAGATCGGCTAGGCTATTAACAGCTAGGGTTGTAGCAACCCCCGACATCGGCATTGTAACACTCTTTTAGTTCACCAAAATCAAGTTTCATTAGTCCAACACTCTAGAAAGAAGAAAAGAGAATATTAGAAAGGATATGAACACATTGACATACTGTAATTGCATGTCCAATAAATAGTATACAAATAAATATGTTGACATAAACTTTGTGCAGTCCCTGTTTAAAAATCAAAAGTAAGCCCTTGATATTATTAGTTTTTAAATGTTAATTACAACAAATGAAAGTTTATTATTCAAAATTGTTTCATTCATACAATTTCAACTAATAATTTATATTTAAACAAAGTCATTTGTCTTATCGATCATACAAGAAAAATCACGTCAAATACGTCAAGTCTTCTTTAATTTGTGTTTGTAATCAAGATGCAAGAGTGGATTCAAGACATAATTATTAAATTATGTATGGAGAATTTTATATAAACAAAAATAATAATTTAATTAATAAAAAAATGACAACGATAAAAAGATTAGAATTTAGTTTATTTCTGAAAAGAAAATTAAATACCGAGAAATGAGTTTATAGACCGGCCTTTAAGTAAAAAAAATATAATTCCAAGATTCTATAAGATTTAGGGGTTTAATTTTCCTGAAAATGGATGAGAGAAATAATGATAAAAGGTTCAACAAAAGTATTTTCCTGGTTGAGTCATATATAGAAAGTGATCAAGTGGAATATGCATGCACATCACAAACAACGTGAGCATCTCTGAGATCTTAGATTGCTGTAAGAAATTCAAACTACTAAAATAAAGAAATCATACATTACAATAATGAATATTTCAATGTAGGTGAAAGAAGTTGGATCCCAAAGTAAGGGACTGTTTACATGACTTAAGAAACACAGAAATTGTGTCAGAAGTATCTGACTCTTCATTGATTGATCCCACACTTTCACAAATGTGTACACAGATAACAGTTACACAGACACAGACACACTGGTTTCACGTTTACAAAAACTTATGAGCATAATTGAACACAGGTGGTTCCTTAATTGACTTGTGAGAGAGGTGACCGTGTTAGCTGTTGCGGTTTTGATTCCTTGGTCGCAAATGATTCGTAAGAGTTGTTCTCACGAAACTCTTCAACTAATGTCTCTATTGGCATGGCTCGTAGTGATTCAATGGCGGCTTTGGTTGGGACCTCTGGTTCACTCTTTGCTGGAGTTGTCCCTGTGGGCTCATACTCCTGCGGTTCACCAAATGAGAGCTTGAGGATAAGATTCTTCTGAGCATAAAGAGAGTAATGCTATTATTTTACGGCGAAATAAAACCTTACCATGTATCGTTGTTGAAAAGTTTCTTGAGCTTTATCCTCAATGCATCTGGAGTGGCAACAATGATCTTGTTGAAAATTTGCAAGAGTTTTTTCATGTGTCTTGACATTTTCCAAGATTTGTGATACTGACGCTTTTTGGTCTTCTGACATACCTGAAAGATTATGATAGTTATAAGAAACGTCTTTAACCAGAGGGAAAATCATAAGTAACAAAGCGAACTCACGATCAATTTGCTGGATTATCTCATTACTGGTCTTGGTTACATTTTTCTCAGCCACAGTTCTTTCAGAATCTACTTCCGCATCGTGCTGCTCGTTATTATCACAAGCACTCCTGAACCAAAGCAATTACAATGAAGTTTATGTGTTGTAGCATAACATGAGAACCATAAAATTAGATATATCTGCAACATCTGTAACCACTTACCTAACAAGTGATGAGAGATCTGCCACTTGCTTACTGTTCATCTCCTTTAAAGATTCATGAGTTGTCTTGCAGTGTTTGAAAGCTGATTCCGCATGACCCACACTAACACATAGGGAAGATAAAGAGTGGTTAAAATGCATAACTGGATTATCGTAACTCGAAACAAATTTGGAAGTTCTAGCAAAGAACTTACGATTGCTGAAGCAGCAACTCAATTCGACAATGTTTCGCAGCTGAGAAATCTGCACTTTCTCTGGCTTCATTCTCAGCTTCCATGGAAAATGTCTCCCATTTTCTTTTTGCATCCTTAGCCAGATTATTTACAGCAGAGACGTGTTCGTCCAAGAAAGTTTTGTTGGAGGAGACAGCATCTTTAAAGTTATGGAGTCTTGAATCAACCTGCCAGGCAAAACAATACAGTTTTATGTATCATAAGTGGGAGAGAGAAAGAAAATAAAATGAAAGAAGAAAAACCAAACTAATTCGTGTTGGCGACGAATGTGACTTGAGACTAAGTTAGTTAAATCCGCTATAAGTTTCTCTGAATCCGATTTTGACTGAGCCTGCACAACATATGCTGGTTATAGATGGGCTGAAGTAAAGATTTTAGCAAGAAACCTGAGGAGATGTAGTATCATTACCTCGTAAGTCTTCTGAAAATCGATAATGCTATTTATTTGACTATCATTTGCCTCTGCAGCACGATTCTCAGCATTTCTAGACTCTTCAAAAAGCTTGTGAAAGAATGTACTTGTGTATTCAGACATCTTCTGTGTTTGCTCCATCGTTGTGTGGAACCTCTGCGTATTAGGGACAAAATAGATAACAATCAGTCAACAACTTTCGTAAATCCCCAAGGCCAGTATAAGTTTAGCTACAAAGTGTTATGTCTCAGTGCACCAACCTGTCTTAGTTCCCTCGCAAAGAGAGCCATTTCTCCCTGGTGGGACGAAAGAGCACTTTGAAGTTCATCAAACAACGATGTTGTTGTCCCATCCCCTGAAGCAAGAAACTGAAATCCACAAGACATCTACTTTTAGAACACCCCAGAAGTCGCTCAAAGGAAGAAAATAAGTTAACAAGGCATACCTCATCAATAGAACATGCACTTGAAGTCGCCAATGCTGAAACTTCCTCAAGAGAAGCATTCGAGTTTGCCTTGTGCAAGCGGACTACATTTTGCACTGCTTCCAAGTGAGAGCTATATAAATCCTTTGAAGCTCGAACCTTCTTTTTCATTTCTAGAATGGCCTGGAAAACAATTTTGCAAACAGTGTTACACCGTCAGACAACGGTTAGAGTCATTAACGACTCCTGCAAAATTTATTCAGACAAGAAATTACTTGCTGAGTTTTAGAAAACGAAAAGAACATTACAATTTGGTACCTTGTTGTGTGCCTCTAAACGAGATTGGGACAGTTTGTTGACACCCTGAAGGTGTGCATTTTGCTGGGATAGACATGAAGCAACTGTATTGAACAGACTGGATATTTGTTCAGAAAGTTCTACTTGATAATTGTCGACCACTTTTCTGTTATCCGCACTGAGCTTGTCCTCTCTTCCTGCATAGTAGCAAATAGTTCACATATTAACAATCTTATGGTATTGCTAATGAAAGGGCAACCAAAATAGTAAATGGACATACCAAGTTTTTGGTGTAATGAAGCATTGTCTTTAGTAACTTTCTCTAAGTTGGACTGTAAATTGCAAGCTTGCTGAACCAGAACATTTTCTGGCAAATTACGGAAGCATGTTAGAGACAACATTTCAAGCATTTGATTAAACTTCTGTTTTAGAACATACCTGATTTTTTCTGTTCTAAAATGATGAAATCTTTCTCCTTCATGGCGTATTGAGATTTCTTTAATTCCTCGTTCGTGGAAGCAAGTGTTTTGCTCGTTTGGCTCAAGTTTTTCTACATAGCACAATTCAAGTCTCAAACAATATTGATATAGTTAAAAAGCACAAAATTCCATCAAAAGAAAGTAACCAATACCTCAGTGGTATCAAGCTTGGTAGTCAGATCAGAGCATTCCTGCACTTGACCGCTGTACTTGTCTTGCAACTCTTCAAGTTGCTGGTCAAAAAAATATGTAAATAACCAAATTCACAAGTCAGTTCTAACACTAACGTAAACAAGAACTGTGTATTGATCTATTGAGTAGGAATAAACCAACTTTTTGATAATTCTCAATCTGACCACCCATCTGTTCAATTTGTTCAGCCATTGCCTACAGACAGAGCAAAAATGGATGTATTATTAGATGAGTAAGGAGGCGATGAGGTCAAAGGAACATTGTGTTTCTTCAACCTATGAAAATCTGAGGAACATTTGTTCTCAGAGACTCAATACCTTTCTTTCACTCTCTTCTTGATAGTATCTCTCTTTTGGCATATACACACCATTTTTCTCTCGCGAAGCATAGACCTCTACAAAAACAAGCAAAGAAAACATGAGTAATATACAAGCAGAGGAGTCAGCGGGCATATTGTAGCGAGTAAATTCATTAAGCTGAGTGAAATTACTCCATCAGTCACCCCTTAAATTATTCTATGAATGGCTTCTTACCCGCCTTAAGTCTTTCTATTTCACCGTAAAGGTCCTTTATCAAAGTAGATTTCATCATTTTCTGGTTAACCTGCCAAAAAGAAATGTACAAGAGCACGGAAAAATGAATTATAGTTTTCCAATGGTTGGCCTAAATGGAAACAAGAAAAATGAAATAGAGGATTGGATTGATGAATAAAAAATTTATAATACAAGACAATACCTCTGGTTTGTTCCTAATATGCTTTGCCCTGTGTGCATAATCTAGGGTACTTAAGGTTTCTTCGAGGCAATGAACAGCAGGTGAAACTGTTGCTATGATACATGTCTTCGTTCTCCCACCAAGTGAATCACGTAGTAAGCGGGTAAGCTTACTATCCCTAAAGTCAGTGCAAGAAATATAGGATTCAGCATAGCTTGAAGCACTACTATATGATCACTGGCGTAAAGAAAATAAACCAAGAAAAGAGCTTAAACCTGTAAGGAATGTGTCCAAGATGTTCAACCAAAGCACTGATCACTCGCCCTAAGGTAAGAAGACTTTTGTTTATTTCACCAGCTTCTCGAGCGCGACCCTAAATAGAGTAAGACTATTGAGTAATCTGAAACTCGAGCAGACATGAAATCTAGAATTGAGAGGAAAGACGCTCCAAACTCAATTGAACAGTAACACTTACATCCCTAGCACCAGAACGCGATATATTTTCTGATCCTGCCAAGTCAACTAAGTTCAACTTGCCACACTTAATTAGTTCTTCACCTTCTGGAGTGGATTCTTTGATATGTATTGTTATTGAGAAGAGAGAATGCGACCGACTGCAAGTGCAGAATTTCATTATGTAGCAGAGACCTTGACATTAATGTGCATAGAACACAAGCATCAAATGCATTACCTTGATTGTTTATTCAAGAATGTCTCTGCAGTTCGCCGTTTAGAGGAACCTCTCTCAAGCAAAGTGAAGATTTCATTGGCACTTGTCACGATTTCCTCCTCCAGTCCTCTTACAAGAACACCACCTTTGCCATCCTCCATAAGAGGTAATGGTTTCTTTTGTTTATCTTCAGTAGCAACTCTGGAAATATCCTCAGGAGCAAGCAAATCGGTAATCTCTTCATTGTAGAGTTCCAAAAACGTGACTTTAACACTGTATTCAGCTTGTTGACCCTCAAGCGTATCAAAGATTTGTTTTACTGCTCTAGGGATAACACCTGCTTCTGGCGGAAGACCTCCAGTTGGCCCGCTCTGTCAAAACCAAAATAGAGGTAAATATTCTTCATCACCAGAAACTTTTAAGAACACACACAATGCAACAAAACACAAACCTTTGACCTTCTACATTCTCCTTCCATTGTATATGTTTTCCCAGTACCAGTCTGGCCATATGCAAAGATTGTACAATTAAAGCCTTCAAGCACTTCATTCACAATTGGAACAACGGCCTGATCATACAAATCTTTCTGTTGAGCCGACGGTCCAAACACCTGTGTAAGACATATAAATAACACATTCAGCATGTAGTTATTCACTAAAATGATAAAATATACCAAATATCACATGATGAACATAGTTCTACAATGTTACACCTAAACAATACCAAATTACACCTTTAGTCTCCTGAAAAACACAATTATGCATACACTTTGACTGAAATTGCGTACTCAATTGATAAAATCTCCATCAAACGTCTCTCTTTTCCTATAATATATCCAAATCTAAGCCCAGAAACAGTCAATTTTAGCATTTCCCATGATTAAATTCCATGCCACAAACGAAAGAAACGAGCTAGGCCAGAATCCTACAGAACGAGGAAAGCCCAATTTTTTGTACCTTATCGAAAGTGAAAACCCTATCAATGTGCTTCCCAGCGATGTTTTGGGAAACAGCAACTTCTCTTTGCAAATCATTACAAGTCAGAACCTGAGGAGCATTATTCCTCAATTCATCGTCACTAAATGGCCTGCCAATTATTAAAAAAATAAAAAAAATTGTGAATCGACCCAAAATCAAACCCAGAACCTAAATTTCATTTCGAAAAAGAAAAAAAACACAAATCAGAAGTGAGATTAAACCCAAAATCGAAACCCAGAATCCTAAAATTGAATGGGTACCTGCAACGAAGGAGGACTTGAACATTGACGCCTTTCTCTTTATCGCGGCTTGACATCTTGTAACGGCGAACTGACGGCGAATCCAGAGAGACTAATTTGACAAAATCTCGGTGAGATCCAAAGGTTTTTGAATTTCGAAATTCTCAAAATTCTCTCTCTCTCTCTCTCTCTTCTTATCTCCGGCGACGGAATCTTTTAGTAGAGAGAGAGAGCGGGATGAGATGTGAGATTTTGAATTATTTCAAGAGGCGCTCCTCATTTTTCTTTTTCGAATTTACTATATTACCCTTGCTTTCTACACATGCCGACGATGATGACGTGGTTATCCCTTTCAACAAGGCCCACAGTTTACTTGGTCAGGCCTTTTAAGGTCCAAATGGCTTCCTACAAGGTGTGGTGGTAGTCATTAAATTCCTAAAAACATGAATAAAACAAATTATCATCCTTAAATTTAAAATTAAAAACTTGGAATTGATCGAGCATTTCCAAAGGAAATAAACTAAAAGTTGACTCCGAACATAAACAAGGGCTTAGACTTACACTTCGCGGTTTCCAAAAAAATAAAATTATGAACTGTTCATTAAAAGAAATTCATATATTTATGCTATCTTTTGCAAGACAAAGATAAAAGTTTCTTGATGATACTTCTGAGTGGAGTTGGGTTGCGGTCTAGCACAAAATGCGTCATCTCCGTGCTCCTTGTAATCCATATTCTCTTGCATTCGACCCATCCTCAATTGGAATGAGAACTTGTAATACATATTAGCACGTTATGGAAAAATATAATCTTACACACATCTAAAAGGTTTTAGTTCATATACTGAAAGATTAGATAAAACGACCATGCAAACTTGACAAAAAAGCAACTAGAGTTTATTATCAAATTATCATATGGCAAATCAAGAAACAAAGTGACTGAAGATATGAAAAAATCAAAAAGAAAGTCAAAATTGATAAGACAAGACATGTAAGTATTGTATCTAAGAGATCAGTAAAGAAAAAAATAGATTACTAGAATTTGGATAGGTACATAAATAGATCCGTGATCATTCCTTAAACAAAGGATCATTCCCTAAACATCCTTAAACTGATCAATCCCTAAACAAACAGACATCCCTAAACAATTGATGGATCCTAAATAACAAATCAAAGACATTGATACGTTGGAGATTTTCCATCTCTCAAATTCTTCCAAATGAACGTGTAATAACAAATCAAAGGCTTATAAGCCTCGTCACGAAAGTCTTCTTTGGAATTTTCCGTTTGTGCTAACGGGACCACATAGCCACGTAGCCTCAAGAATTTCAGTGCCAGGATGAAGTGGGAATCAATAGAAATGGGGAGAATTATACTTGGCGACTCTCGTTGACGAAGACCTTGGTTGACCGAATCTCGCAAATTCTTATCTATCAAACATATATGTCTTGTACACAACAAAGGTTAAAATATAATAGTTTTGTCTGCTTCTAACTTTCAACTGAATAACAAACTTGACGCCACTGGCATATAAACCACGAAATAATATACACTTGTACATATAATGTACTTTACAATTAGTAAACATTATTGTTATTCAGTCTTGACAGGGATTGCGTCTTTTCTAGTGTTCCTGCCGAATCCGGTCTGCACCATCAGATTTCTGAAGAATTTGCAACATAAATTCTTCTCTAACTTGCCACAAATTCTCACAACAATTATCAACTTTGAGAATACAATCACAATATTCATATCACAACTTCAAATAATAGCCAGTTTTCGATTCTGGTAAATAATAGAGTATGGAAGATCCATACCAAGATTCATATATTGATCAAAACAGTTTTGACCCTCAATTTCCATTACCCACCGAGACTAGTCCAATTTGTGGTTCTTAGAGATTAGAACAACAGACGAGAAGAAAACGTCATAACTTCCACCCTACGTTTTGGATTGGGATGACCTTCAACTTCCTTGAGACTCAAGAATTTTCATAAAGTAGGTAGCTCGTCATGTATTTCTATACGGTCGCTAGAAAATCGTATTTGTATTTTAAGTCAACTTTTGTATTTTTAAGTCAACTTGTGTAAGTCAACTTAGAAATGTACAGACTTAAAAACGTATTAAAAAAAAATCGGCAATATAAGGAAACCCAACTTGTGTAATTGCCCTCTCTTATTACCCTTTCAGTGTGACAGAGACTCGCAGTCGACGTTGGATTGCGTTTGGTGATAATCTCAAAGAAGAGCTAGTAGGAAAAAAAAAAAAAAAAAAACTAGATATAATTACAATACATACAAAAATATATGTATAAACAAGAGAATATGTTATCGATCGCTATAGCCCAGTTCCATGATAAACAAATCGTTAACAACGCAAAGTTTATTTACGGTTTCATCGATCATCGTATTTTTCCAAGTATGCTAAATTTTTTTGGTAATTACCTAGTATAAAAAATTATTATGAATTTGATCAAATCAACATACATCATAATTATGGGGAAACAAAATGCAAATTCCACTGAAAATAAATAGAAAGACTCACACCACGCAACAAAGGGGTGTTTACTACAAACCTATATCAAATGTATCACAAATTTCACAAATCAGTCCTACGATTATAACTTTCCCTTGACCTAAAGAAATGGTAATAAAGAAAGAAAATGGCGAAATTAAATTCAAAGAAACTCCTCGACAAAATCCCCAAAATCAAAGTTGCCGTTACAAGACTCAATGGCGTTAAGAACGTCTTGGAACACGGCGAGGCTACAAGGTACGACCAACATAACCTTCTGTTCGAAACAGTAGAACTCGTCGTGTGACTTGTCGAGAAGCATCCTAAACAAAGGATGATTCAAATAGCTTGTCGGAACCACGCGCCTCACGCGCTCTTCACCTACGTATACCGCAAATGTCCCCGTCGGAGTCTTCGTCGCCGTCACCGGAGATGTTTCGTCCGGCTCATTCGTCAAAAGAGACTCGTTGTGAGTTGACTCAGAGCCGCCTTCACCGCTTCTCGTCGTCGTTGTGTTGATGCTCTTCACTTTCTTGGCTAAATTCTTGAAAGAAGCTATTCTTTTCCCCAACATTTTTTTTTCTTATTTTCTATATGTATATACGATTTTTTCCCCCTGAAAATTCTTAGAAGAATTTAAGATTTTGAGGATGATCGAAAAGAGTAGAATAAGATGAAGAAAACTGAAGAAGAAGAAGATGGTTGGTGATTATATACCAAATATTAGATGTATCGAAGAGAACTGGCGAGCTTTTGACTTTATTTTATTTGTATTTTCGTTATTATATTTGTTTTTTTTTTGTCTGTGTTGACTTATAATAGTGGGGTGCATTTCTTGGCGGAGATAAATGTATCTTTATAAATAACATAAAAGAATTATCAGAAGTCCATATATCTCGTCGCAAATCATGGTTACGTGATATATGTCTTTGGAAAATATAGCACCACTTATTATTTTTAGACATTAGCTCATTACGCAATCAATACGGCCCGTGACATCCCTTATATATTATTAGGGAGGTGATTTCATAGAAAATTATGACATGGCACCAAAATGGTGACATGGAAATGTGACATGGCAATCACCTCTATGATGGGCCAATCACCTCTCTAATGAGCCAATTACATTAATAAGGCTTTAACAACATTGTTTGTAAAAGAATTGTTTTCATTTCCAAATAAATATTATATCGGGTATATTTCAAATATATTACGTAAATATCGGTCAAAATATCCTCATTATAAATTTATATTATCAATTCAAATATGGAAGTCTATACAAAACAAAGCCTCTAAAATATATGAGATTTATTGTCCATAGAGGATTTGGCGTATCAATTCAAATATTAGATCTTACCAATACAAACATTTTCTACTTAAAACTAAAAGAAATATTCCATCTTCCGAAAATTTGGCTATATGGACACACTAATTTCGAATAATAAGTTAATCCGCGTTATACGTTGATATTTCATATAGATGATAAGTTAACGATTAATTGCAAGAGAAAAATAAAATATAAAAAAATAGAGAGAATATAAAATTTAATAAAGAAGGTGAAGGAAAACAAAGTAAAATTAAAAATGGTAAACTAACAAAATAATTATCATGTAACTAACCAAATAAAAAAAACATGAAAATTCTAATAGTCCAAAACTAATAGAAAAATAAGAAAACTTCTAAAAGATAAAGTGAATATAAACAGTACAAAACAAAAAGTAGACAAAATATAAATTTCAATTAAGAAAATGGAAATAGTGAATGATAAAACAAAAGTGGTTGTATAAATTGAAAAAAACAAAAAAAAAAAGATAAAGAAAATATATTGAAATCCCAATCTAAAATTTTAATAGATGGATAACCAAGTTGAAGAAAAAACAAACAACTTAAATCTATAAGAGTATTCATAAAACAGTGAAAATGAAAATCTTCGACCTATGACGGTATTAGGAAGATTCAAACATGTTTAAAGTTTGCGACTATGAATATCTATGAAAATTTAAAAAACCCGATGAGATTTACCAATTATGAATTTATGTGTGATGTCAAAAAAATTCTTTATAAAATATTTCCTACGGGTCTTTCGAGATATTTCATATAGATGATAAGTTGATTTTTACATGTTTCCATAGAATCTATATGATCACAAACTTTCATATGTTTGATGAATACAAAGAAAATTGTTTTATATGTTTTAAACATAAGAGTTGTTTCTTTTTACTATTTGAATCAACTGTTATGTTTATAGTAAAAAGAAAATTAAAATACGCGGATTTTTGTTTAAAATGATAAGTTAATCCGCGTATTACTATTTTCTTATCTAGATGAATAAGGGGATTGAAAGAAACAACTCTTATGTTTATAGTAAAAAGAAAAATATTTAATCCGCGTATTATATTATCAATCTCGGTCAAAATATCCTCATTATAAATTTATATTATCAATTCAAATATGGAAGTCTATACAAAACAAATCCTCTAAAATATAGGGGATTTATTGTCCATAGAGGATTTGGCGTATCAATTCAATATTAGATCTTACCAATACAAACATTTTCTACTTAAAACTAAAAGAAATATTCCATCTTCCGAAAATTTGGTTATATGGACACACTAATTTCGAATAATAAGTTAATCCGCGTTATACGTTGATATTTCATATAGATGATAAGTTAACAATTAATTGCAAGAGAAAAATAAAATATAAAAAAATAGAGAGAATATAAAATTTAATAAAGAAGGTGAAGGAAAACAAAGTAAAATTAAAAATGGTAAACTAACAAAATAATTAACATGTAACTAACCAAATAAAAAAAACATGAAAATTCTAATAGTCCAAAACTAATAGAAAAATAAGAAAACTTCTAAAAGTTAAAACTATTTAGAAAAAAATAAAAATGTAATAGTCTAAACGAATTAGAAAAAAAATATAGAAAATCGAGAGAATAGAAATGGTAATAAAAATAAAGTGAATATAAACAGTACAAACAAAAAGTAGACAGAATATAAATTTCAATTAAGAAAATGGAAATAGTGAATGATAAAACAAAAGTGGTTGTATAAATTGAAAAAAACAAAAAAAAGATAAAGAAAATATATTGAAATCTCAATCTAAAATTTTAAGAGATGGATAACCAAGTTGAAGAAAAAACAAACAACTTAAATCTATAAGAGTATTCATAAAACAGTGAAAATGAAAATCTTCGACCTATGACGGTATTAGGAAGATTCAAACATGTTTAAAGTTTGCGACTATGAATATCTATGAAAATTTAAAAAACCCGATGAGATTTACCAATTATGAATTTATGTGTGATGTCAAAAAAATTCTTTATAAAATATTTCCTACGGGTCTTTCGAGATATTTCATATAGATGATAAGTTGATTTTTACATGTTTCCATAGAATCTATATGATCACAAACTTTCATATGTTTGATGAATACAAAGAAAATTGTTTTATATGTTTTAAACATAAGAGTTGTTTCTTTTTACTATTTGAATCAACTGTTATGTTTATAGTAAAAAGAAAATTAAAATACGCGGATTTTTGTTTAAAATGATAAGTTAATCCGCGTATTACTATTTTCTTATCTAGATGAATAAGGGGATTGAAAGAAACAACTCTTATGTTTATAGTAAAAAGAAAAATATTTAATCCGCGTATTATATTATCAATCTCGGTCAAAATATCCTCATTATAAATTTATATTATCAATTCAAATATGGAAGTCTATACAAAACAAATCCTCTAAAATATAGGGGATTTATTGTCCATAGAGGATTTGGCGTATCAATTCAATATTAGATCTTACCAATACAAACATTTTCTACTTAAAACTAAAAGAAATATTCCATCTTCCGAAAATTTGGTTATATGGACACACTAATTTCGAATAATAAGTTAATCCGCGTTATACGTTGATATTTCATATAGATGATAAGTTAACAATTAATTGCAAGAGAAAAATAAAATATAAAAAAATAGAGAGAATATAAAATTTAATAAAGAAGGTGAAGGAAAACAAAGTAAAATTAAAAATGGTAAACTAACAAAATAATTAACATGTAACTAACCAAATAAAAAAAACATGAAAATTCTAATAGTCCAAAACTAATAGAAAAATAAGAAAACTTCTAAAAGTTAAAACTATTTAGAAAAAAATAAAAATGTAATAGTCTAAACGAATTAGAAAAAAAATATAGAAAATCGAGAGAATAGAAATGGTAATAAAAATAAAGTGAATATAAACAGTACAAACAAAAAGTAGACAGAATATAAATTTCAATTAAGAAAATGGAAATAGTGAATGATAAAACAAAAGTGGTTGTATAAATTGAAAAAAACAAAAAAAAGATAAAGAAAATATATTGAAATCTCAATCTAAAATTTTAAGAGATGGATAACCAAGTTGAAGAAAAAACAAACAACTTAAATCTATAAGAGTATTCATAAAACAGTGAAAATGAAAATCTTCGACCTATGACGGTATTAGGAAGATTCAAACATGTTTAAAGTTTGCGACTATGAATATCTATGAAAATTAAAAAAACCCGATGAGATTTACCAATTATGAATTTATGTGTGATGTCAAAAAAATTCTTTATAAAATATTTCCTACGGGTCTTTCGAGATTATTTCATATAGATGATAAGTTGATTTTTACATGTTTCCATAGAATCTATATGATCGCAAACTTTCATATGTTGAGCAATACAAAGAAAATTGTTTTATATGTTTTAAACATAAGAGTTGTTTCTTTTTACTATTTGAATCAACTGTTATGTTTATAGTAAAAAAAAAATTAAAATACGCGGATTTTTGTTTAAAATGATAAGTTAATCCGCGTATTACTATTTTCTAATCTAGATGAATCTATAAAATCTTCGACCTATGACGGTATTAGGAAGATTCAAACATGTTTAAAGTTTGCGACTATGAATATCTATGAAAATTAAAAAACCCGATGAGATTTACCAATTATGAATTTATGTGTGATGTCAAAAAAATTCTTTATAAAATATTTCCTACGGGTCTTTCGAGATATTTCATATAGATGATAAGTTGATTTTTACATGTTTCCATAGAATCTATATGATCGCAAACTTTCATATGTTGAGCAATACAAAGAAAATTGTTTTATATGTTTTAAACATAAGAGTTGTTTCTTTTTACTATTTGAATCAACTGTTATGTTTATAGTAAAAAGAAAATTAAAATACGCGAATTTTTGTTTAAAATGATAAGTTAATCCGCGTATTACTATTTTCTTATCTAGATGAATAAGGGGATTGAAAGAAACAACTCTTACGTTTATAGTAAAAAGAAAAATATTTAATCCGCGTATTACGCGGGGAGTCATCTAGATGATAAGTTAATCCGCGTATTTTGATTTTGTTTCTCTCTTTCCTTTTAATTTAATAAAATAATTAAAACTTCAGTTACAAACTTATCTTAAAAATATATATTAAATAAAAACAAAAAATGATAATAGAGCATCATAAATTGTAAAAGATAAGCAAAAGATAAGTAAATACACAAACAGAGCATCATATATATTTCAAATTTTCGAACCTGTGAAAATTAAACATACACTAATGTAAAATGTTTTCCGCGCAAGGCGCGGGCGAGTCACCTAGTTTAGTTTAATAAATAATATGTTATCCTTGATTCAGGATTATATATATATATATATATATATATATATATATATATATATGGTCCTTTAATCAACGAGATGATTGCTTGTTTTACCAATAATTGTTTATAATTTTTTTAAGACCTAATACTAAAGTAAAGGAAAAAAAAAGAGAGTTAGTGATGCCAATGCCTTATCTATATATGTTGCATAACTATAATTATTGAATCCAATAAGCATTAGGTATATTTTGATATAATCCCGAGTATTGTTAAGTGATGTACATATATTTGCATGTGCATCTAACCATGTACATATATATAGTTTTAGTAGTAGGTAAGATGTCATTCTTAATGTCGTATTGTAGTAAAGTTTCAAAAACAAAATGTCGTATTGTAGTGTATAAGATATTTATATGTGTGAGTTGGAGACTTGGAGTCATGATCTAATTGCATATATGCATGAATTGATTGATTCCGGTAGTTATCCTCTCTTTTTAACTCATAATTTTTACTCTCATTAGAATAAAAATATGCACCTGTACTATATACAAAATTCGTAGATTTCAGACCCTTGTCGAGCTAAGGTAGCTAATTTTCTCTAGTAGGATGCGAAATTGCGAACTGCCGATATATTCTAAACTTTTTTGTTACTATAGATATGTTTTTCCTTGTAAATCTTTATTTTAGATGAAAGAACGGTATGATTTGATATATGAGGTTAAGTTTTCGTTATTTAATATGAAAGCTGAAGTGAAATGTTGGATTGAACATGGTTAAGATGTTTCTAAGTATATTGATGATTTTTGAATTTTATCAAGCATATTGTTAAATTTTTTTTTTTTTTTTAGTAATATTTTATGTGAGAGATCAATCTAACACCAATATTTTTATTTTAATTAAAATTATCAGTGTTTTTATATATTATAGATGATTATGTATAAACAAATGTAAGTAATTATGTATTGATAATCTCGTTTGCAGTATAATTTATACAAAATGATTGTAATACTACATGTTATCAAGAAAAAATCATAAAAATAAGTGATTATATATTTGACTAAAAAGCATATGATATGTAGAAAAGAATCATTCTCTAGCCGGCTCTTTAGGCCGGCTCCTATACAACAAGACCGATGACACCTTCTAGTTGTTACCATTATCTGTATAATAGTTGTTAATTATCATAGTTCTTTATTCATATTAAACTTTCTGCTTACCATTGTGGTCAACATGAAAATGGATTTTTAATTCCATCGTTTATATTAATTTTGCTTTTTAATGATTGGAATGAAACTGCTCAACACCAACCTCCTGGGTAAGTTAGGTTGAGAATATCTACCAAATTAGGTACGGGAAAATGAATATTAGAGGACTCATTCAATTTGTTGTATCTTCTTACACGTATGTAATCAAAGTAAATATTCTTACTTAGCAAATATTTATCTAAACTAATATCAACTAGTAATGTAGTGTCATAATTTATGCTAGTATCATCACTATGTAACTGCTATTTCGGTGTTTTAAGAATCCTAATTATGCATTAAGTGAACATAGTGAAGTGAAAATGCTTGTGGGAGTTGGATTCTCACAATTGAATTTGTAAGGTTCAATGGAGAAGTAGAAAGCTTTTATGGTTAGAAACCAAAAGACACAGACAAAAGATGAAAATTAGGTTTTATTAGTTGGAAAGCCGTAAACAGAGTTTCTGTAAGATATTTTGTGATCCCCTTATTATGAGGATGTACATAAGTATTTATAGTCTTTTAAGTCGGTTGGGCCAAACCCAATACAAAATATGAAGTTTCTCTAAGTTTTCTAGGTTTTCCATTTAAGCCACAACCATTAGATCGGCTGGGCCTTAATTGGGCCTTAGTCTTCTGGGCTTGATCACTAGGCTGAATTGAATTGGGCCACTACTTAAATCCTTGCTCATCTGGTTCAATCTTCGGCTAACTGGTTTGCAGGATAACCGGTTTGACATATACTTAGTCGTTTTAGGCTATCGATTCTTCAAGGAGAGTTTTGACCCCTACAATGCTAAATGAAGATAAACAAGACCCAACAACCAGATATGGACTAAACAAGACCAAAGCAAATCATAACCAAATTTAAAGAAATTCAAAATGCAAAAATTAACTAAAATCAAAGTAAAGTCAACCGTAGAGTCAACAAGTAAAAACTTGATCAAATATGGAAACTATGGGTTTTAGGCATAGCAATTAACGTAGGATGATATTACTAACTAATGATGCTAGCAGAGTGATGGCGCCGGAAAGAGTTAGAGTTTTTCTTTGGTTAGTTGGTAATCAGGCGATTATGACAAATTAAAAGAGGTACCGAAGACATTTATGTGAGACGGAGATTTGTCAAGTGTGTAAGCACTACAAGAAAACAAGTGGTTTTGCGACAGAAATAAATCCTCGCAAATTTGCGTCGTAGTTGCGACAGTTTTGCGACTAACAATCTTAATAACTCGCAAAACCGTCGCAAAATTTGCATTTGCGTCGACTTGTACGTTTGGACGCAAAACCGTCGCAAATTTTGCAACGAGTTTACGTCGATGTATATATTGCGACGGTTTTGCGTCGATTTGTACATATAGACGCAAAACCATCGCAACAAGTGCACCGAATTTGCGACGACTTAAGAGTTGCGGGGGCTTTGCGACGAAAGTAGGTTGAACACGTTTTAATTGATTCTTACTTGTTTATGAGTGTAATAATTTTAGTCGCAAATGAGTCGCAAAAGTTTTGGAAAGTCGTCGCAAATTAGTCGCAAACTGAAATGAAATTCTATAAAAACCACAAATGTATGATATTAACGAACACAACAAAGAAAACAGAAAAAAAAAAATTCTTAATCATCAATTAGTATGTCTTATCATGAAATATACACGACTCGAGGATGGATGTACAATCGCCATGATCCAGAAACCGGCGAAGTGACAAGAGAATTTAGAGAAGGGGTTGACCAGTTTTTGAACCAGACGGTAAACAACCAAAGGGCACATGCTGATGTTGCGACGACTCCCTCGCAAGGAGAGTTTAAATATACACGACTCGAGGATGGATGTACAACTGTGGATAGTTTGCGATGACTCCCTCGCAAAATCGTCGCAAAACCTAAACCCTAAACCCTGAACATATAATTTTTGGGTTACATGTTCTTAACATCCTTTATTGGTTATATTAACTAAAGAGTCAGTAGTATAAGCAATAAAAACTTTCTTATTGAAATTATTATAAAATCAATCTATCAACCGTGAGAAACATAAGTATATACATCATACACTTAGACAATGAATATGATAAATCTATCATTTACACCGATTTGCTGATTTTCTTCATTTATTGTCCGTCTTTGTTCGCTATATGCACAAGGGACCCAAAAACAAGTATATTTAGCATTTTGTATTCCTAAAATTGGTCTAGAAAACTCGAAACCCTAAACAAACCCTAAACCCCGTTTGCGGCGATTTTGCGACAGAACCATTATTGCGACGTTGTTGCGATGATTATAGCCTGATTTGCGACGATTTTGCGACAAATGTGGCGGTGAAAACAAAGTTTTGCGACGATTTTACGACGAAAGTGGCGGTGAAAACAAAGTTTTGCGACGCTTTTGCGACGGATACTCTCCTATATAAGCGCGAGCCCAGTCGCAAATTCCTCTCTCCCATCTCGCAAAACCGTTTCCTCTCTCTACAAATTCCGATTTCAAGGTACAAAATTCCCTCTTTTCTTTTAATTTATTTATAAATTTGTTAGGATTAAATTTTTGGAATTGTTAGAATCATAGGATTTATTAGAAAGGTTAGGATTATATTGTTGATTAGAATAATTAGGATTTTGGGAATTATTATAATTTTTAGGATTAGGATATTAAAATATTAATTTTTACTATTTATTGAATAATAGAATTTAGTAGAATGGTTAGTAATATGTTATGAGCATAATTAGAATTATGAGAATTATTACAATTGTTAGGATTAGAAGTTTAAAATGTTAAAATTTTAACATAAATTTTTATTAATTTTTTTATAATTTTAAATAATTGTAGATGACGGGTCGTACACCAAACGAGTACACTGACTTTCTACAGGGGGACCCTTCACGTAGACCTCCACGACCTGGATTTCATGCGCCTAGAGGCGACGGGTCTTCTTCTTCTGCGATTCCCGAGACTCAACCAACTCCGGAAGCTCCTCTTGAGGACGGTCGTAGAGTTCTGTCGATGGACGATATGACTTTTGCTCAGCTTCTCGTTAGTCCTGCACGCCGAGTACTTCCCGAGCTACATCCTGGGCCGTCCGGCAACCAATTGTGGTACTACATTTTCTTTTGAAAATATAATATTTTTTTTAATTACATTTATTACCTAACATGTTTTCAATTACTGTTTTTTTTCAGGTTCTCGCAAAACTCCGTCGTAAAGTCTATTAGGGAGATTATCGAGCGGGAATTCACCATGCTACATACGAGTTGGAAGTTTGTTCCCGAGGAGACGAAGGCCCGGAGGTACAAAACATTTGCGGTAATTATATAACTTTTTTTTCTTTCTTAATTTTTAAATTTATATTAACTTTGTTTTTCTTGTTTTTTTTAGCAAAAGTATTACTGGTTTAGCAAAAGTATTTCTTTGTTCAGCAAAAGTATTGATGCAAAAGCGAAGGCTCACTTCAACGACCAAATTGGACGGTGGAAAGCCAAGTGGAAGGAAAACCCAGATCCGAAAGTGTGTATGCCACCCTGGTTTAACCCGACCATTTGGGCTGGTCTTGTCGAGTTTTGGGAGAAGGAGAGTAGCAAGATCAAATCGTCCTAGTGTTCTTTCGCTCGATTGACGCCGGTTAACGGTGACCAGCCGTCAAAGCATTGTGCGGGACAGATATCTTATGAAGAGAACGCGCGATAGATTATAAGTTTTTATTGTTTTTGTTTTACGTATTACAAAAATAACATTTTAAATTATATTTTTATTTTTAGGCATTAAAAAAAAGAGCTCCCGCTACGATGCCAGAGGTTTGGGAGAAGACGCACCGCAGGGCGGATGGATCATGGATTGATCAACATGTCGAGAAGCTCCACGACGATGTGCTTAGCCGGGTCGAGGAACTAGCATCCCAGCCTACTCCCGATGGTCAGCCTACTCAGGTGACACCATTTGAGGTCAACCGCCTCGCCGCTGAGGTAAGAAAATATTTTAATTTTTAAATTTAATTTTTATTAGTAATTATAAATACATTATAGTCTTAACCCTTTATTTTTATTAAAATTATTATATTACTAAAAATGTTTTCAAATTTAACCTCCTCCTTTTTTTTCCTAAATGACTCCAAAAAACCGTAAGGGGAAGATGGCATTTGCAGGATCTATCCGGATAAATGAACATGGAGTTCCGTTTTGTCCCGTTTCCAGCTATGCTACTGATCCAATGTTGCAAAAGGACCAACTTCGAATGACAAAACAACAGGAGAAAGATGCAAAGATGATCAAGATGTTACAAGCTAGCGATACGGCCTACGATAGGATGTTCGGCCTGTTAGCGCAGACAAACCCCCTCTTAAACGAGTTGTTAAGGGAGAAGAGAGAAGCGGCAGCAGAGCAAGTGAGAGCGATAGAAGAGGAATACGAAGACTAGGAACCGATCGAATCACAAATTAATTTCGCTAAGATTTTATTTCGGTTTTATTTTTATGTTTTTAAACTTTTAAAACTTTTATGTAATTTTAATTAGTTTTTATATTTTAAATATTTTAAAATTAATAATTATTTTAATTTTAATTTTTTTTAATCAGATCTACATTCCCTCGCAATTTCGTCGCAAATTAATTACTCGCAAACCCGTCGCAAATAAAATGTCGCAAATTCGTCGCAATATTTCGCCGCAAAGTCGTAGAAAAATTACTATCGCAAAACCGTCGCAAAATAAATTGGTCGCAAAAAAGCGTTGAATTAAAATCGCCGCAAAAACGTCACAAAATGTTTGCCGCAAGTTCGTCGCTAAATTTGCTACGAATTTGTGACGTTTTTCAAATTTGAGACGAATATGCGACGATTTTGAGTTTGCGACGAGCCAGTCGCGACAAACTCAAAATCGTCGCAAATTTGAGTTTGCGACGATTTTGCGACGAATACTGCGGTCGCAAACGGGGGTCTTTTCTTGTAGTGAAGGGAGCAGTGGAGTCGATACTACATGTGATACGGGATTGTCCTGCAATGGAGGGAATATGGACTCGTCTTGTTCCTAGAGCTAAACAACAAGCTTTCTTTTCGAAGTCTTTACTTGAATGGGTGTTTGCTAATCTGTGTGACGGTGTGGATACGGTTGATGGACCATGGGCCACTTTATTTGCAGTTGCAGTGTGGTGGGGATGGAAATGGCGGTGCGGAAATGTCTTTGGTGAGAATAAAAGATGTAAGGATCGTGTGAAATTTGTTAAAGATATTGCCAAAGAAGTAGTGGCGGCAAATGTTGCTTTGTCTGGCTGTGTTGGTTCGGCGAGTAGAGTTGAGAGATTGATACGACGGGAGGCACCTTGTGGAGAGTGGATGAAACTTAATACGGACGGTGCATCACATGGTAATCCGGGGTTGGCCACAACAGGAGGTGCTTTACGTGATAGCGAGGGACACTGGTGCGGTGGGTTTGCGTTGAATATTGGGATATGGTCGGCAACATTGGCAGAATTGTGGGGGGTATATTATGGGAAAAGAGGATTACGAGATTGGAGTTGGAAGTTGATTCAATGATAGTTGTAGAGTTTCTTAAAACAGGGATTTGCGAGTCTCATCCGTTGTCTTTCCTGGTACGGCTGTGTCATGGCTTTTTATCAAGGGATTGGATATTCCGGGTTACTCATGTGTTTCGGGAGGCTAATTGTCTAGCAGATAGATTAGCTAATTATTCTTTCTCTTTACCGTTAGGATTTCATATTTTGATTTTGATTCCGCCAGACTTGGATTCGATCTTGAGAGATGATGTTTGTGGTCACTCTCAATCGCGACAAGTACGTGTATAAGTTTTTATTTTAAATAAATCTGGGAGATTCTCTCCCGGTTCTTCACAAAAAAAAAGAAGAGCCTAAGACTAATAATTCAAACTCAATCTAGTACATAAATCACTCAGATAGACCACAATGGCACAAATCCATTTGGTAACCATTAAATTATGGGTTAATTAGGTGAATATTAATTTTAAGATAGATAATTAGAAAACTAACATATGCATAATAGAATATAGGTAACTAGGAGAGAGGTAATAAATTGAGATAAAATTGTCTCTACGAAATTTATTTTTAAAAAAAATTCTCAAAAATCTCTCCTCAAAGAAAACGCTTTTTAATGAATTTTTGTTATCGAGCTCCCATAACTTCATACACAGGTTTGGACACATAGATATCCTTCTTTATTATGATAGTCATGTAACAAAATAAGAATGTATATAATCATCTATTCAAATATATATGTAATCAACTATTCATGTAAGTTATTTTGTACATAGTGATAGTGAACTAAATAAGGGATTATGTACATATAGTTTAATATAATAATTCACTATAAGTATATATGGCAATGGTTGTATACATTTTTTTTTTTTGCTAGACAATGGTTGTATACATAGTGATAGTCAACTATATATGATATACAATAAGTTTACTATACATACTGATAGTGAAGTATATAGGGAATTATGTACATATAGTTCACTATAAGTATATGTGGCAATGATTGTTGATAAACTTATTTTTGATTGAATAGACAATGCAACATCTTAAACTATATATTCCAATCTATGAAACAAAATAATGAGAGAGAATAAGAAGAATAAGCCAAATGCAACATTACATATAAAGAAGAAGAAGATGAAGGAGGAGGATAAGGACTAGAAGAAGAACGAGATGGACGAAAGAAGGAAAATAACGGTTATGAGAGTTTTTTTTAGAATTTGAAGGAAAAAAGGGTAAATTAAAGTTGTATTTCATTGTTTGGTTTTTATTTTTTTAAAGGTAACTATGTGATTGCATAAGAGTAAATTTGGAATTTTAACTAGGCTAAGTGTTAATTACTAAATTATGATTTATTAAATGTCAGATATTCATGCCAATTTTGAAAAAGCGGTGCGTGGCTACATAGAGTTTTTTCACGAGGTTCGTTTCCTACATCCCTGAGACCAAGTCCAGAATAAATCCACTAGAAAATGCTGCAACCTACAATTGCTATATGGCATACCACCACTCTTTTCTACATGGACACCATCAACAAATCTAAAAATCATGTATGATGGGACGACGCCACACACATGTGTGCATCTCACAATAGAACCCTAGGCGCGTAGGTTTTTCTGTGCCGCATCGGCCTATTTTATAACAATACCAAAACCCTAAGCTTCTCACGTGATCTTCAAGGCCTCACATGATGTTGGGCTTCACCTTTCTTGTAATTGGGCTTTCTAATTCGAGCAGAACCCAAACTCACTTTTTTCGTGTGTTGGAACTGATGTCTCGTTGTTTCAGCAGCTCATATCTTGATGCTTCAAACACTACAAGAAAACTGTATTTTAGCGTCGAAATTTAGCGTCGAATCTATTCCGAAGCTATTTTAGCGTCGATTTGGCGTCGTAATAGCGTCCACAACACAATTCCACGCTAAATCAACGCTAATTAGGGACGAAACATTTCGAAGCTAAATCGACGCTATATGGCGTTGATTTAGCATCGGAAATCTAAGTTCGACGCTAAATCGATGCAAATTTAGTGTCGATTTAGCGTCGACCGTATAGCGTCGAATTTAGCGTCGAATATTGGCGTCGATAACACAATTTGACACTAAATCATCGCCAATTAGGGACAAAACATTTCGAAGCTAAATCGACGCTATATTGCGTCGATTTAGCATCGATTTAGCATCAAAAATTTAAGTTCGACGCTAAATCGATGCAAATTTAGTGTCGATTTAGCGTCGACCGTATAGCGTCGAATATAGAGTCGAATATTGCGTCAAATTTGGTAGGTAGATGACACATTTAACACGGATTCACCTACTTATTTAGCGTCATTTAGAAACGACACAAAAACGACGCGAATTCGATGCAAAATCGACGCAAAGGAATTTGATGCTAATGCGATGCTAATATTCGATGCAAAATCGATGCTTAAATCTCCTATATATACCCACCCACCACCACCGTAAGGAATCAGTTCAGAGTTTCAAAAGAAAAAACAAAATTTGAATTCCGAAAAACAAAAAAAAAACTTTTCTCCCTAATAATTTTTTTTAAAATGGGGGATATATATGAACTAAGACGGTGGATGTATCGACGTAAAGATGAAAATGGTGGCCTTTCAGAAGAGTTCCTCAAGGGCCTTGAAATTTTCATGGCTCAAGCGAGTAGTGTGCCTACAATTCAACGGACCGGAGTGATGGTGTGTCCGTGTCGGAAGTGCAAAAATTCGAGGCCACAGACAATCGATACGGTTGGTACGCATTTATTTAATAGAGGGTTTACACCTGAGTATTATGTTTGGTTTTATCATGGAGAGGGATATGACGATGAAACTTTGGGTAGTACTAGTTATAAACCTATGGATCAGGGTCAGGGTTATTCGAATGAACAATATGATGGGAATCAATTTGTTATAGAAAATGATGATCATGATGTCGGGTTAGAGCATAATAGGTTCAAAGAAATGGTAACCGATGCATTTCCTGGAGTTATGTCTACTCCTGATGTTGCTGAGGAACACAATTTAGATGCAAAAAAAATTTATGATATGCTTGATTCTGCAAAACAACCAATCTATGAAGGTTGTAGGGAAGGTCTGTCTAAATTTTCGTTGGCATCTAGGATGATGACAATAAAGTCTGATCATAATCACTCTGAGAGTTGCATGGATGATTGGGCATCTCTTCTAAGAGAATATTTGCCAGAGGGTAATCAAGCTGTTGAGTCATATTACGACATACATAAACTAGTCTCTAGTTTAGGATTGCTCTTGCAGATGATAGATGTTTGCATTGACAATTGCATGATATTTTGGAAAGATGATGAAGGTCTGCAGGAATGTCGATTTTGCCACAAACCAAGATTTGCCCCAAGGAGCTGGTAGAAAAGTGTCGTACCAGAGAATGTGGTACCTGCCCATAACAGATATGCTACAAAGGTTATACCATTCAGAACGTACAGCTGCATCAATGAGGTGGCATGCGGAACATTCAACTATTGAAGGAGAAGTTCATCATCTTTCTGATGCAAAAGCTTGGAAACACTTCAAATCGGTACACTCTAATTTTGCTAAAGAGAAGTACAATGTTTATCTTGGCCTATGTACAGATGGTTTTAGTCCATTCGGTATGTCTGGCAGGCAATATTCTTTGTGGCCGGTTATATTGACACCTTATAACCTTCCGCCTGATATGTGCATGCAGAGGGAATTTCTGTTTTTGAGTATTATAATCCTTGGTCCGAAGCATCTAAGAAGATCTATTGATGTGTTTTCACAGCTGCTGATTCACGAGTTGAACATGTTGTGGTCTCATGGGGTTCGTACTTTTGATTACTCTAGGAAAAAGAATTTTACCATGCGAGCTGTACTTATGTGGACGATAAGCGATTTTCCAGCCTATGGAATGTTATCTTGTTGGACAACACATGGTAGGTTATCATGCCCGAATTGCCAAAATGAAACATATGCATTCCAACTAAAAAATGGTAGAAAATCTTGTTGGTTTGATTATCACCGGAGGTTTCTCCCTATGAACCATCCATACCGGGGGAACAGGAGGTTGTTCACAAAGGGAAAACGTGTACGTATCCCCCCACCTTCATATATTTCAGGAGAACAAATTGAAGGTCAACTTGATTATTGGGGAGCTCAAGACACAGCAAAACGTGGTGGTAACTGGCTTAATATTCCGACCAATCTCCCAGACGGATACCTTGAAGAACATAATTGGCATAAGAAGAGCATTTTCTGGGATCTACCGTAGTGGAAGGATCATCTGTTGCGCCACAATCTTGTTGTCATGCACATTGAGAAAAAAATTTTCGATAACATCATGCACACCATCTTAAACGTTCCAGGCAGGTCTAAAGACAACTTGAAGTCTAGACTGGATTTGCCTCTTATATGCTCTAGAGTTGAGTTACATCTCACGGGAGATTGGAGAGCTCCAGTGCCTAGCTTTAGATTGTCAAGCGAAGGCAAACCAACATTCTTCAACTGGGTTTCCACCGAAGTTAAGTTCCTAGATGGATACGTGTCAAAACTCTCTAAGTCTGTGGAGCAAGGGAAAAAAATTTCTGGTATGAAGAGTCATGATTGTCATGTGTTTATGGAGAGATTATTGCCTTTCGCCTTTATAGAACTTTTGCCAACGAACGTGCATGAATCACTTGCAGGTATATTTTGTATGACGATATTTAAATATGTAAACAAATTATGTGTCGAAAATAACATTTGTGTTTTGGTTGATATTGGATTTTGGGTTTAGGTGTTGGAGCATTTTTTCGAGATCTGTGTGTGCGAACTCTTACTCAGGATGGAATTCAACAACTAAACAATAACATCCCAATATTGTTGTGCAACTTAGAGAAGATATTCCCTCCATATTTCTTTGATGTGATGGAGCATCTTCCTGTCCATCTTCTTCACGAAGCCGATTTAGGAGGGCCCGTTCAATTTCGTTGGATGTATCCTTTCGAGAGATTCATGAAACACTTAAAAGGAAAGGCAAAAAACCTAGCTAGGGTTGAGGGATCAATTGTTGCGGGCAGTTTAACCCAAGAAACCTCTCATTTCAGCTCATATTACTTCCCTCCAACTGTCCGGACACAAAAAAAGAGCTCCACGTAGGTACGACGATGGTGGCATCGCACAAACGTATCCAGTTTCAGATGTCCCAGATATATTCTGTGCAGTTGGTAGGCAGGCCGAAATCATAAGAGAAGAAGATTGGTCCTCGTTCGAAGACTACAATTGTGCACACACATATATTCTCTTACAATGCGACGAAGTTAGCCTATTTCTAAGGTACATATTATAATTCCCAACTATGGATTGAGGTCAAAAGAGTTATTTTCGTACTTATATATGCTAGGAAACATATATAACAAACACATTTGTTATAACCATATTTTCTATTAGTGAATTCATTCGCCAAGTTAATGAGGCTTTCCCAAATGCATCCGCCGATGAGATTGAAAATCGTAAAGATCTACACTTTGCTAAATGGTTGAGGACTCAGGTATATAAGTTAAACACAAAATTATATATATCTAGTTTCCATAAAAACCTATATGTACAATTTGTGTATATACTACTATATTTACAATGTGTATTCTGTAGGTTGATTATGCAGACACGTCATACCCTGTATGGTTTAGAGAGTTGATCCAAGGTCCATTGGGGAAAGTTACGTCATCTCCAATGTATTTTACACGAGGTTATGTGTTTCATACGTTCGAACGTGGCAAAAATAGAGCAACTGCGAACTATGGTGTGGTAGTTCGAGCCGGGGACACGGATTTTTATGGCATTATCCAAGACATTATTCAAGTGCAATTCTCTGGTTTGGTTAACTTAAAGTGCACCCTTTTCAAATGCGAGTGGTTTGATCCAGTTGTCGGGCGAGGGGTTCGAGTAGGAAAGTTTGGTGTCATCGATGTTAATGGATAGCGTTCTTATGCAAAGTATGATCCATTTGTTCTTGCATCACAAGCGGATCAAGTATGTTTCATTCCATATCCACGTGTCAGGAAAACAGGGATTCCATGGTTATCTGTGCTTAAAATGTAGATGTGCTAAGTTATAGATTTGAATTTAGATTTAATGAAATATATTTATGTAAAGTCAAATAAAACTAATTAAGGAGTTTTTTTTTATGTTAAAATAATTTTTTTAAATGAAAAATGAATTTACAAGTTATTTTACGATAATTTAAAATAATTTCATAAATGTTAAATTTATTTCAAAAATATTATATTATTTCCTAAATTTTAAATTTATATTTTACATTTTTAAATTTAATAAATTTGTTTTATTTTATAGGGTGATCGACGTCGTCCTCCTTCATACGGCGAGTTATTTGGCGAGGATGCTTCGATTCCCGGATCCGATGGCCGTCGCGGATCCGGATCAGCATCGGGGTCGGGTTCGCAGGCTGCGAACTATTGTCCATGAACTCCGCCACGAGCTCCGCCACGAGCTCCGCCACTAGCTCCGCCACCGCCTCAGCCAGAGCCTCATCCAGAGCCAGAAGAAGGCGAAGATGATCATCCCGATGACCACAATGAGCCCCCTCCACCGCCAAACGCGCCTCTTATGATGCAGATTTCTGAGCTTCTCCGCCAACCTGGACGTGAGACACGGCTTAGGATTATCCATCCGTTGAGGCCTCGTGGTACATTATGGTATGTTTTAATTTTTTTTCAATATTACTAAATAAATTTGTTTTGTGTAATTAATTTTTAATTACAAGTTATAATTAAATTATTAACATTCTAATATTTTGTTTAATAGGTTTACGGATAAAAAGGTTGCGTGTTCGGTCACCAAGGCAATCAAGGGCGACTTCACTATGGTCCATCCTAATTGGAGCATGACGCCGCAGAATGTTCGGGATATTTGGTTCGAGTAATGGGCGGTAAGTCATTTTATTTTATTTTATTTTATTTATTAAATTATTTGATTATAAATATATTCATAACATTATTCGTATTTTTGTAGCAAGGGTGGCATTGGGAGGAAGCTCATACTTTCGAAGTGCGAGCGGCGTTCGAGCAGAAGGCCCTAAAGCATCTCAACGGTTATGTCGCGAACTTAAAGAAAGCGTGGGGCAAGAAAGGCGATGAGGCGAAGCCGCTCGGGATGGATCCCGATGTTTGGTCGAGTCTAGTGCAGTATTGGGAGGATCCCAAATCGGTGGTTAGATCGGGGAAGTGTTCTGCATCCCGTCTCACGCCGGTGGCCGAAGGAGATGGACCTTCAAAGCATTGTGCGGGTCCATCATCATACGCCACAGTACGACTGGACATGGTAATATTTGTATTAAATTAATTTATTTGATTATTTATATTGTAAATATTTATTTATTATATATTTCATTTTAATCTCTGTTTATTTTTGTTTAACAGGCTGATGGAGGTGAGCTTCCTCCGATGGTTAAAGTGATGGAGAAAACTCATCGGAGGAAGGATAGGACGTTTGTTACGCCTCAAGCGGAACAAACGTTCAACGCGTACAATCCACGACTGGAAGAGCTAGATGAGTCTGTCCAGTCTACGATGGGTCTCGAAGATTTCGATAGACTTTACGAGGAGGTAATTTATTAGGTTTTTATTTTATATAATAACTTATTTTTAATTATAACTTATTTTTAATTATTATTTTATTGTATAACACTTTTATTTTTTAGGTTGCACCGAAGAAGAAAGGACGAACGATGGGTGTGGGATCCATCAAAAATGTCCCGGCAGCTTGTTCGTCTTCTCAATATTCTTACTCGCCGGGTTCGTCGTCTCAGCCGCGTGTGACCGCTGAGTTGCAAGCTGCTAGAGCTGAGATTGCGGAGCTACATGGCCATGTCTCGTCATTGGGCAGTCTCTTTGACATCATTGCAGTGGATAACCCGACATTAGCCACTGCCTTGCAACGGATGAATCGTCCTCCACCGCCTCCTACACCTCTCGGTGCAACGCAATTCCACCAAGAGTTCGAAGATATCGTGAACCAAAGGACCCAATAACCGCCGTCGGATTAGCGTTTTAATTTCATTTGTAACGGATAATTATATTTTGTATCGGATAATTTTTAATCTTTATGATAATAATTATAATAATTTTAAATTTATAATAATTATGTATAATAAATTTTTTTAAAAAAAAAATGTTATCAATCGACGCTAAATCGATGCTGATGTAGCGTCGACAACTGATTCAATCGACGCTAATTCGACACTAAACTAGCATCGATTTAGCATCGATTGAATCAGGTGTCAACGCTAATTCGATGCTACATCAGCATCGATTTAGCGTCGATGTAATCAGGTGTCGACGGTAATTCGACGCTACATCAGCATCGATTTAGCATCCATTTACCATCGAAATGTTTCGATGCTAATTCGACGCTAAAGTGACGTCAAATTAGCGTCAAAATATTGTGTCGGAGTAGCGTCGAATATCCGACGCTAAATTAGGGTCGAATTAGCGCCGAACTTCATTTCGACGCTAAAATAGCGTCGAAAATGAATTAGCGTCGACGGTTTAGCGTCGAAATGTTATTCAACGCTAAGAGGTTATTGCGTCGAAATAGCGTCGAAATATGCCGACGCTAAATCAGTGTTTTTTTGTAGTGAAAAACCTCTCTTTCAAATTTTTCTTTTATTAACTAAATATTTAAATTGCAATTAAATTATCAATAATAATTAAGCATAAGCTCATAAAGTCAGTAATCACCTTAAGCACCAATTCTCATTGGTTAATAATAAAAATCAAGATTAAACTGGTTTAGACATTTCATCGAACACATGCAGGTATGAAATAACCAAAAGCTAGATTTTGATTGATAAGTATAATCTATCATTAAAAGCACTCCAATCTTTTGCAATCCTAAGAATCTAACTCTACAAATCACTAATTATTCGTCAAACGTCTTAAAAAACTTCTCACTAATCATAATGCTAACCATAAAGAAAATAATATACAAAGACATAAAACATAACATAAATAGAGATTGATAAAGAAAACTTCACCAAATTAGATGAAAAGTGCAAAAATCTAAGCAAAATATCATAAGTAGCACTAATAGAAAAATGTCTAATCAAAGCTATGTTTTCTATGTCTTAAAACATATTTATATCAAATGGAAATGGAACCGGATCGACTCATCTTGATCAGAGTTGGATCATAAAAGTTTGGCTTGGAGAAGATCCATACCTAAGGTCGGACATCAGTACTTTTTGATAACCAAGGGTAATCCGGATTTTACCACCCGTTCAATCCCCACGATGAGTGTATCCGTCGAATAGTTCACTCACCGAGTCTTCTAATTTCTGTCGTCAGCAATATATATTTATTCAACTATAAAAATCTATTAATCTTGTTTATGAAAAAACTATAAATGTAGATTGTAGGAGAGACGAGAAAACGTAGTTTGGGGACGTGACCAGAGAAAGAAAAAAAAAGGTATGGGTTGGGGCGGGAAAATGATGAGAGGTGGTGGAGAAAAGGGAAAGAATCATTAGACCATAATTTTTTTGACTTTCTACAAGTCAGAGGTCGAGTAGGCCCCAAGAACTCAAGTGATCTACATCTACTTATAAATCTGTGGACTATGGTGTTTTTCTTTACGTGACGCGAATTTGAGATTACATTTAATTAACATGTATCAATCGGCTAACTCTATGACTTTTGACTCTCATCTCCTTTCTTCGAATATATTTGGATTTAGTTTTTGAATCTATTTACTTTCGCCTCTATTCTTTGAAAATGTCTTAGCTTCTGAGTCTTAAGATATGTTTTTGTCTTCAAAAATGACTCTACTCAGTCTTTTGAGTATAATACGATCAGAAATTTTCAAATATATATACTTAAGCTATACATGCACCTGCTTAAAATGTTTGAAGTAATTTATCCTATGTAAAGTCTATGTCTATGGTCTATCGAAACGATTCATTCCCCACACACACACACAAAAATTCATACTTTAAACGAGTATAAACATTTTCTTAAAAAATAAAATATTTGGCAATATAAAAAAAATCTACTTCAATATAGTAGTAAGTTCCATCAGATAACAAAAGAAAATCGTTTGCAGTCGCTTAGTATAAGTGTAACATGACTAGGACTGTCAAAATGAATCAAAACTCATGGACTTATCCATCTAATCCAATCCATGAACCCTAATAGATTGAGAATTTTGATCTTAATGGATTAATGGGTCAAATGTTTATGAGATCAAATGGTTTGGATTCAAATGGGTTAAACTAAAAATGAATTAATGGATAACCCATTTCAATCCATTAATTTTTCTAAATTTTTTTTTAAAATAATTAAATAGATTAATGAACTAAATAATCTCTCTCTCTCTGACGGACGATCAACTAATTTACTCCAAAGCGATGTGCTCCTGTCTATCATACTCCTGTTACACTATTCTACTCTTTCCGTGTGGGAAACCCAAATTACCCTTAATAAGCTGATTTTGTGCTGAAATCTGTTTAAATAAAAACATATTTTATCTGGACCTATAGGAAAATTTGGGGGGAAAACCCAAATTTTTTCCTCAAATCGTGTTTTCCTCGTTCTAATCGTCGGGTTGGTGAAAGGGAGCTCCGCGTGACTCGCTTTTGTTCTGGAAGTTCGCAAAAGGTCCAGCGAGTGTAACTCTCATAATTTTGAAGGTAGTACAAAAAGAAACTCGATTCCTAGAGCTCGTCATTATCGGTTTTGGAGCTCGTCATTGAAACTTTAATCTTGGGTAATTGAGGTGAGTTTGTAGTTGTGAGAGGTCGTGGAGATGGATTCAATTAAAGCTTTATTTAATTGGATTGAATGGCTTTATTTAATTTGATTGATTGGATTTGCGAATTTTACATTTTTATATTGAAATGTGATTCGAGCTAATTCGATTTTGATATTTTGACTGAATTAATTTGGGAATTAGTGGATTTTTTTGTGTAAGCTTTGTAATTAAAGGTTTGGATTGGATTAATTAAAGCTTCGGATTGGATTAAAGGTTGGGATTGGTTGTGTTGTTAGTTAAGCATTGTATTGACTTTGATTTGTGCAGGTACGATGAACAAAATAGTGATACATGCTGAATACGAAGGGAAATACGTGGGGAAAAGGAGATAGGATTAAATGGGATTCAAAAAAAGCTACGGTGTACGCTTTAACGTTTAAGGAGGAGATAACAAATGAGATCTTAGTGGGTAGGATATGCAAGAAGATATGCATAGATGAAGGTACGACAAATGTGAAACTGAGTTACATTCCATTGGTATTGAAACCTCCAAGAATTTGTTTAACTGTAGATATTTGTTTAAATGTAGATGATGATGATGTTGATGGATACGTATGGGGTACGGATAAAATGCATTGTAGGAGTTCTCTGAATGTGGAAGTAATTCAGTTCAAGGAGAAAAGTTTAACGGAAGAGAGTTCAGTTGGAGTTTATAAGGATTCAAATGTTTCCATACGAAGAAACAGAGAGAAATGGTGAAAGCAAGTAATGGGGAAGCATGCATAGAGAAGAATGATGAAGCATAGACAGAGAGGATTGGTGAAGCAGAGACATAGAGGAATGATGCTCTGATGGAACATGGTGAGAATGTTGTACCATATATTGAGCTTCCTAATGAAGAAGGACAACAGTTTGTAGAGGAATGAGATGATGGTACTGGACTGGAAATAAGGTAAGAATTTGTGGCAAAAAAAGAATTGCAAAACATATTGTTGAGAGCTACACTGAAGGAGTGTTATGATTATGATATTCTAAACTCTGATAGTTGGATATACGTAGTTAGATGTAGTGCAGAAGGGTGTGATTGGTATCTACGACTGTCAAGGCCTTAGTTTTCAATCAATGAGATTTGGTCTGTTAAAACATACATGAATCGACGTACATACTCTCGTGCAACCAAGAGTACAAGTAGCACTAAAAAGAAAGAGACTCCACAATTAGTTGTTGATATTATACATGAAGAATTTCCAGGTGTAATGGAAACCCCACCTTCTAAACTTCTTGTGGATCTGGTTCACTCCAAACCCAGAGTTATTTGTCATATGAAACTGCAAGGCGAGGAAGAAACCTAGCTGCATTAATTATATGTGGTAGTCCAGAAGATAGTTACAAGAAGTTGCCTGCTTATTTGAACGAATTAGAGAAGATAAATGATGGTACTATAACAAGTTTGTTTTTGGATAAAGAAGATATATTCAAGTACTTATTCATTGCGTTGGGTGCTTAATTACTTCAAAGGGTATAAGGTGATGAGGAAAGTTATAAGTGTGGATGCAACCTTCCTCAAGTATGGTGGTGTTCGAGTGTTTGCCATGGCTCAAGATCCTAATCGTCACCATTATCCATTAGCATTTGAGGTCCTAGGTGGTAAGAATGATGCTAGTTGGGGCTAGTTTTTCAAGGAGTTGTTGAAAGTTGTACCATATGAAGATGAATCGGTTTTTGTCTCTGATTGGAATGCTAAAGGCAATTGCTATGGTGTACAAGAAGTGTACCCATGGGTATTGTGTGTTTCAGTTGTCATAGAATGCGAGAGAAAGATCTCCTAGTAGAAGTAAAGAGTATGTTGGACAGAATTCCTTGTTTGATTTCTCCGATTTATCTCCTAGTTAGCCTAGTTAACTTTCTCTTTAACGGTTTCGAAGTCAAGAGGGAGATCGAGGGATTTGATAGAGATAAAAACTGATTTTGAAACCAAAAAAATGTTAGGGATTTCGAGAAATTGGGGATTTATCCGACTCGACCTGGTTTTGTTCCGGATTGCTCACATGTCGGGTGGATACGCGAGGTTGTGTCGTAATTTCGTTAACTTTCCTTTGTTTTTTTTTTAAATTTACTTGGTTTCGAATAAAATAAATAAATAAATAAAATTTGAAATATAACAAGAGTATATGGGCATTTGACTTTCTCCAGAGGAGCTTTCCAGACATTGACTCCTCTCAGACGTCAAAATAATAGAAAAAATCTCTCTCATTTCAGATCTTTGATCTTCGTTATCTCACTCTCTTTGATCGAAACAAATCGATTTCGTCGTCTTTTGCATTGAGTGTGAATAGAAATATTCAGAAAGCCTTTTCCCGGCGAATTTTTCCGACGAAGAGACAAATGGAGGTGGGAAACGCTCCAACATCAGAACCAGCTTACTCATCTCACTGAAGAGCATCGTTCTTATTCGATCATGTAAAAATGTTGGTGGTTTATTTGATTTTGTGGGTTGATTGTGTGCATTGATTCATTTGATCGGAATATGGAAACGTCGCTTTAGCTTAATTAGTTTGAATCATGCGTTTTTTTCTATGGTGAATTGATTGTTTGAATCATGTGTTTTCTTCTATGGTGAATTGATTAGGATTATGAAAACGAGTTGTTTGTTTCCCTTATCTTTACTCTATCATTTCTCTCTCAAATTAAGTGAAGTATTGCAGATTTGAGAAAATATATTAGTTGAATCTTGAGAGAGATTTGCCTGCTGCACTTCTTTAAATGTACTTCAGTTTTAATGTCATTTTGTGATTCCGAGTCTTACTGAAATTTAGTATTATTGATTAAGCACCAAGTTACATGACTATATTGTTTACAGTATATCGTATTTAATTTTTTTTTTTTTTAAACGTCTGAAATGTAAAATAATCCAAAGAAAATAGTTTGAAACACCAAACAAAAACAATAACAAACTTAAGAAAGCTGGGAAAACATCACACCCAATGACAAGGGTCAAAGATGTTAAATCCTTGCATCAAAAGCGATTCTATCGTGGAGCCAAGCCGGTCCTCCAAGAGAGAGATACGAATTGAATCTTCCGTCACGAAGAACACTTTTAGATATTGCTCGAGCAACCAAATTTGAGCTTACCGATTCCACTTCAAAAGATACCGAATCAAAACAAGATTGAATAGCCGATATACGCGCCAAATGAACTCTATATCTTGGCCAATCTGTTGGTTTATCGTATTTAATTTAGGTAGATTATTTTTCAGTAACGTGATATAGTTATTAATAAATTTGTATGGTATGACATAACAAAATCACTTGAATATAAAAACGCGAATAAATCGTATATCATTAATCATTATTGTTTTACTTTCCATTATTCCTCATTTGTATACTCATTTGTCAGATCATCATCCTAGAAAATTTTCAAGATAGGCTACTTAATGCCTTTTTTCAAAAATGCCACTTTTTTAAAATGTCACTATTCAAAAAAATTAATATCATTTATATTTGGATTAATTATGTTATATTAGGGTTTAGTTTTTAGAGTTTAAGGTTTGTTAGTGATCAAAACATTTTTTAAGATTAAAAATTTTGAGATATAAGTTTTTAAATTTTTTTTATAAATGGCATGTTTATAAAAAGATAATTCAATAGTGGCATGTTTGCAAAACATAATTCAAAAGTAGCATTTTTTAAATTGTCCCAAGATCCTATAAATACAAAATCACCATTCATTCTCCATGAACTATCAAACTCATACAGTATGTTGCATGGAATCAGAACCAGATACGTGGAATCAAAGTGTTAGGAACGCAAAATCCATTTTTTTAATAAATTTTTAGGAAGCGGGTACGTGTTGGAAGCGTGAAAGTATTTTTCATATATACGTGTAATAAAAATTGATATATCAAATTATACGAAAAATACACCAACTCAAGTAAATAACAATTTGAAAAAATCATAACATTTACAACATTGTTTTCATCGGCTCTATATTCCTCTAACACTTTTAAGTTTTGGAATCAAACAACATGATTCATATTCCTCCTACACTTTTAAGTTTTAAAATAGAGTTTTTATTTCTGCAAATAAAAAATACTATAAATATTTTTAAATTGTTTTGTTATTTATTTTTTAACAGTTCCAATATAAAAAATAGGAGCTTCCATAACGGGATCGAAGCTTCCAAAACGAAATTGAAACTTCCAAAATGCTTCCAAATTTGATTTTTTAGGAATCAGGCTTCCACCGTACTTCCGAAAGCTTCCAAAAGCTTACATTTTCGATTCGGTTTCTGAAGTAAGAAGTGGACCTTGAACTAAGCTTCCGTGCAACCTACTTCATACTTTCCAGCTTAGCATTAGTCCATTCTAATTGCTTAACACCATAAAACAAACGCAACACTGACACGTACCCGTATTATTATTGTATCAGATCTAAGATCTCGGTTCTCGAATACTAGCGTGTGTTTCATTCAACCAGGACCAACCTTAATCTAAACGTTGTTGGAAATGAGACCCTATTTTGGTCATTTTTAGTAAAACTAATATTTAAGTTTGAAATGTTATATACAGTATTTGCCTTGTTTTCAATATGCCAACCCATATGGAGCAGACGACATCCACTAAATTATACTGTATATCGGTGATGCATGCATGCAAAATATGTCATTTCATATCGACTCATATCACTTCTTTTTTTTTTTGAAACTTATTTTGCTAACATCTTGCATCGAATGAAATCTCATACTAGTTGATTGCCTGGTGAAAGAAAATGTTTGATAAACAATCCAACCACTAAATTAATGTCCATCTTCGCAGTCCCGGCCCAACAAATTTTAAAGTTCTATGACCTTTTTTTTTTGGGGGATCCTGGTTTTAAAATATAATAATTTGGACTTTCTCTAGTTTCTCCAGGAAAAAAAAATAGGCCTTATTTTATAGGTTTTGTGAATAAGTAAATGGGTTCAAATTTCCAAAGCAATTGAGTTATTTACTTTACCAGATGAGCGATACACGTAGAAATAATTAAATGATACGGCGAAGCTGTGATGATAATTATTTAAAATGTAATAAAAATAGGAGGGAATTATATAGTTTACTGGGAGATAGCATATGCGTTTAACAAACAATAATGACTTAAATGCTTAATTATTTAAAAATATTAATTTACAAAATTCAATGATATTAATGTTAATTTACTGAAAAAATAATTAGTATTTAAATTTTTTATATAAATGGATGAAAATATTACAATTTTTTTCTATGTATAAAATTAATAATATTATATATAATTAGGGAGTTCTCTCTCCATCTAGAGTGTCCACATAACCAAAACTACTTTTAAACTATTTACTTTTTATATTATGTTCATTAAATACATGCTAAATCATATTAATTATTTTTTCTAACTAATAAAAAATTAATTCAATTAAAAAAGTGAATTACTAAGTTAAAAGAATGAAAATGAAATGAAATTTTATATATATAAGAATATTCAAGATTTTATAAGTAATAATAATATGAATTTATATCTTACGATAAAATATATATTACACATACTAAAATATATATATATATATATGCTTATGAATTAAGTGATACAATAAAAAATAAAATGAGATGACCATATTAAAAGAAAATAAAACAAAACAAAACAAAATTAAATTGATTTTAATATTTAAAACAAAACATAAAATATGAAAAGTTTATTTCTTATTAAAAGGTTTTCACCTCAATTAAAAACAAAGTCTCAAATTAAATCCATCTTACATTTTTTCAACTACACATTATACTTATAAATTAACTTAACTCCTTGATTTATGACCCTATTAGGAAGAACAACTTTTACAAAATAATATTCTAAAATCTAAGTATTTTCCTATGATGAACAAATATATGGTAGATCTAGAAGACAATATATACATATTTGATGAAAACAATATCATAATTTATAAATAGAAATTTTGTTAATGAATAGTTTAGATACAAAGTGAAGTCATTTTTAATTTTATCAAAAAACCCCCTCAAATGGCTAATAATAGATAGATTAATAATAAAATGTGATAAATTTATATGAACATGAAAAACAAAATTCAGTGTCCCAATATATGCATTCTCACTCCATATGGAGTATCCTCATCATAAAAAAAATGGTAGAATAAAATTTATAGTAAAAATTCATGAATTCATGTTTATTTATATTTATTACTACTTATAATTATTAGAGATTGGAATTAAATTAAAACAAAAATACTAACAGTATACAAAATATGAAATTTTATAGGAAGACGAAACAAAAATAGATGTACGGAGAAAAACGAAATTAGGTTGAAACATGACGAAAGCAGTTTTAGTGAAAAAGTTTACAAAGAGAATTTGACTAAACCGTAGAAAACATTAATTTACAAGACTAACATAAAATCTTTTAGATTTCATTCATTGAAATTTCATAAAATATATGACATAGATTATGGATCATGGTAATCAGATTTTAAGATGATAGAACAAAGAACAAATTTTATCTAAGACGCAATTCGCTACAAAACTTACCTTCAAGATCGCTTGATGAAATCATAGAAACCACATGAAAAAATTGAAAACTCTAGAATTGAAACACTAAAGTAAGCACAATCGTAAAATAAGCTTAAAATTAAATCACCTAAAAGGAACTAACATTAAAAAGGCTCCATAATAATTACAAACAAAACAAAAAGTGTTAGCTAAAACTTTTCAACAATAAACCCAAAAAACTGAATACATGACTGATATGAAGTATTGAGACTGTTAGGTGTTGGATGCTCTTCGTAAAATCAAAAGTATATGATATAAATAGTTTTTGGTGCAACTAAAATATTAAACACACATAGCTTTTTCTATTGATCTATTACAAATTATAAATACATATTATGGTGTTTAGAGTAATCCAAAATGTATAACAACTATATGTACCCACTAATATCATGAAATAGATTTGTAAAATCAAAATATTATTAAAACCTAATGTTAATATATTATATACATATAAGTAATTTTTTAAAGTGTCGTAATATTTAACACGAATTATATATGATAAAACTATTACATATGTAATTTATTAAATCAAACAAGAACATATTCTAAATTGATTAATTACGAAACAGAAATCACATTACATAACTTACAAAAATACAAATAGTAAATAAACCCACGCATCGCGTGGGTCAATCTCTAGTTTATAATAATGATAAAGATATTTGGTTATGAATATGATTATTCTATTATTTCAACTAATATACAAAATATATGGACATAAGAAGTCTAAAATTTATATAAATTTTATTAGATTTTGGCATAGTACGTTAAATAGTTATATATTTAATGTAAGTAGACGAATCATATTCGCATCTAATAATCTTAGCTCAAGATATCATCAATCTTGCTAAGCATTGTTGTCCTGTGGAGTTTGTCAAAGTGCAAAGGGTTCATCTTAATGAAGTGGACAAATTAGCTCAGTTGGCAAGAGAGCAATGGATTAATTGTACTATTAGATGGAGCTCTGTGTAATTCCTACTAATCAATAAATATGTTTTGCTGAAAAAAAAGAAAGAATCTTATTCGCATATGTTTTGCAAATTGATTTGTCAAATCTGTCATTCGTGACGAAGACAACTAGAAAGACAATGGATAATGGTGACTGCCTTTTAGAAAATGTAGGATCGGATAGGTTAGAGCTGTACTGTAACTAAACTTACGATTTCACTAGAAAATTTGAATTATTCTTCTTCCTCTTCATTGAGCTTCTAGACCATTTCATCGTTTTTGTTTTGACATTCTAGAGGAAGAACATTTCACCTTTGAGTTTATGTTTTATTTTCCGATTTCTAATAATTTGTTTTGTAAGCTAATACTTAGAGCATGTGCATTGTAGACACTCTTATAATAAGTGTTGTGGGAGCCTAAGCTAGCACAATTAGATTTGTTAGGGTTCGAGAGGAAGCAGAGTCTTTTAGGGTAAGTTAGGACAACAAGAGATGAGAAAGTAGCTTGTTATTGCTTTCAATGTGTTTAAGTACAAAGTTGTGAATAAGATTGTGAATGCCCCCTCAAGGGCTTTTACATCAAGTATATATAGTATTTCTAAGGCAGCTAAGCTTCTTAAGTCTTCGCGGATTCTTTTCTTGCCTAGGTCGGTTGCGTCAAAGTGGGCTTCGCGTCTGGACCGGGCTTCGGGCTTCCCTCACGTCAATGGGCCGGAGACTGCATCGAACTGAGGATAAGATCAACGGCTGAGGTGAGCGCGTGGTCGGCCCATGGTGGCGAGCCCGTGGTCGCCCAAAGGCGAGCCCGTGGTCGCACAGGGGCGAAGCCGTGGTCGCACGAGGGTGAAGCCGTGGTCGCACGAGGGCGAAGCCGTGGTCGCACTGTCTGGTCCCGGTCCCTTCCTGCTTCGCTCAGGTTTGTTTCGCTACCACATGGTTTGCTTCGCAGGAAGACTTAGGTGCCGTTATGCCTTCTTCACCGAGAGTCCGGAGGGCCATTTCTTCAATCGGCTTGTCTTTGAACGTTAATGTTGAGCGGGTGAAAACCGACCCCAACAAGTGTCTAAAATTTTTTTAGAATTAAATATATTAAATTTTAGGAACCTTGGGTGTCTAAAACAAAACAAAAAAGATATTGGTCCTTTTTCTAGTTTTAGACACTCAAGGTTCCTAAAATTTAATATTTAATTCTAAAATTTTTTTTAATATTTATGAGAGTCTCTACAATGCACATGCTCTTATGAACTAGTATGAATGTCTAATCGATTCACTGAATTTGAGGACATCGACAACCCTTGCTTAATGAAATAGAGGTGGAGTTGACAAAGAAGAGGCAATGTAGAGAGATTGATGTATGGGATGTGGTGTTATGGAGGGGCAATCAAAGAAGGGGAATTAAAGAAGAAGTTTGTGTCTAAAGATACATGGTACCAGATTCGTGAAGCTCAGACCATTGGTGGAATGGTCTAATGGAGTTTGGTTCTCGCATTCTACTCCTGAATTCTCGTTTTTGGTTTGGTTGGCTATTAAAAATTGTTTTGCAACAAGGGATAGAGTTATAACCTGGAGTATTAGCCAATACAAGTTGTGTGTTTTGCAATGAACCGATGGAGACAAGGAATCATCTTTTCTTTTCATGTCCTTTCACGAAGTGCGTGTGGGAAGAATTTATCAAAGGGCTTTTGATGGATTGTTTTACTCATGAATGGGAGGAGATTGTTATGTTGCTCACTGAGACAACACAAGATCATATTAAAACTTTTATCTTGAGATACGTCTTTCAAAATGGGGTTTATTCAGTTTGGAGAGAGCGGAATTCTCGAAGACGTGGAGAAATTGTCTCGACGACGCATCAACTCATTAAGATGATTGACAAGAATGTGAGGAATCAATTCTATTTAATTCGAAAAAACGGAGACATGCATTACGAAGATGGTTTGAGTGTTTGGTTCTCTACAAGATAACATCAAAATAGGTTTCTTCTCAAAGTTTAAAATTGGTCGGAAAAAGTTGTAAAAACGTTTATTTTTTATTTTGAGTATAATTTAACATTCTATTAAAAAAAAAAAATTTGAACGTCTAGCTTAAAATTCTTGTAACCAATTAATTAATTAATCGAGCATACAACCGATTAGTTATATGCTTAGTGGATAACAAATTAGATAATCAAATTAGATATGTGTACTTGCTTCGGTAAAAAAAAAAAAGATATGTACTTGCTTAGTGGATAACCTGACTGATTAATCAAACACTATCTTGGCTGGTTTTTTTTTTTTTTTTGTTCAACATAAAGGGCAAAGAGAGCTTCTAGAAACCATTTTGTATAAAATAAATCAATTAGTGACGGCAAAAATATTGACAAGGATCTAGAAATTGTTAATCTAAATTAGTTTATGTCAATTAGGGTTAAAAAGTAAAACATGTCCATACAATATCTAACATATATATTTTTTTTTGGGTCACGAAAAAGTTTCATTCAAACAAAGAGGTCTGAGCCATAGTGTTCAACAGAGGAGAGGGCTTGTTTAGCCAATTCATCTGCAATTACATTTAAAGAATGAGGAATAAATTGAAAACATATAGAATCAAAGGAGAATACTAGTTCTCTAATGTCTTCAAGAAGCATATCCACGTCGGTGGGGGATTCTGTCGAGTTGAGGAGACGTATTAGAGTTTGAGAGGTGGACCTCACTGTGATATTAGAACATCCCATGTCTATAACATAGACAAGAGCAGCTTTTAAGGCGTGAGTCTATGCAACAAGGGCAGAAGAAACATTTGCACAAGAGGTTGTAGCGGTGAAGACGGAAGAGTTCTCATTTAATGTAAGAACCCAACCCATCCCGCACTTCAAGGAGGCAACATTCCATGATGTGTCCACATGAGAAACAAAGCTGGAGCTTGTTTCTAATAACCGAGGTTCTCCCTTTGAAGGGATGCTGCAACTAGGTCGAGAGGATTGTGCATTGTACCATGCCTTTACTTCAGAAATTGATTTGCTCACTACTTCTTCTTCTTCTGTGTAACTCTTATCGGCAAAATAGAGTTGGTTTCTTGTTGTCTATGTGTTCCAAAGAATCCATGCATATATCGATTGCATAGAAAATTCTCTTTGTGGTGTTGATTTCGAAACTCTCAAAACAAAGAGGAGGGAGAAAAGATCTCTACATCTCCACTACTTGGTATTGTACCCAATACAGGGGAAATCCTCCATACTTCGATGGAAAAAGGGCACTCTCTTAAAACGTGCATCACAGATTCGAGCCTGCCACATCGTTTACATCGAGCATCGTCAATCACTCCTCTTTGAAGTAGAAGAACACCCACGGGAAGAGCTCCCACTAGTGCTTTCCAAAGGAAGCTATGAATTTTAGGTAAGGTTTGAACCTTCCACACGTGACGTTGCCAGTTGAATTGGAGATGAAATGGAGGGATATCTTGGATAACGGAAACACCATATCCCGATCGCGTGGTGAATTCACCATTTTTCAGTGGAAGCCATACAAGCTTATCAGGTTCTCCGACTAGAGCCAAGGGGGATACGTTTGATCATATCCTCATATTTTGGAAGATAAGCTCTGATTTTTGAAACAACCACACTTTTTTTTTATTAATTAACCCGAATTAATAATATCATAATTATTAATTCTCAACGGCTAATTCAGCAAATACCAACAAACAGCGGAAAACAACAACTCAATAAAACATTCAAATCCAATAACTACTTAACTCAATAACCAATTCTACTCAGTTCAATTCCAAAATTTCAAATAAAATAATGCGAGCAACCTAACACCGGTTCTACTAAAATAAGCATAAACATAAAATCCTATCACCTCCTCCTAATGCCATGATTCTGCGATCACAATTTTCTTTTACCTGCAACACATGGAAATAAGAGTTGCGTGAGTATTATCACAAATACTCAGTGAAACGGTCATCTGATATGTCATGGTTTTTACCTAGTTTAAGCCATGATATGAGTCCTATATCTAGAGTCTTTGTTGTGTTTTGTGTTGGTTTTAGAGTCTTTACAGGAACTAGACCAATTGGAGCAGAAAAGATGTTTACTGGAAGTTTTGGAGCATTGCGGAATGGAGCGTCAAAAAGTCAAAATCTGTCAGCAGAGCCAGCGTCGATCGACAGAGAATCTCTGCGTCGATCGACAGGAGATCTGGTGAGACAAGAAGATTTTCCAGAGAGTGTCGTGTTGATCGACAGTCATTCTGTGTCGACCGACAGACATGTCAGACGAGCCAAAAAGCCCAAATTGAAGATTTCCGTTTTTTCGAAGAAATTTCCAGATGTTTACTTTTATGTTCTAGTCGGTTTGGGACCCTATATATACGTATTTACAACCATTGCTTAGGGTTTTAATTAGAGCTTTATTTTATTGTGTTTAGAATTACTCTTAAGAGATATCTCTAATAAAGATGTTTTGTGCTTCATTGAATATGTCTGAGTAATTCTCCTGTTAGGTTTAGGGTTTTCAAAGGTTTTGATGAATTGCTAGATCTGATTTCTTATTAGGATAATATCATTAGAATGTTCTTCATCTTAACTTGTTCTTACTGCTGATTTTAGCCTCGCGAACTGAAATCTGATCTAGGGTTTATTAATAGAAACGACAGTTTGATTGATAACCTGAACTAGTTGTTGATGAGCAAAATACATATTCGCAAAGGGATTTGGTTTAGGGTTTTGTGAACAATTGTGCCTGATCTTTGATGCTTGTTTAGATTCATAGGATTCGCAAAGGAATTTGGCTTTCTAGGATTTATTCATAGAAAATATTCGCAGCGACAGCTGGTTTGTTTTACTTTCGTGTGCATGTTCATGAACTGAGCTTTAATAATCCTATTCATTAATTGATCATCTGCAATTCTGATTCTCCTGAGATTTCTATGAACCTAGTTTTTATCTTCACTATCATCTGCTTGCTTGTTTTATTTGCTTTTTCATTATCATTATTTTGCCTAGCTTAGTCTGAAAGTAATAATCTATTGTGTCCCTGATTCCCTGTGGATTCGATAATCTTAAGTACTGCAATTGATCTCTTAATTTGAGAGAGTAGTTCAAAGGAAATTTGAGCATATCATCATCTCGTCTACCGGTTACATAATAAGGGATATAGAATGCCAATTACTACGCGATCAATCAAAAATTAACAACATTCCAGAATTCAACATTTTAACAAGTGTGTCGATCGACACACCTACTTGGTGTCGATCGACACTGCAATCCGAAAACACACTTTTCACAATCGGGTGTCGATCGACACAGCCACTAGGTGTCGATCGACACTCATTTATCGAACACAAACCTCACGATCATAAAAGTGGGTGTCGATCGACACAACCACTAGGTGTCGATCGACACTCCTCGCTGAAACCTGAATCGAATCAAATCCTCTCGCGTCTCAATTCTGTTTCATCATACGAGACTGATCACGACAAAACCACACGATAATCACACAGAAAATCACAGAATAACAACCATATTCATCACAAACAATCATCCGATATCCTAACAATCTAATCCCATAAACACGATCACGCACTCACCTCGAACACGGGTTAAAAAGGGATAAACGGAGAGAACCACGAAATCAAACTCGGAACAACATGAAACCTCTGATTTTTCTCTAATAAACGCGAAGAAACCTATGCGATAACAAACCTCGCTCTATAAGCCACTAATCAATCTTAAGAACAAGCAATTTCAACAAACCACTAAGGATTCTCTCTCTTTCACTTTTTCTCTAAGTTTTTCTTCTGAAAAACACAGCCAAACGTGTCTGCACACATTATAAACACGATCCTAGGGCTTCTCCCTCAAACTTCCGTAAACCAGGTGATTAAAATCAAACCGGAAAAACAACTCAGAACTTGGTGTCGATCGACACCACCCCCTGGTGTCGATCGACACCCCTACCAAAATGCCAAATTTTGGTTTCGGGATGTTACAATTTTGATCAAGTTCCATTGGTTATTGGCATCAATTAAATCAGCCACTAGCAGATCTTTAGGATCGAGAGGAGAGGGGCTCCGTTGGACATATTGGAGCCTTCGTAGACAACCAAGTTTGATACCAAACCTTTGTATCCATCCCTGTTCCGATGATGGACCCAAGACCCTTTCGAATAATCTCTCAACCCGCTATAATACTTCTCCATCCATAAGAGGGTCTTGAAGGCATCGAACAATCCATAAAATCAGCACAATAGCTATACATACCAAGAAAGACCCGTGCAAAGAGACTTGTTGGATTCTTAATTAACCACCATCCTTGCTTTGCTAACAATGCATCGTTGAATATCTCGATATCCCGAAAACCTAAGCCACCCCCATTTTTTGGGAATGTTATCTTCTTCCAAGAGACCCAACATATCTTTCTTTGTTCGGGACTATTATCCCACCAAAAACACGTTAAAAGGGATTGTATCTTCTTGCAAAGGGAAATAGGAATTATGAAGCAAGTCATAGTGTATGTCGACATTGAGGAGAGAACCGCCTTGAGAAGAAATTTTTTTGCGGAGGGAGAAAGAACCCGGGAAGACAAACTATGAGATCGTTGGCGGATGCGATTGAAAATAGATGCAAAAACAACACTTTTCTTTCTACCAAAATCTCTCGGGATTCCCAAATATTTCCTGTTTCCACCTTCTTTGTGTATTTTCAAAATGCGCTTAGCCATATGGCGGTAAGATAGTGATAACTTGGCCGAAAAACCAATAGATAATTTCTCCAAGTTAACACATTGTCCGGAAATACTTTCGTATTGTGAGTATAATGATTTGTTATTATATATAGATAAAACATGGTAATAACTTGCTATAAACTGATGATAAGTTGTCTAATGCCAGTTAAAATAGTATAGTGATTTGTTATTATATGATTACTAGGTGATTCCCCGCGTTATACGCGGTTTAAATATTATTTGATTATTCTCTGTATCAAATTAAATAAAAAATATTATTTTGAATCCAAATATCCATTTTCCAATTTATAAATGATACTATCTAAAATAAAATATAATCTAGTATGGTTTTATTTGAACTTGTGTTGCATTTTAACCAAAGTATCATTTTTCTCAAATAAATGTTTTAGCTCAATTTTCTTCTTCTTCTTCTTCTTCTTCTTCTTTTCTTTTCTTTTTTTGTTTGATTCAATATTATTTTTAGCATTACGTAAATAATAAGAATGTTCATATTGATTTTTTGTCACTTATGTATAAATTTTAAATAAAAGATATGTATTTTATTATATAAAATATATAACATATTTTAAAGAGTAGTTACTCATTTAATATATGAATTTTGTAATATGGGAAATTTTTGTCACAACACATAATAGAATATTTTTTATAAGAAAACTTGGTAAGTCTTTGTTATAAAATATTGTTTTTCACAATTTTTATTGTGACGAAATTAATTTGTAAACAATTTTCAGTCAAAAAGAAAAAATATTATAAAATATTTGTGAAATGTATTTATGGAATATATGTCTCTTATTACTTTCACATTAACAATTTATGGAAATATAAAAGGTTTAGTAGAAGATTTGGTCATGATTAATTTAAATTTAAAATAAAAAAACTCCTTATACAGATTTGACATGGTATCTTTTCCTTATGTTACATTTCTTTTTGGTGAGAGTGAATGAGGAGAGGATGGTAAAATAAAAATGTAGAGATTTTTATCTCTAAAAAATATATTTGATTCACAACAAAAAAATGTATTTTTATTTAGTTTGTTTGAAAATTTCTATATCATTTTTTGTGGTCATTAAATTCTGAAATGATAAAAATGCTAACTGAAAGTTGAAAGATTTAATTTTATGACAAATTAAAAACATCATACTAAATAGTTAAATTTTAGAATGATAAGAAATAATAGTATTCTATACATGTTTTTAAGTAGGCGATCATATGAAATTATCTCGTATGATCTTGTACAAATGAAATTAAACAATTTATGGATAACCTTATAAAAATAATAGGTATAATAAGAACAAAATATTAAAAATGATATCATAGAGGAAACCCATGTTTTGAAAAATAATTTGGAAATAAGAGAAGAAAAAGATAGAAGCATGATCAAATCTTACACGTATACTAATATATATACATGATAATGTGATGTTCACGTTATATAATTATATAATTTTTAAGAGACATCAGATTAGTGCATTAATTAAATAGTTAACTATAAATGAATTTTGTAATATAACCCATTAAAGTTTTTGTCATGTCACATTTTATTGATTGTATGTCACATTTTAATGATTGTCATGTCATCATTTTTAGAGAAATCACCTTTCTAATAATATATAGGGGATACATTGTTACCCGGTCGTTGAGATAACATTGTTGAGACATCGCAATCCGAGATATGAGCATGTTTATATTATCTACACTTCATCATATGAAAATATGTTTGATTCATGTATGTCAAGAATTTTGTATATATATATCAAAGGGATAAGTTCATGGATTGTTCAATCTCCATCCCAATCCAAAGGATCTTCACGAAGTCGTATAGATAAAGTCGTCCCAAGATGAAGAATCGATTACAAAACATTTACCTTAGAGCTATATTCTCGCAGTATCACATAGACATCGATTGAAAATCTAGCATTTGCTTTCAACGTTTGGCAAAGTTGTAAATACAAGACGACTGCAAGCTGAATGCATTGATTAGGCCTGGGATTTCGGGTAAGTGGGTAGGGTCGGGTCGGGTATTTCGGGTTTCGGGTAGTTCGGGTTTAGGTGTTTAGAACCCATTAGGGTATTTGAATATTTCGGGTCGGGTTCGGGTAGGGTAGCTTCGGGTTCGGGTCGGGTTTGAGTTTTAAAATAGGATTCATTAGGGTAATTTTTACCCTAAATACTAAAAAAAATATAATATTTTTTAGATTTACCCTAATTTTTTTTGGATTTACTATGTTTTAGTCATTTTATACAATTTTTTTTCAAAAACCCCCAAAAAATGATTAAAACCCCGATAAAATAAAAAACACGTTTTTCTTATCGGGTTTTCGGGTTGTGCATTCGGGTAACGGGTAAAACCCGACCCGAACCGTTACCCATTTCAATTATGTTTAAGATCCATTCGGGTATTTGAAAATTTCGGTTCGGGTTCGGGTAGAGTATTTTCGGGTCGGGTCGGGTTGGGTATGTCGGGTTCGGGTTTTAATCCCAGGCCTAGCATTGATCAGTAAAATATATTTCTCTTCATTATTCTATAAATCGTTTATTTTCGAATCGGTTAAAATTTGTCCAACTAAAAATAAATTTGTCCTACAAAAGTCATGATTACTGTTTAGATCTAACATGTCAATAATTTAGAGAGCGCTAACAAAAAATCCAAAACGGTTTGAAATTGTCACAGTATATAATTTTCAACAATAAAACTTGTTTTCTAGTTAATTAATTAGGTTTATACGAAAGGAAAACTAATATTCAAACTTTGACCAGTTCTTCGGAGAATACGGAGAAAAACTAATAGAAAAGCTAACACGAGAGGGTATAAAACAAATATTTCATTGTAAATTAGTCGATCTCCCCTGTATTTCTGGGTAAAATTTAAATTTTTTTTGTTATAGTTTATCAAAATGATGCGGCATAAAACAATCAACTAACACGTTACTTCGTTGGTGCGTATTTCGCTTTGCAAATACCGATGCTGAAGATCTTCTCCCAAATATTGAAGAAATTATATGAACTTCTTTTTCTATTTTTAAATCATGTAATGTAACGTGTACGTACTTTTTATTATAATATAGTCTCCTCCCCTATTTTGGCTACCTTCTTTTATTATTATTTTTTTTTTTTATGAAAATAAGCCTATTTGGCTTCCTCTAAAGAAATTCTATTACAATTAACATTTAGTTGCTTAACTTTTCCGAAAAATCACTACGATTAATGCGTCCGATTGGTAACCTAATCTTTTTAAGAGCTGGAGTGGTAAGCTGTACAGCATAGTGCAAAGCTGTATAGATAAAGCTGTAATAGTGCAAAGCTGTATAGATAAAGTTGTAATAGTATTGGTAAAGTTTTTGGTATCGCTTTGGTGATTGGTACAATTTAAAACGTTACAAATTATAAAGAGGCGGTACGTTTATAAAGATGCTACCAATCTGAGCCAATATCTGCTCCAGAACATTATTTTGAATGAGAGAAAATAACCATCTAGGAATCGATCTATCGTAATAAAAGATATATCTTTACTGCTTCTCTTTTTATTTATTTATTTACTTCTCTTTTGTAATAAATAGATTTACAAGTTTCGATTTGCTTATTCATAATATTATTTTTTTTGATAACTAGGGATTAATACATGACTAATCTCCCAGGATGAGTGTAGCCGTCGAATAGTCCATTCATCGGGTTTTCGAATAGACTTAAAACATGTCACTATTTCAACTGGCAAAATGGAAGTAAAAGTGTCCCAGAAAGAATTGAACTCAAGTTGGAATGATTTAAAGCATAATTTTTTTTTAGATGTCTGAGTCAGATATTGATAATACTAAGTTTAAACGTACGTAAATCAATATTTCTAGATAGAGTCAAACTATCAAACATATTTTCAACTCCAAAGTATTGTTTCTTCATAGGCAGGATACTAATCAGAGGTAGAAATGTCAAAGTAAGTCGAAGTTAAATGCATAGGACCCTTGTAGTGTGATATGTCGGAATGCAAAGAACAGGTTAAAATGTTTTAGTCGATTGCATCAAATCAGGTTGAACTTTTAGGTATTAATACTATTATAGATTGCCTAAATTTTATGGAAAACGAAATTACAGCATTCTATAAGAAGACACATATGCATTAGAAGATATATACCATGTCGGAGATCTTTGGTCTACCATGTCTTATAGTACAAAAATACCTTGAAAAATATGTATTTTTGTTTGGGTCAATTTGCTTAATACCTAAAATTAAAATTCATGAACTAACTAAAATACATAAATCTAAGGGTTGTGATTTGGCCACATATACCCATTTTGGTTAGTTTGTAAATTTTATAGTTTTTTTTATGGTTATTAATGCTAATTTCCCTTTTTGTTTTCACAAGTATCAATAAAAAGTTTCAATTAAGGTGAGGTCAACAATATAGATTAGGTTTCTGCTTCTTATTGGCATTAATATTACACCTGAATATTAATATTACACCTGAAAATAAGGAATTTATTTGGAAGCATCCAAATAATTTGGTGTGATTTCAATTTATTATTATGATGACAAATTAACAAAGATCATGTGAGTCGTCATCTAATTGGATTCAACCCTAGAAAAAGAAGAATCTTGATCATGCTCGATTATTGCATATACACACATCTTTCCGCCAAAAACTAATTATCAATTCATAGTCATTACACATTAACAAGTATTTATATTAAGAGAAAAAAACATACAATAGAAACCATTAGCAATATTTTAAGCTAGTTTCTTTTTCTATTTCTCGAAAATAAACTAATTTATTCTACAAAAACCTTCACAATCTACTCATCTAAACACTTGTAAATTTTCAACCGATATTTTAAATTAGTGATTATGAAAACCACTTTATTATATCAAATTTTACAATTAAGTTTTATCATTGTTTTTTTTTTTTTCCGTCCTCCGGGTTTATCGACCAGAAATCATATTATAAAAAGAAGAAGACAAAACAAAATAAAAATCTAAAAACTAGAATTTGAGTTTTCATACAATATAAAAGCCTCACTTTCTCACCTATTTTCTCTTCACCTCTATAGTTTTCTCTCACTAAAATATTAAAATATCTCTCTCTCTCTCTTTACAAGCTTAACTCTATGCCACAAGTCGATCTTGAAGCCATTGTTTCTTCAGTATGCGCCGGTAGTTCCGACCGGAAGATCGCATGCGAGACAACCCTATCCGACGACACAACAACCACCCGACCTTACTACAACAACAACTCCGTCATGAGTCCAACTGATTTTCCACCAGAATCTTATTTCTTGTCGGAAGATGCTCATCTCGAGTGGCTCAACAACAACGCTTTCTTAGATCGTAAAGATTCACAAAGAGGAAACTCTGGGATTCTCAATTCCAATCCAAACTCGAACCCAAACTCTCAACGGTTCTTACTCAAATCCAAGGCTTCAATCATCGGTTTACCTAAACCACGAAACACTTGTTTCAACGAGGCGAAGCAGCATCGGAGAACCAAGAACCGGGTTATCTTGAAACGGGTAGGGTCACGAATCAAGACGGATATTTCCCTGCTCGAACCATCTTCTCCTAAGGTCTCTTGTATCGGTAAAGTGAGATCAAGAAGAGAACGAAGCCGTAGACACCGTCAGAAATCGGTTAGGGTTGACCCGTTAAAGGAGAAAGTAAACCGGGTCAAGAAACCCGGGTTTTTAGCGAGTTTTAGATCAATACTCAAGATCGGAGGCGGCTGCAAAGACGTGTGTGCGTCGCCGAGTAGGACACATGACATCAGGAGCCGGCTTCCGACGTCGGAGAACGTTGAGAAGTCGTCATTTGACAGCGGAGAACCGGTGGTGCCCGGTTTGGGAAGGATGAACCGGTTTGCTTCTGGAAGAAGAGCTGATTCGTTTGGTGGGTGTTGACGTGGCACGACAAGTGTTGTGGGGTCCAGTTATAGTGTTTTAAGTCCCCCGGGTAAGAAATAGGATAGTGAATTGGTTGTCTTGTCTGAGTTTTGGTGGAACCCATTTATAGTTGTGAATTTTTGAAAAGTCGTTGGTGATGACGTGGCGACATAACACGGCAATTTGCGAAGGTGTTTTTGTATAGGTTTTGTTTTGTTTTTGTCGGAGGTGTTTTGTATAGTTCATGACTTCATGTTATATTTGTATTTCTGCGTTGTCTTTTTTTTTTTTTGTCAATGGAACTATATTCATTGTATTAATACGGAAAGGATTATAAGACGAAGAGAAACGATTAATAAACCACAACGAAATTACATTAATTTTCTCTAAACCGATATATTGATGAAGATGATACTTTTTATATGACACAGTAATAGTACCAATCGATGCTTTGTATTGAGTCTTTTATAAAACTCCAAAGGATACTTCAGCTGTTCAGCACGACAAATTTTAATGACAACTTTCAACATTTTTGGCGATAATTCGAAAACAAAATTTGGCATTCTCTGAATAAGATGAGTCTCTTTCTAATTTCTATGCTTTGTCTTTTCTTTTTTTTTTTTTTTGTGAAACTCAGTGCTTTGTCTTTGTGAAGATTTTCTCAGATGAACTAGATTCATAAAAGTAGCTCAACAAACCGTTAGACCTAGGCTTGGGCATTCGGTTACCCATTCGGGTTTCGGGTTGGGTTATTCGGTATTTGGGTTTTTGGTTTGATGAATATGAAAACCATTCGGGTTTATAGAATTATCGGTTCGGTTTCGGTTCGGGTATACTCGGGTTAGGTTCGGTTTTCGTGTTACCCGTAATAACCGAATAATATTCGGTTAATACCATTCTGTTTTCGGATTTTTCAGTTTTAAAACCCGAAAAATCTGAAATACCCAATTTAAAACCCTAAATACCCAATTTAAAACCGGAAAATCCAATTTAAAACCCGAAAAAACCGAAATACCCCAATTTAAATTCCGAAATACCCAATTTAAAATCAGATTTTCCGGTTTTAAAACTCGAAAAAAGCGAAATACCCAATTTAAAACCGAATATTTTTCGGACGACATGTGAAGAAGTTTTGGGTATTATTGTAATTAGTATTATTATAATTTAGTATTCGGGTATTTTGGTTAACCGCGGGTAACACGGGTATACCCAAACCCGAAACCGAACTCGAAACCCGACGAGAAAAGAAACCATTCGGGTAATAGACACTACCCGAAACCGAACTTAACCCGAGTTTTTCGGTTTGGGTTCGGGTTCGGTTTTCGGTTACAAAATCACACCACTAACATAATATAATTAATAGGAGAAATTTATTTGAAATACAAAATACAAAAAGAATTGGAAGAAAAAAATACGTGAAATCAAAATCTGACGAAGACTAACACATAAAAGAAGAATATAGATTTTAGAGTTTTAATAAATAAACAATAATATTCTGAAAAACTCAGGTGGAAATATTATGGTAGACTAATCAAATTTTGTATAACCACTATACTATGACTAATATTTAGAAAATCGGGGCCCTAAAATTTTTAAATTATTTAAAAATTCTAGGCGAATGTTTTTTTCCTAAGCTTATAGGCACGGTTCTGTACACAACAAGATAAGATTTACAAGCAATACGTATTCCGAATACTGAAAGGGTCAAATCCTGGCCAAAAACTATATCCCCAGACTAAAAGATTCTTTAATTGGAAAAAAAAAACTAAATTCCAAAAGAGGAAACGGCAGCCTCAAAAAAGGAATCGAAAGGCCCGGGCCCCCACAGCAAAATTAGCCAAATGTTTTTGTATTTTTACGTTGTGAAACGAAAATGTTTGTATTTATGGTTTTTTTTTCTGCTTGGTGCTTACGTTCTGTAAGATTGCTTGGAGTGTGTGTGGGGATGGTTATACCTTAGCCGAGCTACCCAAACATCCATATGATATCTAAAGAAACACTTGAAACCAACAAGAGTTTTTGTCGGAGCTATTTTGTATAGTTAATGTTAATATGTTATATTTGTATGACGACAAAAAAAAAAGAAGAATAGACGACAAAAAAAAAATGTTATATTTGTATTTTTTTTCCGTTGTCTTTTTTTGTAACTGAAATTATAGTGGTTGTAATATTAATAGAAAGAAAAAATTTACAGGACTAAAAAAAAACGATTAGTAAACCACAAAGAGATTACACTGATTTTCTTTAAATCTACAAACTGACGAGTATGAAATTTTCAGTGACATAGTGATAATACCAATCAACGTTTTGTATCCACCGAAAGACATTCTGCACAACAAATTTTGAACATGCTTCTAACATTTTTCTCGATAATTCGAAAACAAAACTCGACATTAGTTCTCCCAATTAGTTGAATCTTTTTCTATGGCAAGATTTTTTCGAATGAATTATTTTCATAAAACCCGGCTCAATAGACCATAAGACAAAGCAAGAACAACAAAAATCTGTCATTCCCTATAACAAAATAACCAAACCACGAAAAATTTACAAACTAAAAATTTACTACGATGGTCAAATCTACGAGCTACCCAAACACCAATTGAATCTTTGTATATACTTTTAAAATGAGAGTCTATATATCTAAAGAAACACTTGAAACCAACAAAAATGTGTTTCTCCAACTTTGACTCATTCCCAAAATAAAGATTGAGATCACTATCTCGACTTGTCAAAGAACTATTGTTCCTCTTCTAGGTATTATTATATTAAGTCGTTATTATTATCAGATAATTAAACTTGTCTTTAAATGACTCTTTCAACAGTTGAAAAAAACAGTTTCCATAATCTGCAGAAAATGCACAAGTGGACTTTGCATCATCATCATCATCATCATCATTCGACCATATCTTTGCTCATGACCAGAGACTGACTAAACAAAGCATGTAAGAAGTGTGCATCGATTAACTTCAATGTAAACGTTAAGGATGTCAAATACAGATTGTTGACTTTATTATTATTATTACTAGCAAACAAATTTGGGCGTTCCGCGAGGAAAAGTAAAATTTATAAATAATAGATTATTAATCTCTTTATCAACAGCAGTAATGAATAAAAAATAAAATTTACTACTTCTATCTTCCTAAAATGAAAAAAAAAGTTTAAGGTTTTTAGATTCTCTTTTCACCAAAGCACTCAATTCGGGTTGGAAACGTGGCTTTCCTCCGGTTGTGCAACCATCCTCGTGAGTTCTTTCTAGTCTCTCACAAAAAGAAAACAAAACTTATGTTTTTGTTTCGTACACTCATCGCCCATACATACCTTTAACTTTAACTTCCTCCCTAAGATATTGGTAGAGTCTCGTCCGGTGGTATACCCATCCGACTCCACATGTTCGATCTCCCTCTTTCCACGAGTCATTTATGTAGTAAGTGAAAATTACGGGTGATGTCATACTAACATTTGTATCCGGCAAATGTTCCAGTATTCCTTCCTCATGGTGATTTCCATAAAAGATAATAAATTGTATTTTTGGCATTTAAATCCCTCATAATATAGATCAATACCATTGGGCCAAGAGAGCTATCACTACTGCATATATATGATATAAAACATTTTTTTTATTTGAATTAATTTAACATTACATTAAAAACAATGTATATATTTGTTAATCAAATTAAAAACTGGGACACTTATCCAAGTAGGTAATAGTCGATAAAATAATTTCCATTGGTTTTCAATTTTAGAAAACAAACACTACAAGAAAACAGGCGGTTTTCTGACGGCCAAATCCGTCTGAAATCCGTCGGGATACCCTCTATTCCGACGGATTACAGACGGAATTTGTCCGTCAGTTCTATCGCGTCAGAAAATACAAATCCGTCAGGATCCCGTCTGAGTATCCTGACGGTTGTCTGACGGAATGTGGATCCGTCTGAGTACGTGACAATTCCGTCTGAGTTTGTATTACCGTCGGTAGTCCGTCAGGTATTCGGTGATCGACAGTCCGTCAGACAACCGTCAGTATACTCAGACGGGATCCTGACGGACTGTGGATAACCGGATTCCGGCCACAAATCCGGTGATCGACAGTCCGTCAGACAACCGTCAGGATACTCAGACGGGATCCTGACGGACTATCGATCACCGGATTTGTGGCCGGATTCCGGTGATCCACATTCCGTCAGGAAACCGTCTGGACACTCTGACGGGATCCTGACGGAATTGAAATAATTTAAAAATATATATATATATAAATAAATTTTATTTATTTTATTTATATATAAATTTATAAATGAAATATATTTAAATTAATAACAAAAAATAAAATTTAAAATCATAATAAAATGAAAAATGTTTTGATACCAAATATAAAGTTTTACATAAAAATTTAAATTGTCCATAAACATTTACAACCCTTGACGACGGAAGAACTCGTTCATCTTTTCCTCCATCAGACGATATTTTTCATCCGCCTCCGCCTTCTCTCTCCGGCGGATTTCCTCCGCCTCCGCCTTCTCTCTCTGGCGGAGGGCCTCCGCCTCCGCCTTCTCTCTCTCGCGGAGGGCCTCCGCCTCCGCCTTCTCTCTCTCGCGGAGGGCCTCTGACTCCGCCTTCTCTCTCTCGTACCTAGCCTCCAAATCTGTGATCCGGTTGGTCAGGTCAGCGTTTTGTGCTAGCAAACTACTACCACCGTGAAAGGGAATCGACGAAACGGATGAGGAACTGTCTTCGGGGAGGCCGTAGACACGACATCTGGTCTTAGGGGTAACCTACGAAAAAAATAAATAAATCAATTTCAAAACTTAATCGTATTAAAAGGTATTTTAAATGTGTTTAAAATTGACTCATTTACTAACCGTGTAAGTGAACTCGTTGATCTTCTCGACTGGAACTTCGGTTGAGGGCGGAGTTCCCTCGACGATCGGTTGCGATTGGAGGTACTCCTGCCCGAGCTTCTCCACGGTCTCCACGATTTCCCGAGCAAGCGGATCTTGGATTTCACCAGTCTTTCTGTTGGTGTGGACATCTCTGACGACATCAATATGCGAAGGACGCACACCGGTCTTCGCATACTGTTATGAAAGTCAAGTATGGAAAATGTTAATTATAAATTAAAAATTGTTGAAAAATTAAGAATGTTACCATTTGCTGTACACGTGTCGCCTTGCTCGTTGCACCGAGGTTATGGGTCGCCGGTCCCTTCCCCTTCCGGTCGCTCCTCCGGTTAGTCGAGTGTGTTTCGGAGGTGGCTTTAGTATCCGGAAGATCCCAATGTGCCACTAGTCCAGCCCATAATACTTCGTTGTTTTTAACAGCGGTAGGCACCTTACGGTACTTCATCCACCCCTCCTTCCACTCGTTCATCTTGTGCCTGTACTGGCTCTTTGCCTTCTTGTCGAATTCATGTCGGACCCGAGAAGTCAGGTGTGGGTTCCACGTAAAATCTTGCTGAAAAAAAACAATAGTCGAATTACTATTGACAATTCGAATGTATTATAAAAGATGAATTTTCAATTTAGAATATCAAATCATACCGCAAATTGCCGAAACCATGTGTCCCGGTCTTCCACCGGCATGTCCTTATAAGTGGGATACGGTTTAGTTATCATGGAATTGATCATTCCGTTGATAGATGTCGAGATACCGTTCTGGGAATATTGGAACCTACACAATATTTTCTTTGATATTTTGTTCACAATTTTATTAACTTAATATAATCCTATAAATTTTGAAAAGTAGTCATTACCAGGTCGTGTTAGGTGGTAATTCGGGATCAAGGCGAGGCAAGACATCCCGACCGGGTTGCGACACAAAGTCCTCCATGCTCATTTGCGTAAGAGCTGGGCCACTTGAACCCATAGGAGCAGTCTCGGGGATGTGCGACTGACCCACAGTCCCACCTCCCCCGGAGGAAGAAGTACCGCCTCCTCTACCCTCACTAAATCGCCCATAATCCCTACGATTTACAAATTTTTTACATAAGTTTTTGATTTTTCCTGACATATTTAAAATTTCTATGTCAATTATAAATTTAAACTTTACAACCTTTATTACGGGGTTAGGGCTTTTGGAAAATTGTGATTTTGAGATTTGGAAAGTTATAGATTTTAGTATATATGGTAAATTGGGAATTTCCGATATTGGAATTTCGTAAAAAAAACAGTTACCTAATTCGCCGACATCACGAAGACCAAACACGTACTCTTTTTAAATGTTTTAAAGGTTTTTGTGCATATAGTTAATTTTTTATTGTTTCTTTTTAGATATATATATATTTAGGAATTTAGGAATTGTGACATATATTATATCATATTATAATTTTGTACATATGTATATTTTTGGATAATTCAAGAATTGGATCATACTATAAATATGTATATTATAAATACGTATAAATCCTTATAAATTACAAACACTTATTAAAATTGAAATTCAATTCTTTGCCAAAAATAATAAAATTTTAAAAATTTCATAATTTAAAAATCCCTTCCTAATTTCCTCATAACCCCAAAATTCTCATATTTTTATATTTTATCAATAATTTTAACATCCCTAGTTTCATAAAATTACTAATTTGCTTATTATATCCCTAAATTCATAAGGATTCTAATTTCATTTTCTAATTTCTAAATTCATAATTTTAAATTCATAATTTCTAATTTCATAAATTAGATTTCTAATTTCTAAATTCTAATTTCTAATTTCATAAAATCATAAATTCATAAAATTTCTAATCACTAACATTTCTAATTTCTAAATTCATAAAATCATCACAAAATTTTAAATCCCTAAATTCATAACATTCCTAATTTCATATTTTCCCCAATTCAACAATTCAACAATTCATCACAAAATCATCCTAAAATTCACATTGTTCAATTCCAATTTAACAAATTCCTAATTTCCTTTCATTTCCAAATCAACAATTTCCTTTCAAACCCCTAAATTCATAAACACCCAATTTACATATCCAAAATCCATATGAAATACACAAAACTCAAAAAAAACTTACATTCTTTGGTGCATATGATGCAAGGACGCCGGAAAATGAGTGGCGAACGGCGGCTTAGCGGACGGATGATTGAATAACGTCGGAGTCGGCGATTTGGGGTGGTTTTGTTTTCTCCGTTATGTGTCTGCGAAGAAGACGAAGTGTCTGTTCTTATAGAACTATATGACGGACTCCGGACGGTATTGTGACGGATATTAAAAATCCGTCAGATTTCCGTCAGCAACTCCCGCCGTTTCGATGAGATCGATGCGTTTAGGCGGGAGGAATTAGGGTTTCCGTCAGAATCCCGTCATAACGTAAAGACGGGATTCTGACGGTTAATGTTTTTTTATTAATTTTTGTTTCTCCGTTCCTAAATTAATAAAAAATATATATAAACCGTCAGAATCCCGTCGTTACGTTATGACGGGGTTCTGACGGGTGTTTAATTTTTTTTATTAAATCTTGTTTCTCCGATCCTAAATTAATAAAAAAACAAAGAACCGTCAGAATCCCGTCATAATATACAGACGGGATTCTGACGGTTTAAATAATTTTTTTTTTAATTTTTGTTGATCCGATCGAATCGGATCGGAAAAACAAAAATTAATAAAAAAACATTAACATTCAGACGGGATTCTGACGGTTCTTAGTTTTTTTTTTTATTTTGTCTATGTCCGAGTGGAACAAATATAAAACATCTAATCCGTCAAAAATCTGTGATGGTTGAAGTTCATTTAGTTTGTATTCGGAGAGAAAAAATTGAAATATGATGAAGAAAACGTCGGATCGAGTTCCTTCAAAATGTATGGCGGATTTGTTACGGATTCGTAATTTTATTCCAATTTATTCGTATCTTAGAATCGAAAAGAATGAATTAAAGGTTCTGTAATATTTTCCGTTAATAATTCTTTCTAAGCGGAAATAATACTTTAACAGAAAATCAGTCGGAAATCCGTAATATGACATATAAATTCATCGATGGTACATACTAAAATCGTGGAAGGTAAAATAAAACATATAACAACATTATGCGGATAAACTCGTACAAAGGATAGTAGGAAAATATTAAAATCTTGGACGGGTCGGATGTTTATTCATCATCTGAGTCTGGAACTGTTTCATATTCGTACCCAGTAGTTCCTTCATCTTCCTCATCGATGGTAGATACTTCCGTTGGTTGGTATTCAGCAATCATCGAATTAGCACCGATTATATGTTTCGAAAATGAATTTAGTTAAGCCTTCCTATAAATATTTATAAACGTATTATACATCTACCTTAACAATGTTCCGCTCTGTGATGTTCAGGTACTTTGAGTTCCTGTTAAAACGGCAAACGGTAATATTTTTTAGGATGACCACCGCACCTACGCTAGTGGTGAGTCTGTACTCGTCCTTCTCGAAGATGTTATGGTGCATGGTTCCCTCGATTTTTCCTGAAGGATCTTTTAAGGTTACTAGCAGATCCCCCTGGTCATTGGGGGTCAAACTAGAGAGCATAGCCACAATCTAATAATGAAATAGAATATACTTCAGTCCGATAATTAACTGTATGTTTAAATGTAAATAAAATAGGTTGAAAACGAAAACCTTTTTGACTTTCACAAATTGTGAATGCGGGGATTGAATTTCTCCAACCTGGGTCCACAATGGTGTGCTCCTATTGTTATAAGAACCTACATGTATGAATGATAGACCGTGTATTTGTCAGCTACAATCATTATTGTAAAAGTACATATATATATATATATATATATATATACCTTCACGGATTATGTAATCCATAGTAGAAGTCTACCGAGGACTACTAAAATCATGGTCGGCCTGTGTTGTGTCATTGAAGACCTCACGAATAAAATCTTGTGTTGGGCGTGTCTGAGAACTTTCACCTCGCAGCACTTTGCATCATGAGACCTCTTGCGATTCATTCCTCGCCGTACGACTTGGCCAGGTCCCGGCATTACGGGCGTTTGGTTCTGGGATTGTTGAGTTTGATGGAGTGAAATTGTCGGTTCAACATCAGTAACATTTAAGTTATCGTAAGGAGGGCTTGCAGGAACAAGAGTTGTGTTTGGAGGGTAGTGACCGGGGCCTCGGTTTTGCATATAGTAATTCCATAGATCTCTGTTACCCATAACTTGATTGACTATTTTTGTGTTATGTTTTTCTGGTGAAAATTTTTATGGAGGAATGAGATAGAAAATGTGGAAACTTATGTAGAACGGATAAACGTCCGCAATCCGTCAGTAATCCGTCAACTCAGTCCGACATAAAACCCCACCAATCCCTTCGGCCACTGGAGACGAATCTTAATAACCACTAAAACTTTGCCGACATCGAAGACCATCGGCAATCCGTCATAAATCCGTCAACCCACTCCGACATAAAACCCCACCAATCCCTTCGGCCACTGCAGACGAATCTTAATAACCACTCAAACTTTGCCGACATCGAAGACCGTCGGCAATCCGTCAGAAATCCGTCAACCCACTCTGACATAAAACCCTACTATACCCTTCGGTGTATACATAAAAATTCTACTATAAATACACTTCATGGAGTGTATTTCTTCTACACCTCTCAATAACACAAAATATGTCTTCTCCCTCTCCTAATGAAGACGCAGAAACAACACCCGACCTTGATCCTTTTGGATTTCCAATAATACCAAAATTCTCATGGGAAACCCAATCTTATTGCGACGAATCGTTTAAAGAGCTGCCCACTTACTCGTGGGAATTTGATACGTGCTCACCAATCCATAAAGAAGATTCCACATCAACAATAGTGTCTGACACCCAGTGCTCGCCAAACCGGGTTCTGGAAGCCGTCCAACCATATGAATTCAGTGAACCGTCATATACTTACGGTGGAAGTCCTTCCTATGATTTGATAGGCGCCCAAAGCCCAGAAAAGCCAAACTTCAATATAGATGTTGATGCAATCAACAAATTATGCGACGGAGTTTTAGATTCTCCACCGATGGAAAAAAAAGGAAAGGAAATCACTTACGGTGGAAGTCCTTCAAATGAATGTAAGGATCAGTACTATGATTTGATAGGCGCACAAAGCCCAGAAGAGCCACCGGAAGACTTTGTTCTTGATGAAGATGCAATCAGAAAATTGTGTGACGGAGTTTTAGATTCTCCACCAAAGAAAAAAAAGGGAAAGAAAATCATTAAATGGTTATAACCAATGGTAAGTTTGGAGTGGATACAGACCTATGGTATTGATACCTGAATATTGTCTATTATGTTCTTGTACCATAACCGTTGTGTGTTTATCTGTTGGAAGTCTTTACTCTACCTGTGTAATAAGTTGTTTTACATTTTATGTTTCATTAAATGTAATGTTTTATTGGAGTTGCATAATTAAAATATATCGTCAATTAATAAAAAAGGCTTTATTATATACTAGTAAATGGCAATGATATCAAACATTTTATTCACAGATTATTAATCTGAATCTCCTCCTCCACTTTCACTAGGAATGGAGTCTGAATCGTCGTCAAATTCTTCACGTGTTTCCTCTTCGTCCGAATGCACTAGATCATCCCCGATATGTGTGACATCAACGACAAGGTCAATATTATCCATCTCCTGAACAGGTGACATTTGTATACTTCTCGATGGTTGTAGAGCATCTTGTTCTGGAACTCCATATATTTTTCCTCTCGGGTTAATATGAGTTACTGTGATCCAAGGATCACTACGATAGGCGACTCGAGGATATGGAATGTAGCAAACCTAGTAATAAAAAGTGGATATTGTTAATATACATGATCAACAAACCTAAAGTATGAGTACGTAGGTCAATATATTATGGTATTGATACCTGGTCTGCTTGGGACGCAAGGATAAATGGATCGTAATACTGATGTTTCCGGCTTGAATTTATCGAAATAACACCAAGAGGGTCAACTCGAACACCTCGACCATTAGAGGGATCATACCATTCACACATAAACACAATGCACCTCAAGTTCAACATTCCTGGATAGTGGATTTCCAAGATTTCTTTTAAAATCCCATAGTACATGGTATCACCTGATTGGGACGAAATACCATAGTCCGAAGTTGTCCTCTCATGTCCTTCCTCACGGATCCTGAACGCATATCCCCTAGTGCAAAAGTTGGGATATGATGTCGCGGTGCTGCGTAAGTCGTACACAATCTCCTGTAACCATGTCGGGATTGATTGACCACTTGCTAAACTTTCGGAAACCTAAGAATGATATAAGTAGTATATCAGTAACATATGAACGTGAAAACATGGAAAAGTGAAAGTAAGTAATTATATTAAACTTACATAACATTTCAACCACGCCGGAAACTCTTCGTCTTTCAAGACAGCAAGTTCGGCATCTGTCTTATCAGAATGGTAAGCACGTGCTAGAGACATGTAGATCCTGTAACATAACAGTTGTTAGTAGATAAAGGCAAATAAGTACATAAATTTAGTATAATAACTGATATACGTACCGTTCGTACTCCAAAATTTCATCACAATTTCTAAGGATATACGTATGCAAATGGGTGAGCTCTTGTGCCGATAATTTGCGTCTCTTTCGTTTTCCACTTGCTTGCCCAACTTGGGCAAATAACTCGGGTACAACCACGTCATACGTTGCTTTCTCACCTCTATCATCATGTCGCGCCGGACGTCTAGCCTTAGTACTAACTTGCGGTGGAAAGTAATTTTCGGCCAAGTTTGAGACTTCCTCGTTTAGGCTCTGTGCAACAATAGATCCCTCAACCCTGCTCAAATTTTTAACCTTTTTCTTCAGATGGAACATGTAACGCTCGAACGGATACATCCATCGGTATTGAACAGGGCCTCCTAAGGCTGCTTCTCGTGGGAGGTGAATAGGAAGATGTTCCATAACGTCAAAAAAAGACGGTGGAAATATCTTCTCAAGATTACAAAGGAGAACAGGGATATTGGCCTCCAAGTTACGTATCCCGTGGACGGTAAGCGTTCTTGAACATAAATCTCGGAAGAATGCACCAACTCCTGGAAACAAATATTTAACAAGTTAGTACATATATAGTAATATTATGGTATTAAGAAACCAATGGGAGTAAGAAATATACCTCCAATTGCTTGGTGGATAGGATCTGGAAGAAGATATGCAAATACAAATGGAAGAAGACGCTGCATGACGACATGACAATCATGACTCTTCATTCCTGTAAACTTTCCTTCCGTCTCGTCCACTCAATTACGTAGATTAGATGCGTAGCCGTCTGGAAATTTTACAAATTTTTTGAACCATTCAAAAAATACTTCTTTCTGCCTAGCGTTTAACCGGCACGCAGGCATCGGCAATCTACCATTAGGCAGAACATGGAGAGATGGCCTCGAACAAATCAATGGCAAGTCCAATCTAGACTTCCAGTTGTCTTTGGTCTTTCCTGGGACGTTTAATAAGGTGTTCATGATGTTGTCAAATAAATTCTTTTCAACATGCATGACATCTAGATTATGCCGCAGTAGATGGTCTTTCCAGTAAGGCAAATCCCAGAAAATACTCTTCTTGTGCCAATTGTGATATTCCCCACAACCGTCGACCGGGTGGTGGCCATTACCCCCCACAATCAGGAGTCCGCTCTGCACCAAAATCTCGCAACTGTTCCAATATGGTTCGACCATCTATCTCAGGAGGTGGACCATGTAACACTGGTAAATTCTTCCTGAAATGTCTTTTAGACCGACGGTATGGATGATTTGCCGGTAAAAAACACCTATGACAATCAAACCACGATGTCTTCCTTCCGTGCTGCAGTTGGAAAGCAGAAGTATTGTCTTGGCAATAAGGACATGCCAATCTTCCATGCGTTGTCCATCCAGATAACATATCGTATGCCGGAAAATCGCTTATGGTCCACATAAGAACCGCACGCATGTAGAAATTCTGCTGGACCGAAACGTCATATGCCTCAACACCATGCTCCCACAACATCTGCAACTCACAGATCAATGGTTGGAGGAATATATCGAGCGACCGTCTTGGATGATCTGGCCCGGGAACTAGAATTGACAGAAACAAGAACTCTCGCCGCATGCATATAGATGGAGGCAAATTGTAAGGTGTTACGATGACCGGCCACAGTGAATATTTTCTTCCATGCTTGCCAAACGGGTTGAAACCATCAGTGGATAAGCCTACGTATACATTCTGTCGTTCAGATGCAAAATCTGGATATACGGATTGGAAGTGTTTCCAAGCTTCCGCATCAGAAGGATGCGTGATATCTCCATCTTGATTATGCTCTGCATGCCATCTCAGAGCCTTAGCTGTGCGGTTTGAATCGTACAACCTCTTCAACCTCTCCGTTAAGGGTAAATACCACATCCGTTTGAATGGAATCTTCACCCTGCCGCTTGTGTCCTGGAACCGGGGTTTGTGGCAAAATTTACATTTGTTTCGGTTCTCGTCTTCTCTCCAGTATATCATACAGTTGTCGATGCACACATCTATAACCTGGTAGGGCAAACCAAGTCCGGCGACAAGTTTTTGGACCTCGTAGTATGATCCTGGGGCCAGATTATCTTCTGGCAAAACATCTTTCACAAACTCGGCGAATGCATCAACACATTCTTCGGACAAATTATAATCAGTCTTCAGGTTCATCATCCTAGTGGCAGAAGACAGCGATGAATGACCATCCCTACAACCGCTGTATAGAGGTTGCTTTGCTGCGTCTAACATATTGAAAAACCTCCGAGATTCTAAATTAGGCTCTTCAACCCTATCACCCTCATGATGATACACACCCGACTGCAAATTCTCTCTAAACGCATCGTTTACCATCGCAACCGTACTTACCCCAACATCTACTTTCGCCGTAGATTCCCCTACGCTAGACGGAAAATAAGGTTCATTGCTACTGGTACTACCATATTCATAATTCCTTTCTCCATGTAAATACCAAACCTTATATCCTGCCCTAAATCCGTATCTATATAAGTGGTTCCAAACAATAGGAATCGCAACACTAATTCTATTACAGCAATTAGAGCAAGGACATTTGATATCCTGACCTTTGTTGGCTGCCTCTTGATTTTTAGGTAACTGCATGAACTCGCAAATACCTTGAGCGTATTCGGTCGTTAATAAGTTCGACCCCTCTTCCATCATTGGCTCGTCCATCCATGACCGAAAATATGAAGAACTCATCTCTAAATTTTTGTTTTTTTTGGTTTTGAAATGTTGTTATGAACGTCGGAAGAAATGCGAGACCTTATATAGAATGAATAACCGTCAGATTTCCGTCAGCCAACCGTCAAAACGTCTGACATAGCAACACTTCAGTCCCATCGGCCAACCCACACGATATGTTAACCACCCAAAGTTTGCCGACATCGGAAGCCGTCAGAATCCGTCGGAAATCCGTCCGCCAGACAGAAATATCCGATTTCCATCAGGTTTCCGTCAGAATGTCGACGAAAAGACAAGACGGATTATTTCCGTCAGGAAACCGTCTGTTAATTCTGACGGTTTACGGACGGCATACGGACGGCAATCCTGACGGAATGATTATTGTCAGAATTCCGTCAGGAGAAACAGACGGTTTCCTGACGGAATGATTTATTGTCGGAAAACCGTCTGAATTCCGACGGAATTGGCCGACGGAAACCCTGACGGAAAGAATTTCCGTCAGAAAACAGGCTGTTTCCTTGTAGTGAAAATGCAAATTATATAGAATGGTTTTATAAGTTGAAACCCTAGTCGTGTATTTAGCTAGAAGAATACATGCCAATATGAAAGTCTAATATAGTAATATGGTCTCTCAATCACTTAAGGATGAACAAAGTAAAATACATGTATTCACCGAACAAAGTAGATTAGAAGTGCACTGCTTCTAAGTCTCAAACGTAGTCCTAGACAGACTTTGGTCTCCAGCACTATTTACTTTGCTTCTTTAACAAATACAGAACATCCTCCTTCTTTTGCTATGAAGTCCAAAGTGGAACCACCGCAGAAAAAGAAGAAGAAAACAAATCCATCTCCGTCATCCTTTTCGTCAATTCCAGATGAACTTGTCGTGAACTGCTTAGCCCATCGAGATCGTACTACCCGGAACTCTCCCTTGTATGCAAGAACTTTTGCTCTTTAATTACTCTCCCTGAAGAAAATAAGATACAGTCAAATGATGAGATATTAACAAACAAGTATTGGTTTTGGACAAGCACCCAACTTCCCATATAATCCTAATGAGAGGCGGTCCACAAAAGTCCATGAGACAAAACTATAAATATGGTCTCAATAGATATTAATATTATACACTCATACGTTGCAAGAATTAGTGAAAAATAGGAGGCACACAATTTTATAAACGTAGCGGTAAAACAATGAAATTACATAACCCATCCAACTTAAGCCATTCGCAATTACAACATATACATTCCCTTTTCCTTAGATACGTCAATATTTAGAACTTCACAAATTAGGAGCGAGCACAGTGTAATCTTCGGAAGCTTAATTCTGTGCATGCATACCATTTGGCAGTATAAAAGTTAACTTAATAGATACAGCGAAAAGGATAGAACTTGTTTTAAGGAATTTTCACAAACAGGTAACACGCACATTGGAAAATATTTCTTTACCTTGGAGATTGCGATGCTCGATGAAAATTACCTAAATATGAATCAAGTACAGTAAGATAACACACAAAAACTTTCAGCAAAAGATACGCAAACCATTAAACATTACTCAAAAAATTCCGAGGCCAACAACAATCGAAGAATCGATTTTGGGTGTACAATTAAAACATAAGACTACAGACGAACAACAAACATATTACAATCGAACTTTGAAAAGGCACTTACCAGAGAAAATGAAGGCTATAATTTATACTATAATCTCTTTAGTCGCGATCAATACTCTCAGAAAAATTCTCGAACTCTATGAAACAATTCAAGATTTTTTCCAAACTATATATAAAACCCAGTAATCACAATTCTTCATTCTTCATACGATTTTAGGATCGTTATAATTGGAAATTCAAACTTGATTGATCGATTAAAGAGAGATTAATGATGCGATGAAAAAGAAGATTTGATAGGACGACGTAAAAGTATTAATCTATAACAGTCTCTCAACCAAATCACAAATCTTCCAAGATTGAATCCAAAATCGGTGAAAGTTAACAAACAAAGATCAAGTAGGGATGACTAACATGTGGATCGGCCGAAGGGGTCGAATTTTACGGCCAAGAAAAGGAAAATGATGAGATTTTACGCAATTGGTGCTTCTCGTTAATTATTTTTTATTAGTAATCGGTTACAGATGAAGGATAAGATAGCGATTAGAGAAGTGATTGATGTCAACGCAAAACAACACAAAAACCTTAATTGTTGATAATTTTTACTCGTTTGTGTTCCTCCTCGAGATAATAAACACCATCATCGTGAAATCGACCTCTCTTATCAAGGAAAAAGATGATTGCAAATAACTCTCATTCCACTAACAGTCCATATATTTATTTTTTGCTAAAATCAGTCCATATATTTGTAACCTAGCATTTTTGTTTTTTTAAATGATTGTAACCTAACATTTCACTATGAAAAATATTGTAGATTCATTCTTCACACTCAAGTTAATCCTTAAAAATTCACATAAATGCCAACAACAGATGTGTGATAACCCTCACCTCCACCTCTTTTCGCGAGAAGTTTTTTCCTTGTTCACGGCTAAAATTCCAAACACCTAGAGATCACGTCCAGGTCTGACACCACTGGTTTCCATTTCTTCTTGTTCATCGACAGAGTCTTCAATGGGTCATCTTGGCAACACATGTAGTGGGTCTGATTCTAATTATATTTTGTTAAATCACGATCTCTCACACAATAACTAATTTTGTAGCAACTTAATCTTTATTCATAACTACAAAACACCAACAAAAAAAATCATACAATCGTATTCCTATATATGCAATAGAGACACAAGCTGGATTATTTTAAAACAGAGTATCAGAGTACACAAACTCTGTCTCAAGGCTCTATCACGCACAGGTTTATCCCCTCTGCTCTGGTAGGAGAAGCTCTTGCTATTAAAGCCGCATTGACTGTACCAGAAAGCTTAACATCTTCTCTGATTAACAAACTCTTGTTTTGATACTTACTTCCGGTGGCGTAATAAATGAGTTGAAACCATCCTCTTCGACATTCTTTGCCTTATGAGCTCCTTTTTCATTTACTATTCGTTTCTTGTTTGTTCCCGTTTGGCTAATGAGCTTGCAGACTCTCTTGCTAAAGCAGCCCTACGATCTTTGTCTAGGACTGTTGAGAAATGAAATTGGTTCAAAAAACAAAAAAAATGACATTACTTCTTAACTGGTGCACTATGCTTTATCAAAAAAATATACTCCTCCTGCGTTAGATATTACTATTTCTCTCCTACATATCATGTTAGTAAGAATAAACGTGTGTAAAACATCATACCAAAGTTGTATGATAGCAATTTGCGTTGAAATTGGAAATCTAGAAACACTTTTGATTTGGGTAACATAATAAGTATGGGATTTGAATACTGATTATGTGAGGGGGAATGGTGAAGAGAGAAGGGACATACCGAAGAACCATAAAATGGATCAATCCACACGTTGTGCACAAGAAACACGAGATAACAAGACATGACTCACAAAGTACTTTATAGTTTGTGAAATTGATAAACGTCACCTTATTTGAAACAAAAAGAGTATGTGTAGATTAGTTTCTCGCCTACAAACAGACATATCAATCGGTACATTTTCGGCAAAACAAAATTTCAAAGTTTTAATCATGATCCAATCTATAAACAAAGCAATCACGACCACTAGAGTCATAAGGAAAATAATGGCGTCAACAAACTTAAATATATAGACGAAGAATCACATCGGTTCACTCTAAATTTTGTTTTTTTGTGAAACTTAAATATATAGACGAAGATATCCATCAATAACAATTAGACACAAACACAGCATAGATCTACAAAAATAATGCCACATACAAACATATATCGAGTGATACTGTATAGCAAATAATTCGGGATTTCCCAAAGTCTCCGTGGGGAAAATCCAGAAAGTATCAAAACCCTTGTCTTCATGACCGGGTCGGAAGAAGAAAAATCTTCAAACCCTTATTGTAAACAACATCGAAGGGCAGATATAAAAAAATTTATATCCTAAGGTTGCAATCAATTTTATGATGAACCTGGTTTTTTTTTTTTAATGTTCCTATGTCCTATGTATAAACCCAAAACCAGAAGATCCATAAAAATAGATATAGCAAATGAGAGAGAGAGAGGGAGAGGGAGAGGGTTAGTTATCCAAAGAGAGAAGGTGAGAGAAAGATCAAGAGCAGCCTTTGTGACTCAGCGGCGACGGTCAATCGAATCGGAGACTGCAGCAGAATTGGATTAAATAGAAATGGAAAGAGAAAGATAGACCAGAGTCGAAAATGTTGGATTGGAAGCAACGATAATAAAACGGATCCGAATACATATTTAGATTTGGAATTTATAATAAGGGATACGACGGTTACAATTGTAGTTTTTATTTAATCAAGAGTCACAATTCTTTGCGAAGGATGCAACCAATGTTTTTAAACCCGACCCACGCATCGAACCGGACTACCTATCGGATTACCGGGTCACTAGTCCAACCGTGGGTCAACCGCGGGTAAATTGGTTACTAAACTTATATATATATCTTGTTTTGTAAATATATATATATATATATATATATAATTATACTCTAATTATAAAATACAACAAAGTTTTAAAACTTTTTTATCTTTGATTCAAAAACCAACAAATAAAACTCTTCAACTTATAAAGTTTAAGAAAAAAACAATACTAATATCAAAAAGTATGAGATGTCTAACAATAAACAAATTAAACCAAAAGAAATATAATTGTAAATCATGAATGTCATAGTTATATGATGGTGTATCGCACCCTCTAGTTTATATGATCGGCTTCATCTCTTTCAAATTCTTCAGGTGGCATAGTGAAGTCTTCATCATCAAAATCTAAAAATTACATATTACATACCTTTGAGATTGACTTAGAAAAGGCTGCGAAAGAAGTGAGAAAACTTCTAAAAATTAAAAGAGTCGACAAAATTGAAAAACCCTATATCAACAGTCAAAACAAACCCTCTAATTCAAGTTTTGGGGTTTTTTTAAAATTCAAACCGCCGGTCCGACCAACCGGTTCGCGGGCTAATAGCGGGTTTTTCCGAATTTCTACTGATTTTTAAATAGCTGGTTTTATCATAAAATCCAAACCGCAACATTGATCGGGTTCCGGTCCAACCGGTCGGACCGGTCCGGGCTGAAAACATTGGATGCAACGATATGGGATTGAGCAAATAGCACTTTTTCGGTAGAAGAAAACCATTTATTTGCCTAATTAATCTTGACCCTTCATTTAAAACCGAAATTGATATGAACCATTGGATCAAGTATTTTTTTCCTATAAAAAAATGGTGATGTCATCAAAACCAAAAAGTAGGTTTGCTATTATATATAGATTATCAAATATTGAAATTGTCTTCACAAAAGCATATTGAAAATGGCGATTTTCAGTGGAGTGTTGAGGAGGCGACTTGGTTGTGATGCCAAGCAACAACGTCTTTGTAAGGTAGATTTCCCCCAAAAATGTCTAAGGCACTTCCCACTGTTACATCCACGCGTCCCTTTCCTGCTTCTTTGATCCTCTCTATATCTTCCATCACCGTCACACCTCCTGCATATGTTACCGGAATCTATCAAGGCCAACAACAAATAAACATCTGAGATACAATGATCAAATTCGCTCGGACTTTCTAGCAAGTCCATGGATACAATCGAGCTTTCTCAACAAACCCGAGGGTATATATATGCAAAAGAAAGTAGTTTGATGAAAACATGACATTCTAGAGCCTAAAGGATACTCTACCAAGAAAATGCGTGTACTCACCGGTGAATAGTTTCCAAGCAATGCTACAAGTTCTTCATCAATCCCTAGCCTATAGGAGAAGAAGTATAACGATCACAGATCAGTACATACTGACTAAATACTGTTAGTTTAAAAGTAAAATGAATCCACTCTAAGACACTGAAAGCACACTGGTTGAGATATCTAAACTTACTTCTTTCCTTCAACATCTACACCGTGAACCAGAAACTCATCCGCAAATCCTCCAAGAAACTCCAATGACTTCTCGTCAACGAAAACGTCACTGAACTTCTGCCATCTATCAGTAACGATCGCGTATCTTCCATCCTGTACAATAAAATATAAATGTAGAACTTTTTCATAACTTTATACTTAAAAACAATCTATATTGGTCAGAGAGAGTCACCTTCTTTCTGCAGCTAAGGTCCAATATAAGCCTTTCTTTCCCAATAATCTTCACAAGATCTTTCAGTCTTTGAAGATCAATCTTTCCATTGTTAAACACATACTGAAAATATAAACGAAAAACATAATTACATCCAGCAAAAGCCCGCTCTATGATAACATATTCAAATTGCTAAATAAATGGCTATACCGAAGTGACAATAACATGACTTGCTCCTTCTTCTATATAACTCAAGCAATTCTCAGAATTGATTCCACCTCCAACTTGCAAACCGCCTAGAATTCATCGTCTTGTATCATACACGACACACGGATTATTACACAGAAACTATGAATCAAACAACCCATTCACGTTAACCAAAGACATACCGGGATAAGCATGTAATGCACCAATAGCTGCAGCTTGGCTTAAAGGATCAGCTCCAAGCATTATAACATGACCACCCGTAAGCTCATCTTCTTTGTACATTTTTGCATACTCTTCCGCAGATTTATCCGATTCGAAATTTGTAACGAGAACCGAACCATCTTCCTTCAAATCACTAAGTGTGGATCCAACGATTTGTTTCACTTTCCCCTTCAATAACATATGAATCCAACAAGTTTACATCCACTAGTTCAATAAAAAAGGATTCAGATTTCAAAATTGATTCGTTATACCTTGTGAATATCTATGCAAGGTCGGAATTGAACAGCTGATACAACTTGAACCCTCGACGATTCTACAAGAAATACTCAAATTGATTCACCTGAGAAATTCGAGAAATTGAATAAATTGAACCAGACATACGTTTTCCCGGGGTTGTGAAAGATGAACTTGAGAATTTGAGAAGCTTGTTAAAAGAAGAGCTCTGTTTCTTCTGGAAGTAAGCGATTCCACCATTGGAGTACAATCGAGAGCTCCAAGTCGTCATCCCTGTGAACTGAAATTGGATCTATGGCCTAGGGTTTTTGATCTCGGTTATTTCCGGTTTAGATATGATTGGTTTAAATCGGAAATCGACAATAACGGGTTTAAATCTCGGTTCGTTCCGGTTAATGAAATAATGTAATGGTTTAAAATTGAGATCACAAAAAGTTTTGGGATTATTTTCGAAACAGAGAGAGAGAGAGAGAGTGATGCGATGGAACAAGAAGAACGTTATCAATCTCGTCTCTAAATCAAATCATCTTCCGGCGCCGATTAATCCGCCGTCGCCGGAGATTTACCGATTACCACATCCACCACCACAGCTTCCGAAGATCTCGATTCCTCCGACTCTAACCCTCTCTCCATCTCCTAAACACTCTCATTTCGTCAATTTCCTCGAGAACAACCTCCCTCACCACCAAACCCTAACCGGATTCCTCCGTTCAAAGCTCCGTCACCATCCCCAATTCGCTCATTATGACTTCTCCGTCTTCAATTGGGCCGCCACGCTCGACACTTTCCGGCACGATCACGAAACTTTCCTCTGGATGTCGAGATCACTCGCCGCCACGCACCGCTTCGACGATCTCTACCCTCTCCTCTCTTTTATCGCCTCGAATCCGTGTCCTTGTTCCTCAGGTATCTTCTCTTGTCCTGAGCTTGAACCTATTTTCGGATCCGCCATTGATGCGTACTGTAGATCTGGGAAAATGGATTACGCTTTGTTAGGGTTTGATACAATGAAGAGATTGATTGATGGTAAACCAAATGTTGGAGTTTACAATACTGTAATCAATGGGTATGTGAAATCTGGTGATATGGATAAGGCTTTAAGGTTTTACAAGAGGATGGGGAAGGAAAGAGTAAAGGCAGATGTATGCACATTCAATATCCTTATCAATGGTTATTGCAGGAGTTGTAAATTTGATATGGCTTTGGATTTGTTTAGAGAGATGAAGGAGAAATGTTGTGAACCGAATGTGATTAGCTTCAATACTTTGATTAGAGGGTTCTTAGGGAAGGGTAAGATCGAGGAAGGTGTTAAAATGGCATATGTGATGATTGAGTTAGGTTGTCGATTCTCGGAAGCTACTTGTGAGATTTTGGTTGATGGGTTGTGTAGAGAAGGTCGGGTTGATGATGCTGCGGGATTGGTGATTGATCTTTCGATGAAAAGGGTTTTACCGAACGAGTTTGATTATAGTAGTTTAGTTGAGAAACTCTGCGGGGAAAACAAGGCGGATAGAGCAATGGAGACGGTGGAGGAGCTGTGGAAGAATGGTCAAGTCCCGTGTTTGATCGCCTGTACTACACTCGTCGAAGGGTTGAGGAAATCAGGAAGAACAGAGAAAGCATTAGGGTTTATGGAGAAAATGTTGAACATAGCTATCCTTCCCGATAGTGTGACCTTTAACTTGCTTCTTCGGGATCTCTGCAATTCTGATCATTCGATTGATGCAAACAGATTGAGACTATTGGCATCGAGCAAAGGATTTGAACCCGATGAGACAACGTACCATGTTTTGGTTTCGGGATTCACGAAAGAAGGGAGAAGAAAGGAAGGTGAAGATTTGGTGAACGAGATGTTGGATAATGATATGTTGCATGATATCTTTACATATAATAGATTGATGGATGGCTTTTCCGGTGTCGGAAAGTTCTCAAAGTAACAAGTCCGGTATTGTTGGTTTGGGAAAATGTACAGAGCATGCAATCATGATACAATTATTGACTTGTATGTACTAAGTTTGGGAAATTTCGGTGGTCAAGGCTTTTTAATTTTTGATTTATGTACTTATATACAATTATTGATTTATATACTATTTTTAGTTATTATTTTTAACATCGAGAAAGAAAAAAAAAGGAGACATGAAAACGGCTTTTGGCCATGTCTAAACCTTTGATTGATGTTTGTGAAGCGACTAGAATTTGAGTGTGAAATGTTTTTGCTTTTCGTTGAGAAGCTACATGAGTTTATCTTCTTGTTACAAAGGTCTTGACATAGTTAGGAAGGTAGTAAATTAATTGAATTTAACATGCCAGAGATGTCCATATTTGAGTATGCGAGTTACTTTTGTGAAGAGGTGTTCTCTAATATGAGAATCTGTTGTTTGGTTGCAAGTGTAGTCGATTTGCATACATTGTAATGTGATTATCCGTGGAACTGTTGGAAACCTTATTTCCACTTTGAGTTTAGTTTGTTGACTATATGGAACTGCACGTGTAGTCATATGTTCATAATCTTTGGTTTTCTACAAATCTAGTCCTTTGCATCAAAAAGTGGAGAATAGGTACAAAACTAAAGAATTGTAAACTAAAAGAATGATGGTTATTTCACATATGTTGAATGACAAATTCACATTATAGAGATTGGGCCAAAGAATTGGGAAAAAAAACTGTTAGGATGTTGATAGGAATAATTTCTCTAAACCTTTGTAAACCTCTCAGAATTTGTAAAACAGCAAAAGACTACCACTTGAATAACTCCAAAATGTATACAAAACAAGGAAATAGAAAGTATTCTCTCTCTACAACATCAATATGCTAAAGCAAAACTGAATCCTAACGTTACAATCTTATAGGATCCTTTTCCAGCTGGCTTGTCCTTTGCTCATGTATCCCTTGAGGCCTATGTTCTTGTGACGTGTCTATAGAACTCTCTACAAGTCTCATCCGCATAACAGACTTCTTTTATTTGCATTTAGCTCCTCATGTCTTCCTAGTCTTTCTCCCATAGTGATAGATAATAGGCGTTGATGACCATTCCGATCTTTGGCGAAAAATTTGCAGAGGAACTTAGAGGATCTGATAACGCAGTTCCTTGGTGTTTAAGATGGAAAAGCACCCAAACACCAAGAGTAAAAGATATTGCGGATATCCAAAATCAGGCTGGTGTAAGTTCTCGATAAACCTCTTTTATATTGTGGTTTGAGTTATAACCTAAGGTCTGGATTTGTTTTTATTTTCTTCTCCAGATTACGGTTTGAACAATTGTTGGAGTTGAAGACAACAACAAACATTTGATCTCAGGAACGCATGAAGACGACGAGGAATTAATGGAAGTTATTAGCTTTGTTTTGCAAGGTTTTAAAATGCAAAAAAACCGACTAGATCAAAGAATGTGTAAGGGTCTTGGATGCTGCTCAAGGTTTAGTGGATTGATGTGCTCAAATTAGACCTAGAGTTATTCTCTCAAATTAAGAGATCAGAAGTAGTACTGTAGGGTCGAATCCACAGGGAATCAGAAACACAATAGATTTAAATGTTCGAATTAAACTAAGCAGAATATTATGAATGATAAAAAGAAGTAAACAAAAGCAAGCAGTGAACGGTTGTGAAAATCAATTAAAAAGAAGCTAGGTACAGGGAAATCTAAGGTGAATCAGATATGCAGATGATAAATTAAAGATAGGATTATGAAGCTCAGTTTCTAAACATGAACACTAGAAAGCCAACTGTCGTTGCGAATCCTATGAATCTAAACAAGCAATAAATTCAGGCTCAATTATTCACAAAACCCTAAACCAAATGTCTTTGCGAAAAGAAATTTTTCTCATCAAAAACTAGTTCAAGCAATTAATAAAACTGTCGTTTCTATTAATTAACCCTAGATCAGATTTCAGTTCGCGAGGCTAAAATCAGCAATAAGAACAACTTAAGATGAAGAACTTCTAAAGATATTAATCCTATGCAATTCAGATCAGATCTAGCAAATCATCAACAACCCTTGAATAACCATAAACCTAACAAGAGAATTACTCAGACATGATCATAGAAAAAAACATGGTTTTATTAAAAGATATGTCTAAGAAATCAGTAAAAGAAAAGCATAAGCCTAAACAATGGCTGTAAAAACACATATATAGGAGTACAAAGTCGGCCAGAAACATAAAAGTAAACGTCTGGAGGTTTCGGGCTTGGAACGGACTTCATCGAAATTGGGCTTTTGGCTTCTGCGAGCATGGTGTCGAGCGACACCCTTATATGGTGTCGATCGACACCTCTTTAAATCCTCGGATTGAGCGACAAGATATCAAGCGTCGCTCGACACTCCTCTAAAATCTCCAATCCGAATTTCGCATCTTTGACTCTTCCTTCCGCAATGCTCCACAATTTCCAGTAAACATCTTTTATGCTCCAATCAACTAAGTACCTGAAAAGACTCTAAAACATACTAGAAAACACCATAAAGACTCTAAATATTGGACTTATATCATGGCCTAAACAGGGTAAAAACCATGATATATCAACTCCTCCAGACTTAGCTTTTTGTTTGTCCCTAAGCATAACAGTTGTTATCACTCCTTTAGGAACCACATACCTTACAAAGCTAATCCGGTGATACTTCGATGTTTCTCTAGAAGTATAGCAGTTCTCCAGATTGATTCCAAACCCCTTAGAGAAACTCAGACTTTCAGTCGCAAACCCCTTTAGTTATTTAGGTGCGGTCTCATCGAGGGAATATCGATCGCATGATTTTTTAGATTCTTTCCCTTACTTAACCACTTTTCTGCACTGCTCCTTTTTTCGTTTCCCTTAGATTATTCTATCCATTTTCATGGTTTCATAGGATTCAACTCATTACTATTGTTTCTTGTGGAAGACAGGCTCATGAGGATCACTTATGTAGTCTTAGAATAGCACTTATTATTGTTGCTCCTTGTGGGAGACAGGGTCATAAGGCCTACACTACTGTGGTTTCTTGTGGAAGACCGGGTCGTGAGTATCTTTTCACTTTTTATTCTAAGACTTTTTATTTTCTGTTAAGGGAAAACCAAAGGAGCTTATCCTAACCTTGCTAGTGCTGAAAGAGGAATCAAGTCTCGCAATTACGAACGCCCAAGACAAGAATTAAAGATTCATTAAGGGCGGGGTCTGCAACGTCTTTCTGGCGTTCTCCAGAAATTTGAACTCGTTCCTTTAAACCGATTCACTTCCAGTTACCCACCTCAGTAAAACCAGCCAACTTGCATCAGAAATGGTCCTTGAGTGCTGTTCAAAGCAAGTTGGAAAGGGAGTTTCAACCCGGAAATTTTTAAATTTGACTCAAAAACACCAAAACAGAAAACATCATTAGCTACTACCTCCCCCAGACTTAAACAACACTGTCCCCAGTGTTATTAAGCCTAATATTGGTGAAAATAAATAGATAAGAAAACGAAACGAATGAAAAATCAAGCAAGAATTCGTACCTGAGGGTAGTGTCGAGCGACACTACCTCAGTGTCGATCGATACTCGTGAATTTGTCGCGTCGAGCGACTGATGTCCATTTTCGATCGACACATATTTTTCTCTGGTGTCGAGCGATGCTCCTCTTGGTGTCGCTCGACACCAGCATCTGAAGATCATTCTTCCTTGCATTTAAACGTTCGAATTCCTGAAAATCAAAACCAAAAACAAAAACCAAACGTAAAACTGTAAAAGAACATAAAATAAAACATAAATTTAAGACTCACAAGTGGGTTACCTCCCACTAAGCGCTTGTTTTTAGTCGTTAGCTAGACTATGGTGAAGAACTAGATATCTGGAGGATCTGCACTCTTCCATGGAATGATTCCAGGGAAAAGTTGCTGCATTTTCTGGACCATCTTCTTTATGACCACCTCTCCTTTAGCCTTGATCTTTTGAGGAATGATGATTCGCATCTTCGCGAAAGGCTTTGAAGTCCTTTTCGGCTTCACTTCTTCTTTTCTTTTTCTTGCAAATTCATCAGAAAAACCAAGCTTTCAAGGAACTCGTAGCTTGCGTGAGCGCGTAACCGCTTTTTCAACTTTCACAAAATTGGAAGAATTAGAATTGAGTACAGGAGATTCATACCTTGGCTCTTTTGAAGGTGTTTCAGGAGATGGGTCTGTGGTGACTACTTCCTCAATGATCTTAGCATGAATATCTTCTGAAGGCTCCTTGATCAGCTCTTCTTCCTCTGAAGTATCCACAAAAAAAGCTTGACCATCTATGGTGGGTTTTCTCCTAGTACTGTCCATGTCAAAATCCATGACAATATCACCTAGATCAAGCTTGATCTTTCCTCTGCGCACATCAATATTTGCTCCAGCTGTTGCTAAGAATGACCTTCCCAGTAGAATAGGATCCTGAGGTTCTTCATCGTATTCCAAAACAACAAAGTCTGTTGGAATGATGCTTTCTTTGATCTGAATCGGAACATCCTCTAGAATCCCCTCTGGAAAACGCCTTGAACGATCAACTAGGATAAGATAAATCCTAGTCTTCTTGAAATCTGTCATCCCAAGTCTAATAGCGACGGAGAGCGGCATCAAGTTAATTCCAGAACCCAAATCGCAGAGGGAATAAGGGAAACTTTCTTCAGAAATCGAGCAATCTAGCACAAAGCTTCCTGGATCAGGTAGCTTCACTGGAATCCTACTTTGGATCATCGCGCTCACTTCCTCAGAAACCACTACCTCTTTCTTCTTCTTCTTGGAGACCGGAACTGTGTTCAGGAGAATCGCTTGGAGATCTCTGGTCAGCAAAGTTCCTTCTTTAAGACTAACTCCAATAGCAACCATTCGCTTGACGTACCTTCGAATCGCAGGAGAAAGCTTAATCGCATCCACTAGAGGCATCTCAACAATGATCTTCTCAATCATCCTCTTGCACATGGCCTCTTCAGCTTCCTGCTTGGACTTCCTAGCTCTGGGGAATGGTAGCTTTGGCTTGTGAACGGTTTCCTCGATGGATTTGGATGATTTTTAAAGCTTTTTCTCGGACCGGGAGGCGTGTCGAGCGACACTACCATGGTGTCGCTCGACACCAGCATCGAACGATTCAAGCTTTTCTTCAAGTGTCGATCGACACTCATCCACAGTGTCGATCGACACTGGCGATGTATTTTCGAAAATCGCTTCGAACTCGTCGAAATAATCGTCTTCCTTCACCCGAATGGCATTGCAAGCTCGCTTGGGATTCATGTCAGTCTTTGATGGAAGATAGCCCTCTTATCTCTTGACAGATTCTGCAGTTTGAGCAACTTGAACATCTAACTTCCTGACATGAGTATTCAAAGCTTCTATCTTTCCGTTTAGATTAGTGTAGAGCGAATCGAACTTCCCATTGAAATCCACAGTCATCTTTTCCTGCCCCTCCAGAAGCTGCTTCATCATGGATTCCATTTTACTGGTTGCATATGGAGGAGGAGGCTTCTGATAAGAAGATGGCCCATAGTCTCTCGTGTAGCCGTTCTAGAAGGGTTTCTGATACGATGATCCATATCCCTGCTGATTCCCATACTTCTGAAATCTGGTCTAATGAAGGTAGTTGACATTCTCTTCTGCAGTCTCAACCTCTTCCGCAAAGTGAATTGACTTCTTCCCAGCTAGAAGACTAGTCATAGTATCCAGCCTCTTTGTGACTTCAGCAAGCTGATTCCCATTGATGCTCTGTCCAGACTTGCTCCGTTCGAAATCCAGGTTCTTTGTACTATTGTTGTTAGCCAAATTCTCTATCAACCTCAGAGCAGCTTCAGGCGAGTTGGGGTTGAAATCTCCTTTACTCGCATCATCTAAACTCACAGCATATGGCACAACTATCCCTCTGAAGAAAATGCTTAGGAGTTGGACCTCGTTGAACCCGTGATGTGGACAGTCCCTCTGATAACCCTTGAATCTCTGCCACGTAGCCTTGAAAGCCTCTTGATCTCCTTGCTTAAAGGTAGTGATCTTGTACCTCAGGTCCTCAGACTTTGCATCATCGAAGAAATTGCTTAGGAAAGCATTCTTCGTGTCTTCCCATGTAGTAAGCGAGCCTGGAGGAAGCGTCATAAGCCAATGTTTAGCTTCCCCATGAAGAGAGTAGGGGAAGAGTTTGCAGAACAAGTAATCCTCTGAAACTTCATTAGCCTTGATACTGAATGCGAGATCTTCGAATCTTTCGATATGGTCCATAGGGTGCTCATGTGGTAAACCACAGAACGGGTCTTAAGCAACGAAGGAGAAGTATGCAGGCTTCAGCTCGAAGTCGTTCCTCTAAAAAGGAGGTGGATGAATCGCAGCTCTATTGCCATAGAATTGCTCAGGGCGGTTGTAGTCTGCTAAGGTGCGTCTTTGCGCGATGTTCTGCTCAGTCCTCATCAAATCTGGGCGATTCTGGCCTTGGTGTCGAGCAACACCATCAGCGTGTCGATCGATACCCACAATTTGGTCTCGTCGAGCGACAGGTTCATCGCGTCGCTCGACAAGCTGCTCCAGATTTGCATGTTCCTCAATATTCTCGACGATCACAGCTCCATCGTCATCGATCCTCAATCCTTCTTCGTTGTACTTCAATCCTGCCAGATCACGCAAGATTCCATCTGGTCCCGGTCTCAAAATGATTCGTCCTTGAGCAACCATTGTTGCTGCTCTTCTATTCTCACGCTCTAAACGTGCAATTTCCCGAAGACCGTATCCAACTAGCTCTTTGTCTTTGTAGCTCCTTGTATCAGGCATACACCTGAAACTCAAAACAAAAAGAAACAAAAGAAACTAGCAAAGCAAAAATAAAAATAAAAAGCTTAGACAAAATCCTAATAAAATAAATCTAATGGCGTTGGCTCCCCGGCAATAGCGCCAAAATTTGATGTGCTCAAATTAGACCTAGAGCTACTCTCTAAAATTAATAGATCAGAAATAGTACTTTAGAGTTGAATCCATAGGGAATCAGAGACACAATAGATTTAAATGTTTGAATTAAACTAAGTAGAATATGATGAATGATAAAAACAAGTAAACAAAAGCAAGCAGTGAACGGTTGTGAAAATTAATTAAAAAGAAGCTAGGCACAGGGAAATCTAAGGTGAATCAGATATGCAGATGATAAATTAAAGATAGGATTATGAAGCTCAGTTTCTAAATATGAACACGAATGTAAAACCAATCAGTTGTCGCTGCAAAGATTATCTATGCATAAACCCTAGAAAGCCAATTGTTGTTGCGAATCCTAATGAATCTAAACAAGCAATAAATTCAGGCTCAATTGTTCACAAAATCCTAAACCAAATATCTTTGCGAAAAGAAATTTTGCTCATCAAAAACTAGTTCAAGCAATTAATAAAACTGTCGTTTCTATTAATTAACCCTAGATCAGATTTTAGTTCGCGAGGCTAAAATCAGCAATAAGAACAACTTAAGATGAAGAACTTCTAAAGATATTAATCCTATGCAATTCAGATCAGATCTAGCAAATCATCAACAACCCTTGAATAACCCTAAACCTAACAAGAGAATTACTCAGACATGATCATAGAAGAAAACATGGTTTTATTAAAAGATATGTCTAAGGAATCAGTAAAAGAAAATCATAAGCCTAAACAATGGCTGTAAAAACACATATATATGAGTACAAAGTCGGCCAGAAACATAAAAGTAAACGTCTAGAGGTTTCGGGCTTGGAACGGACTTCTTCGAAATCGGGCTTTTGGCTTGTGCGAGCATGGTGTCGAGCAACACCCTTATATGGTGTCGATCGACACCTCTTTAAATCCTCGGATCGAGCGACAAGATATCAAGCGTCGCTCGACACTCCTCTAAAATCTCCAATCCGAATTTCGCATCTTTGACTCTTCCTTCCGCAATGCTTTACAACTTCCAGTAAACATCTTTTATGCTCCAATCGACTAAGTACCTGAAAAGACTCTAAAACATACTAGAAAACTCCATAAAGACTCTAAATATTGGACTTATATCATGGCCTAAACAGGGTAAAAACCATGATATATCATGGATGCTCTAAAATACCAGAACAATGACTAGACCCATGATCAGAAACTTGACAGGAAACTAGACAGAATAACCGATTGATACCTCATTGGATCAAGTGAGCATATAACTTTTGATGCCTCAAATACCTAAAGCGACCAAAATTATGAGAACCAAGCAATGCGATACTCGTGTTTAATAATTTATAGGTTGAGAGAAAAAAAGAATTACCTCATCCAATGACAAATCAATTCCACCAATAATAAACCTAAAAATTCTAACGGTGGCAGTTCCCCCATCAAGTCGAGTCTATAGAATGAAGAAAAATATTGAGTAGCGATGCTAAGCAGAATGGAATGCAATACTAATCATAAGAGGTTTGAGGACATACGGTCATATTTGAACCATTAATAGCCTCTTTTATAACGTCTTTTCTCTTGTGCAGCATTCATACAGGCCTTTGGGTTCTTCTACCTATACCACTTGGCAAATCCTTACCAATGTGTAACTCATTCTCTGATGAACCGGAAGAGTCTGTCATAACCTCAATATTTGTATCCATGATCCGACATTGAACTTTCCAACTCTGTACAAATTAAATTTAGGTTTTGGTATCAAATTATCACCCGGCGAAAAGGTCAGGACATAGACATGCTTTTTACTTGAAGTCGTCATATTACTAAAACCCTTAAAAAGTTATAGGCAAATTAATAGATACGTAATTAGAAATCAAGCTGATAACATTTTCATATTAGAAGTGAAATAAGATACAAAAAGTCAATCCATAAAGGTGGTGGTGAAGACATACCCATCAAAGGTTTAGTCATTATCTCTAGTAGCTAACATTCAATGTTAATTTGTTTAAATGGTTGATGAACAACAACAGCAATCGATCTCTCTAAGAACTTTTCACAATGTTTGAGTGATTGTTCTTCGTTGTACCCTCTAAAAGATTTGATGTCACAAAGAATTTTTCACATCAAATCTTAATTTTGCAATGAGACAAAAACATATTGCGATAATCAAGTAACGTCGTTAAATCTTGCGATAATCATGATACAGAATTAACCAGGTCCATTTCTTGAACACAATGAGACGTAGTTACATTTCAAATGAACCCACAAAAATAAACAAAAAACAAAGAAGGAATTCGTAAGGGATGCTATGTTTTATTACTGACATAACTAACAGGATTATTGAAGTTACAAAATACATATATAAAAATAAATTAATATTATTCCTCTCAAAGAAAAACCAAAAGACTCATAAACTTCCTGATGATGTATCCCTTTGTGAGGGGCTTCTCCAAAAGCCTGCCCCGTAAAAACGGTTCAACATCTCATTCTCAAGCATCACAACGTCGTTTAACTCAGCGTTCGTCGTCGAGCTATCTTCAAAAACAATTTGAGCCGTTGGATCTTCCTCGGTCAATCTAGCGTGTGTTGTGCTTTGGCTTCTTTCGGTTGCCGATGACGCAAGCAAACTATGTCGTTTCCTTGTAAAACGCCGCCGTTTACTCCGCTTCCAAGCGTTCTTACAAACCGCTGCTGGCACCTTATAAACGGCCAAGACCACTAGGTTCACCACCGTGCACGGACAACAACACCACACTGCCGCACACTCCGCGGCCGCTCCTCCCGCGACCTCTCCCACTTTTTTTCTCCTCTCAACATGTTTGTTCATCATCATTGGAGAGTTTCTCATCATTGGTTCTTCTGACGCCAATAACGGCGATTTCATTATTACGTGACGAGTCATACCAAAAACGGAGAGAGATTACACAAAACGGAGAATCGCCACGAAAGAGAGAAAAAAACGATTCAAATTTGTGCGATAACCGTCTCAGAGAAACTTGATTTCCCCGAGAAAATAGAATCTAGTGAAAATTGACCCATGTTTGTTCAGGTCATTAATCATTGATTCTGGTTATTGTGCATCAAATCATGATCATCTCCGGAGAAGGAAGTACAAGAATCGGTAGATGAGAAATAGAAATAAGAGGGGAAGATCACGAAAATAGCATTAGCTGGAATTTTTGTTAGAGAAACGTCTAGTCAGCAAACAAATTACGACTTTCTTAAAGAGCCACCGAGTAGATCGGAGAGGATATAACCAAAGATTTGGTTTTTCCTAAAAGAAGATTTCGTTTATCCTTAAAAAAAGAAATCAATAAACAAATTATACAAAATTAGAAGTCATTGTTCTTTGGCTTCTATTTAATTTGGTTAGGTTCACACGTGACGTGAGTTATATTTGGCCAAAAGTCGTTTTGTAGTTCTCTTCTTTAGATTTTTTTTGTTTTATTTGTTCAATCAAACTCTCACATGAATGAAACCAACTATTTAATTACTTTTCATTTTACTAAGGGAATAATGGGAAATGGAGACGATGGTTTCCTTGACAAAAGGAAGACTAGTTCTCATTATTAAAACTGAAACAAACTGCAGAAATTAATTAACGGCAAACCAAAGTAATTAACTGAACCTATACTTCTGGTTTGGTGGTTTGGTGTTTTGGTTCGGTTCGATCACCTTTGGTTCGGTTCTGTGCACCATCACATAACAATGACCCCACCTCAGCGGTTCTGTGGTCCACAAGGATGACGTTAATAAAGTCGAATGTAGTAGGGAAAACAAAGGAAAGTCATACAAAGTTTAAACGACGGCGTTTCTGAAAGGGAAGTAATAGTTTTTTTTTGTTTGTTTATTAATTATAAATTCTTAAACCCTAAACCCAACTTATAACCTTCTCTGTCTGTGGGATTAGGAGATTTCTTTCTCCCCAAGATTTCTCTGGCTACTCTGTCTTGTAACTCTTGGCTGGACTGTTGTACTGCGAGATGGGTTTGTTTTTCCGTCTAGCGGTCATCCAACTGAAGAGAAGAAGAAGAATCAAAGCACCGGAGACTCAGACATTGATTCCTATGGATATGGTAATGGATGAGATCCTTACGAGACTGCCTTCTAAATCACTCATGAGATTTAAGTGCGTCTCAAAGCTTTGGTCATCTCACATCACCTCACGATATTTCAGCTACCGTTTCCTCACGGTCCCATCCCGACCGCGTCCTCGACTTTACCTGTGTTTGAAGGATCTAAAATACCCTAACTCTGTGAATATAATCCTATCATTGGTTCCTGCTACTCCATCTTCATTTGCATTTGACCACTATTTTACCATTCCATAAATGGGAGGCTACATCACGCAAAATCTTGGTGGTTTCATGTGCTTCTCGTTTCCGAATAATGAACCGCGGATCTTTAACCCTGCCACCAGACAACTTGTAACTTTACCCACCCCCGCCACACTTCCTCTAACAGGAGATCACAAATTCGTCTCCTACACTTTCGGACACGACCCTGTTAACGACCAGTACAAAGTAATCTGCTCAACCCGTGTAAGCGGATTTATGCAAGAGATAAGGTCTAAGCATTGGGTCTTTGTCCTAAAACCTGAAGGTTGCTCGTGGAAAAAGGTGGCTCCAACTCCGCACACTCCATATCCTTCTAGAGGATTGTGTATCGCTGGGGTTATACACTACAAGAAAACATCGAGAATCCTACGGAAATATCCGTCGGAAGTCTGTCGGAAAACGAATATTCCGACAGATTTCCGACGGATTTGTTTGTCGTTTCTATCTTGTCGGAAATGGTAATTCTGTCGGAAATTCGTCACAAATTTCCGACGGCTATATTTCCGACGGAATTCCGACAGCCTGCCGGAGTCCGGCGAAACGTCGGAATTCCGTCAGAAATACCACTGTCGGAAATCTGTCGGTTTTATTTCCGACGAGTTCCGATTACATGTAAACCGACGAATTTCCGACAGACTTCCGACGTATTTATTTCCGACAGAATTCCGACGGTTTTATTTCCGACAGCTTTCCGACGAATCAATTTCCGACAGATTTCCGACGTATACGTAGAAATTATTTAAAATTATAATAAATTAAATAATATAAATTTTAAATTTAAAATTTGAATTATTTAAATTAAAATAAAATTAAAAGTAGAAATTAAAATAAAATTAAAAGTAGAAATAAAAAGTAATATTGTTTTACAAAAACCTTCAAAATAAAAATCTAAATGGTGGGCCCCCGCGGAAAATCCGGGTTGCGGCCCAAGTACTCCATCATCCGTTGCATCATCTCCCTCTCCATGTCCCGCTCGGCTCTCTCCTTCTCCCGCTCGGATTCTAGGGCGGCTTGTGCATTTCGTATCTGTTGGACCGTCGTCTTCAAACCTTCAATTTCGACGTCCTTTTCCTTCATCTGGGCTCTCAGGTCGGATGTCTCGCTGTAGTAACAAGAAGACCCCGATGATCCCGCATCGTCGGGAAGACCATAAAGCCGCCCTTTGCTCTGCGGAGCAACCTGCGGAACAAATTAAATTGTAAATGAAAAAGACTTGAAAACTATTTTAAATTTTACATACCTTTAAGACGAATTGGTTGATGATGTCGTCTGAGGCTTGGGTGAGGGGAGGGGTTCCTTCGACGGATGGATGAGACAGAATGTACTCCTCTTCCATTCTTTGGACGCTCTCCTGAATCTTCCAAAATTGTAAAATTTAAAATTCTGAGGTGGAATTTAAAATTTAAATTTCCAAAATTCTAAAATTTAAAATTTAAAGTTTTATAAGGTTTTTAAATAGTGTTATAAGGTTTTTGTAAAGTTTTATAAGGTTTTTAAATAGTGTTATAAGGTTTTTAAATAGTGTTATAAGGTTTTTAAAATTAATCCTTAAAATTGTTTAAAAATTAGTATAAAATGCTAACATTTTTTTCCAAACTAACCAATTTTGTTTAAAAAATGCTAACAATGCTAAAATCCTAATTCACAAACATTTCTTAAATTTCCCTAAATTCACAAACTAATTCACAAACAAATTTCCCTAAATTCACAAACTAATTCAAAAATTCAACAAATTAATTCACAAACTAATTCACAAATATAATTTACCATTTTTTTTAAATTTCCCTAAATTCACAAACTAATTCACAAACTAATTTACCATTGTTTTTAAAAACATTTCATAAATTTCCAAATTCCTAATTCACAAATTTCAAATTCCTAATTCACAAATTCTACATTCCTAATTCACAAATTCACAAATTCACAAATTCCTAATTCACAAATTCACAAACTAATTAACTTACAAATGAAGATCCGCCATTTGTATTCCGGCGAAGAGGAGGACGCGGCGGCGGAGGTGGTGAAATCCGGCGGTGGAGGTGGTGAAATCCGGTCGGTCGGAGATGGTGAAATCCGGTCGGCGGAGGTGGTGAAATCCGGTCGGTCGGAGGCGGAGAGGATTTGGTCGGATTCGGTGGTGGATTGTGTCGGTGGAGGAATAATCCGGCGACGGCAGATTTCCGGGGAGAAGAAGAAGAGACGAAATCCGGTGGATTTCCGGCGAAGAAGAGAAGAAGAAACGGCGAAATCGGCAAAAACGGCGAAGAAGAGAAGAAGAAACGGCGAGGGCGGCGGATTTTCAAGAGAAGAAGAAACGGCGAAGAGAAGAAGAAGAAGAGAAGAAGGTCGGGTCTTAACCCAGATTTTCCGACGGATTTAAAGCTGTCGGAAATCCGTCGGAAATTGAAATAAATTAAATGGGCCGCGTGTTTTTGACCGACTGATTTCGCGGTGTTTATTTTTCATTTCGCGGGTAAAAATTGGCAAATCCGTCGGAAATCTGTCGGAAATATATATATTTCCGACAGATTTCCGAAGGAAAATCATTTTTTAAAAAAAAAAAAAAAAAAAAAATATAAGAATTATATAAATATCCGTTTCTGTCGGAAATCTGTCGGAAATATATATATATTTCCGACAGATTTCCTACGGAAAATCATTTTTTTTTTAAAAAAAAAAGAAAAATATAAGAATTATATAAATATCCTTTTCTGTCGGAAATCTGTCGGAAATATATATATATTTCCGACAGATGTCCTACGGAAAATCATTTTTAAAAAAAAAATAGAAAAATTGGCAAATCCGACAGATATGTGGTTACGGACAGAGACACACGACCTCCTTTCTACATTAAAAGTAAAATAAAAAATAATCTAAAGATGATATATATATTCTGATTAGCAATATATATTATTATAAAACATGTTAATATCTATTTTGATAATCCAAAAGTTCTGGACCAATCTTCTACATCCGTTCGGTCGAAGATAAGAGGTGGTTTTAATCCCCTCCAAAACAAATTGAATATGGTTTAATATTTTCTTTATATGACATTAACCCAACCTTGTCCTGGAATAAAACAATTGATAATGCTTTGAATTGTATAATTAGGGGGAGCTTACTACAGCTTTAAGAGACTACGTTGGAAGAGAAACGCCTCTCTACTTCGCCGGACGATTAACCGAACACTACAAGAACCAACAACGCGGTGGGCCCGAGATTTCGCGGGGGAGCTTATTTTTCATTTCGCGGGTAAAAATTGGCAAATCCGTCGGAAATCTGTCGGAAATATATATATTTCCGACAGATTGCCGACGGAAATCATTTTTTTTTTTTTAAAAAAGAAAAATATAAGAATTATATAAATATCCGTTTCTGTCGGAAATATGTCGGAAATATATATATATTTCCGACAGATTTCCTACGGAAAATCATTTTAAAAAAAAAATAGAAAAATTGGCAAATCCGACAGATATGTGGTTACGGACAGAGACACATGACCTCCTTTCTACATTAAAAGTAAAATAAAAAATAATCTAAAGATGATATATATATTCTGATTAGCAATATATATTATTATAAAACATGTTAATATCTATTTTGATAATCCAAAAGTTCTGGACCAATCTTCTACATCCGTTCGGTCGAAGATAAGAGGTGGTTTTAATCCCCTCCAAAACAAATTGAATATGGTTTAGTATTTTCTTTACATGATATTAACCCAACCTTGTCCTGGAATAAAACAATTGATAATGCTTTGAATTGTATAATTAGGGGGAGCTTACTACAGCTTTAAGAGACTACGTTGGAAGAGAAACGCCTCTCTACTTCGCCGGACGATTAACCGAACACTACAAGAACCAACAACGCGGTGGGCCCGAGATTTACCTGAAACCACATATTTGTCGGGAATCTGTCGGATTTGCCAATTTTTCTATTTTTTTTTATATATTTCCGACAGATTTCCTACGGAAAATCATTTAAAAAAAATAAATAGAAAAATTGGCAAATCCGACAGATTTCCGACAGATATGTGGTTTTAGGGTATGAGAAATTTAAAAAATGTTTTTTTGTTTTTTTAGGGTTAAGGAATTGAAGAAATTTAAGAAATGTTTATTAAATTTAAGAAATGTTTTTTTTGGAAATTAATGAATTAGCATTTTGGAAAAAATTGGAAATTTTTAAACAATATTTAGCATTGTTAACATTTTTAAACAAAATGTTTATTTTGGAAAAATTGTTAGCATTTTGTACAGATTTTTACCTGAAATCTCTAATTCCGTCGAAAATCTGTCGGAAAAATGAATATTTTTCCGACAGATTTCCGACAGATTTGGGGTTTTAAGCTTCTTTATGATTCGTTTTCGATAATAGCATGGTTGGAGCAATATTTGGAAGATAAAATACTTGATAATGGTCATTGTTACTTTCAAATTCTAAACATTTAGTATTTTCCGTAAACATCTATTGTTTTGTATATGTAACTGTATGAAACACTTTTGTTTGAAACATGACAAAATCGCAAAACATGTTCTGTATAACATCGAGAAGGTTATTTACTCACTTATCTTTCACTTTAGTTGTCAGAATTGTATGCCGAGACTTTGTCTTCTCGAAATTTAGGAATTTGACCTCAAAACCCTAAATCTGTCGGAATTCTGTCGGAAAAATAGATATATTTCCGACAGATTTCCGACAGATGTAAGGGTAACACGTGTCATCTTTTAAGGTTAGCATGATATGAATATTGTCGGAAATCTGTCGGATTTGCCAATACCCTAAAACCACATATCTGTCGGAAATCTGTCGGATTTACCAATTTTTCCATTTTTTTTTTAAAATGATTATCCGTAGGAAATCTGTCGGAAATATATCTATTTTTCCGACAGATTTCCTACGGAAAATCATTTTTTTTTTAAAAAAAAAAGAAAAATATAAGAATTATATTTTTTCCGACGGATTTCCGACAGCTAACCGGAATCACCGCCGGTGTCGGCACCGGCTAGTTACACGGTCCAATAATCCGACCGATTTCCGACAGTTTTCTTGTCCGTCGGAAATAATTCCGACAGATTTCCGACGGAATTGAAAAATTCCGACAGATTTCCGACGGAATTCTTTCCGTCGGAAATTCCGTCGGATTTGCGGCTGTTTTCTTGTAGTGATATATTACTTGGCTTCGATTGGTACTGGTAACTATGTGCTTGTGAGTTTTCACATTAGATCCGAAGAGTTCAAAATGATCCAAGTACCTCTCAGTTGGATGCCTGTAAGGTTCGTCTTATAGATTATGGTGGAAAACTAACTCTTCTTGATTACACCAATCTTATAAAGAAGGGAATGGTGGATTTATGGGTTCTGGAAGATGCCGCAAACAAGGTATGGTTGAGGAAGACTCTGTTTTTGCAGCCTTTTCAACTCCATTTGGTCAATGACACTAAATTCTCTGTCATAGATCCAACTCAAAATGGCAAGCTTTTCTCCGTACACAGTGATTTTATTTCTCCCGATCACACGTACATTCTTTGTTATGATATGCAAAGCAATGACATGAGAAAGATTGAAATCAAAGGTATACCGGACCACTTGTTTAGCAAAGAAAAAAGGACCAGATGTGTTGGCTTGATGTTTATGGACCAGAGTGAAAGCGCGTCATGCACTTGGACACTTGAATCAATCCTTTCTACCTCTAAATCTAATGCATAGCTTTCTTTTTTTGGTGAATTTAGATCAAGAACAGTTTTATTATTATTTGTTGGTTTTATAATTTAAAAGACCCAATTGGTCCAGACAAGGAACAATCCCTTTTGCAATAATATATTAGACACTTGCAACTGTATGTGAGTTCATAAGTTCCTGAAAAATCTACTGAAAAAGAGAGAAGCATCAAAAACATGAGTTAGATACCAAATGACACAATTTAAATTGTTATCACCCTTAATATTTAAACATGTTGAAGTAGTTTACTTGTAAAACCTCGTTTTCTTGCAAATTGCTTCCTCAAATCTGAACCTTTTACTTGTGAACTCAAATGTTTACTAATAGCTTGTATAAACAAAAAAATGAAGAATGTACCACAAGTCACCTTCATCTTAATCTCCATGTTTAGCAATACGGCAAAATCTTTGATCATCAACTCGAACATGAAAGGGTTTTTTCTGCAATGGGCATGTAGCTGCATCGTATGCAAGCAAAGTCATGTAGTAAGAGGAGAAGAAAGAAAAAAAATGATGAATGTGGTATAATAATTAATAAGAGAACATGTTGAATAAAGATACTAAAACCTCTCCAACATATTTTAACAAATAATGAATCCCCACCTTAACATAGAGCATGATTATTGGGAGGTTATCAATGAAAGTATCTTATCAAATATAAAATTCACTTTTTCAATATAGTTTAATTAAATATTTAATTAAATTTTAAATAAAAAGTAAAATTGAACCAATCACAAATAGACATTTGTGAATTGAGGTGGTTAAACTTGTATCTTAAAGTTCTAATTTTAGCAATTTTTTCCCTTTCTCTCATATGTTTCTTAATTTCTATTAATTTTTTAGTGTTAGAACCCCAATAATCATGCTCTTACCCATCAGAAAGCAAATTAATTACATGATGTTGAATAAAAAAGTACTTATTTTCCTTTTCTTATTTAGAAACGGCGTCGTTTTCAACTATTACCCTAAACCCCAACTTATATCCTTTCTCTGTCTTTCGGATTCGGAGATTTCTTTCTCCCCAAGCTTTCTTTCGCTACTCTGCCTTGTACTTATTTTCTGTAATCCAATCCTCGGCTCCAGACACTATTCCGTCTTCCTTTGTTGTTGACCACGATCTTACAATCACACCGATGGGAGGCTGCACCATGCAAAACCTTCATGGATTCATGTGCAACAACTTTCTGGTAAATCAACCAAGGATCTTTAACCCTGCCACTAGACAACTTGTCACTTTACTTGCCTCCATCAAATCCTCCAACATCAGACCTCTAGGAGAAAGTTCCAAAAAAGTCTCCTACTATTTCGGACACGACCCGGTAAACGACCAGTACGAAATGGTCTATGCAACTAGTGTTTACTGGAAATTTTTGCGAGAGATAAGGTCAGAGCTTTGGGTCTTTGTCCTAAAACCTGGAGAAAGGTACCGACCATTTGTCTTAACGATAATGTCGAAGAATGACTGTGTATCGATGGGGTTATCACTAGTAAAAAAAGAGCAAATACCCACGAAAGTTTCGTGGGTAAGAGTGAATAATTTTCGTGGGTTTTCGTGGGTTTACCCACGGAAAACCACGGAAAATTTTCGTGGGTATAGCGTCGTGAGTAGAGAAATAGGTGGGTGTTCGTGGGTACAACTACCCACGAAAACCCACGAAATTATCCGTGGCAAAATACCCACGATTACCCACGAAATATTTCGTGGGTTACTTTACCCACGAACACCCACCTATTTTTCCGTGGGTAGTTACCCACGGATTACCACGATAATTTTCGTGGGAAATTACCCACGATTTGCCACAAAAAATTTCGTGGGTTGCAATGTACCCACGAAATCCCACTATAAATTTCGTGGGTATGTGCAATGTTTTTTTGTTAAAAATATTTTATATTTTTAAATTTGTTATTAAAATTTTTAATTAAATTAAATACTAAACTAATAATTCGAATAGAAATAAAATATTTTACATAAAATTAAATTGTTCTAAATTAAAAGTTTTCAAATTAAAAAAAAAACAGAAACATAAAATAAACGGCTACGGAACGTAGTTTAAGCGACCATCAAAGTCGTCGGGCTGACTCGTCCCTTGTGAACCGCTGCGTCCTTCTAGCTTCTTCAAAATGACATCTACCTTCTTTGTCATGCTACTCATCTCATTCCTCATATGATCGAGCTCACCTCGGAGATCCGCTTGTGTTCCCGACGGATACTAGACGGAAGGTTGATAGAACTGCGTCCTTGCACTACCGACTCCGTAGGCATGCCCGTATTTTGGTTTCACCCTCTGCATTTTTAAACAATAAGAGAATTAAAGTCTAAGTATACAATAAATAAAAAATTAGAAAATGAAAAAATTTACCTCAAAATATAATTGGTTAATGAATTCCCGAGGAGAACCACTTGTGGAAAAAGCTGTGTCGGTCGAATCTTGGTGCTGAGAAGCCTCCTCTTCAACCTCCCTCACGAGTCCCTCAATCACCGGATCAACGTAAGTGCCATCCGCGCGTGTATGCGTCTCCTTCACCAAAATGGATGGTTCCTCGGATCCATGCCCCTTCTGCTTCTGCATTATTCCAAAAATTTATTTACACAATGTAGTGATCATTAACATTACTAACGATAATGAATAGATTTGTAAATTAATATATGGATCAAACTTACCAATTCATAGTCAATCTTTGAGAAGGATCGGGGCCCGGCACTGTGTTTGTGCATTTCTTTGCCGTGGATCAGCGTTTTACGGCTTTCAGCAGCCTTCTTACTCTTGCTAATGGCTTTCTCAGTCTGCCACCCTTCCAAAAGAATTGCCCAGTCATCATCGCTGATATATACGGGTTGCACTCCATCTCGATGTTTCCTACTAATCTCTTCGCCGATTCCTAACTTCGTCTTTTCCTTCCATTCATAAAAGACGATGTCCTCGAACTCGGGATCCCAATAATAGTTTTGCTACAACTCGCAACCACCATTGTTAATATACAATGTTAGTAATGGACACTAAATGTTTAAAGTTACAAGTTTTGTAACTTACCACAAATGTTCCCCACCAACTCTGAATTTTTTCTGGACCGTATTTTTTCACATCGGTCCAGTTCTTCCAAGGACCCCAAAAATTACCCTGCCATGTGCGTTTAATAAAACTGGTGACCGAATCATCGATCCCAATCCTTAAAAAAATATTCAAAAAGTTAGAAATCAATTAGTAAACACGTAGACCTTAAACTAGTTAAATATTTAAGATGTTTACCATAGTCCTCCGTTTTCCTTAAACGGATGGAGGATAGGCTGTGATCTCCTAGTAGGCGCTTCGTATACCGCCTGTAAACGGTAACGATACTCTGCAGAAGCACCTATGGCAGATTTTGGGAGATGGAAACGAGGTCTGCTTCGAACAGAGCCGGTCCCGGTAGACGAAGACATAACTACATGCAAAAAACAATATATCTAATATTTCTTACACAAATAATATTTTCTGATTTTTTGTTAAAAAAATTAGAGCCATTAATATGTTTTCTATTTTAAATTTTAAAAATTATTTTGTCATATATTTTTGTAGAGCCATTAACATTTAATTTTATAACTTATTTTCTCATATATGTTTTTCAAGAATTTAGAATTTCAAGCCATTAATATGTTTTCAAATCGTGTTAACAAGTGACACTTTTATACATAAGTTTTGTACAAGTTGTATTAGATATGTTTTTTCAATTATATAATTTTGGTATTTGTTATCTAATTTTTTCCGGTTTTATATTTTTTCACGCTAAATTATAATACTTAATTTATAAAATTTGCTATTTGTATGTAAAAATCCCCAAAAAACAATACATCTAATATTTCTTACACAAATAATATTTTCTGATTTTTTTGTTAAAAAAATTAGAGCCATTACTATGTTTTATATTTTAAATTTTAAAACTTATTTTGTCATATATTTTTGTAGAGCCATTAACATTTAATTTTATAACTTATTTTCTCATATATGTTTTTCAAGAATATAGAATTTCAAGCCATTAATATGTTTTCAAATCGTGTTAACAAGTGACACTTTTATACATAAGTTTTGTACAAGTTGTATTAGATATGTTTTTTCAATTATATAATTTTGGTATTTGTTATCTAATTTTTTCCCGTTTTTATTAATTTTTTTCACACTAAATTATAATACTTAATTTATAAAATATGCTATTTGTATGTAAAAATCCCCAAAATTAATATAAAATACCTAAACAAATTTAAAATTTTATTTTAATTATTAATAAACACTAACTACTCAACAATTCTTTTTACAAACATTTTAATTTACGTTTTTCACAAAAAAAAATTATTTGAAAAACAAAAAAACCCTACACAATACAATAACCCCAAATTTTTAACAATCTAAGCAAATCTATAGCATAAACATGTAAGGATTGATTCATATAAACTAGCCCAAACTATTAGAATCATGAAGCAATCAAATTTTGAGGAATCCTAAAACCAAATTGAAGAAAACCTAAAGGATTATAGAGATGAAACAAATTTACCTAAGGAGATGCGGAATATAGGGGATGCGGGAGTCGCCTGAGATTCGCCGTACACTCGCCGGTGGTGCGCGGTGTCGAAATCGCCGGAGGAGTGTGATTTTCGTGGGTTGCGTCGAATGGAGGAGAGAGATCTGTTTCGGTGAAAAAGATGAAGTTACCCATGAAAACCCACGATTATTTGCGTGGGTATTTTAAAAAAAGCCACGTATACCCACGATTATTTTCGTGGGTTTTTTAAAAATGCCACTTATACCCACGATTATTTTCGTGGGTAATAAAATAAAGCCACGTATACCCACGATTATTTCGTGGGTACATTCATTAATTTTTAAAAATATATTCCACAACACCGGATTCGAACACGGGTTTGAATTATTTTTAAAGAAAGCTTAATTAACCATCTAATTATGCTTCTGACGAATCTTATAGATCATCAACATTTGATAGTATATAAACGGAAATATTTCCGTTTGCTAAGTAACAAGATAAATTGATTATGCAACTCCAATAAAACATTACATTTAATGAAACATAAAATGTGAAACAACTTTTAAACTGGTAGATTAAAGACTTGAAAATATTAAACATACAATGGTTATGGTACAAGTACATATTAGGCACTAAATTTTGAAAACATTTGTCTCTTTTCCACTCCAAAGTTACCAGAAACTTTTCTTTCCCTTCTGTTTTCTTGGTGGAGAATTTAAAATTCCGTCACAACATTCCCTTTTGATTGCATCAACATCTAGATTTAAGTTTGGGCTTTCAGGTCTTTGGGCAAATTCATCACCATAGTATTGATCCTTGCTTTCATACGAAGAATTTCCACCGTAGGTATCTGAAAATCCGTCACAACATTCCCTTTTGATTCCATCAACATCTAAATTTAAGTTTGGGCTTTCTGGCCTTTGTGCAAACTCAAAATCACTTGCAGGACTTCCACCGTAAGTATCTGACTTTTCAATCAATAGAGATGGTTGTACGTCTTCGATTTGCCTATACAAAACATCATCGACAACCCGCTTCTGGTCATGACTTTCTGGATGCTTATCATCAACCATCAAATGAGTTTCAGTTTCCCCTGAGTATTTTGGATTGTGGTAGATGTTTTGCAAGAACTGGCTGTCCGGTACTATCGTTGATGTAGAACCATCAGTTGCATAGATTGGTGATTGCGTATCATATTCCCACGAGTAAGTGGGTATCTCTTGAGTGAATTCGTCGCACAAAGTTTCGGTTTCCCAAGAGAATTTTGGAAGAGGGAAAAAATTTGATACGTTTTTTGATTGAGAGTCTTCATCACTTGAGCTAGAAGACATTATTTTGTTATTGATGGGTGTAAAAGATATACACTCCATCATATTTATTTATAGTAGATGTACTGTCTTGTCAAATCACGTTGGTCTGTAACGATTGTATTCACATGTTATGTGCTTAACCAAATCAACCATTAGATTTGTACTACATGAATATGTGGTCCATCAAAGTTTCAAGTTATAACATAGAAACAAATAATTTGTGAATCACACATTAATAGAAAATAAGATAATTGAAACTTTGATACAATATTTATGTTAGAAAAGCCTTACATATAATAGCCTTACATAAATAACAACACATGTAATATATAGTACATTATTAGACGTTTTTTGAACCACATCCCCTTACTGAAGCACAAATTATAAAAACAAACAAACATAAAAGCCATATGCACTTATTGTAATGACGAGTGACTTTGGTGCGGCAATATTAGTTGTACATTACCGATTAAACACATCTCTTAATGATCCATCTCGAACTCCAACATGTGTTCGTCACAACAACCGTAATAGTCATTTGGACATTTGAAAACTGGGAGCGGTTCTTCAAAAACATCTATAGCCTTGGTCGATGTGGGTGTTTTCAGTACTTCATTTTCTCCCCTGGCTGGAGAGCGTGCTTTACGAGGCTTGGGGGGAGCACGCGAAGTATAACCGGGACTGGGGTTGTAACGGTTGGTTGGGTTATTGAGACGAATCGTACCAGAAGGAGGGGTCTTTGATTCTGGTAAAGAATCTAGGAAGGTCTTTATTATCTTCTCGTCCTCGGATTGATTTACATTTTTTTCGACATGGCTGATTTTGTATGTTTTGTGTTTCGATATACTAATCTAATGAAACAAGTCTCTATTCATAGATTTAACAAAATTATTATAACAACTTTAGCATAATATATCTTGGCCGTTGAATGATGAATCTATAATATCAACCATTCAAATGAGTTGTCAATTCGGTTTTGGTATCTGATTCACTTGTGTCCATACAATTTTTTGGTCTATATTTAAATGAGTTGTCAATTTTGGTATCGGTTTTGAGTTGTCAATTCGGAGTGAATTGTCAATTCAGAGTGAATTCGTTGTTGGTATCGGTTTTGAGTTGTCAATTCGGAGTGATTGACAGAGTTGATCTTGGCCGTTGATCTTGGCAACAAGTTTTGATGAATACTTTTGCAGAGTTGATCATGGCCGTTGAAATGGGTGTGTGAGACATTAGATATTTTGATTCTTCACAGACAATTACAGTGTCCTTTCAAATCAGTTTGGTATCAAACGATCTTGGCCACTAGTTATGATGAATACTTTTGCAGAGTTGATCTTGGCTGTTGAAATAGGTGTGTGGGACATTAGATATTCTGATTCTTCACAGACAATTACAGTGTCTTCTCAAATCAGTTTGGTATCAAACGATTTTGGCCACAAGTTTTGATGAATACTTTTGCAGAGTTGATCATGGCCGTTGAAATGGGTGTGTGAGACATTAGATATTTTGATTCTTCACAGACCATTACAGTGTCTTGTCAAATCAGTTTGGTATCAAACGATCTTGGCCACAAGTTTTGATGAATAATTTTGCAGAGTTGATCATGGCCGTTGAAATGGGTGTGTGAGACATTAGATATTTTAATTCTTCACAGACAATTACAGTGTCCTTTCAAATCAGTTTGGTATCAAACGATGTTGGCCACTAGTTTTGATGAATACTTTTGCAGAGTTGCTCTTGGCCGTTGAAATAGGTGTGTGGGACATTAGATATTTTGATTCTTCACAGACAATTACAGTGTCTTGTCAAATCAGTTTGGTATCAAACGATCTTGGCCACTAGTTATGATGAATACTTTTGCAGAGTTGATCTTGGCCGTTGAAATAGGTGTGTGGGACATTAGATATTCTGATTCTTCACAGACAATTACAGTGTCTTCTCAAATCATTTTGGTATCAAACGATCTTGGCCACAAGTTTTGATGAATACTTTTGCAGAGTTGATCATGGCCGTTGAAATGGGTGTGTGAGATATTAGATATTTTGATTCTTCACAGACCATTACAGTGTCTTGTCAAATCAGTTTGGTATCAAACGATCTTGGCCACAAGTTTTGATGAATAATTTTGCAGAGTTGATCATGGCCGTTGAAATGGGTGTGTGAGACATTAGATATTTTGATTCTTCACAGACAATTACAGTGTCTTTTCAAATCAGTTTGGTATCAAACGATGTTGGCCACTAGTTTTGATGAATACTTTTGCAGAGTTACTCTTGGCCGTTGAAATAGGTGTGTGGGACATTAGATATTTTGATTCTTCACAGACAATTACAGTGTCTTGTCAAGTCAGTTTGGTATCAAACGATCTTTGCCACAAGTTTTGATGAATACTTTTGCAGAGTTTATCATGGCCGTTGAAATGGGTGTGTGAGACATTAGATATTTTGATTCTTCACAGACCATTACAGTGTCTTGTCAAATCAGTTTGGTATCTACCTTTACCTCCATAATGCACAACTTATACCATCCATAGTATTATAAATACTTGCTTTATTTGTTCCTAATTTCTTACACCAAACCCTTCGAATTCCAAATCGTTTAAAAATCAATACGTATATTTGTTATGTCTTCCTCAAACCATTCAAGAAGATGGATGGATCTCCGAATTGATCCATCAACAAATACTATTATCGAAGAATTTACTACTGGGATTAATGTGTTTATCACATTTGCTTGTCAACAACCATCATATCAGGCAACCGGATTACTCATTTGTCCATGCGCACAGTGCAAGAATGAAAAGCCACCAACAAAACCTAGGGTGGTGGTGCGTTATCTTTACACAGTTGGATTCAAAGGCAATTACTATGTTTGGAGTAATTTGATGGAAGTGCCAACCAAGAGCGTTATCATCATCCTCATGTTGCTGTACAAGAAACATTTCATGAAGGATTCGTAGATGTTGCTGATATTTCAGAGATGCAAGATCAACAATATAGTGAAGAAGTCAAAGTTCCGGCGTTCGTGGACAAGTCATATGAGGCCTTCATGGAAGCTAATCAACCTTTATACGAAGGGTGCAATGCAGAGAATACCAAATTATATTTGGCATCATGTATTTTACGTTGGAAGACGGAGCACAATATAGCAGAGGGTGCTGTAGACGACATCGCTAGTACTATCAAAAGGATTCTACCAGGCCCGAATACTGCTCCGGAGTCGTACTAAGAAACCAAAAAGATTACAAAGACCCTTGGCTTACCCGTTCATAAAATTGATGTATGCGAGAACAATTGTATGCTATTTTGGCGGAGAGAAGATGCCACGCTCGAGCAATGTCGCTTCTGTCAAACAGATCGATATCATCCGTGGAATGGTCAAGGTAAAAAGATTCCAAAACAACGAATGTTTTATCTTCCCATTACCGATCGTTTGAAAAGACTATACCAATGTCAATCAACTGCGGGACATATGCGTTGGCATGCCGATCATATTAATGTTGGAGGCGAAATGAATCATCCATCAGACAGGGCCGCTTGGAAACATTTCCAGAGCGTTTATCCGGGGTTTGCTTCTGAACCAAGAAACATCTACCTTGGATTGTCAATAGATGGTTTTAATCCACTAGGCATGAGTAGCCAGGCACACTCAATCTGGCTGGTGATAGTCACACCATACAATCTACCTCCTGGTATGTGTATGAACCGAGAATTTTTATTCCTCTCGATTTTGGTTCCTGGTCCAACACACCCGAAGAAAAGTCTGGACGTGTACCTTCAACCTTTAATCGACGAACTACAACAATTGTGGACACATGGCGCTGATGTATTTGATATATCAACGCACAATTCTTTTAAGATGAAAGCGGCGCTTATGTGGACGATTAGTGACTTCCCAGCTTATGGGATGTTATCAGGGTGGATGACTCACGGACGCCTCGCATGTCCATACTGTATGGATTCAACCAATTCATTCTGGTTAACGAATGGACGAAAACATTGTTGGTTTGACTGTCACCGAAAGTTTTTGAAGAACGACCACCCATACAGGCGGAATGTAGTTGCCTTCACTAAGTTTACAGTTGTCCATGATGAAGCACCGGTATGGCGTAGTGGAAGAACAATATTGGACTCCATCAACAGTATAGAAGGTCTACAAATGAGTGCCGAGTGAGGTGGCAACGGACACAATGATCCATCTAAAACGGTACATGGTTATGGTCAATATCATAATTGGTACAAAAAATCTATTTTCTGGTCTTTGCCTTATTGGGATAATCTATTGCTTAGACACAACCTAGATTTTATGCATATAGAGAAAAAACTTTTTGATAATATTATCAAAACTATCTTGAACGTGCCGGGGAAAACAAAAGATAACATAAAATCTAGGCTAGATATGGCGATAATATGCAACCGTAGAGCGTTGGAGCTTACATCACCAAATATTGCTTCGGTTCCAATATTTCGAATGTCAAAGGAAGCGAAAAAGAAATTTCTAAGTTGGTTGAAGAAAGAAATTCGTTTTCCAGACGGGTATGCTTCCAACTTTGGTAGATGTGTCAATGAAATTAATGCGACTCTTTCTGGTCTCAAAAGCCATGATTGTCATGTCATTATGGAAAGGCTTCTACCTTTTGCTTTGATGGAACTACTCCCCAAGTCTGTACACGTAGCGATTTCAGGTATTCATTTTTTTATTTTTTTTATACACAAATATGACTGACTAATTTTGGTTGTTACTTTTATTACACAGAAATCGCTTTGTTTTTCCGAGACATTGGTGCCCCATCATTAAAAGAACAAGATGTTCTAACAATGAAGGAAAATATAGCAGTAAAATTATGCAACTTGGAGAAGATATTTCCTCCTTCGTTTTTTGATGTCATGGAGCATCTACCGGTACACCTTCCGGACGAGGCAATCTTAGGTGGACCGGTACAATATAGGTGGATGTATCCATTTGAGCGGTACATGTACCACTTAAAAAAAAAGTTAGGAACAAGGCACAAATCGGAGGGTCTATCGTCGAGCACTGTGTACAAGAAGAAATATCAGCGCTAACTACCCATTGGCTTGGAAAACCGATCGCTCGAGGTAATGAAGGATGGCATGGTGAAAACATTTACTTCTACGCATTCGACGATGTCCCAACAATTTTCAAACAGAAAGGAAGGTTTATTGGTAAACATTCAAAGGGATGGATAACAGATGAAGAGTACAACGTTTTGCAAACATTTCTCATGAATAACTGTCCCGAGTTAGCACCATATGAAAGGTATGAGTAACCGTCGCAAAACATTATATTCAATAGTTAAATACTTTTTAATTACATAATTTGTATACATAGGATGTTTGAAGAGTTCATGCGAACTACATATCCGGCATTGTCTACTACTGACCTACAGTCATTCAAAGACAATAACTTCGCACGCTGGTGCAAAGATTATGTAAGTATTTTTGTACTGGGCCGTTTTTAATATAATGTTTAACTTATGTATTTATTTTACTACAAGTTACTAATCAAAGGATGGTAGCAACTGTGCCAAAATGGCTCATTGATTTTGTACAAGGTCCATGTCGTGCTTACACATCCTGGCCCTCGTATGCAACAAGAGGGTTCTTATTCCGTACATTGAGTAGGAGTGCAAACAAAAAGACACAAAATTTTGGTGTATGCGTGAGGGGAACTACTGATACGGAATATTATGGCGTTGTAGACGACATCAGATTGGTTGAGTACGATGGCGGTGTCGGGTTGAAGGTGGTTATCTTCAAATGCTTTTGGTACGACATCACTAGTGGAAGTGGAATGCGTAGAAGTCGTTCAGGACTGGTGGATGTTGCTGCAAACAAGCAGTATCGACAATATGATCCGTTTATTACTCCTGAACAGTGTGATCAGGTTTGTTACATACCATACCCAAAGGTGAGTAGGAGGCATGGGACAGAATGGTTAGCATATGTAAAAGTGGTACCCAGAGGTGTTCGAAATGTTACAGACGCTTTACAACAAGCCTTTCAAGAGGATTCTAGGAATATTATTGTTGCACCTTCAGGGCTCCTAAGGGTCGAGGCACTCAATGTTGAAGACATGGACAATTATGATGATTTACCCGACCAACATACAAACGACATGTACACATCCGATCATGAGCTAACTGATAACGAATGTTCTCAAGCTGATTCCTCTCCTGAAGATGAATGAAAATTGTGCATCAATGCGATCCTTAATTTTTAGTATTTTATGTAATATTATTTTTGTCTGTGTTAAATTTTTAACGTCTTATAAAAGTAGTGGATTATTATCCGTCGAGTGGTTTGTAATAAAATATGTTGTGGATTCATGTATATATAATATTATGTGGAATATAATTTATATCTTTTTAAACAGTTATAACAGCTAGCCCTATTTACAACACCCGTGATTGTTTACATGAGTAGAATACTTTCACGCCATTCATTTAATTGTCGAAATGTCAATTCACCGTCTAGTGGCCGACAGTGTCATTCACAGTGTTATTTATGATTCAGTGGCAGACAATGTCATTCACGGACTTGATTTTTTTATTGCATACTGATATGTAATGTCAAATTATTTTTTCATACTTTCTTATATCCACATATACATCGACACGTTAAGCCTAAAAAATCACTCTGTTTTGCCTATATAAGTCCGAGTATTTCAACACAAAATCATAACACAAAAAACAATTTGCAAATGGCAAACAGAGATCTATGGAATTACTATATGCAAAACCGAGCCTCCGTTCAAAACTCTCGAGAAACAACTCGTGTTCCTTCAAGCCCTCCATACGATAACTTATATGTTATTGATGTTCAACCGACAGTTTCACTCCAACCAACACAACGATCTGAAATCCAAACGCCGGTAATTTCGGGACCTGCCCAACTCATACAGCGAGGAATGTTTCGCAAGAGGGCTCACAATAGGAAGGTGTTGAGAGGTGAAAGTTCTCAAACATGCCCAACACAAGATTTCATTCGTGAGGTCATCAATGAGCCACAACAGGGCGACCAGGATTTTAGTAGTCCTCGCTGGACTTCTACTATCGATTACATAATCCGCGAAGGTATAGACATATAATGTACTCGTTTACCATTACAATAATGATTGTAGATGCAAATACTAATTCTATCATTCATAAATATAGGTACTTATAACAATAGGACCACATCATTCTGGACCCAGGTTGTAGAAATACAATGCCCGCATTCACAGTTTGTGAAAGTGAAAAAGGTTTACGTTGTCGAGCAATATTATAGGAATTTAGATATACAATGTATCTGACAAGTTAATTTTATCTTATTTTCAGCTTGTCGCTATGTTATCCAGTGCGACCCCCAACGGCCATGGAGACCTTCTAGTAACCTTAAAGGATCCGTCTGGAATAATCGAGGGAACCATGCACCATAACATTTTCAACAATGACAAGAACAGAGTTAACACTGGCGTAGGTGCGGTTGTCATTCTACAAAATGTGACCGTAGGCCGTTTTAACCGGAACTCTAAGTACCTCAACATCACTGAGCGGAACATTGTTAAGGTATCTTTTCCATAAGTTTGTATATATTACTGATAATTATAAACTAAAATCATTTTTCAAACAGATAATTGGGGCTAATTCGCTGATTGCTGAATACGAACCAACCGTAGCATCTACTATCAATGAGGAAGTTGAAGGAAATACTGGCTACGAAACTGAAATAGTCCCAGACTCAGATGGTGAATAAACATCCGACCCGTCCATGTTTACGAATAAGCTGGTTAAACACCAGACTCTTTATGTTGCTTTAATGTTTACTATTTTCCTACCATCTATTGTACGCGTTTATAATAATGTTGTTATGTAATGTAATATTTTTATATGTTTAATGAAATAAACCAATATTATAACAAATGTTTTGTTTCTTATTGAGCTTCCATTAGAATTAACCAAAAACCTATTAATAAGTTTTTAACGCATTATAAGGTTAATATATTTGTGAATGTTAAAAACAAATCGGGAAACCCTAGTTCTAACATTTTGTAAGAACCACACACGGAAAAATTCGTGGTATTTCGTGGGTTATACATTACCCACGAAAAAAATCGTGGGTAGTAGTGGGTTTATGAGTTGCCACGGAAAAATTTGTGGGTAACCGTGGCAAAATTACCCACGAAAACCCACCAAGATTTCGTGGGTACAATTTTACCCACGGATACCCACAAAAACCCACATTTACCCACGAAATACCCACGATTTTTTCCGTGGGTAAGTGTTTACTGTTCACAGTGGGTTTTCGTGGGTTTTCGTGGCATTTTAGCTATACCCACGAAAAAATTCGTGGGTTTTTCCTGGGTAAATGGCTTTTTTTTACTAGTGTATGTATTACTTGGCTTGGACTGGTACTGATGATTATTTCATTGTTAATTTCCACATTAGATCGGAAGATTTCAAAACCATCCAAGTACCTCCCAGTAGGATGCCTCGAGTGTCCCATCTTATAGATTATGTGGGAAAACTAACTCTTCTTGACTATACCAATCTTAGGGACAAAGGTATGCTTATGGGTTTTGGAATATGCCTCAAACAAGGAATGGTCGAGGAAGCCTCTGGTGTTGCAGCCTTCTCAACTCCATTTGGTCAATAAGATTGAATTGAGGGTAAAAGGTACATCTCAAAACGACAAGATTCTCATGATACCAAAGGATTTCCTTCATCATCCCTTTCACATTTGATCTGCAAAATAATGATTTGAGAAAGATTGAAATCAAAGGTATACCGGACCACATACAAACCAATATAGAGAGTTATGTAGAAAAAGAGAAAATTGTGTGCTCAAACTCCTTTGGCTAGAGAATCGCCATAGACACCTTCACTCCAAAGGATGTGAATCAACTTTTAAACATCAAATAATCTATGACATTGCTGAAATATTCAAGTTTAATTTGATTGAAAAATATCCAAGTTCTGTGATGAAGACATCTGATCAAAGCCAAGATCAACCAGAAGTTCCCACATCCAACAAACCTCTAATGACTCAATCTACAAACATGAACCTACATGAGAAGTTGATAGAAGCTCAGTGTTGTGAAAAGGCTTTTGTCTCTTATGTCTAAACGTGGTAAGGGGAATTAATAGAACAAGCTTTTGAATTAGTAAACGACAAAGCTAATTCTAATAAATAAATATAATAAGAATAAACCCAATTGAAATTAAAGAAAATGATATATCTCATTTGTTTGCAAAAAAAAAAATCATTCGATTTCACGGTTCGGTTGGGCATTTTACCCGAATTTGAAAACCGAACTTGAAATCGAACCAAAAAAATCAGGTTCGGATCGGATTTGGTTAGCCCTCCGAATGGTTTTCATATCCTCAGAGTTTCGGTTTTGGTTTTGGTTTCGGGTTTAACCAAAAATCAGCCAGATACCCGAAAAACCCAACACCTACTTATATTATCCTAAACATATCCGATTCTTGATTTTCCCTTCTCTAATTTTTGACTTTGTAGAACCTAAATCCCCAAATAACCTTTGTTCATCATTTTATTTCTCAAACTCGAAAATTCAAATCGTCGGCGATCTCTGTCTTCTTCGTTAGAGACGTCCCGAAATCGATCACATGTACTGGTGAGTTTTTTTGGGATTTAGGTTTTGGGATTTTCAATTTGGAGTTTTCAATTTGAGTATTTCGATTTAAGATTTTCTATTTGGGGTTTTCGATTTGGGAATTTTGATTTAGAGTTTTCTATTTAGGGTTTTCGATTATCGGATGATTTAATTTGGGGTTTTCCGATTAGGAAATAAATCGATTTGGGTTTTTGCGATTAGGTCCTAATTCGATTTAGGTATTTGGAGGTTTTTCGATTTTGTGATGATTCGATATGGGATTTGGTGTTTTCGATTACAAATTCGATTATATTATACTGTTCATTAGGATTTTGATTTTGATCATGTGTTTTTTTTTTTTTTAGGTTTTCATTAGGATTCAATGTAGTTTTGAATCAAACCTTTAGATTATGATTTCTTGTATCTGATTGAGATCGATTTAATTTCATATCATTTTTTTCGTAAGTGTTCATAGAGTTTTTGATGTGAAATCCATTTTGTGTTTGTTTTTTCATTATGATTTTGTCATGATTTTATTTTGTTTCAATATTATTTTGAATGTATGTGTGTGTTTTGCAGATGGATTCTTCAGCTTCTCTGAACCAACAGAAGGATGTTGGTGATAAGAGTGGTGTTGGAGAAGAAGCTAATCCAGAGGTGCTTTTGACTCATGAAAGTAAAAGGCAAAAGAAAAAGAAAGAACAAGATGGTAGAGCTACTTCTCAGAAGGCTAAAGAACAAACCTAGAAGCAACCAAACACAAGATCTCCTGCCTAGGTGCATTTCACAAGGACAAAAGGTGATCGGAATAAATACATCTGCAATTACTGCCAAATAATCCTTTCATGTCCATCCAAGTCATGCACTTCAGTCCTCACAAACCAGATGAAAGCTTGTAAACAGTGCAAGGCATGGATGGATGGACAAGGAAACACTCAACCCATCATCAGCCCGTCAATTGATGGCAGCAAAGGTATCTGAAGAGGTTTTCCATGAAGCTTCAGAGGAATTTATTGTGTTAGCAGAGTTACCTCTATCTTTTATTGAAAGCATTGGCTGGCATCATTTCTGCATAAAGGTTTGTGTCATTTCTCTATTAAATTTATTGTCTTTGTGTAATCTTATCTGGATACTAATTAGTTTTCTTACCGGGTGAACGTTTACAAGCCTCATACAAGAAGGACTGCCACCAGAGATGTGGTAAAAATGTATGGTAAAAAGAAAGAAGAACTGAAGAACTAGATCTAGAGCAACAAACATAGGATTTCTCTTACAACATATATCTGGAAAAATGAGAACACAAATTAATTTTTTGTCCATTATATTAATTTCTTTAGTTGTTTATGTTATGTTGTATATATAACATATGATTATATGTTTCATTGTCAACAGGTGCTAGTTACATGGTGGTAATTGCCCATTTTGTTGACAATGAGGCTGAGGAAACTGATTCTTGGATTCAAGTATGTCGGAGATCATATAGGTCAGACCATCTCCACTGTCTTATTAGACTTGTTAGGTGAATGGGGAATAGATAAGGTCTTATGTGTCACAGTTGACAATGGAACTGCTAACACTTCAGCAATGAAGAGGTTTAATGTAGATTTTAGTGAACTGCATAATAATGTTTTTGTGTTAGGTGATAGTTCATAAGGTGTTGTTCTCATATAATCAATTTGTTAGAAAAGGAAGGATTGAATGATCTGAAGAAGAATGTGTCAGCTATACGTAATGGTTACTTAGATTAGAGAATCTACTAATAGGTTGAAAGCTTTTGAGCTAAAAGTAGACTCATGAAAGCTTACTAGGGGTAGTTTACCCATAGATATGAAGGTGAGATGGAACTCCACATTTCTGATGTTGTCTAGTGTAACGCCCCGACCGCCCTATCCATGGGCTCCACGTCCACTCTCGGCCCGTGGGCCCACACTTCCTGACGGTTGATACGTTAGTCTGAGAGGCTCGGAAGTCATGTTTACTTACCCTGCAAATCAACACGTGATATTTCCTCGTGTTTTGACCTCACTCACACGATACTAGAAATGACTGTCCAGTAGGTCACCCATTCTGAAACTACTCCAGATCAAGCACGCTTAACTCTGGAGTTCTCTCAAGACCTGTGACCAAAAAGATAAGTGCACTTTGGTGACATAGGTAGTCAAATCAATTCTTTTAAGCCTCTCCGCATATACCGCATATACCATATATGCTCTGAAAACTAGGGTGTCACAATCACCCCCACTAACAGATCGCAACGTTTTCGTTGCGTATACCAAGATCGTTACCCCTGACAATCTGACTCTTCACAGATGTCAGGGTTCTCTCTGATACCACTTGTAACGCCCCGACCGCCCTATCCATAGGCTCCACGTCCACTCTCGGCCCGTGGGCCCACACTCCCTGACGGTCGGTACGTTAGTCCGGAGGCTCGGAAGTCATGTTTACTTACCCTGCAAATCACCACGTGATCTTTCCTCGTGTTTTGACCTCACTCACACGATACTGGAAATGACTTCCCAGTAGGTCACCCATCCTGAAACTACTACAGCTCAAGCACGCTTAACTTTGGAGTTCTCTCAAGACCTGTGACCGAAAAGATAAGTGCACTTTGGTAACATAGGTAGCCAAATCAATTCTTTTAAGCATCTCCGCATATACCATATATGCTCTGAAAACCGGGGTGTCACATCTAGAGTAATTTAGTATAAGGTAGCTTTTGATAAGATGGAGGCAAAAGATAAGTTGTACAATGAGTACTTCTTAGAGCATAAAAATGGAAGTAAGGGAGTGGGACCTCCTGAGCTTTGATTGGCTTGCACTTGAGAAGTTAATTCAGTTTCTGGTCATCTTTTACAACAACACATTGGTAGTTTGTGCTTCTACAACTGTTAATTCTCATCTTTCCTACGGTGAGATATTCACCATAGAGAATAGTTTGAGTGCTAAATGCAAGAGTTATGATTCATATTTGAGGTTGAAGGCAGAAGATGTGTTAAACAAGTTCCACAAGTATTGGGATGGTGTCAAGAACATCAACAAGTTGTTGATTCTAGATTATATTTTTGATCCAACCAAGAAGATGATGTATGCAAAGTACTATATTGATACATTATGTGGGAAAGATAGTGTTGAGGCTATTTTCATCTATGATAAAGTGGATGAACTTTTGAAAGAAATGTTTAAGGAGTATTCTAAAAAGTTTGGTAAAGGGTCTCCTTCTAGTGTGCAATCTTCACAGTTTACTCAGACCTTATATGATAGTGGTGAAGACAGTCAAGGACTTGTGGTAGACAAAATGCAATTGGTTTACGGTGATTCTAGCAACCAGAGAATGGATTTTCACTAGTGCTTTTTAGCACTAGTGAAAGGGTCTTAGACGAATATATGAGTTGTTTAACACATTTTCGCATCGAGGTGTTGATGTGTACTGAGCAATGGTTGAAAACTCAGAATCAGTTCAATGAATCCACATTCATGACAAATGAAAAGTTGCTAGCTGAAGTGGAAATGCTTGATAGTTTTCAGAAAAGTAAGTATTTCAATCTATTTTATTTCATTTACTAAAACATTCTCAGTTTATGTATTAAGTACATCTTTGTTTTCCATTTTCAGTGTTTGAAGAGCATACTATCAATGAAGATTGAAGACTTGAAGACATGAAGCTGTTCAACTCAAAACAGTGTGATTCTTTGTCGAAATTGATGTCTTCGACTTGAACTTTGTTGTTCACTTGCGGTCAGGGTTGTGAACTTGTTTACCTCTACTCAATGAATTGTTAAACTTATAACTATGCTCAATTTGGTACTTGTTGTTCTTGTGTTTTTGTTCTTGATCTTGTTCTTTTGTTGAAAACTCAAATTCAGATTAATTTTGGTTTAATTCCGGGTTTGGTCATTTTAATTTCGGATTTTAGTAAGGAACCCGAATCCGAACCGTATCCGAACCGATTTTTGAAATTACCCGAATGGTTTCTATATCTCCAAACCCGAAATCCGATAACCGAATTAACCGAACCAAAAACCGATTGGGTAACCGAATGTCCACCCCTAGTTTCTAACCAAACCAAACATGAAAAATCCATTTGGCTTATTCTTATTAAAGCACGTTGGCCAATAGTTTACAATTCGACGAATTCAAAGTGGATATAAGAAATTATGATAGATTTTCTAAACTCCACGAAGTTATTTTTAAAATTCACCAGAAGATATAAAACAATTGGCAAAGTCTACAAAAAGCAACGAAAATCATAAATTTTCATTTCTTTTTATCATTTTAGACCGTCAAAGCTCTAGTTTTGTAGACAGAAACCATATATTTTTAAGTTGGATCACATAAGGGATGAATAGAAAGGAGGACCGTGTGATGGAGATGAGCATTAAAATGTTTTAGTTTTCCTATCTCTTCTCTTCCTCACGACTACCAATCACTGCGGATTAAAACCACCACAAGCCACATGCGATCCAAGTAAACTATAGTTATTTTTAAATTAAAAAATTACTTGGACATACAGAAAAACTTTTTAGATAGTAAATGTAATAAGGAATCACATCTGAAAAGAGAGATACATGAAGAAGTAATGAAATACAAACTTTTATTAAAACCAATTAATCAATTATCGATATTTAAAATCCCTTAGACTAACCATCAATCATGATCACGTATGGACTCATTGTCCCAACACGATAGGTGGTAGCTGATGCGATCTATAAGAATCGTCCATCTTGATCTTATACGATTGGATAACCCACTCTATAACAACTATTTATCATGATCCCAATCGAACTCATACTTTCAACATGATTTAAAACTTTCTTATTTGCTCGATAACGTTTTTGTTTTCGTTAATATGGTCAAACCGGGTTTTTAATAGTATTTGTTTTATTTTTTTTATATATAATAAAAACAAATAATGGCTAACATGTAAAGTTGGTGAATCAAAATTCTCTAGTAAAGGCAAATAAATGTTTTGGAAACCTTTTGTTTTCCATGTAATCGGAAAAGAAAAACAAACATTTATATTTTCAAAGAGTCACGGTTTTTGGCATTCAAAATTCAAAATATTGCATTTAAGTAAAACCTTAAATACGTGAACTTGTGCTTTAATTATGTAAACCGGGTTTTGACATTAAATCGAGTCACTGGTATATTGTTTTTGCCTTTTTGGTAACCTAATTTTATGAAATGTCCTTCTAGAAAAAATAAAAATTTAGAGAAATAAAAGTAAAAACCAAAACCCTTAATTAATAATACTTCAACTAAAGTCACGACCTTTTACACATTCCTTTCGCTGCCTCCCCGTCTCCACACTTTCCCGTCTCCACAAAACCCTAAATCTGCTTCGTTCAAAATTTCCGATGACGAAGAAGCCCAACCCCTTGGAAGATCCACCAACCGCATCGTCAAGCGAAGATGACGAAGCCGAGACTTCTTCCGGAGAAGAAGAAGACTCTTCATCGGAAGAAGAAGACGACCCGAAACCTCCTTCCGCCGCCGCAACAAAACCCACCGCCTCCGCCACCGCGAAAAATCAAAAATCCGATTCCGATTCCGGATCTGGATCCGAATCCGACTCCGAACCCGACGAGCCACCTAAGAATCCAAATCCTGGATCCGGAAAATCAACCGCCGCCGCCGTCACATCCACACACCCTAAAAAGAAGGAATCTCTCCCTTCTTCCGCTACTTTAGCTTTACCAGCTCTCAAATCAGGAACAAAACGCCCTAGTGAAGGAACTTCAAGAGACGACGGTAACGCAAAGCGACCGAAGAAGGATACTACTTCAGGTGACGATACAAAGAAACCAGCTTTTCAGAGATTATGGAGTGAAGCCGACGAAATTTCTTTGTTAAATGCTATGATTAGCTTCAAGACAGAGAAATGTATTAGTCCTTATGCCGATTCTAATCAGTTTTATGAATATGTTAAGAAATTGATTAGTATTGAAGTAAGTAAGAACCAATTGATGGATAAGCTTAGGAGTTTGAAAAACAAGTACTTGGGTAAAGAAAAGAATGGTAAAGAAGTTTCTTTTACCAAACCTCATGATGTTGAAGCTTATTCATTGGCTAAGACTATTTGGGGAGTTGATGGAATGGCTCTTGAGTCCGCTAAGTTGAACGGGTTGTCGAAAAAGAGTCAGACTAAGATGAAGAAGCTTGAATCCGTGAAACAAGATTTGTTTTCGTCTCAGAATGTTCAAGGAGGGGATTTGGAGATGTCGGATTGGTTCGAGGATTCGTTTCTGGTTAGGTCTATTGCGAGGTTTGGTGTTGATGAGCGTACCGTGAAAGAAGGTTGGAGATCAGCGCCAGTTGAGGCTAAGAAGAGGATTGAAGCAGAGATGAAGGCTTTGCGGGTAAAGGAACTTGAGTATGTGGTCCTTAAGGCGCAGTTTTTGAGCGAGGCGGTGTCTATGATTGCTGAAGTTATTAAGCATCGAGATATGTAGATTCATGGGGTTTTAATCGAAATGTGATTGCTGATCTAGCTGAACTTTATAGTTGGTTTTATCTTTTGAAACTTCTCTCTGTTTTGGTGGTTATATTTTCTGGTTTTTGTGTTTTGGATAATGAAGGTCTTAGTTATGGTAAATGGGTTTATATTGAGCTTTAAACTTTTGGTGTTATCTTAGTTAAACCTGCAGGGAAATAATTGAAAATAAAACGTCCACACAAAGATCTATTGGCTAAAAAAAGCCCTACCTCTCTTGTTTGTGTTTCATTATACAGAAAGACGGCTTGAAACAAAGAGTGATCAATGTGTTTGAAATTTGCTTAAAATTGAAATCAATAAACTGCGTTATATACACTTCTTCAGCTGCTGTGGTTTCCATCAAACAAGATTTTCTGACATTGTTTAACTAGTTAATATAACTTGTTGCGATACAAGCTAGGGTTTTCCTTCACATAAACTAGTTCCCTTGTGCTTTTCTACGGCTACCCAATCTCAAAGATGTCAGCAGAATAGGCCGCTTGTAAAATATCTTTTCATAAGAAAACAATTATAAAAAAAAACAATTTTCAAAGTTATTTGAAAAATTCTTAAAATTTACCAAATTTTTTCAAAGGTTTCCGAAACCATCTTAATTACTCAAAATTTCCGATCTCAAAGGTTGTATCTCTCTAAGTCACTTCCTAATCGTATTTACTTGCAACATAAGTTTTATACGTTTAAGATGAATGAGCAAAAGACTATTGATGAAAACACTGATGATTTCTTGAAGGTTGTATCGGAATTGGCAAGCGTAAAGGTCTTTGTAGGCAAATACGATTTGTTACCTGAATTAAAGGTCATTCAATGGAAAAAAAATGACCCTTTGGAGAAACTGTGTATAATTCAAAAAAAAAAAAAGGTCATTCAATGTAAAACCTTTAACAATCTTGCGCGGGCCTAGAGTAAGTAAATTGTCGATCCCATATAGCCATAGGCCTTTCTTACACAACGTAGGAACGTTAAAGGGCTTTCCTACACAACGTGGTTAAGAGGAATCGTATGTTATGATCTGCTATTTACGAACGGTCACTTATATCTGGCTATGTTGCTCATTATCAAAAATGGCTAAGGCAGAGGAAAGCTTGTGACTTGAGAGACAAACCTAGATATACAGATAATTAAAGATCCAACCATATATCTTCCGACTTTGTGATAAATACTATGTGCGTGGGGACAGTAATTAAGGTTGTGGTTGTGGAATATATCTATCTTTGCTTGTAGTGGATGCAAATCATGCAAACTCTACTCTTAATATTCGTTTTTAATTTACAAAACAAAGAAGAAAAAAGATTAACTGGAAGCTGTATTACACTTTCGTTAAACTCTAAGTATATGATAGTTTAGATCATATAGTTCGGAGAAACTAATTAAAGAAAGGTAAGAAGCATACAAGAGATCAGACTTAAGAGAGAGAACTAAAGAGAGAAATTGGTCTTTGACATTCTTACAGATTTGGCCCTCGGCCTTGTATATCAAAATTTTACAAGGTAAAGTGGTCCAATCCATATTTTTGGAGATGTGCAAAACGACTTTTTCGCTATAATTTATACATTGTCTTTCCAAACTTAGGGCTGGCTTAGCGTGTTGACAAGCTAAATATGAATTTACATACATTGTTTTTTTAAAAAAATTTACAAGGTAGTCTTATGAAAAATATACAATTGGCATCAAGCAAAGGATTTGAACCCGATGAGACAACATACCATGTAAACTTGGCCAAAGCAATCTATCAAGTATCAACATACAAAGCAATGTATTTGATTTTGAAGAACATGATGAAAAATGGAAACCAAGTTAGATTCTTTATAACTTGTTTGAGAAAATGTACAAAGCATACAATCATTGATTCAGCAAATTCTTTAATTGGTTAAGGCTTTTAATATTATTATTTTATTAGAGAAATTATAACCCAAACTTATATTGATATGTTGAGATCTCTGAGATCTTTTTGGTACGTTGAAATCCAAGATTCGATAATATCAATTTCTTTTTTTCTTTGCATCACAAGCCACTCCGGATCTTCGTTTCTCCTCCAGCTCAGGTCTTGACAATGTGTACCTGTACACAGTATTGAAAAAATTCCATTCTTACTCGACTAGTTGAGTTATGCTTAAATGAAAATGAAGTTTTTAAGTAATTACCATTAACTGTATTGATGGCGACTACACTATCTGAAACATCCTCCAACATTCTGAAATATATGAAAATCTCATAATATACTTGGGATTTTTCAATAACATATATAAACAATGAATGTACAATTTATTATGTTTAGTAATTTTTCGTAAAGCATTACTCCTTCCGTTTCACTTAAATGTCGTTTAAGGTTTTTCCACACAAATTAAAAAAAAAAATTAAGTTTATATTTTCCCCTTATTTAATACACTATACTGGAAATTAATACCCCAAAAAGTAAGAATAAATTGAATTTTCATGAAAAAAAAAATTAAGTCTAAAACGACATTTTAATATGAAACCAAGGGAGTATTTGTTTAATTACCCGCCGACACTGTAAGGATCTGCTAATCCATTTGAGAAAATGATGTTGCTTCCAAATCTTCCTAGAATTAACTTGACATCCTGCAATTTATATATTATAATTAACTAATTTAGTTTTTATCAAACTATTTATAATATGACTTTCAAAATTATTTAACTACTTGAATGCCGAAGTATGTCGTGATCCAATGCGGCCGAGGAGAAACACCATAGTTGGATTTACAGTCGTCAATAAAACTGGTCATATTAAACGGAGCCGTTTGGAACATTGTGTCTTGTTTGTCATATCCTGTAGGCATCACTATCTCACTGCAACCCTATTTTAAGATCGTTAATGTAATTTAACATTAACGAAAATTATGTTACATTTATTTGTATGCTTTATAACGCAAAGTTTACTTGCCTGCCATCTCCATGCGATGCTATCGTTTGAGGGCCGTACAAACAAATCTGTATCATAGCAAGACCGGTTACCTATATATGCAACAACGCCTGCTAAAATCTGGTCAAGTACATCAATTTTACGGTTTCGTGGGTTGTCGTTGATTGCGTTGCATACAGTAGTCACCCAATCATCGGGATTCCGGTTAAATTGAACTGCTTCCGCGTATATGGAGTCCAAAAAGTCTTTGATATCAAAGCTACGGCTCAATGGACTGAAAATTATGTTACAGAAAACTCAAGTAATCTAATTAAAGGGAAAGATATATATTTGGTAGCATTGGGAAGAAAAACAAATTAAAGACTTGAAAATTTCATTCTTACGCGCAAGTCTTGAATTTTTTGCTGAGGATCAAGAGACCGTTGGATTTAGCAGCAACTCTATCGATTTCTTCCCAAGATTTACGGATTGTTTTATAACATCTCTCACTAGTTTCCTTGCGGAATGTATTTTAGGAAATTATAAAACAAGACGTAACTATATTAATGAAGACCAAAATTATAAAACAAGACGTAACTAACAGCAAAATTTTAATGAATTGATATGGGTCAATTATACGGGTGTCAAAATGGGCAACCCGACCCAATTCTACCCAAAATCAGATGGGTTCGAGATTTTAGTGGGTGGGTTTGACCCGACTTATTTATTATATGGGTATAATATACATACCCAAACCCATTTATATAAAATATGTTGGGTTAAATAGGTACCCATATATATATATATATATATATATATATATATATTGAATAAAATGTAAATTTTTCAATATCAAAATTTTTTACCTAAAAAGGAAGAAGTTAAAATAAAAAAAAAAAAAACATAAAGCAATTTTACAAATTGCACAAAACCTATATATGAATAGTTATATAAGATATTTAGTTGAAAATAAACTTTAACAAAAAGACATTTAACATAAAACAAAAATTATGAAAAGGAAAATAGCAAAATATATAATTAAAAATAGGTTAAATAAGTTACCCATATATAAGCTAAATCACATAATAAACTAAGAACCAACACATACCATATATTATTATAAATCCAATTAAAGTTTTTAATTTGAACAAAAACAAATTAAATTAAAATATCTACGTATTTTAAATAAAATTACAAAACCATAAAACCAATAAAATAGAAAAACTATTAAACTAATAAATAAACTAAAGATTTCTTTTGAAAAAACACTTCAATCTTCGTTGGGATTGAGTTATATGCTTTCTCAAATGCATATGCTTCATTGTTATCATCACTTTCAATGGCTCCTATTTATAAATATTATAAATCCCTATTTATATAAGTTTATAAATCCTTAATTTATTTTTACTAAAGGAAAGCCCTAATCTTTTAAAGTAGTATATATACTAGATTTTGACCCACGGCAAGCGTGGAAATATAAATTTCAATTTATTGTAGAATAAAAATATAGTGTTTTACATCATGCATACCAAAAAAATATTAGATAAATAATTATGTCCACTAAAAAAATTATTCGATCGATTTTTGAATCTTGAGTGTCTTTACGTTTTAAATGTATACAAAATATAAAATTGGAAAAAATTGATTTTCAATAACGAAACTAAAAAGCGAAACATTATCTTATAATGTATGACAAAGAATGTAATCGAGTGATATACATCTTATATTTACAAAAACAAATGTTTCTCAATAACTCTACAAATCTGCTTAAACCCAACTTTATTACTAACCAGAATAATACTAATTGAATCGGTTTGAGTTTTCTGGTATGGTAATGGATTTGGTAAGTATATATTTTTGTCATCAATGCCGCATATATATTAGAAATATTGAAATATGTAGATATTTTTACCATGCCAAATTGAAATATTTTTATTGGTTGATTTAATTAATGTGTTCCTTAAAATCTTCTTTGAATGACACATAAGATTAATATGTTCTTTAAGACTCTCTTTGAATGACACCTAGAATTTTTAACTTTTAGTGTCTCCTCAATTAATATATATAGGATATTAAATATTTTAAATTTCATGTTAAACCCATGGGTAACCCATGATCTTAATGGGTTTACCCATTAAACCTGTGAGCCCATTTGGATAACCCAACAAAACCCATACATTTATATGGGTAAAAAAAATATAACCTTTATCCGCTAAAACTGTGGGCAAGTTCGGATAACCCATGGGTAATAACCCATTTTGACACCCTAATTATGATATATCAAACCAAATAATATCATATATATGTTGAAATGGTCTAATAATTGAATATCTATTACTACCTTGAAAACCTTGGTTATGATATAATAATAACCAAATTTAGGAAGAGTATCTTCGAAGTAGAGAAGAGGAGCTGAAGATGCTAATGCCCCGAGTGCTATGTGCGGATATTTTAGCCTGAACCATGCCGCTAACACTTTTTGTACCATGACATAAAAAAATAATTGGGGTTATTTTAAAATACCTTATTCTAGTCATATGTATCGCTATTTACACAGAATAGTACTCTTCTCGAAACAACGTTTCCATAAATAGTAACGTGTTTAAGAGAAAGTACAGATTAAGCCACATAAGAACGTGAACTACTGAACTTACTTCCACCGTAGGATGCTCCGACGACGATAATAGGGCTGTGTTTGGCGGAGTACTTCTCCTTAACGTGTAAGAGAATCGCAGCATAGTCTGCCAGAGCTTGTGCTGCGTTCAAATACCCTAATGTACTCGCGTTCTTCAATGCTTCTTTCGCCGATCCAAACGGCATAGACTTCCCATAGTACCTATGCTGCATATCGTGGAGTATAAATTTATATATGCTATATAGTAATATACTTGCTCTGATCTCTGGTCCAGAGGATTACATGTTTCGGTCTAAAACAAACTTCCTGGTAATTAAAAAAAAATATATATATATATATATATATATATATATATATATATCAATCTACTCGTATAAAGTCACATGTTGTAAACCTCTATGTAGACGATGAGGGCTTTTAAACGAGGACCATTATCTTGGAAGAAACCGACACCCGACAAATCAATCTCTAACGACGACTCCTCTCCAAGAAAGGCTAAGATTGGTGCGTTTACTTCGGCACCAGCCCAGTGCTTGGAATGGATGACGTATCGTTGTTGAAAGGTCTTGTAACTTTCCGGTGTGAATGTAAAATGATCGATAATCTGATTGTAGTAGAGATATTTGAGATCAGAATCAGCTAAGGCATCTTCTTTTTTTGTTGGTTTCGTTGTTGGGGAAATACCAAGTCGACCGACTTTGGAGTGTGTGAGAGATACAAAATAAAGAGACAATATTGAGAAGACCAACGGTAGGAGAATCGTAATTGGAAGAGACATTTTTGAGGGTTTTGTTTTATGTTAGAGCAGCTCCATCAGTATAGGTATCTCACAAATTTAATATTAGTATTTTCTGTATAATTAAATTATAAAAAGTAAATAATAAAACTGAGTCAATCAAATCATTGCACTTGTAAAGTTTGTAAACCTGTTTCTAGAAATCTCTCAAACGTGAACCTTCACTTAATCTCTCTCCTCCCTTTCTTATTTTTTAATTGTTTTTAATTTTTAGAGACTATTGAAACCCTGATGGAGATGGTCTAACTTAGTGTGTGCTAAAAAAGTTTGTGGGTTCACCATCTCTCTTCTTCTCTTTCTCTCTAGAACCTTCAGTCGACTGATCTTCATTTTCTGATCTGATTTTCTTTGGGCCGGTGGTAGGTGATTTTCACCACACCGTGCTTATGTAAATAGATCGAAAATCTCTTTCCCATAGAGGGATTGAGTTTTGTGTAATATATTCCGGTTAACCGGAGCTTTTTCCGACTTGTTCGGATTTTAATCTTCCGTTTAGCGGATAATAGCTTCCGATTCATTCGGATCTTATTTTCTTCCGACTAGTTCGGATTATGGCTCCCGATTAGATCGGGTTTTGTTTGTTCTTCATATCCTTGTTGATTCTGTCTTTTTCTTCAAGTTTGAGGTTGGAGATAAGAATCTTTGTTGTGAATTGGTGCGACTCTTCTCTGTTTTAGGCATTACCCATCCCGGCTGGGAGTTAAAATCTCCCCAGATTTCCATCTTCTGTGCCAAAAGTTATGGTTTTGGTGGGAGGGTCGTGTGTTGTGGTGACCGGTTATTAGATTTAAAGGAGATGGGAAGCTTCGATCTGCAATACAAGGAGAAAATCAGAGTTTTTTGGGTTTTCCGAGCAGGTTCCAAAGCACGGCGGTGGAGCTCGACGGTGGCCGGAAGTGTTCTTCCGAATGTCGATTTCTCCGTTACTCTCCGAGTTTGACACGTGTGTCTACACGTGGGCTTCATGCATGAGTTGTTATTATTAACAATTCAGTTTATGGGCTTAACTTTCGGTTTGTATAAAACCCAAATTGTACTCTGTTCTGGCCATTTTGGGCTTATTTCAATATAATGTTTGTTGACAAAAAAAAAAAAAAAAAACTTAGTGTGTGCTATATAAATTAATGTTCACTAAGCATATTGGCTTCCCGAGCTCATGCAACAATATCTTTATATAATATCTCATTATTTATCCCACGTTTTAATTATTTTTCATCTATTCTTTTATCACATCATATTAAAGACACTTTTGTGTGTATTATTTTTTTTTTGTGTGTGCATAATCCATTGGAGTTGGAGCAAAAAAAAAAAAAAATATATATATATATATATATATATATATATATATATATATATTATCTACTTGTGTATTATAAAATAATGGTTAAGTTTTAGTGGGAACGTAAAAAATTATACATTCCCCTCAATTATATTCCACTTAAATCACTTTTAATTGTAACCCCATTTCTTTATATGTAGTGGTGCCTTTGTGCCAGAATTTCACTTGTCACTACAAGAAAACAGGGGGTATTCCGACGGCCAAAACCGTCGGAATCCCGTCGGAAAAAGGTCATTTTCGACGGAATTCCGACGGTATTGGTCCGTCGCTTCTGTCTCGTCGGAAAAATGCACCGTCGGAAAATCGTTGATTATTTCCGACGGCAATCCGACGTTAAAACGTCGGACCTAAACCGGCGACGGAATTCCGACGGTGCCGGAGTTCCGGCCATAACCGACGGTGCCGGAGTTCCGGCGATTACCGACGGAATTCCGACGGAAACCGTATTTTTTGAAAATAAATAAATAAATAATAAATAATTAATTAAAATTATATAAAATATAATAAAACATAAAAAATGTATTAAAAATTAAAAAAACATTTAAAATTGTTTTAAAAGTACGATCGAAGTTTTACAATATATTTAAAAACTCTAAAAGGGCTATTCCGCCCTACGGGAGGTCAGGAACTGTCTCATCTGGTCTTCCAACGCTCGAAATCGTGACTCCGCATCCGCCTTATCCTTCTCTCTTGCAGCCTCGGCCTCCGCCTTATCCTTCTCTCTCGCTTCCTCCACTGCCTTAAGCCGCTCGGTCAGCGCTCGGTTTTCGGCCTCCAATCTGCTACCACCGCCTTGTCGCACAGACGAAACCGATGAGCAACTAGCCTCAGGAAGGCCGAATACACGGCCTCTGGTCTTGGGAGTCGCCTAGGATAAAAAAGATATAAAAAGTTAGTTGTATTAAAAATTAGTTGAAAATGTGTTTAAAACTAACACGGTTACTAACCTGATAGGCGAACTCGTTGACCACCTCGTATGGAACTTCGGTGGGCGCCTGAGTCCCTTCGTCCATCGGTTGCGATTGGAGGTACTCCTCCTGCCGCCTCTCCACGGTTTCCACGATTTCACGAGCAACGACATCTTGGATTTCACCGGTCTTCTTGTTGGTGTGGCTTACTCTGATCAAATCAAGGTTCGAAGGAAAAACACCGGTTTCCTTAAACTGTTAACAGCGGAAAATTGTGTTAGCAAATTATTAAAAAAATTGAATTGTTTAAATATTTACCATTTTGTCTGCTTTGGACGCCTTGCTTGTTGCACCGAGGTTGTGGGTCGCTGGTCCCTTCCCCTTCCGGTTGCTGTTACGGTTAGTTGAGTTTCTCTCAGAGATCTCCTTAGTTGCCTCCTTTTCCCAATGTGCAACTAGTCCTTCCCAACACGCATCTTTATATTTCATAACCCGAGGCCGCTTCCCGGTCTTGAACCACGCTTCTTTCCACTCGTTCATCTTCCACGAGTACTTCCTCCCCGCCTTTTCGTCGAATCCCTTTCGGACCAACGTAGTGAGCTGTGGATCCCACGTGAAGGTTTGCTGCAAACCACACCACAAAAATTTGCATTAGTAATTATAATTTGACTAATATAGGAAATATATTTTAAACTTATAAATTAAATTACATACCGCATATTGTCGGAACCAAATGTCCCGGTCCTCCGGTGGCATATCGTTGTATGTACCATACGGTTTATCTAACATGGTATTCATCATGTCGTTGATAGAAGCAGTAATCCCGTTTTGCGAGTATTGGAACCTATTAAAATATTTGGTTAAATATTTTAGTAAAATAATTTAATCCAAAACATATTTACATTTGACTTACCAGGTCGTGTTAGGTGGCGTGTCTGGATCTAGACGAGTCAACCTATCACGTCCAGGTTGCGCCACAAACTGCTCGATGGTCATGGATGTGGGTTGTGAATTGGTTGTGGGCGGGGGCTGAGACATGTGTGGGGCATGTAGGTCGGGAGTAGCGTAGGGGATATGCGTATCAGTCGCAGTCCGATCTCCCCCACTGGAAGACGCCCCTACTCTAGACTGATGATATGCTGGATAGTCCCTACGGTTTCCAAAATTCTAAGAGTTTGAAATTTCGGGATTTATGAAATTTGGAATTTATAATAATTCGGGATTTTTCGATTTGCGATTTAGTTACTTGGAAATTTCGGATTTAGGGATATAAGCATTTAGTGTTTTTAAGGGTTTTTTGAAATATAGAGATTAAAGGAATTTAGTTTTATGACATTTTGTTATTTAAAAAACTTAGGATTTTAAGATTTTTGTAATAAATGACTTTATTGAATTTGGGATTATGTGGTTTTGGAATTAATGCACTTAGGGATTTAGGGAAATTAGAATTTAGAAATTTAAGTATCCAGGACTTGTTTGTATATTGTATATTCGGAAACCGAAGTTCATGGATTTAGGTTTTGTTGGGAAATTGACTTTTATAATTTGACAAATGTTATTAATGTTCAAAAAATTTCATTATTTTGAAATCGTTAAAGTTATAAATGTTTAAAATTATAATATATATTTTCAATTTCAAGGATTTAAAGTTTTATATTTTTTTATTTTTAAGTAGGTTTAAGTGTTTCAATTTATAAAATTTTTAATATATGTTTTATTAATGTTATAAAATGATTCTCTTACAATATTAATCATACATTAAATTGTAAATGAAATGAAAAAATTCATAAAAACCTATGAAAATCATATTCTTAAAATTGTAAAATTTATAAAATTATAATTTCCTAAAAATCCCTAAGTTAGTAAATTCCTAAAATTATGAAATTCCCTAAATTTTCCAATCTCCAAATTGTAAAATTTCCAAAATAACACAATTAACCAATTTAATCTACAAACCTAATTTACTAACATTGTCAAATCCGAATTCACCCTAACATTCTACATGAACGAGAATCCTCAAGAACAATTTCGGATTTTTAATTGAAATTATGTAAAACTCACATAATGTTGGATTTGGTGAAAGATTGTGAGGAATCACGACGGAGGAGTAGTTTTTGCAAGGATTCGGCGGTGAAACGGCGGAGAAACGGCTCGGAATCGACGGAGAAACGATCGGAGAATTTTATGAGGAAAAAAAAAAGTTGAGATCTGTTTTCGGGGAAGACGAAGTGTGGATTTATTGGACTGTCCGACGGTACTCCGACGGAATTCCGACGGTACTCCGACGGAATTCCGACGGTATAAAAAAATTCAGACGGAACTTCCGACGGTTTTCCCGCTTTGACGGTGACAACGAGGTTGTTTGGCGGCAACTAAAATTAGGGTTACCGTCGGGATGCCGTCTCACTTTCAGACGGAACCCCGACGGTTCTTAAATTTTTAATTTAATTTTTGATTATCCGATCCTTAATTAATAAAAAATTAAATAACCGTCGGGATTCCGTCTGAAATTGAGACGGCATCCCAACGGCTGTTAATTAAAAAATAAACAACCGTCGGAATTCCGTCTCAATTTCAGACGGAATCCCGACGGGTCTTAAATTTTTAATTTAATTTTTGATTATCCGATCCTTAATTAATAAAAAATTAAATAACCGTCGGTATGCCGTCTCAATTTCAGACGGAATCCCGACGGCTATTAATTAAAAAATAAACAACCGTCGGAATTCCGTCTCAATTTCTGACGGAATTCCGACGGTTCTTAAATTATTTATTTTAAAATATTTTATCCCAACATTAATTGTTTAAATGCAATTTTAAAGGTTTTAGATTTCAGAAAGTATGGGTTATGTATTTTTACGCCTTACTTTATAAATTTTATCTTAATTTTTAAAATGTTTTTGGAAAATTTTAAATTATATTACATTATACTTAATTAAAACTTGTGCCGTGGGATGTATTTTACTACTACGGAAATAGTAAAAACAACATAAATCTTTTATCATAAAATTATAGAACATAAAAACAACATATGGATTTGAAAATAAAAACAACATAAAGGCCATTATTGAACATATATAAAAACAACATAAAGCTTTTATCATTTAATTATTCTTAATCATGGACGAGTTGGATGTTTAGTCTTCATCGGAGTCTGGAACTATTTCATATTCATGCGCAGTAGTTCCTCCATCTTCCTCCTCGGTGGTAGATACTTCCATTGGTTGGTATTTAGCAAGCATCGAATTAACACCGATTATCTATTTGAAAATTGAATTTGGTTAAGCATTCCCATAAATATTAAAAAACGTATGCTGTATCTACCTTAACAATGTTTCGCTCTGTGATGTTCAGGTACTTTGAGTTCCTGTTAAAACGGCAAACGGTAACATTTCTTAGGATGACCACCGCACCTACACCAGTGGCGAGTCTGTACTCGTCCTTGCTGAAGATGTTATGGTGCATGGTTCCCTCGATTTTTCCTGAAGGATCTTTTAAGGTTACTAGCAGATCCCCCTGGTCATTGGGGGTCAAACTAGAGAGCATAGCCACAATCTAATAATCAAATAGAATATACTTGTCAGATAACTGTATGTGTAAATGTTAATAAAATAGGTGGAAAAAGTAAACCTTTTTGACTTTCACAAAGTGTAAATGCGGGGATTGAATTTCTGCAATCTGGGTCCAGAATGGTGTGCTCCTATTGTTATAGGAAGCTACATGTAAGAATAATAGATGTAGTATTTTCAGCTATAATCATTATTGTACCAGTAAAATTACGGGTAATTATATATATATATAGTAGTAGATATAATATATATATATATATACCTTCACACATTATGTAATCCATAGTAGAAGTCCACCGAGGACTACGGAAATCATGGTCGGCCTGTGTTGGCTCATTCAAGACCTCACGAATAAAATCTTGTGTTGGGCGTGTCTGAGAACTTTCACCTCGCAGCACCTTTGTATCATGAGACCTCTTGCGAAACATTCCTCGCCGTACGACTTGGCCAGGTCCCGGCATTACAGGCGTTTGGTTCAGGGATTGTTGAGTTGGATGGAGTGAAATTGTCGGTTCAGCATCAGTAACATTTAAGTTATCGTAAGGAGGGCTGGAAGGAACAAGAGTTGTGTTTGGAGGGTTGTGACCGGGGCCTCGGTTTTGCATATAGTAATTCCATAGATCTCTGTTTGCCATAACGCAATTGAATATTTTTGTGTTATGATTTTCGGCTACCTTATATAAAACATATTTCCGTCGGAATTCCGTCGGAAATCCGTCAATACCCCCGACATCACACCCCACAATTTCCCATCGGCCACCGGAGACGATTTGGCAACCACACAATCTTTGCCGACATCGTCCACCGTAGGAATTTCGTACCAATTCCGTCAGGAATTCCGACGGAATGTGGCCGTCGGGAAACAGTTCTTACACGGCGACCACGGAAAACTTTGCCGACATCGGAAAATCCGATTTCCGTCGGTAATCCGTCAGAAATCCGTCAACCCAGTCCGACATAAAACCCAACCAATCCCTTCGGCCACTGCTGACGAATCTTAATAATCACTGAAACTTTGCCGACATCAAAAACCGTAGGCAATCCGTCAGAAATCCGTCAACCCAGTCCGACATAAAACCCCACCAATCAATGAGGCCACTCCAGACAAATCTTAATAAGCACCAAAACTTTGCCGACATCGAAAACCGTCGGCAATCCGTCAGAACTTCGGTAATACGGACGGAATACCGACGGTTTATACATATAAATTCTACTTTAAATACACCTCATGGAGTGTATATCTTCTACACATCTCAATAACACAAAAAATGTCTTCTCCCTCTCCTCAGAAAGACGCAGAAACAACCGACCTTGATCCTTTTGGATTTCCAATAATACCAAAATTCTTGTGGGAAACTCAATCTTATTGCGACGAATCATTTAAAGAGCTGCCCACTTACTCGTGGGAATTTGATATGTGCTCACCAATCCATAAAGAAGATTCCACATCAACAATAGTGTCTGACAGCCAGTGCTCGCCAAACATCCACCACATTCCAAAATTGTCGTCGGAATCGCCAACTAAGTGCGACAAATACGTCCAACCATTTCAATTCAGTGAACCGTCATATAGTTACGGTGGAAGTCCTTCAAATGAATGTAAGGATCAGTACTATGATTTGATAGGCGCCCAAAGCCCAGAAGAGCCACCGCCAGACTTATATATTGATGAAGATACAATCAAAAAATTGTGCGACGGAGTTTTAGATTCTCCAGCAAAGAAAAAAAAGGGAAAGAAAATCACTAAATGGTTTTAACCAATGGTAAGTTTGGAGTGGAAACCGACATATGATTGTATAATGAGAAGTTTATTACGTACTTGTACCATAACCGTTCTGTGTTAAATATTTGCAAGTCTTTAATGTACCCGTTTAAGAATGTGTTTTAAATTTTATGTTTCATTAAATGTAATGTTTTATTGGAGTTCCAATACTCAAATTCTCGTGTAGAATCGGTTTTGTTAATGAAATGAAAAATATTATAGGCAAGAAACAAATATTAGAGAAGAACATGAACAACATATTTCGTAATCACAACTTATTATTCTCAATCTCCAGAGGAACCTTCACTAGGGATGGAGTCTGAATCGTCGTCAAATTCCCCACAGGGTTCCTCTTCGTCCGAATGCACTAGATCATCCCCGACATGTGTGACATCGACAACGAGGTCAATGTTATCCACCTCGTCAACAGGTGACATTGGTACACTTCTCGATGGTTGTAGAGCATCATGTTCTGGAACTCCATAGATTTTTCCTCTGGGGTTTATTGGAGTTACTGTGATCCACGGATCTGTACGGTAGGCAACTCGTGGATACGGAATGTAGCAAACCTATTCATAAGTAGTGGATATTGTTAATATACATGAACAAGAAACATTAACCATGCGTACATAGGTAAACATATGAGTGTATATATTGATACCTGGTCTGCTTGAGACGCAAGGATAAATGGATCGTAATAATGCAGTCTGCGGCTTGAATTGATCGAAGTAACACCAAGAGAGTCAACTCGAACCCCCTGACCATTGGCTGGATCATACCAATCGCACATGAACACAATGCACCTCAAGTTCAACAGTCCTCGGTAGCGGATTTCCAAGATTTCTTTTAAAATCCCATAGTACATGGTATCGCCGGAATGCGCCGAAATACCATAGTCCGCAGTTGACCTTTGGTCCTTCCTCGAAGATCCTGAACGCATATCCCCTAGTGCAAAACTGGGGATATGAATTCGCAGTGCTGCGTAAACCATGAACAAACTCCACTAACCATGTCGGGAGAGGTTGACCAGTTGATAAACTTTCGGAAACCTAACAATGGTATAACTAATATATCAGTAACATATAAAAGTTAAAACCTGGAAAAGTAAGAGTAAATAATTATATTACACTTACATAACATTTCAACCACCCCTCGAATTCTTCGTCTTTCAAGACAGCAAGTTCGGCATCTGTCTTACCATAATGGTACTGACGAGCGAGCGACATGTAAATCCTGTAACATAACAGTCATTAGTAGATGAAGGCAACTAATTCCATAATTGTAGTATAATAACTGATATACCTTTCGTACTCCAAAATTTCGTCACAATTTCTAAGGATATACGTATGCAAATGTGTGACCTCTTGTGGTGATAGTCTGCGTTTCTTTGGTTTTCCACTTGCTCGACCAACTTGGGCAAATAACTGAGGAACAACCACGTCATACACTGCTTTCTCACCTCTATCATCATGTCGGGGAGGCCGTCTCGCCTTAGTACTTACTGCCCGTGGAAAGTAAATTTCGGAAAATTGTGAGACTTCCTCGTTTAGGCTCTGTGCAGCAATAGATCCCTCAACCCTGCTCAAATTTTTAACCTTTTTCTTCAGATGGAACATGTAACGCTCGAACGGATACATCCATCGGTATTGAACAGGGCCTCCTAAGGCTGCTTCTCGTGGGAGGTGAATAGGAAGATGTTCCATAACGTCAAAAAAAGACGGTGGAAATATCTTCTCAAGATTACAAAGGAGAACAGGGATATTGGCCTCCAAGTTACGTATCCCGTGGACGGTAAGCGTTCTGGAACATAAATCTCGGAAGAATGCACCAACTCCTACAAACGCAAAATATACAAATTACTACATATATAGTAATTATATGGTAGTAAGAAAGTAATGAGAGTAAGGAATATACCTCCAATTGCTTGGTGGATAGGTCCTGGAAGAAGAAATGCAAATACAAAAGGAAGAAGACGCTGCATCACGACATGACAATCATGACTCTTCATTCCTATGAACTTCCCTTCCGTCGAATCCACGCAATTACCTAGATTAGATGCGTAGCCGTCCGGGAATTTTAGACAATTTTTAAACCATTCAAAAAATTCTTGTTTCTGCCTAGCGTCTAACCGGTACGCAGGCATCGGCAATCTACCATTAGGCAAAACATGAAGAGATGGCCTCGAACAAATCAATGGCAAGTCGAATCTTGACTTCCAGTTGTCTTTTGTTTTTCCTGGGACGTTTAATATGGTGTTCACGATGTTATCGAAGAAATTCTTTTCCACATGCATGACATCTACATTATGCCGCAGTAGGTGGTCTTTCCAGTAAGGCAAATCCCAAAAAATACTCTTTTTGTGTCAATTGTGATATTCCCCACAACCGTCGACGGGGTGATGGCCATTACCCCCACATTCAGGAGTTCGCTCTGCACCAAAATCTCGTAACTGTTCCAAAATGTTGCGACCATCTATCTCAGCAGGTGGACCATATAACACTTGTACATTCGTCTTGAAATGTCTTTTAGACCGCCGATATGGATGATTTGCCGGTAAAAAACACCTATGACAATCAAACCACGAAGTCTTCCTTCCGTGCTGCAGTTGGAATGCAGAAGTATTGTCTTGGCAATAAGGACATGCCAATCTTCCATGCGTTGTCCATCCAGATAACATACCGTATGCCGGAAAATCGCTGATGGTCCACATAAGAACCGCACGCATCTTGAAATTCTGCTTGATTGAAACATCATATGCCTCAACACCATCCTCCCACAACATCTGCAACTCATAGATCAATGGTTGGAGGAATATATCGAGGGACCGTCTTGGATGATCTGGGCCGGGTACTAGAATTGAGAGAAATAGGAACTCCCGCCGCATGCACATAGATGGAGGCAAATTGTAAGGTGTTACGATGACCGGCCACAGTGAATATTGTCTTCCATGCTTGCCAAACGGGTTGAAACCATCAGTGGATAGGCCTATGTATACATTTCGTCGTTCATATGTAAAAGCTGGATACACAGATTGAAAGTGTTTCCACGCTTCCGCGTCAGACAGATGCGTGATATCTCCATCTTGACTATGCTCAGCATGCCATCTCATAGCCTTAGCTGTGCGGTCTGATTCGTACAGCCTCTTCAACCTCTCTGTTATGGGTAAATACCACATCCGTTTGAATGGAATCTTCACCCTGCCGCTTGTGTCCTGGAACCGGGGTTTCCGGCAAAATTTACATTTTTTTCGGTTCTCGTCTTCTCTCCAGTATATCATACAGTTGTCGATGCACACATCTATAACCTGGTAGGGCAAACCAAGACCGGCGACAAGTTTTTGGACCTCGTAGTATGATCCTGGGGCCAGATTATCTTCTGGCAAAACATCTTTCACGAACTCGGCGAATGCATCAACACATTCTTCAGACAAATTATAATCAGTCTTCAGGTTCATCATCCTAGTGGCAGCAGACAGCGGTGAATGACCATCCCTACAACCGCTGTATAGAGGTTGCTTTGCTGCGTCTAACATATTGAAAAACCTCCGAGATTCTAAATTAGGCTCTTCAACCCTACCACCCTCATACCCACCCGACTGCAAATCCTCTCTAAAATTATCTCTAACCATCGCCACCGTACTTACCCCAACATCTACTCCCGCTGTAGGTTCCCATACGGTATCCGTTTCCCCTACGGTATCTGGAAAATAAGGTGCATTGCTACTAGTACTACCATATTCATAATTGGTTTCTCCATGTAAAAACCAAACCTTATATCCCGGCCTAAAACCATATCTATATAAATGAGTCCAAACATTATGAATGGCGACACTAATTCTATTACAACAATTGGAACAAGGACATTTGATATCCTGACCTTTTTTGGCTGCTTCTACATTACTGGGTAAATTCATGAACTCGCATATTCCTTGAGCGTATTCGTTCCTTAATAAGTCCGAGCCCACATCCGTCATTGGCTCGTCCATCCATGCCCGAAAATATGAACTCATCTTTGGAATTTTTTTTGTTTAAAGAAAGAATTTATGATACGATGGAATGACGAATTCGGCTACCTTATATAAAACGGATTTCCCTCCGAATTCCGTCAGAAATCCGTCAATACCCCCGACATCACACCCCACAATTTCACATCGGCCACCGGAGACGATTTGGCAACCACACAATCGTTGCCGACATCGAACACCGTAGGAATTCCGTCGGCATACCGTCGGTAATTCCGAGGGCATATGCCGTCGGAAAAATGTCTTACACCGGCGACCACGCAAAACTTTCCCGACATCGGAAATTCCGATTTCCGTCGGGACTTCGCCGGAATACCGTCGGAATAGATCGACGGCGAATTACCGTCGGTATTCCGTCTGAAATTGAGACGGTATTCCAACGGTATACCGACGGATTGGGTTTCCGTCGGAATGCCCTCGGACAATTTTGACGGATTGCCGACGGGATCGTTTTGGTCGGCCAACCGTCGGAATACCGTCTGTTTTTTCCGACGGAATTCCGACGGAAATTAATGTTCCGTCGGAAAACACCCTGTTTTCTTGTAGTGTGTTTTTAAATTGCCGGATCGGCAACGTGTAGCTTTTAGATACCATAGACCAACTATTCGTAATGTGATGAATTCTCAAAGACTAGTTTTCTCCAGAAGAAATATGTGATAATGCCTTTGAAGATGATTGTCCAAAAGATAAAGGTTGCTAATTAAAAGATATATCTTCCGACTTTATGATGATTACTATGAGCGTGGGGAAGATTGGAAATTTTAATTACTAAGCTCAAAGTGTACAGTACATGTATAGAGTTGAGACATCTGATCTTGATCTGGTCGTTTTTGTGGTAATGTTATATGAAGTTACAAAATAATTTCATCAATATGTAATTGTCTTCATGAGAAATATACTAATATCATTTTTATACCGTCATATTTGAATCATTGTTTACAAAAGGATGAAGAAAAGATGGACAACATAGAAAAATACACCATGGTAATGTAGAATTGTAACCTCTAAATTGATAATTTTTTTTAAAAGAAAAATATTAAAATAAAAAAAAACCTCTGTAAGGAAAAAAATATTGTTGACAAAAAATTTTGTGATACAAAACAAATAAACGAGCACCTCTATAAAGAAAGATTTTGCTTTCCATACTGGAAACCCAATAAACGCAAAAAGAAAGCCTCGTGAAAAAGGCCCACAAGCTCAAAAAATTAAATCGCTATCTCTCTACATTCTTTTTGTCCCACATCAGAAAGAACATAAAAGAATCGAAGGTTTAAATAGCGTTGGAGTCGAAGAAATGATTGTCCTCTCGGGGACATCCGATAAAATTGGAATCGAAGGTTTAAATAGCGTTGGAGTCGAAGAAATGATTGTCCCCTCGGGGACATCCGATAAAATTGGAACGATACAGAGAAGATTAGCATGGCCCATGCGCAAGGATGACACGTACAAATCGAGAAATGGTCCGAATTTTTTTTGGTAGCTTTGATTGTGATTATACTCGTTTTTTTTTTTTTTTTGGATTTTGGAACTGTCAATAGTTTCATTCATGTTTGGTGATGTACCAGTTAATAAGAAAAGAGGTTGCATGATTTGCATCCACTTACAAGCAAAGATGGATTATATTCCACAAACCCAAAAAAAAAAAGAAACTATGGTTTTCTGTTCATTCTTCTACTGGCCTCTGACCCAAGACGGAAATGTCTTCATATCGTTTGTGCAGTGAAACAAGAGTCTAATTGTTATGGTGCACATACAAACACATAGATAAATCACAAGACCCACAAAAAACATAACCAAACTTAGCAAAACAAAATTCTAAATAAGTTAGTTAGGATAGTAAATCATGATCCACAATAGAGATTGTCTGAAGAAAACAATAGAGATGACAAAATGTATCAATCCTCTGGTTCAAAGGCAATCACAATCAATAATTTACAAAAGCACAAAAAGAAATTAAAAAAAATGAACAATCTTATCTAACACACATGAGTGTGTGTTCATATTTAAACTACAGAAGAAGAAACAGCGGAGAGATCAGAGATGTATCAAAAGTCAAAACTAAAGAAGAAACTTATAAACATACATACATACCCAATTTTCTTGCTTTCCCAGAGCTTGTGAAGAACACCATAAGTGAGAATCTCACTCAAACTTTTCTTTGTTTTTATCATTTCAATATCGATGATACGTGAAATTACTAAAATACCCTTATTAAACACACACTTTGACTGAATGAAGAAGAAACAAACAACTCTCTCATTTGAATTTTGTGGATCAAGCGAACAATTTAACGCCAAAACTCTCATAATAAATCAGAAATATGTAATCTATTCAAGAACACTTATCAGAGGCAATTTACACACACCAAAACGATTCTTGTATCCGAGAGAGAGAGGAGGGACACACACTTTTGTTTATTGTTGCAGCGAGTAGGATAGTGATCAGATCTCGGGATTTTAGACACGGGGATAGCGAGAGCTGCCTTTCTTCTTCAAGAACTCTGGAATCTCCACTGAACCGCCTTCTCTAAAAGAGGAAGACGGTCTTCTTGTACCTCCAACTGAACCGGTTTCCACTTGTGCCATCTGACCCGTTCGTCCTTCTCCTTCTTCTTGTCGTTTGAAACCCGTAGCTATCAGGGTTATGCTTACCTTGTAACCAAAAAGAGATATTATTCAATCCAAAACATTAATTATATATGTTACTAGTAGAAGAAAAAATCAGACGGACATACTTGACTGCTAAGGGATGGATCCACAACAGCACCGAATATAAGATTGGCAGTTGGATCCACAAGATCATATATAACTTCCGCAGCAGCGTTTACCTACAAAGACCAAAGTGTATAGAGTATGTACATGCGTATCTCGGGGGCATCCAATTATTTTTTATAAGATGAGAGAGAGAGAAAAGACCTCGAACAATGTCAAGTCACTTCCACCAGTGATGTTCCAAACGATTCCTGTGGCTCTCTCAATGCCAATATCTAACAAAGGTGATTGGATCGCATTTAGCGCAGCATCTCTTGCCCGAGTCTTTCCTGTTTGATCATCAGTAGCGTGAACGAATCAGCATGACGCAAACAAAACAAAACCTTGCGTAAAAGAAATTTCAAGACTTTCTTTTACCTGTTGCAGTTCCTATTCCCATCAACGAAGAACCAGCATTTGCCATTATAGCTCTCACATCAGCAAAATCCACATTCACCAATCCAGGAATCTACAAAGCAAAGACCGTAATAGATATTAAAGCATTTTACATGCATAAATGAATTATCACAGGAAGTTTATTAAGAAAGGTATACCGTAATGATATCAGATATCCCACGAACACCCTGACGAAGAATATCATCAGCTAGATTAAATGCTTCTGTTACCGGAGTAGACTGAGAGACAGCTGTAAGCAACTTATCATTCGGAATGACGATGAGAGTGTCAACGTTTTCTCTAAGCGAAGCAAGCCCTTCTTGAGCCTGGACTGCTCTTCTTCGACCCTCAAACGAAAACGGCGTTGTAGCAATACCAACCGTCAATATACCCATCGCTTTCGCAATCCCCGCAATTACCGGAGCTGCACCAGTACCCGTTCCACCGCCCATTCCAGCCTATAAAATAACAAAAGGCATTCAAATTTTATAACTAAAAAAGAATCTGAACCGTAAACAGAGATAGATGAGGACATACTGTGACAAAGACCATATCTGAACCGTAAAGAGCTTCTTCGATAGCTTCTTTGCTTTCTCGAGCAGCATTCATACCGATCTCTGGATTTCCTCCAGCACCTAAACCTCTAGTTAACTCCTTACCTATTTGTAACCTATTATCCGATAAAACCGGAGACATTCTCATAGCTTGAATATCAGTATTCACAATCCAAAACTCCACTCCCATCATTTCACTCTCTATCATACGATTCACAGCGTTCGACCCACCTCCTCCCACGCCGATAACTTTAATCCTCGCCTCATTGTAACTACTCGGAGCAGACGGCTCTTCGAAATCCTCGGTAACTGGTCCAACGGAAGTTTCTTTTCTCGGATTGGGGATAGTATTGGTTCCTTCACCTCTAAGCATTGATATTTCAGGGTGAAGGTTCAAGAAAGGGTCTTGGCTTTGGCCTTGGAAATGGCGTGGAGAGTTTCTGATTGGCGAAGATTCCGATTTACGAGCAGTAACAAAGACTCGGTTTTTCTTACTCTCAATCATTCTAAAGGAATGTACCTTGCTTAAATGATTATCCGGTGATACATTCTTTCTAAGAACAGTGAGTAATCGTGAATCGGAAGGCGTAAAACACGGTGAAACGTAATTCGCCATATTCCAAATCCAATTCCAATTCGTTGTTACACTAACGAGACCTGTTCATGAAAATGCTAGCAAGTCAAAACGAAGCTCTTAACTATGATTGAATCACAAAAGGGCAACACTGAAATCCAAATCAAGAGACTATAAACACTGATTAAGAGTAAGAAGTGACAAAAAGCATGAAACTTGAAGCAGGAAAATTTCAATTACATTACGAATTAACGAAATTTCAAGATGGGTATTGAGAAATTTGCAGCATTACACTGAAACAAGTTAAGATTGAAGAAACCCACACAAAAAAGCTTTGATTTTTGGCTAGAAATTATAATGGAGAAGAAACTTAAAAGAGAAGAGCGATTAAAGTGGAAGAACGGAATTGGAATATAAAGAAGGAGAGGAGGAAGATGGGAAGAGAGAAACCTGAGAGTAGCAGAAGAGTTGAGGTACGAGAAAAATGTGAATTGAAGAAGGAGCTCAAGGAAACCCCAAAACGGAGGGTTTTGGTGTTTTCTGCCCTAAATATCTCTTTCACTAAAGCCAAAACAAAAAAAATGAGTACGAAGCAAAAAAAGGCAAAAAATCATAATTAATTGTTTTTTTAAAGCATAATTAATTATTAATAATCAAATACGTAAAAAGTATAATCGTTAATGTCCAAAACAACCCAAATTCTCTCAACTTCAAATTGAGAAGAAAATGAATTGAAAAAAGTAGAAATGTTAAAGTGTTTGGTTAGAATAAAAATTAGAGTATTTGCATCCAATGACCATGAAGTATCGAAAATTAGGTAGATGACAATGGTTGTGCATATTTCCATAAACCGAGTATAATCCTATAGATAGCCGATATAGAGATTGAATGAATTTCTGTGTCAAAACAAACATATTTTTTTTTTTGTTTTTATAATGTAGACTTAAGCTATATTGTAGACTAGAATTATATTTAGATGGTTAGCTGATAATTCATTCATTATTTAATATTTGAATAAATGGCACTGGTAATTATTTTGTACTTTTAAATAACATTGAAACCTTTATTTTTCAGAAAAAACGTAAATAAAAAATTGCTTTATAAGCATTTTGTACAATAAATTTTTGAATTTGGGTTAACAGTTACACAATTAGGGTATAGTTTTAGAGAGGAAATGGGGGTGGGTTGAGGGTTTAGTTTGAAAGTTAAATATGAATTTAGCTTTTCGTTCGTTATTACTAATTTGACTAATTTGACTAATTGTTTTGTACTTTAAAATACCACTGAAAATTTATTCCTCTGAAAATCGTAAAAAAAAAAAATTGATTTAAAAACGTTTTGTACTTTAATTTTTTTAAAATTTTGGTTAACAATTACACAATTAGAATATAATTACACGATTACTTAGTATATTAATGTTTCCAATTTGTTTGTGGTATTAGCATGTATATATTATCTGGTATTTGAAACAGTAAGCTGGCATTTTTAGATTTATCAAGTCAAAAATAATTTTACCTTCGTTAATCTACCTATAGCTATACAATCTTTTATGCAGCCTACTAGATTTGATTGCTGCGACCAAAAGGTGTGTGTGTATATAACCAAGGGTCATAGTTGGCAAGATCGTGCAAAATATCTACTGTTCCACATAGTTTCAGAATCTCATAGTCACTTACCTAATTTTCTGATTCTTGGTGAATATCTACCAAGTTAACTTTAAAAATTAAACAACAAATTTTGTCAATAAGTAAAAGCAATGTAGAAGTAGAAGAACCCGATGGACATCGGTTATTCGGTTCGATTTGGATTTTTTCAGATTTTAAAAATATAATTCAAATAATATCAGTTTTTATTTTGGTTCAACTTTGAATTTGGTTTAGTTTTGGGACAAAACCCTATAAAAATAATCTAGCTTATTAATTTTAATAGGTAATTTTTAGTATGTTTAAATGTATTTATATATATATAAGGGCTATAAATACTAATTTTGTAACGCCCCGACCGCCCCTCCCATGGGCCCCCGTCCACTCTTAGGCTCGTGAGCCCACCATGTCTGACGGTCGGTGTGTTAGTCTGGGAGGCTCTAAAGTCATGTTTACTGATTCTGCAAATCACCACGCAATCTTTTCCTGTGTTTTTACCTTACTCACACGGTACTGGAAATGACTTCCCAGTAGGTCACCCATCCTGAAACTATTCCAGCTCAAACACGCTTAACTTTGGAGTTCTCTTAAGACATGTGACCAAAAAGATAAGTGCACTTTGGTGATATAGGTAGTCAAATCAATTCTTTTAATCTTCTCCGCATATACAGCATATACCATATATGCCCTGAAACCGGGGTATCACAAATTTTAATGAACTTTGATTAATTTGGTTTGTTTTCAAAAAACTTGATTCAATTCATAAAACTCTTATTAAAAAGTTTATATCATTTGAGTTATTACTTTCTTCGAGTTAATGGCCGGGAGTTATTTTTGTGTGTTTAATTGCTTGTCTGACTATGGCGATTTTGTGTTATCAACTCGGACTTCTGCTATGGTCTATGTTTGCAGAGGAGAATGGATGAGCTAGTTGAAGAGAAGGGTGTTCGCATCCTTGTGGAACCAAAAACTCTATTTCATGTGATCGGGACTACGATGGATTTCGTGGACAACAAACTCAGGTTTGCGCCTTCTCGCGTATGAATCTTGATCTTCTCTTCTCTTCAGTCATACTAACATCCACTGAAGTTGCACACAGGTCTGAGTTTGTGTTCATTAACCCAAACTCTAGAGGATATTGTGGTTGTGGTGAATCATTCATGACAACATGAAAACAAGATATTATGGTTTGGTCCACTTAACTCAACAACGGTCGATAAATTTGATTTGTAATTGTAGATATGTATATCTGTCGTAAACTCAAAGTTTCTGCTTGTATTTGCTAAAGATTTATGATGTTGAACACAGAATCATTTTCTTGCTGACAAGAAACAGAACAGAAGTAAAGAAGATCATATTGTGTTCCTCCTACCAACACAGAAAAAAAACATCAAAGTAAAGATTCTCTATCTCATTCCTCAAGACTAGAACAAAAAAACCTAGAGTTCATCAGTTTTCCCTCTTTCTTTCTTAGACGCGTTCTTCATCTTCGACTTGTTTGTTTGTTCAGAGAGGACAACTCGGGTTCCTCATCAATGTCCGCAATCTCCCGCTCGCTTTCGGAAGTTTTGGTTGTGCTCTCGTCTTCAAACTCTCAAAATACTGCAAACCATAAACCAACAATTGTAGTATATCATTTCCCGGCACAACACATTCGATCTAAGAAACGCAAATTTGTATCCGAGAGTGAAGCTTTTTCTTTACCGGTTGCTTCCTCTTCCTCTCCAACTCTCCCTGTTGAAAAAAGAAAAGGTTAATTACAAGAATCATTTCACAAAAAATTACTCGTAACAAAATCAATACCAACGCATGTTTTAGCTGAGCGTTCTCTTCTTTCAACTGGTTCAATTCCGCTTCCAATTCTACCGTATACGCCTTCATAAACCCCCAAGAAACAACATTAGGCTTAATACTACAAGAGTCATAAAATGAATAAACAAATGTTTTTATTAACCTGTTTTCTTGCTCTAGACCTCGCAGCGGACTCGCGATTCTTGATCATCCTCCTCTGCCTCCGCTCAACTACTTTCTCCACCGGACCATCAACTGCTCTCTTCCTTCCCCTTAACCCTCCCATATCCACTCCATACTGACCTCCTATGTTATCCACTTGCCCATGTCCTAACCCGTCAGACGACACCGGGCTCAACGGTCCCACCATCCCCATTTGTTGCCCACCACCTCCAAACCCACCACCACCGCCATAGCAAACACCCGCATGAGCCGGTTGCGCTTGTTGGTACCCTCCTCCTCCAGTCCTTTTACCGTAAACCGACGGGTCACCTACGAAAGTAGGATCGGTCCCTTGAAACACACCATAGAGCTGTTGCTGCTGCGAAACCGCGGGTATTACACTAGACGGGTTTTGGTTCTGGTTTGGATTAGGGTTAGGTTTAGGGTTTGTGGGATGTTCTCTAACAACACCAGCCTTCACCAAGAAATCCTCAAGCGTCATCTCGCCAAAAGTCCGTTGTCTAGCTGCGCCTTCACCACCACCACCGTTATGAGCATTGTTTTGACCATTATTACTACTACTACTACGTCCATTACTATCTCCACCATTACCACCACCATTATGTATCTCAGACCAAACCTCATCAACAGTCTTCCTACAAAGCGGAGCTGGAAGTGTTAACGAGCCTTGTCTCGGAAGACTCGGTTGTTTCACTATACCTCTCTTATTATTACTACCTCCTTGGTTACCTGAAGAACCACCACCACCACTACCAAAGACACCAACATTATTACTCTCACCTCCATTGTTGAAACCATTGTGATTGTGTGGAACAGAAGAATGAGCTGCTGCTTGCTGGTTGTTGTTGTTGTTGTTTTCCTCTGCGTTCCAAATCGAGACGAGAAACTCGTCCATGTTCATCGACCCGAAATTCTTGCCGTTTTCGCAAAGAGCGTGTTGAAACTCGTCGAGGGTTAATGAGTAGATTGAGGATTGTCTTCCTATTGAAGAAAATGGATGAATCTCTGTTCCTCCTCCTCCATTGTTATGTCTTGCTTGTGCTGTTGAAGACTCTACTTCTCGTTCCGACATCATCTCTGTTTCTCTAATAACTACCATTTACCTACTGCAAAATATACACAATACTATTAGTATTACATACTTAACGCTAAAATTAATCTATGACCACTCATATGTTTCGTATTTAGTTTTATAGTATTCAACTATCCATGAGATTAGATTAGTTTTGAATGTGTGTGTAAAATATATCTGTTGTTACTAACCACAAAAAAAACACGGTTGATATAAAAAGAATCGAATGGTATTTAAGTCTGTCCACGTGAAAGTAAAGAAGAACGGTCGCCATCGTGACAGCGACTAACAATACTAAATTTGGCAATAAATAAACTAATAATTAGTTAATTACACATTTCAATAAAGGTTTCGTTACCAAAAGAGGAAAATACCATACCCCACCCTAAAGCGAATCTTTATCTACACATACACACACACAAAAATCTAAACATATTTTTTCGTTTTTTATCTGTTTACATATTTTGAAAACGTCATCTTTAACAACCTTTAATCCGACTATCCAAAATTTACAACGGTTAATCTAATTAGATATGGACATCCTTATATCATTTTCTTTCATATTTGTTTTTTTTTTTTTGTCATAATTTCTTTCATGTTCGTATATATAAAAATTTTAAAAGAAATAAATTTGATGTCGACCAAAAAAAAAATAATAATAAATAAATCTGATAGGCAGAGAAGGACCATAAGGCGATAACCTAAAGTTGAACTGTTAAATAAAACGACTTCCAAATCCAAGAAATATATATATTCATTAAGATCTTGAAAAATACGTCGACCAATAAAAAAAAAAAGATCTTGAAAAATACAAAATATATATAACAAGAAAATGACGACAAAAAAAATATATATATATATAACAAGAAAATAGTAGAGTAAAAGAACCTGAAAATGAAAATCTGTATGTCCGAAACCGGTGCCTCTGTGTTCCTCCACTACCGGAAAACTGAGATTGTGGTTCCTCCTCCTTCACATAACTTCTTCAAAGCCGCCGGAGAATTTTAATTTTACCGGAGAAAAGTTTTTGGGATTTTTCCGATGAGTGAGAGAGAGATAATAAAATGTTGAGAGAGGCGGTAAAAGGAGGTTACACGGTGTATTTATGTTCATCGTGTGGGGAATGGGACCCACAAAGAGTAGCGTGAAGGTCAACATCTTTTGTCTAAAGCTATGTTTTGACCAATGAGTTGCGAACTTAGAGAGGTCCAAGTCCAGGTCCAGGCCCATGATAGGCAAAGAATCGGTGCGGCTGCTTCTGACACGTGTAGGGCACGTGTCTTTCTCATGTTTCTTGGAGTGTCTTCTCCTCGATTTGACATGTGTGTTGAAGATATTTTTTTCTTTTACGTCGATATTTGGATTCTTTGTTTTAAGGAAAGCACGTGAGAACTGGGTTCAGAGTTAAGAAACTGATATATACCATGATTCTTCGGAGAAGTTCTTCAATTAATAATGGATTGTCACAGAAATAAAAATTTTAGTTCAGACCAAAATTTTATGCGTCACAAAATAATGGAGACATAGTTCCACAATTTCTGTATGTTTGTATGTATCCATGAATTATTGGGTTGATTCAGAAGTTGAGAAATTTTCCTTTTCCTATTTGAAAACATTTATTTACATTTGCATGAAACATTATTTTAACTTGAACGATTTTGGTCTGAAATTTCCCTGTTCACACCACCAATAAGAACGATTATAGTTGCTAATGACGTTCATGTACAATTGTATAATCAAAGTACTATACCGAAGAGATCCAGGTGCTGTTAACACTCAAAAAGTATATCATTGATTTGTTAAAACTCTTAAACAATATTCCAAAATAAAATCCGACCTGCCGGAATCGAACCAGCGACCTAAAGATTACAGAAACTACTACAGTCTTCCGCTCTACCAACTGAGCTAAGATCGGATTGTTGGTAAAGTTGCCAATTAGTTCTATATATAACTCATTCTGGGATTTTTATTAATAATTCTCATTATTATTGGAAAAATTCCTGAAAAATAGCTCATCTTAATTTAATTTGCTGAAAAAAATTCAATTTTTTTTTATTACTCAATTAATACATCAAATATTTATCACTAGAATAAGACCCTCGCGATGCGAGAATTATTTGATTTATAGTAAATAGTTATGTTTAAAGAATGTTTGGAGTAGAAGTATACTATATTCTTAATTAAAACCCCAAATTAGATAATGTACTGATTAAAGTTATAGGTTCATATGTAATTTAAAAAAATATTGTCACATATCTCATATGATTTGAAGAATTTAGAAATCAATAAAGTATATACGCATGATATATGTAAATATGGTTTGAATCATTAAACTATTTTATATAATAGCTAAATCATTTTAATATTTTTTTTTGGTCACAAACTAAATTATTTTTATGTTTTAACGATCTTTTTTTGATGATATTTTGTAAACTTTATACATGAGAAAAATTCTACTAACCAATTTTTTTATTTTTGTTTATTCTTATTCATATAGTTCTCCGTTTATCAATGATCAGTTATTTTGTGGTCCTCATATATATACCTGTTAAACCTCTGCCTACATATAATGATAGAAACATGGTCGATTCTATTTTTAATTACATATATAATTTGAAGAATTTGGAAATCAATAAAGTATATACGCTTGATATATGTAAATATGGTTTGAATCATTAAATTAATTGATATAATAACTAAATCAATTTTACATGTTTAGACGATCCTTCTTTGATGTTATTTCGTAAACTTTACACATGAAAAAAATACCACTAACCATTTTTTTTTATTGTTCTTCTTGATAGAGTTCTCTTTTTATCCATGGTCAATTATTTTGTGTTCCTCATAAAATACATATGTTAAACCTCTGCCTATATATAACAATAGAAACATGGTTGTTTCTATTTTCAATTACATAGTTTGCTATTTTTTCTAATTTTTGTTTTATGTTAAATTTCTCTTAATTTATTAATTATTTTCAACTAAATATCTTATATAACTATTCTTATAGAGGTTTTGTGCAATTTGTAAAATTACTTTATGTTTTTTTCCATTTTAACTTTTTCATTTTTTGATAATTAATATTGAAAAATTTACATATTTAAATAATTGACATGTGTTATAATCTAATCGACTACTTAACACGTGTCGCGATCTCGTGAGTTAGAATTATGCTCCCTCTCCTTTATATAATAAGAATTGTCTTTTACATACTCAAACTTTCAAAATTCGTTGGTTTTACTACATAGACATTAACGACGATTACCTAACAAACAAAAATTTACAAACGCTGTTTTCCCTTATTGAACTCTCTCTTGAATTTGACGTCAAAAACAAAACTCTCTCAAATCGGCATAGTACAATCTTTAGAAAATACAAATTCTAAGCAAACAAAAAATCAATATTCAGTTTTCAACACAACACCCCGGTTAGGTGTGACATTTTCATGTTCTCTTTTCTAAATCGAATCCATACATTGGAAAAACGTAGTAGTTCAGCTCCAGAGTTCAGACATAAGAACAATGAAATTATTCTATTTTAATTTTCAAAAGAAAAAAAAATCTATTTTAATAGTATAAAACTAGTTTATAAAATCGGCCTGCGGCTAAGATGTATCTTTGACCACCAAACAATTTCGAGAAGAAACATATTTAATTTAACCTTTCACCTTACAAAACTTATTTGGCGCATAAAACGAAGGAAATGTCTACGTTAAGATGTTTGCATCGGATGGTGTGTGTGGCTTACAAATTAACAAGCCAAATGATCGATGAAACAAATTGGCTTTCCAATGATTCGATAGAAAAGTTGTTATGGTATTCATTTGTTTGCTTACTTCATTTTTTACTTACTACAAATGAAGTAAAGCTTTTGGTCTAACAAATAGTATTCTTAGTTGCTTACCAAAAAAAAAAGTATTCTTAGTTCGTAATGTAATACACCTTATTTTGTACAGTCAGATTCTACATTATAAACTATAAATTTACTTGAAAACTTAAAAAGGTGATATAGAGTAGTTTTCATTTTCAACCAAAAAAAAAAAAGTAGCTTTCATCAAGAATATATATTTTGTTTTTATCACTATAAAATCTCCTCTATAAGTCTATATCATCTCGTTATGTCGGATATGTGGACGGAGAGACCATAGTCTCCAAGAATAGCAACATCTTATGTTGTGGACTGCGGAAGACGCACCTACAAAAGAGGCGAATATGTTACCTCAATTTTAATCAAACAGAAAGGCGAGCCGCGTGGTAATAGATATCATCCTGTAACAATCTCATTTAGCTTTTTTTTTAATACTTGATGTAAAGTTACTCTCTGTCTAGGTTGCTCGTTAGTCATAAATAAATTGTTTCCATTGTCATGAGATTTTGAGGTTAATGAATGTGAATTGTTCACTCTTTATTTGGTGTGGTATTTATGATACAAGTGTCTCTTCACAATTTCGAGTTTAGTTACAATCAATGAAGTTTTGTGTCAAGAACATTCCTTAACATTGCTTGATTGAATAGCCTCTATTTGTTGACAAAAAAAAAAAAAAAAAGAATAGCCTCTATTTAAAAGTGTGCTATGATAATTAATATATTTTGGGGGCTAATTTGGATGCCTTTTATATATATGGAGAAATTAGTGGAGCCAAAAGACAAAAGCAGTGGGCCATAGGGGCATTATTGTAATTTCACATATGGTATTATTTAATGTTAAAACCCTTCGCGTCTCGTATCACATTCTTTATTAATCCCTAGCCTCGCAATTTCTTCAACCCTAGCCGCTACACTCTCTTCTTCTTCGCGATCTCTCTGAGGTAAGCGATTTCTTTCGCTTCTCTCGATCCGTTCTCGTTAGCTTGTTGATTAGATTCTTCGTTACATGTATTGATTCTCTTTGTTGATTGATCGTTTCGAATTTATGATCCGTGGTTTAGAGTTATATCGATTGATGAACCATCGGATCGATCTTGTTCTTCTGAGATTTGTTTTTGAACGATGGTTCGATCTGGTAATCTAATTGTGTTATTGATTTGTATCTTGAATTGGTGATTCTGGACCTTGTTCTGAGATTTGTTTTTGAATGATGGATCATGATTGAATCGATATTAGCACGTATTGATTTCAAATAGTTGATTTGTGTCGTGAATTAGTGATTAAGAAAATCCGGTGTTCTCTTTGTCTTGTGTTAAAGTCGGAGAAACTCGTATTTTCTTTTTGCTATAGACCTCTTGAAATCAAACTTGACTGAATTAGCTTGCTTAGCTCAGTATTTAGAGCATCACAAATTTTTTGTAGTAGAAATCGGTTCGATTCCGATAGCAGCTATGTTACAATGAATGTTCTGAGTTAAAGAATTTCATGTTTGATCGTTTCATTATGGTTTATGATGTGCAGATTTAAGTAGCCATGGGTAAAGAGAAGTTTCACATTAACATTGTGGTCATTGGCCACGTCGATTCTGGAAGTATTTCTACCACAAAAACCTCCCGTTTGTGCCCATCTCTGGTTTTGAGGGAGACAACATGATTGAGAGGTCCACGAATCTTGACTGGTACAAGGGACCGACTCTCCTTGAGGCTCTTGATGCGATCAACGAGCCTAAAAGGCCATCAGACAAGCCACTACGTCTCCCACTTCAGGATGTGTACAAGATTGGTGGTATTGGAACGGGGGCCAGTGGGTCGTGTTGAGACCGGTTTGATTAAGCCTGGTATGGTTGTGACCTTTGCTCCCACTAGACTGACCACTGAGGTCAAGTCTGTTGAGATGCACCACGAGTCCCTTCTCGAGGCACTTCCAAGGTGGCAACATCGGGTTCAATGTTAAGAATGTTGCTGTGAAGGATCTTACGCGTGGGTACGTCGCCTCTAACTCTAAGGATGATCCTGCTAAGGGAGCTGCCAACTTCACTTCCCAGGTCATCATCATGAACCACCCTGGTCAGATTGGTAACGGTTATGCCCCGGTTCTTGATTGCCACACCTCCCACATTGCGGTTAAGTTCACTGATATCTTGACCAAGATTGAGATCTGGTAAGGAGATCGAGAAGGAGCCTAAGTTTTTGAAGAATGGTGATGCCGGTATGGTTAGGATGACTCCGACCAATGTTGAGACATTCATGGAGTATCCACCGCTTGGACGTTTTGCAGTGAGAGACATGAGGCAGACCGTTGTAGTCGGTGTCATCAAGAGTGTGGACAAGAAGGACCCAACCGGAGCCAAGGTGACCAAGGCTGCCGTCAAGAAGGGTGCCAAGTGAAACTTTATCATCATCAAAACATCAACGGCAAAGAACATTGTTAGTTTTTTCAATTTAGTATTGTATTTGGTCGTTTATCTCTGTTCTAGCTTCGTTATTTCTCCGTCAGAATGTTATTCTCGGAACTGGGTTCTTGATCGGAGGTGGCCGAGCTACATTGTTTTCTGATTCCGAACCTTTTTTGGATATTCTGATTTTATCGTCCCATCTTAGTCTCTGAATGGTAACATAATATCAGTGATATCTACTACTGTTTGTTTTCTATATAAAATTTCTATTATCAATGGAGCTCTTATCAACGGCAACCAACCACAAAGTATCAGTACCAAAAAGATCTATTAAGAAATTTAAGGAAGTTACTGGGTTAAAAATTATTTTAATAGCAAACATGTTACAAAACTAAATTTAGCCATCTATTTGTTAATTCTTGACTTCATCCTTGGTTAAGAGCGTCTTAACGATGTTATTGACCATTCCTGGAACAAGAGGGAACAAATGCCCCGCTCCAGGAATCTCATGGTAATGAATCCATGGAAGCTTCTTTGCAATGTGACGTTGTAGTGTCACAGGGACAAGCGCATCTTCATCTCCTTGCCATAAGTGCACCGATCCCTCATTGTTCGGGAACAAGTTCTCGAGCTCCATTGGATCGAATTCCCAGTTTCCAAATCCAACAATCATGTCACGGTGTAAGGTCTCGTGTGATCCTTGTTGCCTTATCTCTGCCTAATACACAGATAATTACAAACTGATGAATGCAAATAGATTAAAGAAGGAAAAAAAAGTGATTGAAGAAATGTTTTATATAACCTCATGGTTCCTCCGAGTAGGACCGATCTTAAGCATGATCTCTTTGTCTGATTTAGACAACATACCGAGGTTTCGGGTCACAACACTCGATCCAGGGAACCATTTCTGAGAGTTCCACCAATGAGTAAGCCAAGGAGCATAATGTGCAACACGAACCGCCCATTGGTCGTTTCTCGGTTGTTGGTTATAAGCTTCTTTCGACAAATCTACCGGAAAATTCTTCCACCAATAGTTCACAACTGGAGCAACAAGCGTTACTCCAGCCAACCTATGAGGAATGTACTTAAGACACGCCCATGTCGCTTGTCCTCCCATCGAATACCCGATAACATAGAATTTAGATCCTAGACTCAACTGATCAGCAAGCTCTTCTATATCTAAAGCCAAACTTTTCGGTGTACGGTTTGGATTCGGATCACTCTCTCCATAACCAGGTCTATCAAATGAAACCATATACACACCTAATCCATCTTTTAATTCCTATAACAATGATATCAAAAAGTTTAGTCTTTAGTGAATTTTTGACATTAAGATCATCAAAAAAGATATTTGAAAAGTACCGGTGATAGTAGAGTTGCGAAAGCATTATCGTGTCTACAACTATCAGAACCATGGACAACGACGATTTTACGGGTAGCTTCATCTCGAGGAACTCCATATTCTTTGTAAGCTAAATGTCTACCATCTCTAAGTTTAATTCTTTTTGCTGTAATGAATGGACCATCAGGTGACCCTAATAGCTTTGGAGGAGGAGGTTGGATCGCTTGATAAGTCGAAGCAGCTATACCGATAACGAACACTAACAATAACTTCCGGAAAACACCTGTACTCAAAAGATTTATAGACAAATAGAAAAAATGTTGTTGCTCTTGTTTTCAAAAATGAATCTTTAAAAGCAAGAAACAAGATGTGATGTCTCTATACTAAGATCAAATCAGTTAAAGAAGTCATTCACATGTAAATTTATTAAGATTCTTGTAACAAATATTCTTGCAAAATCAAAAAAAATTCAAGATAAAGTAAATGTGATTTAAAGTCATTATTAAATTTCAACAATCTAATCATCATTTCATTTCACACATGACACAATTCTGGTTACTTTTTTCTCCTTTTTTTCTTTTTATGAGTCGATTTTTTACGGCATCTGTTGAACAAGATTTCAAAATTCTTGAATCTTGGTCTATGATTTTTGCAATACCATTCATCTTTATGGGTTTTCTTTCTTATTTAAAAAAAAAGTAAAACCAAATCTAAAAGAGCAATTAAAATGGAAAAGAATGAGAGATCAAAACCTGAGGAGGGAGACCTCGGCGAATCTGTGGATCCAGGAGCCATAATTGCCAAAAGAGAGAAGCAGAGAGAAATAGGTGGAAGAAGAAGAGGTAGGTCTACTTAACGAAGGTTAGATTTTCCAAACTTTGTAAGTTTGGTTGTTTCTTGTTTGTTTTGTTTTGTTTTTAATCCCACTGTAATAGGAGTGAGATGTGATTATGCCATAAGCCACGTAGTCCGTTGCTTAAACCACGGTTAAAGAAAAAATAAAGTTACGACCACGCAACCTAAACTTTGTAAATAATTTATACCCAGAAACGAAAAGGAAAATTTTAAGCATTTATATATTTGGGTGGGTACAATCAAGAGTAATTGGGTTTTACATCAAAGGAAAGCTTAGTAATTGGTAAAATAGCAACCAACTGTGTTTTTTTTTTTAATCCAAATTTAGCCCTAGTTTGTAGTGTATGTAGCCTAAATACTCTTTAAAAGTTGCTCTTAGTAAATGTTAAAATAGACCTTAGTCAGATTTGTTCGTTGTGTACCGTGATGTTTTTGAAATCTCATTGTCATTTTCTTCATTAGTAATAACTCTACAATCAATCATCAAAATATGTCTTGAGAAAGTATTTTTTTCATTTGATAATGATATATTATATAATCAAAAGTAGATAAATACATAAAGTCAATGGATGAAAGATATCCCCAAAATCAAATTCTGGTTTTTCTAAAAACAATATTATAAAACATGAAAACTAACACATAATCCAACAAAAAATGAGACGGATGAAACAAGGATCGAATAACGCTTAGAGTGGAACTAATATTACATGTTATGTTCTCGGATATAGTAATTCATGATTGCGAGTTTTTGGTTCAACACCCGCCTGGTAATTCAAAAAAAAAAACAACGAGACTTTTTTTTCTGTGATATGACTATTTAAAACTGAACAGCCGCACGACGTTCTTAAAAAACATGCCAATACAATAGTTGTTGTACTCATGGGAGTTCTAGACAAGAGCAGAAAGAGCAAATGCTAGGGTTTAAACAAATTTGGAATTTTTTCTAACCCAATTTGTTTTTTTTTTTTTAATTAGAGGGCCAATTTTCGAGAAGTTATAAATAAAATTATGATAAATGGTTAATTTTTCCAATGTTATGTGTAACATTCCAAAACCAAATAGTGATTTTTGGTATAGGGTGTCGATCGACACCAGTGCTGGGCGTCGATCGACACCAGTGCTGGGCGTCGATCGACACCAGGTTCTAAGTTCGGTTTGGTTTAAAAGAATCGATTCTCGGTTTTCGCTCGGTTATGGGAATGACCTAGGGCTCGAGTATTTAAGCCTTGAGCGATTGTGGCCGCGTTTCTATTAGAGAAAAACGCAGATTAGTCGAGAGGAAAAGAATCAGAGAGAATTGAGAGAGAACTAGGGTTCTCTTGAGTTTGAGGAGCTTTTCTGTCGGTTTTGGGGGGAGGTGACGGCGGTCGAGTCGTGATCGGATTGGAGCGAGATTTTAAGGGTAAGTTCTCTGATCCATGGTCTTGAGTACGGAGAAAACCGTTTGTGGTTTGGTTGAGTATTCGCTGAGTTATCGTTGTTTTCGTGAGAGAGGTTTCTGCAGATTCGAAACTGCGATCAGTCTGCTTCAAGGGAGGATTCCCGTTGAACCCGTGAGAATCAGGAGAGGATCCTTATACCGTTGGAAAGATAGTTCTGTCTAGTTTCTAGATCAGGTTTCGGATCCTGATTCGGAGGTAAGTTTCGTTCTCTGTGTTCGTTTGATTCCAGGGAGTCGGTTCTGAAATCTCTGTTTTTTCCAGTTTCGTTTAGCAAGATTGCGGGTTGGTTTGCCGTCGATCTGGTGTGAGTTAGAAGGAGTTCTATACACCGTTGGAAAGCTCTCGGTGTCTAGTTTCCAGATCAGTTTTCAGAACTTTATTTGGTGAAGGGAGTCGCGAGTTATTCCCTTCTGTTTCGGTTGGGTTTTTCCTTGTTCAAACCGTTCCCGATGTGAGTGCGCGACCGTTGGTTCGGATTTGTCAATTATCGAATAGGAATTAGTTTTGGATGTTTAAGAATGAATTGTGGAAGTTTGTGTGATGTTTGTGTGATGATTCTGTGCTAGAATCGGCTAGAAATTGTTGAAATCGTGACTTTTGTGTGTTTTGTGCCATTCGGTTTCGGAGAAGAAACCTAGTGTCGATCGACACCTTATGGTGTATCGATCCACACCAAGGTAAATCAAGCGTCGATCGATACCGTGCGATGTGTCGATCGACACCCATGTTTTCTGAATTAAATATTTTTAAATTAATTGTTATTTGATTGTTGATATTTCTATAGACGGGAAGACCGTCTCACTAAGTATTTATGAAATACTTACGCAACTCATTTTTCCCAATTGTGTTGCAGGTAAAGGAAAAGGAAAAGTGAGACCGCGGGATCATGGCTTTAGGGAGAGGATGATTAGGATCGTTTTGGTTTACTATTTTTGCTAAGTTTTAGTGAACCCGGATAGATTGTTAGATTTTATTATTTCCCTGGAATTGGATAGAGTCGTTGGTTATTATTGACTGTTATTGGATTTATTTTACGGGAATTTCCGCTTTTAAAAAAAAAATAGACCGGGTTTTACATTTTGGTATTAGAGCCTATACGGTTTTAGGACTGCTAGGTTGGATGAACTGAGACTATGTGTTAAATTGATTAATTGTGTTTAGTCAAATTTTTAGTCTTAGAAATCATCCTTTCCGGCCTTTAAAGAGATTCCGCGGTAAGTTATTGTTTGTGTTTTTGATTGTGAGTTCTAGTGTCTTAGTGTGTACTTGTGAAAAGTGCAGTGTGAGATGGCTAGAGTTCCAAGAGGTTGTGGTGGCAGAGCCGGTGGCCGTAGAGGCCGGAGTCGTGGCCGTGGAGGCCGAGGTCGTGTGGCTAAGTCGTTCGAGTGGGAGACTCAGAGTGAGTCATCGGATCAGGTGGCCGGCTCGCCTTCGTATCAGGAGTTATCAGAGGGCACTGTCAGTGTGCCGGTTAGTTCAGCGGGAGCTGGAGTTAGTGCCAGAGCTACGGGTGCGGCGAGAGATCTGGGTGCAGGTGATGATTCAGGCGGAGTTCAGGTTCCGGAGGATCATGTGTCTAAGATGCTAGCCTTGATTTTGGAGCGATTGCCAGGCGCAGTACCAGTGCAGACTCCAGTGGAGGCCCGGAGGGAGCAGTATCTTGTGTGGTCTAGTGATTTACTGCTCATGGGGCCTTTGTCCTTCTCGGGGAGAGGGAGGCCTGAGGAAGCCAAAGAATGGAGATTGAAGGTCGAGCGAAGACTTCGTATTCTCCGATGTCCTGATGAGTTTTGTGTTGATCTAGCGGTGGGGTTCTTGGAAGGCGATACTCGCCTTTGGTGGACAGGAGTCCAGGCCAAGAGAAAGCGAACCTTGTGGACTTGGGGCAACTTTTTGGGCGAGTTTAATGCCAGGTATTGTCCTCCAGAAGCGGTGAAGCAGTTAGAGTTGCAGTTCTGGAGTTTGGTTCAGGGCAACCGATCAGTGCGTGGATATGATGCTGAGTTTAGCAGGCTAGTGGTCTATGCGAGTAGCGGCATAGATGGGGAGCGAGCCCAGATGGCAAGTTCATGGCAGGACTTCGGATCGGGCTGAAGAAGCCTGGCATGGTTTCCAGGTATGCCTCGAGGGCAGAGCTGGTGGAGGCACTTGTAGCGGCCGAGGGCCTTGAGGAGCAGTTCGAGGTTTGAGCTGGTTTTATTTCATTTTGGTTTTGTTTCCAGTTTCAGAGTTTGAGTTTTGGTGTTATTGTTTCTGGATTATTATATTTTCGTTGGTGTTGAAAACGATATACATTTTCTTATGAGTTATGAGGCGAGTGGCCCTTTTATGTGTTCTATATGTGTGGACCATGGTTGGTCATTCTATGAGGTTATTCCAGGATGGGAATGTTGTGACTATACCACGTGAGGCGGCTCTAATCAGAGGAGAGGTGTGTCCTCCTGTGTGCTTATTGGGAAGTGAGTTCCCAGAATAAGCAGCGAGGGATGTGAGGTCTCTTGCGGGGATGTGAGATCCCTAGATACCGTTGGCTCGAGGGTTGTTTCCCGAGAGTGTGAGCGGTATGTTTCATGTGTGGATTAGAGGGAGCCTCAGAGATCAGGGGAGGATCTCGTGTGGTATGGGCCAAGTCAGGCCGGGATTTTTGTCCATGTTGGTCGGGTGTGGAACGAGTGGGAATCTCGTGTTGTGTTGGTTGGAGCAGTCAAGTTATGGTCTGTGATAGACGGTTCGGGGGGCTTAAGTTGTGAGTCGAAGTATCGCTGGTAAGGCTGGGCCTATGTTGAGTTCTGGTGATAAATGTAGCATTCGGGAAATCCAAATCTGGACTGGCGGATGGTTGTACATGTTCTTGTTTGATTGTTGTACGATGGACCGCCAGACCTGGATGGATTAAGAATGCCGCATCATGAGTACTAGATGAAACTAGGCAAGTATTGGGCATTTCAAGTTGTGGTTATGCTTTTTGTTTGTTTAATGTGCATGTGGTAAGCACCAGAGGCTGCGTCTTTGATCGAGGATTGCTTGGACGCGTTTGTTATCATAGTGGATATCTTGGAGTATCCGAGGGGCATGAGCTCATTTGCGGTTGGTTCTTGAGAAGCTTCGGGAGCCGAACATGTATGCTAGTTGAGCAAGTGCAGTTTTTGGCAGCGAGGGATGGGTTCTGGGCCATTTTGTCTATGCAGAGGGAGTTTCGGTGGATCCGACTAAGATTGAGGCTATTCGAGTTTGGCCTAGACCGAGCAGTGCAACCGAGGTCAGGAGTTCTTGGGTCTGGCAGGTTATTATCGGAGATTCGTCAAGGGCTTTGCGAGTAAGGCGCAGCCGATGGCGAAGTTGACCGGTAAGGATGTTCGGTTTGTCTTGTCACCAGATTGCGAGGAGAGTTTTACGAGAGTAAAGGAGATGTGGACTAGTACACCAGTGTTAACATTAACCGAGCCGGGGAAGTCTTATACCGTGTATACTGATGCTTCAGGAGTTAGTTTGGGTTGCGTTTTGATGCAGGAGGGTCGAGTTATTGCTTATGCTTCAAGGCTGTTGCAAGGTAGTGAGCGTAATCGGTCTACGCATGATCTAGAGTTGGAAGCATTAGTGTTCACTCTGAAGATTTGGAGGTCCTATCTCTATGGAGGGAGAGTGCAGATTTTCACGAATCACAAGAATCTGCAGCACATCTTCACTCAGCCATTGCTGAATATGAGACATATGCGCTGGGTTGAGCTGTTGGCGGATTATGGTCTAGAGATCACCTATCATCCGGGCAAAGCTAATCAGGTGGCAGATGCGCTGAGTCGTCGGCGAGTGGATTCGTCTCGAGAGCAGGATATCGAGTCGCTTGTGAGGGAGGTTAGCACTTTGCGGTTATGTGCTATTTCGGAGGAACCTTTGGGCTTAGAGGCAGTTAATCAGGCAGATCTTCTCAGTAGGATCAGAGTGGCTCAGCAGAGTGATCAGGGTTTGGTTGGTGCGTCGCGAGCTGAGGATTCTGAGTTTATTGTCTCTCCGAATGGGACGATTCTGATTCATGTTTGTTGGTCAAGGCCGAGCGCAAGGTTCCGAGCGGGCTTTTGCAGAGTTTTGCCCTTTCCGGAGGGGGAGTGGGATATGATTACGATGGTTTTCGTAGTGGGATTACCGGTTTCGCGGATGTTTGATGCTATCTGGGTGATCGTGGATTGGTTGACTAAGTGAGCACACTTCTTGGACATTAAGAAGACTGATGAAGCGACTATGTTGGCTAAGAAGTTTGTGCAGGAGATTGTGAGGCTGCATGGAGTGCCAGCCAGTATTTTGTCGGATCGAGATCCCAGATTTGCATCTGAGTTTTGGGGAGCGTTCGAGGCAGAGATGGGCACTAAGGTGCATATGAGTACGACTTATCATCCACAGACTGATGGGCAGTCAGAGAGGACTATTCAGACTTTGGAGGATTTGCTGAGGATGTGTGTTCTGGATTGGGGCGGTCATTGGTATGATCACTTGAGCTTGGTGGAGTTTGTGTATAATAACAGCTTTCAGGCGAGTATCGGGATGGCTCCTTTTGAGGCATTGTATGGGAGGCCATGTAGGACGCCTTTATGCTGGACCCAAGTGGGGGAGCGCAGTGTTCTTGGAGCTACCTATGTTCAGGAAACGACGGAGAGGATCCGAGTCATGAAATTGAACATGAAGGAGGCTCAGGATCGCCAGAGGAGCTACGCTTATAAGCGACGGCGTGAGCTTGAGTTTGAGGTTGGGGATCGCGTGTATCTCAAGATGGCTATGTTGAGGGGTCCCAACAGATCCATTTCGGAGAACCAGCTGAGTCCGCGTTTTATGGGTCTGTTTCCTGTGGTGGATCGAGTGGGACCGATAGCGTATCGGCTTGAGTTACCACCGATCATGAAGGCATTTCATAAGGTTTTCCATGTGTCGATGTTGAGGAAGTGTCTGCATGAGTCGGAGGTGTTAGTGCCTGAGATTCCTGCGGATCTGCAGCTCGATTTGACAGTTCCGACGGTTCCCGTGAGGATTCTTGAGAGGAGAATCCAGGAACTGCGCCGGAAGAAGATTCCGTTGCGTATTTTATGGGATCGTGGTGGTTGTAAGGAGGAGACTTGGGGGCCAGAGGCAAAGATGAAGCTGAAGTTCAGGAAGTGGTTCGACAAGCAGGTCGCCGATTGAGCTTAGCTTTCTTTGTGGTTCTGGTTTCTTTTGGCCTTTGGTGCCGGTGTTGTTGTTTTGATTCTTGTATTTTCGTTTCGTTGTAACGATATACGTTTTGGAGATTTATAAGATGAGTTTTTCCTTATATTTCTGGTGTATCAGATTGTGTTTTTATGATGTTGTGAGTGTGAGGACCAATGTGAGTCGGGTTTTGTGGATATTCTGGTTGAGGAGTATCGATTTTTAGACCACGTGAGGTGACCTAGTCGCTGATGTTTATAGTCGTTTTAGAATTTATTACGGATGACTCATGTGCTGGAGACGGTGGTTTTCCAGGATATGTATCGGGGACGGTGGTTTCCTGTATACATGTTGAGAGACGGTGGTTCTCTCTAGGAGACAGTGGTTTCCTGAGTACTTATACTGAGACGGTGGTTCTCATTCTAGTACAGAGTGCCTATATTGGGACGGTGGTTTCCTCTATAGTGCAGGGAGACGGTGGTTCTCCCGAGGGGACGGTGGTTTCCCTAGTGTGTGTGGTGTGTGGAAGAGTTAACCGTAATAAATGTCTGAGGAACGTGCGTATAAACATAGGATTAGTTCGTGAGTCTCAGAGGTTATGTGAGAATCTTTTGTGGTATTTGCCGGTGCGGGCCAGAGTGTGGTCCTGTGTGGACGTATTTTTGTAGGATTCGAGGACGAATCCAGTTTAGTGGGGGGGAATTGTAACATCCCAAAACAAAATAGTGATTTTTGCTATAGGGTGTCGATCAACACCAGTGTTGGGCGTCGATCGACACCAGGTTCTGAGTTCGGTTTGGTTTAAAAGAATCGATTCTCGGTTTTCGCTCGGTTATGGGAATGACCTAGGGCTCGAGTATTTAAGCCTTGAGCGATTGTGGCCGCGTTTCTATCAGAGAAAACCGCAGATTAGTCGAGAGAAAAAGAATCAGAGAGAATTGAGAGAGAACTAGGGTTCTCTTGAGTTTGAGGAGCTTTTCTGACGGTTTTGGGGGGAGGTGACGGCGGTCGAGTCGTGATCGGATTGGAGCGATATTTTAATGGTAAGTTCTCTGATCCATGTTCTTGAGTACGGAGAAAACCGTTTGTGGTTTGGTTGAGTATTCGCTGAGTTATCGTTGTTTTCGTGAGAGAGGTTTCTGCAGATTGGAAACTGCGATCAGTCTGCTTCAAGGGAGGATTCCCGTTGAACCCGTGAGAATCAGGAGAGGATCCTTATACCGTTGGAAAGATAGTTCTGTCTAGTTTCTAGATCAGGTTTCGGATCCTGATTCGGAGGTAAGTTTCGTTCTATGTGTTCGTTTGATTCTAGGGAGTCGGTTCTGAAATCTCTGTTTTTCCAGTTTCGTTTAGCAAGATTACGGGTTGGTTTGCCGTCGATCTGGTGTGATTTAGAAGGAGTTCTATACACCGTTGGAAAGCTCTCGGTGTCTAGTTTCCAGATCAGTTTTCAGAACTTGATTTGGTGAAGGGAGTCGCGAGTTATCCCCTTCTGTTTCGGTTGGGTTTTTCCTTGTTCAAACCGTTCCCGATGTGAGTGCGCGACCGTTGGTTCGGATTTGTCAATTATCGAATAGGAATTAGTTTTGGATGTTTAAGAATGAATTGTGGAAGTTTGTGTGATGATTCTGTGCTAGAATCGGCTAGAAATTGTTTAAATCGTGACTTTTGTGTGTTTTGTGCCATTCAGTTTCGGAGAAGAAACCTAGTGTCGATCGACCCCAAGTTAAATCAAGCGTCGATCGATACCGTGCAATGTGTCGATCGACACCCATGTTTTCTGAATTAAATATTTTTAAATTAATTGTTATTTGATTGTTGATATTTCTATAGACGGGAAGACCGTCTCACTAAGTATTTATGAAATACTTACGCAACTCGTTTTTCCCAATTGTGTTGCAGGTAAAGGAAAAGGAAAAGTGAGACTGCGGGATCATGGCTTTAGGGAGAGGATGATTAGGATCGTTTTGGTTTGCTATTTTTGCTAAGTTTTAGTGAACCCGGATTGAATGTTAGATTTTATTATTTCCCTGGAATTGGATTGAGTCGTTGGTTATTATTGACTGTTATTGGATTTATTTTACGGGAATTTCCACTTTAAAAAAAAAAATAGACCGGGTTTTACATTATGAATAGAGGGCTAACTTTTTAGGACTGCACATGGCCGCTAAATTTACTGAGCCGCCGCTGGTTGTACCAACAAACATGAACTTGGAGCCATACCAAAGCAAAACAACGAAGGGATAGAGCAAAGAAGCAACACCCATATGGCTTCCCCTAGAAATTTGGGAACTCAAAAGAAACTAGGCTCACGGTGTTTGCGTGTGTAGAACATTCTTTCAAACATTATCCGTTTATATATTTTAGGTTTCTTTGTATGATGAGTTGGTGAGCTTCTATTTTTTTCCCTTGTAAAATTCACTATTCATATTTTGATTATTTTGGTTTGGACTTTGAATATATGTTTTTTGTATACAGATTTCATATTCCGTATATGTATGGCTATGTACTATGGTTTTGGTTGTTTAAAGCAAATAGTACTACCATTTTCTTAATTTTTAATGTAGTTTTTAAAAGACTTTAAAAATTACTTAGCTTCTAACTATTTTAATAAATTCTCTATTAATTAAATTATAATGCAACCTTGTTTTCAGTTTTCACCAACGTGACAGAGTCTACGATAGAAAATATTTACATTTTTCGTGTTAGGTGCACCTTCTCTTCCAAATAAACCTTTTTCTAGTAACAATAAATAAATGTATCGTTTAGTTTCTACCATGATGTCGTAATATAGTCATACTAGATTTGGACCCGCATCAAATGTGGGATTACAAATTTTAGTTTATTTATTTCTATATTCTGATTTGCATAAAATACATAGGATCAACACATAAATTGAAAAAATAATTTTGTGAAATAATTTCAAATCCTACCATTAAATATTAAATAAATATTGTATGCGACTTATTTAGTTTAAATTATTGAAATAAATTTGGTACCCTAATTTGTGTGTAATGTTCAAGAAAATTATATACACTCAAATTAGTAACATTTACATGTATTTTGACAAAAATATGAATAAGTAATCAAAATTTAAATTTTATTTTAAGTTTATTGAGTTGATTCACACATACCAAACCTATATTTTTATCTTTAAACATACAACTAAAAAAATGTAGTAGTACCAAAAATAAATAAATAAAACTTGCAAATCATTATCTATTTATCTTTAATCGACAAATCAAGAAAAAATTCTAATATCTTTAGAATTAATAGGAAAGTCGGTAATAAATATTGTGGTAATTAGAATGTGTATATTAAAAATTATTAGGATTTTATAATTTTATAAAAACTTTTTTGCCATAAATGTTTATTGTTTAGGAAACTATATATTTCAGAATGTTGTAAGGAAATATATTTAAACAAATTCTTCAGGAATGAATACTCATAATTTTGACCAGTAATTTTATTTGTACATGCTCAATCCAAATAAGTTAAGTTTTGTTTTAGTTAGGATACATCCTCCATGTAGTTTAGCTGGATTTATATTTTGGGATTATAAAATCTTCATTAAGTTCAGAAAGTGAAGCAACCAGAAATTGAAACTAAATTTAATCGTGTTGGCCTGTTGGGGAAGACCACATGCTATTTGTGCTGAATTGAACAAGTGCTATAAAACATTTTGAAACATTAATCTGGTGTTTTTGAATACACTTAAGGACTCAAATCAATATTTTAGACAATATCGACTGATAGGTAGGATCAGATCATCGGGAAAATGTTTAATGGTTAAAGTTATCAGTAATATGGTTTTGGTGACTAGTATTTTTGTGGATGGGCTAATAGTAAAAGTGTAACCAATATATATTGCGACAATATCATCCACAGTGTGGATGTCTATATTTTTGGTGAACCAACAAAAATGCTTAGCATAAACTGATAGTTATTATTGCTCGTAAGTCGTAGAATATTTTTTAGAATAGTAATATAAAAGTGTCATTTATGACCGTTGCACCGGAAACATCTATTGTTCTCAAATCTCATTCATGATAATTGTTATCGTTTTTTTCTCGTGAACTAGTCGTCTCCGTAAAAAGACTTACAAATTGAGATTTAAGTACTTTTGGAATATTCCTTTTTCTAATATAAAATAAAAAATATTTCAAAAAAGTCCCAACAAAGATAGTTGTAGTTTCGTTGAGGACCGTTCCACTTACCCATCTTCCCCTCTAATCATCTTATATAAACACATTAACCACAGGCTCAAATTTAAACCTAAACGGTTCCTAAACCGGTAATTAATCGGAATCAACATGACACGTCTAGCTGGTTTGGTTAACCAGGAAACAGAAGAAGAGAAACAAGAAGCAAGGAAAACTACACAAGATGTTGAGAAAAGTAGTAGTGAAGAAGAATACGAGGAGGATGATCTGTTTGAGATAAACCTGGAGGCCGTGAAGTCATCTCCGCCGTATGATTTGCAGAGATTTCCACCAAAGACAGGCAGCGTTTTACTGGCAAACTGTCTTTTACCGGCTGCGGAAATCTCTGGTGCTGTACCGGCAAAACCAAAAGCTTGGAGTGATGTGGTTTTGTTTAGAGGGTTTCTCTATGTTGAAAGGAATTGAGAGTATGATTGCTTAATTAGAAATACTTTAAAATTATCTTTGAGAAAAATATACTTATGCTATCTTGTAGTATGCACAATTGTGTTTCTTAGGAGGGTTGTATTGCAACCTGATTTGGATTTATAAGTATCACTTTAAGTCCATCTGCTAATCTTTGCGTAGAAATGGGTCCTGATTAATTAACAACAACTGAGGTAAAACTAATTTGGCTTGATCGAGACCATCAAACAACTACTTGATGTCGGAGCACCTGAGGCCGCATACTGAAACACCCGAACCCCGAGAGATGAAGCGTCTTAAAGTCTTCTTCCAATTAGGGGTTTTATTGTTCATAACTAAGTGTGTATATATATGCTTTCCTTTGACAAATCCGGGTAAATGAGAGAACGATTCGCCTAAAATTTTGCTTTCAATTCGAGTCTTAGGATCGAAATGCTACTAGCTCGGGTACTCAAGACATGGGAATGGAACACCCCTACTACCCTACATGCTACTGCTAATACAATCAAGAAACGAGGCGCAGTTCTGAGATAGACCGTATAAGACTAAATCGGGGACATCTAATCAGAAGCCAGATCCCATGTCCATACTTCCCGCTAGACACCTAACCAGGGAACATACCAAACACTCTAAACTTTCTCGTTGCCGCGAGACCAATGCTGAGCAACCACTAGATACTGATCAGTATTTTCTTCGATTATGGCTTAGTTCCAAGCACAACTAAAATGATAAACCAACTCCTGCCTACTTAGAACCATACTTTAAGCAAATCCTAACAGTGCCAAGCATTCTTTGGTCCTAATAGTATAATCCAATACACATTCCATCCAGTCTCAATACACAAAATGTTCTGCAACTAGTTTAGCCATGGAAGCTCAAAGAACAAGTAATATCAAAAGAATGTCCAAGAGAAAGATGAAATAGTGTGAATAATACAAACATTGAATCAAATTTCTTAAAACATGTTTCTAAAGTTACCAAAAATAAGTCTTTACAACACATCGCTGCTATTCCCACCCAATTCAACCTCACATCAAAAGACCTTATATTGTAGCCATTTTTTTAGCTACTTACTAAAACACCATTGCAAGATTCACAAGCTACCAATCCTCAAGAAACAGAGTAAATCAAAATATAACGAGAAGAGAGAAGAGAGTATAGATCAAGAAACAAGCGTACGTGATCAAGCCACGGTGTTCTTCACCACCATCAGCAAGAGATACCACCAAAGTAGAGCAAGCCCTAGTCGACCACATCACAAACACCGCCGCGAGCACGAATCTCACCGGACCCGCCCCTTGCGGCACGAACAACGACACAGCCGATAAAACCACCACCGGAAGCAAACAATATCCAACCAAGCTCGTACACGTATGGAGATTCAGATTCCCGTTGCGACCCGCAAGCATGTTAAAGACGACGTATACGAAGATAGAGGCAACAACGATCCATCCAAGTATAACACCGAACTGGATCTTACCGGCGAGTAACTGGAAAAGGCAAAGCGCTAGGTATAAGAAGATCGGACCTGATAGATCTGAATCTTTGTGAACGGATTGGTTAATCCGGAACGGATTCAGAATCGATCTAGTCTTCTTCCAGATTTGATCTGGATGGATACCGAGCTCGTCAAGGAGAGGCTCTTCGTCTTCAAACGAAGCTGAACCACCACCACCGCCGAAAGACGACGACGACGACGACGCGATTGTTCCGCCGAAAGGTCCGGCAGGCGTTGCAGATGACGCGGCTGCAGATCCAATGTCGAACGACATGAAAGGGATCGCGGAAGAAGAAGGACGCGGTGGTTGAAACGGAGTCGCCGGAAAACGTCGTTGTTGGACATTAGCACCGGTTGAAGATCCGCCGGAGGGGAAAACCACCGGTGGAACTGCGAAATCCTTCGTCATCTTCAAAAGCGATTCCTCAAAAATTGAATTCAGATCGAAATTAGGGTTCACGTTGGATCAATGAGTGGAAGAAATTTAACCCTCTTGCAAGTTCGTGACGTTTCACAGAATATTTTTTCCTTTCAAGTGAAGGAAATTTGTAGAAGACGATCTATGAGGGTATTTTCGTCAATTGACTTACTTATATGACGAAACTCTAGGGACAATGCTTCTTCGGTATTGGCTTGGTGACGTGAACCAGCTACTGAAATGACATTAGTATCCTCCTTTATGAGCTTTGAGTAATTATACAAGGCCCAATGGGTCTAAACCGGCCCAATAACTTTTGATGACGTGGCACGACGTTATTGACTAGCCGGACTAAGAATTGAACCAGCGAAGCGAAGACGGTGACTTTTCCAGACTTAGCCGGTAAAATTCTCGCCGGAGCAATCGCCAGCTCCGTCGCGTCCGTCTGAATATGACTGTGGGCGACGGCGAGAGCATATCGATGGCGGTGGCCGCCTGCGTCGCTATGGCATTATTCTACGTTTTGATCCCTTACGCTCCCACCGTGATTCTCCGCCTTCCAACGGCTTCTTCCTACTCTGAATTTTTGATTCGGCGATTCATTTGCGCGGCTGTTTCTACCGTCGCGTCTCTCGTCTTTACAGCTTTTATACTTCCGGTGAGCTTCTCTTAGTCGCACTCTCGATGAAGTCTTTGTGTAATCGATGAAGAAAAGAGGAAATCTAGATTCATTTGATAGACATTGTTCTGTGTCTATAGTGAATGCTTTCACGAAAGGTGAAGAAATGTTATGTATGTGTAGCTTTGTTCAGAGTTGAATTCACTTTACTATCTACAATGCAGTAATCTTGCTTCAGATTTGTAGCTAGGTTCACATTATTTGTCATTTAGAATGTTACACCCCCAAAGATTTAAGACTTGTGTTTGGTACTATGTACAAGAATCGCTGAAACGTCTCTCTATTCTTTGCTCGAGAAATGTTAGATAAAAAGCTTGGAGACCTCTCTTATACTTGGAGTGTAGGGCATAAGGACAGATCATCTGGTAAGTTCTTTGTGTCGATTTGTTTACTCATATGGATTCGCCTTCAGATTAGAGAAGGCGGTTTGCTTGAAAGATGATGTTTTGTGAAATGAAACAGTGGCAAGGAATGGTGTATCCTCTTCTACTGACCTCGCTCATATATGCCAGATCTTTGGTCTCGAATTTGTTATTGCTCCTGGAATCATGTAGGGAGAGTGGTGGAGAATGTAGTTTGTTTGATTACATCAAAAGCTTTGTCCGAACAACCCCGGCTTGGATACTCACAGGTGCTTCTAATATCTCCTTTTGGCGCAATTTAGTCGTGGTAATCAACTCTTCTCGCCATCTCTTTTCAATTTTGTGTTGAAACTGCATATGACATGGTTTGCGTTAATATGACTTCTATATGCATCTGTTTTGTTTATCATGTAATACCTATTTCTTGTGATTCTAGGCACCAGTAACCGAGGAGCTGGTTTTCCGAGCCTCTATGATACCTTTGCTTCTGTGTGCTGGATTTAAGATATACACCGCGATCTTTCTCTGCCCAATTCTCTTTAGCTTGGGTTAGTTTTCCTTTGTCTCTATCAATGACAGTTTACAACTTGAGTAAGATGAAAATTGCTGGATTTTTCTTTTTGTATGTTTTGTGCAGCACACATGAACCATTTTAGAGAGTTATACATTAAGCATAACCGCAGCTATCTCAAGGCCTCACTGATTGTTGGTATGTCCCACTTCTATAATCGTAATAATAATGTTTGTCTAATACGTAATTAATTAGTCTTGAGGTACCTTTGATCAGGTCTTCAGCTTGGCTACACAGTCGTTTTTGGTTCATATGCGTCGTTTCTCTTCATCAGAACAGGTACATTCCATGCATTTATGCAATTACATGTAAAGCCATTCAAATAGTGGCCTTGATGATGATGATGATGATTGTCTCCTGCATTGCGTAATATATACAGGACATATCACTGCTCCTTTGTTTGCTCATATATTCTGCAATTACATGGGATTGCCTGAGCTATACGCACGAGGAAAAGGTAAATAAGACATAAATTTCAATGTTGCTATAACAAATGCTAAGTTAGAACAAATGATAAGATTAAGATGTTGATGGTTCTTGTGTCAGGTTTGGTGAGTGCGGCGTTCTTGGTAGGTGTGGTTGGGTTCGTCTCACTTCTGTTTCCTTTAACAAATCCACTCATGTACAACGATAGAACCAACGATTGTCCGTGCTGGCTTGGGTATTGTATGTGGAATTGAAACTCTTGTAATAACATCTCTGAATTTTTATGTTTTGCTAATTTATACTAATCATCTCTTTTGTATCTAAATTATATGGTCTTTTACTGTAAAAGCTAATGTTTTTTTTTATTTTTTTATTTAGCTAATAGAGTTGTATGTTGTGTTAAAACCACCTTGCAGATTATTAACCTTACAAAACTCTTAACATAACTCTGATAGGAAAAAACAGAATTATTAAGTATACAGATTTTTTTTTTTTTAAGAAATATGAAAATGTAGAATAAGAAGAGGGGAAAAAAATAAATAAAGATACTGGTTGTTTAAGAGTAGAGCAGAAGGTACAATTTAGTCCCAGAATCCACCATATCCTAAAGAACCAAACCCCACATGAAAAAGGCAGATATGTAAAAATCTAATTAACATATAAATGGAAACAAAAGTAAAATATCCCTCAGAGACACAATGCTTCTGTCCTTTTTCTAGTTAACCATAAGAACCCACAAATTAAAATTTAAAATTGACAAAAATCAAATCTACTACTACTTGATAATTAATCATACTACCACTAACCACAATTCTTAAATTGTTTTCTCACATTACACCAAAGATGGGTTCTTCTAATTAAACAGGGTAATAATGATAATGCTGATCTTTCAGTCTACCAAATCCAAATCTTGTCCTAAATAGTTCTTTTTATAGCATCAAGATTGTCCAGAACCAGAGCTTGATGAAGAGTAATTGTTGTTGTTTCCATTATGGTTCTTGGTTTTGGAGAGTTTCTGCTTGAGTTCAAGTAGAAGTTGTTGATTCTCCTGATTCAGAATCTGAGCTTTCTTCCTCAACCTCTCGTTCTCTTTTATTATATAACAGTTTTGCAGGTACAACTTCGAGTTTAGCCTCTCCATTTTGTATAAAACTTGGCTCTGTTTCTTCAAAATCCAAAATGTGAAATAATATTAACAAATAAAAATAAAAAGAGGAGAAATTTATTCAAAGCTAGTATATATTGTTCTGATTATAGAAGTTGAGGTTAAATCATTGCAACATCCACATGGGTTGTGCAGCTTCACAAGTTTAATGAGGAATTACATTAACCAAAAATCATGACTGCATTTATTTCGTTTTCAACCAAAAATGTCAAAAAAAAAAACTTCTTTTTTAAACAAAAATTAATGATCAAAACAGAAGAACCACCATGCCTTTTTTTTTGGTTGCGAGGATAAAAAAAAAGAAGATAAAGGCACCATAACAAATGAAAACATAAATAACAGCAATGATGATGAAATTTAAAAACGAAAATACACAAAAGCATTTCAGGAAAAAAACAAAAATTATAATAATTAATAACCCACCAAAACAGAGCATATAGAAGCAAAAAACCAGAGCCAAGAATCTTTATCTTGAAGCAGAAAAAGAATGAATGAATAAGAAAAGACTAAAAGGGTTTATTCGGTTGGCTTTGTTTGAAAGAAAAGGATAAAGCTTTAAGTTTTTCCAACAATTCAATGTTTGTTATAAAGAAGAAGAAAAAAAATTGGGTTGTTATGTAAATGATTTTCACGTTGCTTGTACGTGAGGTGAGTCATATCTAGAGAGAGAGAACAAAAACAGAGCATATAGAACATATAAGCAAGACACATGGAGCCATTAAACTAACTTCTTTCTTTTTGGTATGAATGTTAAGACATTAAACTAACTTAGGTCTTGAAAATTCGAAGTTTCTAGAAGTAGGAGATAGAGAGAAATATTACCTTTAGGGAAGAAGAAGGAAGTGAATTTTGTGTTCTGTTGTAAGAAGGTAGAGGGACAAAGAGAACAAAGTGAAGATAGTGTGTCTTATATAGAGCCCTAAAAGCTAGAGAGAGAGAGAGAAGGGGACATGCCTCTCTCTCCTGACACAACAATCATGCTTTGTGTTGTGTTTATGCTTAGATGGCGGCCGATTTTGCAGCTCTATTTGTTGTTTTATAATAATTAATAATAATTTGTTGTGAGGGAAAAAGGAGAAAGAGATTTGTGTACATAGTGCGTCATGTTAATGATGATACAAAGAAAAAGAATTAGAGGGAAGATAAACTTGGTGGGTTTCTTTTGCCCTTTTGAAAATTTTCTATAGCTAGAGTTAATTTTGTCTTTTGAACATATACTATCTTCACATTTTGGTTTGGTATTGAGATAACCGTTCTCTCTTTCGATCATTGTTCATTCACCGACCCGCCAAAATTATCAATCATTCAAGTTACCGTTTTTGATATCATAAGACCAAAAAATTTGTTCGCCGGTGTTGAGGACAACCTTTGTTGTTGCTTGTTAACCCTTGGTTTCGAAAGCTAAATACATGCCACTAGATGAAAGAACTTCTTTTAGCGGGGTTAATTACATTACTTCGACCGTATAAACTTCTCCTCTCTATTCGGCCTTAGGATCGACGATTCGCACAGATTATACAAGATCTTTATCGCTATTTTCTCAGCAAATATGATTTACATTAAAGTTTTTGATTGTGCATCGATTATATTTTGGTTCCATGATATCAATTTTACTTGGAGAAGATTGGAACATGTATAAAAATTGAAACCTCTAGAAAATTTCCTTTTAAACTCATAAATATACTTTTGATAAAATTTGCAAAAATTAAAATCATAATGTGGTTAAAACCAAAAACAAAAAGGTTCTTTCGACCCCTAGACCCAAATTTGATACGTAGACCGGCTTGGGTTAGTACTTAGATAGGAGGTGAGTAATTTTGTAGTAAGAGAAGGGTAAGAAAGTAATTATTGAAGGGGGTAAAAACGAGTTATTGAGTGAAAATGATGATGATAGTGAAGGGGAGGGATATAGGCCGTCTTCACCCAAAGATTCGCAATGATGGTTTGGGATTGGTTAAGAACCATATCATCATTCATTATTCAGTTTCAATTTGGACCATTTTCATTACTCTCTTTACATCTTTCATTTCACGGTTTGGTCAATATTGGTTTAGTCAACACTACTCATCATCATCCATAATAATAACAAATTTTAGATGGTGTTCGTGCCCGATTTTCTTTCATCATCCCTCATTTAGATAAAGATCGAAATAATTACAAGGCGAGGAAAAAAGATAAAATTATGGATAGAGAAAGTTTTGGGACCCCAAAAACCTCTAAGAAAGAAAAAAACTACTACTATATTCATTCCATGGGTTATGAGTGTGCCACAGCGTGAAACATCATAGTTTTTACAAGGTGGGTTGTTTCTATTTTTTGGGTATTTTCGTCATTACCTTATATTTATATACACCTTGCATTTACTTGCTATCGTTCGTCCCTCGTGGACCTCGTTTGGTTGCATAATAATACGAATTATTGCATTTTCACGTTTATAATTACTTTCTCTTTACCAAATCTTGTGATTTCTTTTGGCTTTTGTTATTTTATTCACGGAATAAGTTTTTGGAAAACGTATTAAAATGTATGTTTTTGTGAACGTTGAATGATAACATTGATGAGTTATTGTCTTGTTTTTCCTTCTGCGCTAACCTTTCCTAAGTGACAAAAGGTTTTTAAATTCAAAACACAAGTTCGAGCCTATAATTATTATGTGTGTCTTGAAATGGAACTAAAATTAAATAAAAATGGCAGTAAGAAAATAAATAGTGGTTGCACTACTTGCTTACATCAAAGGCAATGATAATTAATAAGTAGGGAGGTGTGTGTGAGTCATCCATTCTAGGGGGTAATTATCAAATTACATGTTTGTCCCCAAATGGTTTGGTTCTCTTTAGAAATGCATCTCTCCGTTTCTTGCGGATGTGAATAGTTATGATTAGCTTTAAAAACCATATCTTCTCCTTTAAAACTTTCCTTTTCTTTTTCAAATCCTATCAACAGTTCGGATGATTGTAATGTGCCACAAACATTAAACATGGATAGTAGTATATTATAAGATGAAGAACGGTAATTGTACTGCAGACTAGTGTTTTTGTAACGCATGGACCATCACCATTTGTGAAATTTGTATGCTTGTAACTTGTGGTATTTCCATATTTGTTTGATAGTCGATGTGCTTTTCCGAAAAGCTTGATCACGTTTTGGTTGTCTCTATTAAATAACCACGAGACATTTCGTATTTTGTTTTCACTAACACGATATTATAAATCGTTGTTTAGTAAGTCGGTCATATTGAAATTCCTTGGATTCAAATATTTAATTGTGGAGTTCTCTCTCACAAAAATAAATATTCATTTTGGTGATTTAGTTAGTCAAAACAGTTTTTTTTCTCATGCATTTCCATTTTCCCAGTAATCGGAATATTATAGTTTTTAGTTTTATTTTAGCAATTAAGAGTTGTTTAATAGGAATTCAATTTTTTTAAAAATGTTTTGGATGATATAGTTAGCCAAATCATTTTTATTATTACTTTTGATGCACCATTATTTTTCAAGAAATCAAAGTATTATAGTTTTAGTATTTTTAGTAATTAATAATTGTTTTAATATGTTTTAAAAAAAGATTTTAAATATGGATGTTCTTCTTACCAAAAAAAAGAAAGAAGAGATTATAGTGTAAATATTGCATAAGTCTGCATTTCGACTCAGTAATCACTTAAGTTTTGATAAATAGTGATATAAACAAGTACCATTGTAGTTTAGTTAAATATATGCTAGATTTACTGGTTTTATGTGTAGGACATCAAAATGTATGGTCTATAGTATGCTAAATCGTTTGAGTATGAAACTATTTCCTACTTTTAATCATTGTCATTTGTCATCATTTCGTCCCTTTAGAACTTTATTTCTTTTTATGTTTTGGGTCTCCATAAGGTTAAAGTGCGTCCATATTGCATTGCATGGAAACATTATCATAACATCTTCTAATTCTTTATACTACAGAACCAATATTTAATAGATTTTGTGGGGTGGAGCACTAATGATATACATGGGTCTGAAAGTATATTAATTAAGAGATAAGAGAGCTCTTTTTTGCAGGTGAGGCATATCACACAGATGAATTATAACACAAATTAATGATGAGAATCCATTTCTACACTTACATATGTGATGCTTAACAAAATGGATTTCAAATTTTAATTCGAGCTATACACTTTTTGCTGTTTCAGTATGTTCATCTACAATTTCATTCATATAATTTTCAGTCCAAGTTTCTCAAAATTAAGACACACACAAAAACTCAAACACACTCTAGTTCTTTCATATTATGAAAAATATTTAAAAGCTTTTGGGGAATGTTACTAGAGGTTGTTTATTTGGTATACTAGATCTAGAACATAATGTGATATAGTACCATGTATATAACTTTGTTATTCCTTACGATAATTATGATTATTACGATTACAACATAATGATCATTACGATTTTACATTTACCTGTTTGAGTTAAGAGTATATAAAACTTTGTTATTCCTTTCCTCTTTCTTCAAATATATATATTTTTCTTTTTCTCTTTCTTCAAATATATCTTTCTACTGAATTAGTTTTATATATCATTTTTAACCCGTACACATGATCACAACAGATGGATCAGTCTAACAATTCGCCTAAATATGAAGTTTTTCAACTTGCGACACCATCTAAAAACAATACCACCTACTCATTTGCTTCAGAATTTTTTTCACTAATATTATTTTAAAGTAAAAGAAATCATGTATATGGCTTATGATTTTCTTAAATCGTGGCATGCAACATTTTGTATATATATAGTATCTTCAATATTTTTCTTTTGTTATGGAGAAAATTTGATAGCCTAAGTCTTAAAGTTTATTTGTTACTAAGTATTTGCGAAGGCGTAAATTCTCCCTAAGAGAAACTCGAAATCTCGACAATATATATGGCTTATGATTTTCTCAAAAACAAAATGCTCAACCCATAAATATATATAATTTTGGGGTTACACAAATTTTTTTTGTTACGGATATTTAATTTCATAAAAGGCAAACGGTTATATAAAATTAGTAAAAATAAGAAAATAAAGCAAAATAAAGATGAAGCATTGTGTTAACTTTGCTCTCTGGGTGTTACACTATCGTGCAGAATTGTATCTTTATGCACATGCGCTACTTTATAATAATATATAAGCCATTAGGTGAACGAACTCATCTTTATTTCCATATTATGTGGATTCATAATCTTTCATGGATTTGTCCCACAATGAATATTCTTTCAGTTTAAATTCTCTTAGCTAACGGCATACCAACACGACATGAAATACCGAATATATCTGATCGACGTAACACGTAAACAACGAGATCAATGAAGACGAGAGAAAAACTAAGGAAGAGAGAAAAAGAAAAGAGGCACAAATTAAAGAGATACACGAAAAAATCTATATAGATTTTCATATTTATTTGCATAGCCACGGGATCTGTAACTATCTTTAGCTGTGTCATTTATAGAAAAAATATTTTTTGTTGTCTAACACAAAAAATTAGTCACAAAAAGCCAAAAGGGAAAATTGGTTGAATAACAAAGAAAAAAAACATAATTAAAATACTAACCAAAAATCCCTCATGTGGCAAAATTATATCCATTGGGTTTAGGGTTTTTGGTTAGTATTCTATTTATGTTTTTTTTCTTTGTTATTCAACAAATTGACCCAAGCCAAAATGCAGTGTGTGGCTAATTAGCTACGCTAATATTTGGTTCTATCCATGGTTAGTTTAGCCATGATTTTTCTGTAAAAATTAGTAAGTACTGTTTTAGAATTTTTACGAATTGATATTATGTCAAATTTTAGTTCGATTATATAATCACTAATCACTAGCAGATTTGCTAATATTCTTAAAAAATGTTAAAACCTATATAATTATTTTATTTGTCACTAATTTATATGAACATGTAGCAAATTTTTGCTATCGCAAAATCCTACTATATGTTAAAATTTCTTTAATGCAAACTCAAAAAATGTATAGAAACATTGAAACAAGTCATTTTATGGCAATGTAATTTATCAAAGGGACAAAGTATACTGATGTTTCAGTCCTCTAAAATTAATTCAGAAACAAAATCTAAAATATTATTAAATAAAACCATAAGTATTAAAATTTTATCTAGAAAAAGGGACAGAGATCTATTCGGTCCTATATATTTGGTCCGAAGAGGTTATAGATTTTGGTCTAGAAGTAGAACTCATAGGATATCAAAACAAAAATTGGGATGGGAGTTCAATCAGGTTCATACAAAGTCTAATGGCTCTAAAACTGAAAAGTTCTTAAACTTGAGAAACATTTCTATTTCAGTTCTTATTTATCTAAACGTATAAACCCTTCAGCTTTGTATGATTTGGGCCTCTCTTAGGTGAAAAAGTTCCAATGTGGTTATGTAATCTGATTAACTAATAAGAATTGAAAAAATTACAAAATATTTGAGAGTATAGTTACTTGTGTAATAAATAAAAGCCTAAGAGAAGAGAAGGGAGACAAAATGGGTCTTAGGTAATCACGAATTGGAAGTAGGAGTAGCTGCCACTCTCATAATAAACCCTTCTTCTGTAGTATCCAATGATGACCAAACCCCTCTAATTATTAAAAGCTCTTTATCATCTTTCTTTTTTCCTTTTGCTAACTAGTGCAATTATCCAATTTCTTTTCTTTTTCAATTTTTGTATTTCACTTTTTCAGCGTATCTTAAATACTCTCTCCGTTTCACGAAGATAGATTTTTTGAGTTTTTTAGTTTGTTTCATGAAAATAGATTTTTCATAAAAGATTGTAGTTTTTAAGAAAAAGTTTCAAATACTATTGGTTGAGATGTCTTGAAAACTGTTTATTGTAGAAATTAATACACTTTTTAAAGATAATAATTGTTTTTTTTAATATGTGTGAAAAACTCAAAAAATCTATTTTCGTGAAACGGAGGGAGGACCATTTACCGAAAATTAGTGAAAAAGGGTAAAAAGAAAAAGAAAATCTGACCTCATGATTTAAGGAAGTTATTGAGTCATGGACGACAAAGAAAAAAAAGGGGAAGTTATCGAGTTAAAAGCCAACAATAACAAAATTATTCAATTTGACATTTAATATTATACCAGTGTGATGCAACCCAAATTGTAATGTTTATTACCAACACTATAGCGTCCAAACTATAGTTCAAGTCATTGAAAAAATCAGAATCACATCGAATCATTTGTTTAAAACCACCAACTATACTAACTAACCCAAATTAAATGATTTTCTAGTCTCCAAACAACATTATTTAATTCTTTAAAGAAAATGAAATATCGTGGTATAAAAAGTATGAAACTGGATTAAACCACTAATCAAGTTTTCCGATTATACGATATCACTATATCAGTCTGTATTCGACCAAAAAATTATTTTTCTAAATGTCCCCAACTAGATTAAACAGTACTAGTGTGCAGACCTCTATACAAACACACACATATATTGACTGTATATAGTTTGGATGTAATAAATGATTCAAAATTTTCTTACTGAATAGTTAAAATAAAGAGGTCGACGAAGTAATCATGAGTACCGGTTTCATGATGATCATCAAACATCATCCACATGTAGATACAATTATGTATATAGCGAGCCCAAATTTTTTTTGTTTTAATGTTAAGTTTTATACCAAACTTAAAATGTTTACAAATTAGGCTACCCATTAGCTCATTTCAAATCTAGAATAGTTTTTTTATAATTACAACGGATGAGAAAAATAGCCAAAACAAAATTTAGGAGAGGGAGAAGCAATCATATGTTTCCAAAAAATATGAAGAGAAGGTGGAGTTTGCAATATGTGGTCGATACTTGCTTTGTAGAATACAGTTGTGGTTGAAACCAAGGGGGAAATGTTTGTATAACGCTCTTTCCAAATCATTTATGCGGTTATTTGAAGTAACAATTTTAGACTAAATTTTAAGTAACTTTTCAATTTTAGATCTGCTTGTTTTATACCTCATATTCCATATGCTCCGTCCGTTTTATGCATTTCATGCTAACTACATTATTACATTTGTTATGTCGGATCCTTTTATTTTCTGCCGTTCGTTCTTCGATCACCATTCATATACGTACCTAAATAGGAAACAAATCTTAGCAAACCCAACTTTTGATTTATTTATGAGATTTTGCCATTTTAGTGTTTAAGAAGGAGCGTTGAGCATATCAAAGTAGATCTTTGGTGGGGGAATGGTGCTAGTTTCTATACTCGTGTGGAGATGTAATATGATTGGACGAAATTAACGTCCTTAACGATTTCTTGTCACTTGTTATCATTGGCTGTAATTATTCATACGTGAACCACCTGTTTCCATATCTCTCTCCTAGTGGTGAACAAGATTACTTCTTTGATACTTGCATTACTCATTTAAATCTTGGATTAATCACTAGATCGATATATTTTTAACCAAAGTAAAAAGTCTAGATATGCATACTTTGATATAATTTATTTTATTTAGTTCAGAAAAAAATCAAAATCAATACCAATAATTTAATTAACTTCTACAAAAACATCAATATTGTCCTCGTAGACATTAACTAAATACGAAAATCTCAAATAATTCTATCATCAAGAAATATTGATACGGTCAAATTATCCCTTTGAACCACTCTCTCAAATTAAGAGATCGTGTAATACTTAGGGGTCGAATTCCACAGAGAATCAAGTTAACACAGTAAATTTCAATATTCAGATTATGCTAAGTGATAAAGATGATAAGTAAAACAGGTGCAAAAACAGTTAAACTTTAATTCAATAAGAGACAAGCGCTAGGCCTTAGGAAATTCTCAGGAGTGATTCCAAACTGAAGGATAAATGTACTATCGAGATATTTATGAAATGCAATTCTAGAACTCAAACTAATGTAAAATAAATCAACTGTCGTTGCAATTATTATCTATGTTTAAACCCTAGAAGACCAACTGTCGTTGCGAAATCAGATTAATTTAAACAAGCATTAGAAACAGGTTTGATTGTTCACAAAGATCTAAAGCCAACTGGCGTTGCGAATCAGACCTTTGCTCACCTATGATTCAGTTCCAGTTATTCAATAATACTGTCGTATCTATTAAACAACCTAAAATATCTAACCTAAGGTGATCAATCTTAAATCAGAATTAATTCAATCAAGGTGAAGAATCTTATATGATGCAATCCCAATAGTAAATAAATCCTAACAACTTTTCATCATCCTTTGAAAACCCTAAAACCTAACTAATGGATTACTCAGACATGGTAAAAGATGAAAACACTATTTCTGAATAACACTTTATTAAAAAGAAAGAGAATGATATAAAGATCGAAACCGATTTGGAAGCGATGAACAATCTCTGAATAATCTCTTGCTAGAATCCCTTAGGAAGTAAAAGCATATCTAAAACAATGGTCTAAAATAACTATATATGGAGTACTAAAACGATCTGGGGCAGAACTGCAAACATCTGAAACTTCTGGGGTAGAAATTGGAAATCCTCTGAATTAATGTTTTGGTCCGAAATTACCTCGTGTCGAGCGACATGTATGAATGCGTCGCTCGACAGGCCTATTTTCCTCACGTTGATCGATTTGAAAGCTGTGTCGCTCGACGTGGTCATCTGATCTTCAACTCCGAGCTTGTGTCCTTGACTCCTTGTTCCAAAATGTTCCAAAAAGCTCCAATAAACACCAGAAATGCTCCACGTCCAAATACCTAATAAGAAAACCAAAGACTCGAAAAACACCAGAAAGACTCTAGAAAACATACTTATATCATGGCTAAAAACCATAAAAACCATGATATATCAACTCCCCCAGACTTAAATCTTTGCTTGTCCTCAAGTGAAGACAAACTAGAGATAGATTCAAGGGAGCTATAAAAACCAAACTAACCTTTGTGAGCTGAATACAATCCTTTAGGACCCCACAGATGTAATACTAACAACCCTGAAAACTCATAAACAGATCAAAAACCAAGATGGTACTTCATGTACTTTGCCAAATACATAGCAATGCTACCATACTCAAGTTCCTATGTCTCAGCGACTCTACACCAGGGTCCAGAAATCTTACCAAAGGGAAAATGTTCGTCGCATAAGGGTTAAGGATTTGGGCTATTTAGTGGTGGCGTAAAAGTGTTTAGGCTAACCTCAGTCGCGGCCGAATGCAATTCATGGCGCAAAATCCCAAGAGAACTAAATCCAAAGATGATGCACAACTTTTCACACTTAAAACTTTTTCTTTATTTAGATGAAAACTTTCTGCTTATCTAAAGAACTAATATTAAGAATTAGAAATAGAAATGTGCTTATAAATATGCATGTAAAATCTGAGGCTTTATTCTAATCCCTTTCAACTTCTTTTTTTTTTAATTTTTTTTTTTTTTTTTTCTGAAGTTGGGGATTAGTTCTAGCCTTTTTCCTAAGCACAAGTGATGAAAAAAAATGAAAAATAAAAATAGATATGGAAATACAGAGTTAAAAATCCTAAGCAGAAAGTTTTTAAAGTTGTACCAGAAAGTCTTTAGAATGATAGGCTGGCCGGACTACGTCTCCGGAGTTTTTGCGCTTGAGTGCATGAAAATGTCTTCAATAGAATGCATGAGGTTTGAAAGAAAGGTTAAGGTAAGGGTGTGGTACCAGACTAAAAGTGAGCCTGACCATTAGGAGTCCTTAAGAGGGGATAGTGTTTGAAAAAGGATAGGACTCCTAACGTGGTTGATACTTCTTATGCGATTTCGAATTCCCTGAGTTAAGAAAACATACCAAAGTAAAGAGTGTCAGCGTTAGCTTTCAAGGAGACGAGAGCCTTCTGGTAACACTGATCCGCCTAGGGCGTTTTTAATCTTCCCATTGCTTTGATTAGTCACTGTTAATCTTAAAAAGGTTAGCAAACATCATGTGGTCCTAGAATTGCATGCATATCACAAAGGTTTAGTACAAACTGAAAACAAGAAAATAGAAAACAAATGTTAGCAACCACCTCCCCCAGACTTAAACAACACTGTCCCCAGTGTTATTAAATCCGGAGCAGGTAAAATAAAATAGATAGATAAAAAAATGAACCATGTTAAAAACTAAGTGGGATTTGTTACCTTCTGGTCGTGTCGAGCGACACGACCATCTGAATCGATCGACATGACTTTTACTATCGTGTCGAGCGACACGACCATCTCGTCGCTCGACACAGTAGTCTGATGGTAAAATCAGACACGTTTTGCTGTACTTCTGAAATTAAGTTAGCTCTCTCTCAAAGAACTGTTAGATGACTCAAACAAAACCCGTCAAATGCAACCACATAGATATAATCAATAAGTTTTAAACAAAGGTCCTGAAAACAGAGAAACAACTGACTCAAAAGGAAGAAAAGAAAAAGAAAATGAAAAACCGGGAAACATGAAGAACTAGTCTGTCGCCTCATCATCGGAATCAACGGAAGGTGCAGGAGGAGATGATCTAGAACGAACACATCCACAAGCAGCAGTCCTCACAATGGCATCCCAAATCCTCTTAAGCGCAGTAGTATGAAACCGGAGAACAACTGCCGTATCCTCTGGCTTTGGAGGGAACTCAAGTGGTGGTGGTGGAGCCTGAGATGTGGAAACAGAAGTACTCGCGCGAGAAGGACCCCCGGCAGTCCTGCGTCCTCTAACCGCTGAGATAGTCCTCTCATCAGGCAAAAAACTCAATAGGGCCCTATCACTCCCAATATCCATTAGAGCGCGAATGGGTAGCTGAACTCGAATCGACTCTCCAGGTGCAGGTCGATAAATCCAAGTCGTAGGCATCTTGAGCCAGGTAGCTCTCTGTAGGGACTCCAGATCAAGCAGCTGGAGTGTCTGATCCTCTGTATGCGGAGTAGTATCAATCTGAAGGAAACGAAAGATAGGAGTGAGAATGCTACCCATAGTGACTGGCTTGGAACTCCCTTTCTTGAAAGGGATAGTTTTCAAAGAAAGCAAATGATGGGCAAATACAGCGCCCATGTGCACATCTGAATCCAAGGCATTCTGAAAATCAGCAGGAAGGTAGGACTGAAAAGCATAGTAGAGAATAATGAGCTCATACTCCCGGACTTTGTTCGCCTCAACCTGATATAAAATCGAAGAACCGACCAGGCGAACAAAGTAACGCAAAACCGGATGACGAATATCCATAAGAGTAGAGTTAGGCGAATAGACTCCTGTACCAAACAATGTCCAGAAATCCCTCTTCCTTGCAAACCCGTTGGGCAGAAAATTAGAACTCCCCTTGCGCAAACCATAAATGTCTGCCAGATCATCAAACCTAACAGCATACCGGATACCTCGAATCATGAATGAAATGTCCCCGTACTGAGGAGGATAACCAGTGTGCTCATTGTAATCAATGCGCATTGTAGCCATGAATTGTCTCACCAAGTTTGGGTAGAGTGGGTAGTATCTAGTAGCTATGGTTCCCAGACCCGCATTCTTCAGCAATTTAAGGACCTCATCCTTAATTCCCAAAGTCCTCAAAGCGTGCTCGTCAGCAAAGCGGGTTGGCTCTAAGGGTACTCCCAACCAACCATTATAGAAAAGACTATCAAACACGTTCCAATTATGCGTGAATTCTCTCTTCTCTGAAACTCCACTAAGTGCCACTTTTTGAAGCGACTCTTCCCAAGGAATATCGAACGGGATTTCTGTATCCTCATCCCGAGGCCATGGAGATCCACATCAAAGCCGTTGACCGCTCGGAGTCTTGTGCTTAGCTCTACTATCCTCTGGCTCAGCATCAGCTGGTGTAGGGCCACTAGGATTAGCTGGAAGCTGTTTCTTCTTTGGAACCATATGCAAAATAACCCAAAAATCCAAAGAAAAACACAAAAATCCGAAATTAGGCGCGAAAAATTTATTGAAAAATCGAAATCTCGAAAAATTTCAAATTCGTGATAAACAATCATCAACATTTACTCACAGTACTCCCAACAACATCACAACACAAATTTCACCCTAATCCGTTTTAAAATCCGAAATTATCAAGTTTTTCCCAAATCAACAAATTTGCAAAATTTGCATAATTACATGAATAAACACCATAGGTAAACCGAATTCACTCTAAAACAACCTAAACAAGTTGAATTCATGCATGTAATTTAGTGAAACAAGTCAAAATTCGAAAATCAAACCTTTTGTACCGAATCAAAAATTGAAAAATCAGGGGTACATACCTCGCAGATCAAACAAGTGAATGAGAGAAACGAATAGAGGGTCAAAAATCGCGTGGATTAGAGCCAAAAATCTCTTGAAACGGTGAAGAAACGAGAGAGATAGGTGATTTTGAAAAGATTGTTCGAGTTTCGGTTTTAACAAAGAATGAGGAAGAACACGGGTTATAAGTGAACTTACCTGGGCCCATATATAAGTCGTGTCGAGTGACACGTTATACACCGTCGATCGACACGTTGTTTTAAATCGTGTCCAGCGATACGTTGTTCTCCATCGAGCGATGCGACCATTTTTTCATCCGATTTTTCGATTTCCTGAAAACCAAAAACAAGACCAAAACCAAACGTAAAATTGAAAAATAAAACCAAAAACAAAAATTGAAAACGAGTATTTACACTCACAAGTGGGTTGCCTCCAACTAAGCGCTCTTTTTCAGTCACTAGCTTGACTGTGTCGAAGCTTAGGCTTCGGGTGCATCTTCCAGAGGAATGACGTTTCCTTCTGGAATCTTTGCTTGTGCCCAATAACGCTTCACCCGCTGGCCATTTATAGTGAACTCTCTACCATCAGATCCTACTAGCACAACTGCTCCATGTGGCTTGGCTTCCTTGACAGTGAAAGGTCCAGACCAGCGTGAACGGAGCTTTCCAGGAAACAAGTGTAAACGCGAGTTGTAGAGTAGGACTTGGTCATTCGGTTCAAAGTTCCTAGAGACGATATTCTTATCGTGATATGCCTTAGTACGCTCCTTGTATAACTTGGAATTGTCATAGGCGTGAATGAGAATCTCATCTAGTTCATTCAACTGAATCAAACGCCTTTCTGCAGCACTCTTGATATCATAATTCACTCTCTTTACTGCCCAAGCTGCCGCGTGTTCGAGCTCAACTGGAAGATGGCACACTTTCCCATAAAGCAGATGAAACGGCGTAGTCCCAAGAGGTGTCTTGAATGTAGTCCTGTACGCCCAAAGCGCGTTATCCAGCTTGACAGACCAATTGCGCCTAGTAGTTCCTACTGTCTTCTCCAGAATTTCCTTAATCTGTCGGTTTGAAACCTCGACTTGTCCACTGGTCTGGGGATGATAGGGAGAATCTACTCTATGCTGAACACCATACTTGCTTAGGAGATTAGCAAATACCTTATTGATAAAGTGTGGACCACCATCAATTATAACTATCCGAGGCACTCCAAATCTTGGGAAAATGATGATCTTAAACAGCTTAAGAACCACAACAAAATCATTCTTCGGACTAGCTATCGCTTTAACCCATTTGGAGACATAGTCCACAGCTACCAGAATGTACTCGTTCCCATAAGAAGACGGGAAATGACCCATGAAATCGATGCCCCAGCAGTCAAAGACTTCAACCTCAAGAATGAAGTTTTGTGGCATCTCATTCCTCTTGGTAATCTTCCCTTTCTTTTGACAAGCGTCGCACCTTGAAACAAAAGCATGAGCATCTTTAAACATGGTAGGCCACCAAAATCCTGCTTGCAGAACCTTAGCAACTGTCTTAAAAGTAGCAAAATGCCCAGCATATTCTGAACCATGACAGTGAAACAACACACTCTGAACCTCTGAACCAGCGATGCATCTCCTGTACATTCCATCCGAGCAATGCCTATACAAATAAGGCTCATCCCAATAGTATCTCCTAAGCTCTCTGAAGAACCTTTTCTTCTCATAACCTTTAAGATCATCGGGTTCATCATCTGCAGCAAGGTAATTGGCAATGTCAGCATACCAAGGATGATCCACTTCAGTTACGAGACAAGCAAATTCCCGAAGAATCTTTTTCATAAAATCCGAAAGAAAAATTCCCTTCAGGTCGTCGTGTCGAGCGACGTGGCCTTTTGTGTCGGTCGACATGTTCAAATCTGGACACTCGGATTTTGAAATTTTCTGTCGTGTCGATCGATACGTAGTTAGTGTGTCGCTCGACACGTGCTCCAAATTGCTATGCTCGATCAGATTTATCGTCTCTTCTGGCAAGAAATCGTCAATTGGAACTTCGTCGTCAATCCTGATCCGTGAGAGATGATCTGCAACACCATTCTCAACACCCTTCTTGTCTTTGACCTCAATGTCAAACTCTTGAAGAAGCAAAATCCATCTCAAGAATCTCAGTTTCGCATCCTTCTTTTGCATTAAGTACTTGAGCGCGGAATGGTCCGTATGCACTATCACTTTAGCACCAACTAGATATGGACGAAATTTTTCAAAAGCAAGCACTACCGCCAACAACTCTTTCTCAGTCGTTGCATAATTCCTTTGCGCATCATCCAAAGTTCTGCTCGCGTAATAGATAGCATGGAGCTTCTTATCCTTTTTCTGTCCCAAAACAGCCCCTACTGCATAATCACTAGCATCACACATTACCTCAAAAGGAAAATCCCAATATGGAGGTTGCACAATAGGAGCACTCACTAGAGCTTTCTTGATGTGCTCAAAAGCTGATAAACATTCTGCAGAAAACTCGAATTTCACATCCTTGCAAAGAAGAGCAGTCAATGGCCTCGCGATCTTACTGAAATCCTTGATGAACCTCTTGTAGAACCCAGCATGTCCAAGAAAACTCCTTGCAGATTTGACGTCCTTTGGTGGCTGAAGAGTAGTCATAACCTCTATTTTTACACGATCCACTTCTATACCAGCTTCTGAAACCCTGTGATCAAGTACAATGCCATCCTTAACCATGAAATGACACTTCTCCCAGTTCAACACCAAGTGTTTCTCCTCGCATCTTGCAAGAACCTTCTCCAAATTGCCCAGGCAGTCGTTGAAAGAAGACCCATACACACAAAAATCATCCATGAATACCTCCATATAATCCTCAATCATATATGTGAAGATAGACATCATGCAGCACTGGAAAGTAGCAGGTGCATTACACAGTCCAAAAGGCATTCTCCGATATGCAAAAGTACCATAGGGACAAGTGAATGTGGTCTTCTCCTGATCGTCCGGATGAATGGGAATTTGGAAGAAACCTGAGTATCCATCGAGGAAGCAGTAGTAAGGATGGTTAGCCAACCTCTCCAACATCTGATCAATGAACGGCAAGGGAAAATGATCCTTCCTTGTCGTTGCGTTCAGCTTCCTCTAATCAATACACATCCGGTGTCCTGTCACAGTCCTTGTCGGAATCATCTCATTCTTTTCGTTCTTAACCACTGTGACTCCTCCCTTCTTAGGAACTACATGAACTGGACTAATCCAAGCGCTGTCCGAAATTGGATAGATGATCCCAGCTTCTAGCAATTTCATGATCTCCTTCTTAACCACCTCAGCCAAATTCGGATTCAGTCTTCTCTTATGTTCGATTGACGACTTAGTCTCATCCTCAAGATTGATCCAATGCATGCACAAGTCTGGAGAGATACCTGCAATATCATCAAGAGAATACCCAAGAGCTTTGCGAAATTGGCGCAGCTTGTTCAGTAGTAATGCAAGTTCCACATTATTCAAAGAAGCACTAACGATAACTGGATAAGTAGAATTAGGACCAATAAACGCGTACCTTAGCCCTGCAGGAAGTGGTTTCAACACGATTTTTGGAGCCTTCTCTTCGCTCCAATCGCTAAGCTTTTCAGCTTTCTTAGAAGTATGAACCAGTTCCTTGGAAGTATCCACACTCAGCACTGTCTCACTTGCATTACGCAATGTCGCATAACCCTTAGAAGTCTCATCCAGATCCTTAAAACTCATCTCCTGGAGGTAATTTTTAGCGAGATCATCAATGGTATCCACATAAAATGTCTGTCCATCAATTGTAGGCTTCCTCATCAGCTTTTCCATATCGAATTTCATCTCAAGATCACCCACATTCAATGAAATTTGGCTTCCTTTAACATCTATCATTGCACCAGCTGTAGCTAAGAAAGGCCTACCCAAGATAAGGGGATCTTTGGGTTCCACTTCGTACTCTAGGACCACAATGTCTGCAGGAATCAAGCATTCTCCAATCTTGATCATAACGTCTTCTAGAACACCTTCTGGAGTCCTCACCGATCTTTCTGCTAGGATAAAAGAAATCCTAGTGGACTGAAAATCTGTCATCCCAAGGCTGATTGCAACTGATAAAGGCATCAAGTTGATGCTAGAACCCAAATCACATAGAGACCGCAGAAACCTCTTCTCGAAAATTAAACAATCTAGCACAAAACTTCCCGGATCCTCAAGCTTCTCTGGAATACGGTTCTGAATGATAGCACTGACTTGCTCGCTGATCATAGCACATCCTTCTTCGTGGCTCAAGCTCCTAGTAACCATCTTTTTCACGTAACGCTTGATAACCGGAGTTGACTTTATTGTATCTATCAATGGCATTTCAATAACAAGCTTATCCATCATAGCTTTGCACCTAGCCTCATCCAGCTCCTGTTTAGACTTCTTCTGCTTCCTAGGATAAGGGAGTTTTGGTTTGCAAGCAGCAACGGTCGGAGAAACGGAAGAATTTGCAGGTTTTGGGTCTGTAGCAGAGTCGTGTCGAGCGACAGGCTTATCTGTGTTACTCGACACATCTGTTTTGGTCGCATCGACTGAACTGTCTTCAGCTGTCGATCGATCTGATGAAATCGGTCGTGTCGAGCGACGTCTACTGTCGTGTCGCTCGACGTGGTCGTCTGATTCGAAAATTTCGTCTTCGTCGTCTTCGAATGGCTCGTTGACTGGATCCTCATCGATTTCCTTGTTCTGAACTGGTTCCATCTTGCTTCTGCTCCGAGTAATAATGGCTATAGCACCTCTTGTGTTGCCATTCTTTGGATTCATATCCGTTCGGGATGGAAGAAATCTTTCTTGCCTCTTCACATACTCTGCAGTCTGAGCAACCTGAGTATCAAGCTTCTTCACGTGCGTGTTCAGGGCTTCAATCTTTCCATTTAGGTCAGTATAGAGCGAATCAAACTTTCCATTGAAGTCCACGGTCATCTTTTGCTGCCCCTCTAGAAGATGCTCCATCATGGATTCCAGATTACTAGTCGCAGATGGAGGAGGAGGAGACTGATACGTGGATACTCCGTAATTTCTTGTGTAGTTGTTCCCTTGAGATGGCTTCTGATAGTCGCTCTTCTGATAGTCACCCCTCTGATACTGCGGCTTGGGAGTGTAAGTAGGCGAACTTGGAGCTCCAGTGAAAGAACTCTTCTGATAGTTGCTATTGTAACCTCTGTTCCCTTGCTGATTACTGTCCTCTGAAAACCAGCTCCGTTGAAATAAGTTATCTCTTCGTCCTCATCGCGCGCCTCTGGCTCAAATGTCTCAATCTCCTTAGCGAACTGAACAGATTTCTTCCCAGCTAGAAGATCATGCATGTTATCCAGTTTCTTAGTAACCTCCGCGAGCTGATTTCTGTTGATGTTCTGACCAAGTTGACTTCTCTCGTAGTCGACGCTCTTGGTGCTGTTACTAGTAGCCAAGTTCTCTATAAGACGGAGAGCAGCCTCTGGGGAATTCGTGTTGAAATTCCCGTTGCTTGCAGCATCTAGAGTTACCGAGTACTGCATAGCTATCCCCCTGAAGAAGATGCTTAGAAGCTGATCCTCACTAAAACCGTGATGTGGACAATCGATTTGGTAGCTCTTGAACCGGTTCCATGCAGCCTTAAATGCCTCAAAATCACCTTGCTTGAATGTAGCAATCTTAGACCGTATTTCTTCAGACCTTGCATCGTCAAAGAAATGAGCCAGGAAGGCATTCCTAGTATCCTCCCAGGTAGTAAGGGAACCCGGTGGAAGCATCCTAAGCCAATTCTTAGCTTCCCCTTGGAGAGAGTAGGGGAAGAGCTTGCAGTACAAGTAGTCCATGGAAACCCCATTAGCCTTAATGCTGGATACGATATCCTCAAAGCTCTCTAGATGGTTCATTGGGTGCTCATGAGGTAACCCACATAAATGGTTCTGAGACACAAAATCGAAGTAAGCAGGCTTCAATTCGAAGTTATTTTGCTGGAAATGAGGTGGGCAGATTGCAAAACGGTTAACATAGTACTGCTCTGGCCTGTTATAGTTCGCAAGTGTACGTCTTTGAGCGGCATTCACGTTCATCGGCCCAGCTGGCTGATTCTGCGCTCCCTGTCGAGCGACAGGCTCACCATGTCGAGCAACACGTTGGTTTCCTTCCTGTCGAGCGACAAGAGTGTTATATCGCTCGACACGACGTTCTTCTACACGTCGAGCGATTTCTTCCTCGCGTCGCTTGACGCGTTCTTGCTCCTCACGAGCTAGACGATCCAGCTCCCCTTGCTGAGCGTTTTTGGCGTCCTGTTGCACGATAGGCTCCTCGACAACATTTCCCTCTTCGTCGAGTCTCTCACCGTCCTCATTGTATTGATTTCCTTCCCTATCAAAGAAACCACCGTCTCTTTGAAACACGACCTTATGCGCGACCATCTTCTTAGCTTTGTTTGTTGCTTTTTTATTGGTACGCTTCAGAAGTGCTAAAGAGTGAAGATCGAATTCAACTAGCTCTTTGTTTTTCTTGCTTCTTGTGACGTGGTTAGGCATACACCTGAAACTCAAAACAAAAAGAAGAGAGAAGAAACTAGTTAGTAAATTACAATAAAGAAAAAGACTTAGTCAAACTCCTAATAAAGAAAATCTAATGGTTTATGACTCCCCGGAAACGGCGCCAAAATTTGATACGGTCAAATTATCCCTTTGAACCACTCTCTCAAATTAAGAGATCGTGTAATACTTAGGGGTCGAATTCCACAGAGAATCAAGTTAACACAGTAAATTTCAATATTCAGATTATGCTAAGTGATAAAGATGATAAGTAAAACAGGTGCAAAAACAGTTAAACTTTAATTCAATAAGAGACAAGCGCTAGGCCTTAGGAAATTCTCAGGAGTGATTCCAAACTGAAGGATAAATGTTCTATCGGGATATTTATGAAATGCAATTCTAGAACTCAAACTAATGTAAAATAAATCAATTGTCGTTGCAATTATTATCTATGTTTAAACCCTAGAAGACCAACTGTCGTTGCGAAATCAGATTAATTTAAACAAGCATTAGAAATAGGTTTGATTGTTCACAAAGATCTAAAGCCAACTGTCGTTGCGAATCAGATCTTTGCTCACCTATGATTCAATTCCAGTTATTCAATAATACTGTCGTATCTATTAAACAACCTAAAATATCTAACCTAAGGTGATCAATCTTAAATCAGAATTAATGCAATCAAGGTGAATAATCTTATATGATGCAATCCCAATAGTAAATAAATCCTAACAGCTTTTCATCATCCTTTGAAAACCCTAAAACCTAACTAATGGATTACTTAGACATGGTAAAAGATGCAAACATGATTTCTGAATAATACTTTATTAAAAAGAAAGAGAATGATATAAAGATCGAAACCGATTTGGAAGCGATGAACAATCTCTAAATAATCTCTTGCTAGAATCCCTTAGGAAGTAAAAGCATATCTAAAACAATGGTCTAAAATAACTATATATGGAGTACTAAAACGATCTGGGGCAGAACTGCAAACATTTGAAACTTCTGGGGTAGAAATTGGAAATCCTCTGAATTAATGTTTTGGTCCGAAATTACCTCGTGTCGAGCGACATGTATGAATGCGTCGCTCGACAGGCCTATTTTCCTCACGTCGATCGATTTGAAAGCTGTGTCGCTCGACGTGGTCATCTGATCTTCAACTCCGAGCTTGTGTCCTTGACTCCTTGTTCCAAAATGTTCCAAAAAACTCCAGTAAACACCAGAAATGCTCCAAACGTCCAAATACCTAATAAGAAAACCAAAGACTCGAAAAACACCAGAAAGACTCTAGAAAACATACTTATATCATAGCTAAAAACCATAAAAACCATGATATATCAAATATGCATGCAAGGAACATGCTTTTGGAAATGGATTTTGATAAATCAACATAAAATTTGGTGTATTTAAATGTCAAAGATAATATTAAAAAAAAAATCATAGTTCATATTTCAAATACTAAAAAAATTTTTGATGTCAAAATTTTTTTTGATGTCAAAATAGTTACTTAACCAAAATTTTTTGATGTCAAAATTTTTTACTTGGTTATAGGAGCAAGCCCTAATCACATTGATGTCTTATCAAACACGCAACCATATTTACAATATAAGCTAGAGAAATTGAGAATGATAACAAAAACCAAACCTAAATAAAAAGAGCCAAATATGGAGCCTAACAAGATTCACAGCCAAATAAGCTATGTCTTTACCCAAATATGTTACATTTAAGCATTTGTATGCAGAGAAATGATTGTAAACGCACACAATCAAAATTATACACAACTTTCAAATCATCTCAACTATTGACCCAATTCTATCGCCAATATAGCGTTAACAAGAAGTTTATCGGCTCGACTTCTAATCGAAGGGAAAGCTGATCCGTCACTCTTGCTATCAGTCGTGCACCTTTTGGATGGTCTCTTTGCAAAGACTTATGTCTTAAAACACTTGCGTCGGTTTTTGGTTTCTCAACTTGTCCTAAATCTTTTCCTAACTTGGCTTCTTTTTCCTTTATTTTGGCATTGGCTTCTTTTAGCTCACGTTTAAAAGACGATACTTCGGTTTTTGCTTCTTTTAGCTTGCTTTCATAACCTTCTAACTTCACTTGAACTACTATTAATTCTGTTTTTGACCACCATGTCTCAGATTTTGCTTTCTCAATCTCATCTCTTTTATTATGGGATTTTGCTTTGCGAACCTCTTCTCAATAGTTGAAGCTATCCACATCTTTCAAATCATCTCAACTATTAACCCACTTTTATCGCCAACATAGCATCAACAAGAAGTTTATCCGCTCGACCTTTTGGTTGGTCTCTCTGCAAAGACTTATGTCTTAAAACACTTGCGTCGGTTTTTGCTTTTTCAGCTTGTCTTAAGTTTCCTCCTAACTTGACTTCCTTTTCTTTTAGTTTGACATTGGTTTCTTTGAGCTCGCGTTTCAAAGACGATATATTGGTTTTTGCTTCTTTTAGCTTGCTTTCATAACCATCTAACTTCGCTTCACCACCGTGTCTTCGATTTTGCTTTCTCAAAATAGGAGGGAATATTGACCTTTTCTCGGATTTAGTTACAAAGACAAAATATTATAAAGTTGTTGAAGAAGATAAAGACTTCTTGGAAAAGAAGGAGAAAATGCATGATCCTGAGCAACAAATTAACAACGCCTAACAACAGGTAATTTTTCTTCGTTGTTATTTGATTTATATCAGGATTTATGTAGAATGTTGTTTGGAACAAACCTTTTTTCGTAGGCAAAATCCCTTGTGAAGGCACAACAAGACATAGAAGAAACCATGGGGGAACTAGGATTAGCATTCATTAAGATGACTAAGTTCGAGAACGAAGAAGCTGTTTTTAACTTACAAAGAATTCGTGCTACTGATATGAAGATATAGCCACTACGGCTGTAAAAGCAAGCAGAAATATATAGGGAGTTGAATTCCCAGACTATCAAACATTTGGTAAATATCTTTTGAACTACATATATATACAGTTACCTCCTTACTTTCTCGTTCTTAGCGCGTATTGTCATTTTTAGCTATGGGATCTTGTCATTTTGTATTGGCTTATCGATGGAGGATGTGCTAGATTTTTCACTTCACTAAGAAATGTTTTTTTATTTGAATTGTTCATGTCAGGACACACTCCATGAGTACCTTGGCATGATGATGGCTGTCCATTGTGCATTTTCAGATAGATATAGTGCTATGATGACAGTGCAGACGCTTCTTTTTCTTTTTTGCAAGCAAGAGCCGAAAAGCTAGAGGCTGCATCAACAAAGGTGTTTGGCGGTGACGTATAAGTATCACAGACGTATCACAACGGTGCTGACGTATCAACATGATATGAACTTTTTCGCTGTGCTCTTTGTAAATTTCTATCAATGCAGGAAAACAACCAATCTGAGGTTGAAAGGTTGGAGATTGAAAGGCGTGCAAACTTCATGAACATGATGAAGGGTTTTGTTGTTAACCATGTATGTTATTATTACACAGCATATTAGCATTGGAAGGATAAAGCCTTAAGCCTTTATCCTTCAGAAGCACCTCTGATTCTGCATTGCCCTCACTCCATACCATCTTACTTGATAAACCGGCCAAATCCATCTTATGTGTCACAGCTCCGTCAATCTTACTTCACAAACCGGCCGGTTTATCCTTTGTCCGGTTAGACACTTTAAAGACAAAAGTTTACATTTGACACACTTTTTAGATCCAACACATGACTTTCTTATTGTCAGCTACCCAACCGAAACTCACCCAACTTTACATTTGACTTATTCACTACTAAAATAACTTTTAACCCATTTTACTTTTTGATTGTTTTATCCTTTACCCAAAAAATTTACTTTCTACTTTCTACAATTCTAGCCACACCTTCCAGTTCTCAAATCTAACAACGATTTTTCATATATAAGCTTCTCTTAGCCTCTGAGTCCCCCATGCCGATTTCGTCCTCATTTCAACTACGTTCATCGCCATCAAACAATCTCATCAAACCTTATTACACTGCTGCACCAACTCACTGCTACGTCCAACGACTCTCAACCACTATGAATCTGGTCACGATGGCGATGACAACAGCCAGCTCCGCCGCAAAAGTGAGATTGTACAGATAAACAGTGGGGTGACTTCTTATCTCTATTTCACTCTTCTTCACAAGGTAGTTTCTCTCTGATGGTGAAGTATTAGGAGGTTATTCTTCTTTACACACTCTAACACAAGTGTGTTAGTCCACGTGTATGTGTTATTATGGATAGTTATTCTGACACTTTGCAAAGAGAAGTTGTCCACCAAGTCCAATGTGTGGTGTATTCGTTTCTTTCTTTCTTCTAAGTTTTATGCATTTTTTTTTTTTTTTAGAATCTTAAGGATTTGTTGTAGGATCTCTTACTTAACCAAAACATAAAAGACATACAAAAATTGAAGGACTCCAAACGGTTTTGTACATCATCCACAAAACAGCATCCGCAACGATGGCTCATGAAAGTTTTACAAATCACCCACTAGACATCATCCAAAAGAAATAAACCACAATTCGAATCAAAAGACGAATATGACTACATAACCAACGGTGGCTGCAACGTCGATTTTGGAAGCAACCTCTCAAATGCTCGTGTAATCTGATGAGCCCTCTACAATTATCTTGTTGAGATTGTGGATTTCTTCCTTAGATTCCCTGTAAGAGCAAAAGCTAGAGCTTAAGATTCCGCCATCAAAATCAAAAATCAACATGTGCTTCCATGGTAGAAAATTTGAAAAAGGGAAAAGAGATGACAAAGAAAAAAAAATAGAGAGAACGAGAGAGGTGACTTTGATTTTTTTATTTTTTTACATAAACAATCCAACAGTCATGAAGGCCTAGATCCAATCTCATTTGCACGTTTAATGGACATAAATCTTAGCCGCACATTTTCATCAAATCATAAGTGGTTTAATGGCTACGATTAAAAATAACACATCACTAAAAAAACGTTGCAATCATTTCTCTTTTAGGATATTTTAGTCTTATTAAGTCACAAAAGAAGGCAAAAGTGTCACATTCAACAAGTGTCCCTATAGAAATGAAGTTAGAATAAAGTGTCCATGTAATTATTTTCTAATTTTTTTTGCTTAGTTAGAGGAGGAAGCGCTAATCACATAGATGCCTTCTTATAGACGCTACCATATTTACAATGTAAACAAGAGTAATTGAGACTCCCAACAGAAGCCAAGCCTAAATAACAAGAGCCAAATCTCGGTCCAAGCAAGATCCTTAACAAAAAAAAAAAAATAATGACCTAAATCCTTTGGATTTAAGCAATGAAAACGCTAGGCGCTAAGTGACTGGTGACCCATCACCTAGTGCCTAGAACGCCTAATCGGAGCCTAGACAATTTTTAAAACGGTCTAGACGTTTTACGAAAATCCATAATATATTAGATTTATATAGCAAAATATATAAATTATCATAATTTATATATAATAAAATTTAGATTATATTTATTATTATCATTTTATACCATAATATTAAGAATATCATGATTTATATAAAAAAAAAAAATATATTTTTATATTTTTATAATACTATAATATCTTAGGCGGTCTCTATTGCATCCGAGTATAAGATGATCAAAGCTATACATTCAAACTCCTAATCAACTTTTTAGGTTTTCTTAATCTAGCAACAATCCCAAACCTAAAAAACATCAATCGATTAGGAAAAACAAATCATAAATTTTCATTTGATTTTGCTGAGATAATAACAATATCTATGAGTGGAAGCAGCCAGAAAGAACAGAGGCCAAAGTGAAGAAAACAAGACAGTTTTCATAACCGAATTTAGCATTTACAAAATTGAAGACCAGACAGTTTGTGACTTTTTAAAAAATCAAATCAGAGTTACGTATATAAAAACAAAAATCTTTAAAGTATTTTATATATTATATTGTTGGATTTAATTGATAAAATATTTATTTTTAAACCATTAAAAGTTCACAAATGAAAAGGCATTTATTTTTAAACCACTAATTGTTAAATTATTAAACTCAAATATATATTTTTAAAACCATTAAATTACTAATTATTATTATTAAAAGACATTTATTTGTGTCTTTAATAATAAATGAAAAATTTAAATGTTAAGAGAAAATATGACACATGTCTATCTTCTCATAACTTGAGCTTTGTGTAAACCTTAATATAATAGATATATATATAATATTATATATATATATATATATTTAAACCATTAAATCAGTAAATGTTATTACAAAAAGACATTTATTTTTGGCTTTAATCTATACTATGAAAGATCAGTTGTCCCTCTCCATATGAGCGACATGTGGACTAATCTCATTATTTCTTCTTTTTTATTTTTTAAAAACAAAATTAATTAAGGGTGTTCATTGTTATTTGTTAAGGGTGTTCATCGTTTAAGATCTCGCATTAATTTCGTTAATTAAATCGACAATTAGAGTTTACAAAACGAAAAAAAGAAGCCTAAACGACAAATGAAGAACGAATTTAATTAAGGTTTATTGCGAAAGAGTTTATTAATCTGTATAAAAGGTAGGGATTACAGTTTCATCGTATTGAGTCTATTGACGTTCTAGAATTGCATCTGGTTTTTTCGCGGCGGTTGAATGAGCGTTTTCCAGAAGAAGATAAGTTCGCTAATTTTTTCGGTTCTCTGTTTCGACCAAGTTCGGTTCTCCATTCTTGGCATCAACTGAATGTTGATATTCGCTACATTCTCCTCTGATGTGGGATCCATTGTGACGTAGATTGGGAAAATTTACAACGATCCAATCGTCATTTGCATCACGCTTTAAGATACTGATTTGGTTTTCTTTGCTTAGTTAGGAATGGGAAGGAAAATGTCACCTCCAGGATGCGTTCGCCATCAGCTTTGGCATTCGTTAGTTACAAAAAATAACACTTTCAATTTTGGTTGTAGCTACGTAGTTATGAGAAACTTGATGGAAGTAAACCTATTTTCGATCTAATGGAGATATCATCAAACATCAATAATGGCCCTCTGTGTTACGACTCTTGAGTAAAATTGGTTTGCTATTCAAGTTGCTAATGTATTATCCTCAAATTTTATTGTAAACCTGGATGATCTCAGACGGAGAAGTCTTAGAGGTTTCAATTTGGGTTCATTCTCTCAGGAGATGCAAAGCAATGGTGGATTTGGCGTTGAGAGCTCTTATCATATTGAAGTGGGATCAAAGGTTCATATTATTGGATGTGTTATATCTACTACAGTTTTCTATTGATCTACCATGTTTACCTTTCACCTCATCATTTTGTGATGATCATTCTTTCAGAACCGGATATTTTTCAAAATTACGGTAAGGGCATACTACTTGCTTCGTAGAGCTTACTACCAAATCATGGAGGGTTTGGGTGTAAGTTTGTTTTTATTTTAAAAAAATTATTTGCTATATATTTGCCATGATTTTATGGTATGCATGATTTGATTACATGCCGCTGATTATGTTTGCTCATATGTTTGACGGGGAAATGCTTTCCGTTAAAAATGACAAGATAGTGATTTGATGGAAAAGAGTGCTGGAAATGCAAGCCATTGTGCCTTTTAACTAGATTGATCCTCTTTTACATCAAATATTCAAATTTAGCTTTGGATAAGAAGAGGATGTGTTGTATAGGAAGGAAAAACGTTTCAAAATTTGCCACCTACCAACTGTTGTTACCGGTAGGGATTGAAACAGATATGAGACAAGATGTGGGCTTTTCCATTTTAGAAGTGGGTTGGAGCAGCACATGTTTGTTTAAGGGAGGTCGGCGTAGGGGTAAGAAGATTTGAGAAAGAGTGAATCAAGGAAGTCGATCTGAAAGGTGGTTGAGCCTTGAATTGTTGCAGATCCGACTCGATTCATACAAAATCGGTTGGGTCAAGGCAGCCGAGCAGGCGTCTCTACTGTAGAAATCCAAAGTAGATAAAATAACTTATGTGAATCCATCAAAACTTCTTTTCTGCCTTATTTCTTTCATGGGTATCACCAGTGTTTATTTTTTGTACGTCTATGGTTCCAACGTTTCATAGTTGGGATGATTCTTAAGATTACATAAATATGGCATGGCTTCATTATCAAAATTAGTTGCACTTGTTATTTTCATCATTTACCTTAATATTTGTATATAATAATATCTAAGTTTTCCGTCTCAAGATTTAGACCACTTGGAGCAAACAACTCGCTATATGTGACTACATGTACATGGTCTTTGGCGACATGATTAAGCAGATGATTTGCTATGGTTTGAAATTGCATTACCTAAGTTAAATAGAATAGCGACTAATTGTAGGTGTACTATTATTGTCTCATATGTAGCTGATAAAGTGGTTAATAGCAAGAATAGTTGCAACTTGCAAGTCAAAGAAAAAAATATAGTATCAAAATTGTATGGATTTAACTGTGGAAGCTTGTTTTCTATCCGAAAGTAAGTCATACATAACATGTGAACAAAACAAATAGACAAAGAACCTTGCAATGTTAATTTTTTTTTTTTTTTTTTTGTAAAAATGACATGGGTTATGATATTCAATTTGACTATCATTTTTTACTAGGGTTTTGAAGTGGGTTGGAGCAGCACATGTTTGTTTAAGGGAGGTCGGCGTAGGGGTTATGATATTCAATTTTACTATCAATTTTTATAGAAAATTGGTTCCAAAAAATGTTTTTAAGCTTTTTACTTTTCTTAAATATAGCAGTTTTACATCATGCTAAAACAAAATAGCATTTCACAATTTTGTTTTTACAGTTTCCTTTAAAAAAAAACTAATATGACATATGTTAGGAAAAGTTATACAGAAAAACTCGCGCGTATGCGCGGGTATTGGCCTAGTAATAAATGAAAAACTTAAATGTTAGGAAAACAGATGACACATGTCATCTTCTCATTACTTGAGCGTTCTGTAAACTTTAATATTTTATATAGATACTGCGAACTATTAAATAAAAATGGACAGAAATAGTAAAAATGGATCTTAGTATATACATATATGAGTCAATATGGAAAATTTGTGTATGGTCAAAATTAAAGTTCATAAAATTTTGGTAGTAAATTGAGACATTTTTTTTTCATACAAAGTTATATAAATAGAGCAATTTACTACTAAACTACATATTGCTTTCTTTTTCCAATACAAACAAAACAAAAAGTTTGTATAATGGGTATCGCAAACACTTCTGTCACTCTTTTTTTAATACTAACATTGGCAATTTCGTTTTCTAACTACAACGTTGTAGCCGCTTCAGGTACGATACTCCTTATAGATTGTTTTTGTTCAATTACTGTATATATAATTGATTACTTTGAAAGCAACAGATGAACATATGTATTTTCCTATTTATTTGTATTATACATACATATATTATTAGTTTTATTAAATAAAAGAACTATTATTAGAATATGGTTGTATATTAGTTTTACCGTGGATCGTATTTGTACAGTAATTCATCCGGAGAAATCGAAAAAAATGCATCAGTCCATGTCGCGGAACATTTGAATGCTGGCATGACTGCGTGATCACCCGGTGGGAAGATGGAAAATGTGAATCTGGAATATGTTGTTGTACCAAAAGATAAAAATCAATCATTTTTCAGTAATTGGCGATTGGAACGATGAACTATATTTTTTTAAGTATCATATTTTAAAATATGATTTTCCTATTATTGGTCTTCAATGTATTGGAAAATATATTCAATGAAATTAATAAAAAAATTCCCAATTATGTATTATGTCGAATTTAAATTCAAATGATGATACAATGACTACATTACCACAAATAACTAGACTATCTATAAAATATTTTAAGGTTTATACAAATCTCAAGTCATGCGAAGATGTCATGTGTCACTTTATTTTTTAACATTTTCTTTTAGTATATTTATCAAAGAAAAAACATTAAATATTTTTATAACCTTAACAATTAATTCTAACAATTTAATAGTTAATTCCAACAACTAAATTTGTTATTGTGTAGCTTTAATGGTTTTAAAAACAAATATTTTATTTACTTAATTCGACAATATAATATACAAAAAACATTTAAGACTTTGATTATTCTATACGTAATTATGATTTTGTTTTTTAAAATGTTACAAAAAGAAATTTCGTTAAAAAAAACATAACATGAGCAAAAAAAAAAAAGATTTTAAGGCTTTTAAGATTGTTGAAATACTAAAGTATGATTGGAGAAATTTAATACAATTTGTAGTGGACATAACATTTTAAACAAAGATTCTTGGAAAAAAACTTTAGTCCACCACAAAGTATGCATATAGAAAAGCAGAATCACTTCATGAATATTAAAGATAAAAAATGCATAAAAACGAAAAAGACAATATTACAAAAATATAATAAAGATGATCTCATTACGAGTTAAGATTCTAATAAAATAGACTCAAATATGCATTCTAACATCTTTGTTGAGATGATGAAGATACCTTTGGTGGAATCAAAATGGTATTACAATTTCTCTAATCAATAATTCGTTTACAAATGTGTTTGGTGGAAGAAAAAATACGACTTGTAACGCCCGCGAACCAAATTATCGGAATTTGACACATGTGTCAATCGAAAAAGGGTTTTGTCGATCGACACAACATTATCGGGACATAATCGGTTTGATTCGATTGTCCGATTTTATTGCGGTTTAGGGTTAGAAACCCTAGGGTTGAGTATTCAAACGCCATTTGGCCGTGCAGCCTCGTTTTCAAGGGAGGAAAATGTGCGAAAGAGAGAGAAGGGATTGAGAGTGTTCTTGAGGATGATTTGTGCGTTGAGATTAAGAGGAAGGAGAGGACAGAGCTGACTGTTCGGTGGAGAGGAGAAACGGACAATCAAAACAGATTTGATCGGTGTGAAATTTTGTTGGTAGGATCTCTTACCAAACCAAAACATAAAAGACGTACAAAAATTGAAGGACTCCAAACGGTTTTGTACATCATCCACTAGCCATCATCCACAACGATGGCCCATGAAAGTTTTACAAATCACCCACTAGACATCATCCAAAAGAAATAAACCACAATTCGAATCAAAAGACGAATCTGACTACATAACCAACGGTGGTTTCAGCGTCGATTTTGGAAGCAACCCCTCAAATGCTCGTGTAATCTGAGGACGAGCCCGCTACAATTATCTTGTTGAGATTGTGGATTTCTTCCTCAGATTCCCTGTATGAGCAAAAGCTAGAGCTTACGATTCCGCCGTCAAAATAAAAAATCAACATGTGCTTCCATGGTAGAAAATTTGAAAAAGGGAAAAGAGATGACAAAGAAAAAAAATAGAGAGAACAAGAGAGGCGGCTTTGATTTATTTCTTTTTTTTACATAAACAATCCAATAGTCATGAAGGCCTAGATCCAATCTCATTCACACGTTGAATGGACATAAATCTTAATGGCTACGATGAAAAATAACACAACACTCAAAAAACGTTGCAATCATTTCTCTTTAAGGGTATTTTAGTCTTATTAAGTCACAAAAAGAAGGCAAAAATGTGTCACATTCAACAAGTGTCCCTATAGAAATGAAGTTAGAATAAAGTGTCCCATGTAATTATTTCATAATTTTTTTGCTTAGTTAGAGGAGGAAGTGCTAATCACATAGATGCCTTCGTATACATGCTACCATATTTACAATGGAAACAAGAGTAATTGAGACTCACAACAGAAGCCAAGCCTAAATAACAAGAGCCAATTCTCGATCCAAGCAAGATCCTTAACAAAAAAAATGTAATGTTTTGACCTAAATCCATTGGATTTAAGCAATGTTCAAGAAAACGCTAGGCGCTAAGTGAGCGGTGACCCATCACCTAGTGCCTAGAACGCCTAATCGGAGCCCAGACGATTTTTAAAACGGTCTAGACGTTTTACAAAAATCTATAATATATTAGATTTATATAGCAAAATATATAAAATATCATAATTTATATATAAGAAAATTTAGAGTATATTTATTATTATTATTTGATACCCTAATATTAAGAATATCATGATTTATAAATAAAAAATATTATATTTTTATATTTTTTATAATACTATAATATTTTAGACGGTCTATTGCATCCAAGTATAAGATGATGAGAGCTATACATCCAAACTCCAAATCAACTTTTTAGGTTTTCTTAATCTAGCAACAATCCCAAACCTAAAAACATCAATCGATTAGGAAAAACAAATCATAAATTTTCATTTGATTTTGCTGAGATAATAACAATATCTATGAGTGGAAGCAGCCAGAAAGAACAGAGGCCAAAGTAAAGAAAGAGAAGAAAACAAGACAGTTTTTATAACCGAATTTAGCATTTACACAATTGAAATTGAGATTCCAGTTTAGAACCAGAAGAGATGAATGTGATGATACATATGGCTGACCGAAACTCATCATCTTTTTATGGCTTCATCAGCTTCTCTTTGATATATTCCAAAACTCTGTCTACATCAACCGTCCACGCTACCGATACCGGTGAATATCCCACCCACGGATTGCTCCCGTTCCACCTATAGCCCGAACAAAAGCCGTCCGTTAGAGAAAAGATTAAAGATTCAAAGAGTATTCTTTTTGAGATTAACCAACCTCTTGAGTCCTTGATCCATGAGGGTATGGCCAAGGCATATTCCTTGAGTCTCCACTCGAACAACGCCTTTCTTATATGTGAATAGATCAGGCCTTACTACAGCCACAAAGCTGACCGGGTCATGGAGGTATATTCCTGAAAGCATCAACAACAAACTTTTGAATTAATAAAACTACTATTTCTACGCATGTTTGATCACAGTTTCTTGCTTACCGTAAATACCGTCAGATTTGACGTGCCAATCTCTGTAGAATTCGCACATGCCGCTTAACAATTTTGCGTGTTTCCCCTTGGAGTTACGCAGCTCCTCGAGATCATCATCTGAAACAGGTAAAAAGACAGATACTTGGTTTCAGCGGGGTTATAATGCGATTTCAGAAATGTTAATGGAGATGGAGGAAGAAGAAGGTGATTCACCTGTTAGTTTAAGTTGAGTTGTGATGTTTATACCAACAACGGTGATATCCGCTCCAGATGTAAACACGATATCTGCTGCTTCCGGGTCACCATATATCTACATATCGATTCACAAATTGAAACCGGCTTTTTCTTTTCATTGAAAAGAAAGTTAAAACAAAAGAGTTTAAGAGGTTTTACATTCGCTTCAGCTGCGGGATTGACATTTCCCAACGCAAAGAAGGCTCCACCAAGTATAACAATCTTCTTCACATTACTCGCGAACGAACTATCGCGTTTAATGGCCTAAAACGAAAAAAACCCCCCCATCATGATCCAAACACAAATCAGATTTTTAGATTAACGAAGGGATTCATGATTCTTACTAATGCCAGGTTAGTTAGAGGTCCAAGGGCGAGAATGGTGACTTCACCCGGAAATTCTGAAACTTTATCAACTAGAAACTCAGCCGCACCTTTCTCACATTTCGTTCTACTCGGAGGAGGAACAAAGACATCTCCAAGCCCATTAGAACCGTGCACAAAATCCGCAACACGGGGAATTCCACCCTGAATCAACACACAAAGCGAGAATTCGAGCTAAAGTTACAACATGTTCAATCCTAATGAGAGGAGAAGAAAGATTGTACCTTTAAGGGTTCAGAAATTCCTTCGGCGACGGGAACATCAGGGAAGCCAGCAATCTCACACTATTCTTTTGCGTAACGAAACAAAATGGAAAGAGATCACATACACATTTTCAAAGCGACTGACTTAAACAATGCTTTGTACATACCAGGGCTAATGCATTGCGAGTAGCATCTTCTATTAATACATTACCAAACACAGTAGTCAATCCTAAAATCTCCAGCTCCGGTGTTTGAAATGCCATCATTATCGCCATACTATCATCTAAATCACACACACACATATAACAACATTCATTAATTTCATAACACCAATTTCATCTTCCAAGAATCTAACAATAACAATTCAGTTCCTCTTAAAGATCCAAACTTTTCAACACATGTAAGCTTAAAGATTCAAACTTTTCAATCAATGAGTCCAGATAAACAGATTCAAGAAAATCTCAATAACTACTAATTAAAGGGTATTGCTTGAGATTTCGATTCGAACAAAGTCAAACCCTACTTGTACACAAAAGAAACTCTCCAATTACGCAAGTAAGATCCAATTACTAAATTCTCTCTGTAAAACTAATCAAGTAATCAATTAGGGGAAGAAGAAGCTCTCACCGATTCCTGGGTCAGTATCGATAATGAGCTTCTCACGTTTCAAAGAAACATCCAAAACGTCGCCGTTTGGGATCACACCGTTGCAAATCTCCGTAGCAGAATCCATCTAGACCAAGATACTTTGATTTCTCAAAACCCAGTGAAAATTACAAATGTCCTCTTTTCGTAAGAACAGTTTGTTTCCAGATTTATAGATACGTATCAGATCAGAATTAAAGCCTGAGTTTTTCAGAATCTTTAATGAGTAAAAATCCTCAAAAATTGAAAAGGAGGAAGAATCGTAGTGGATTAGCTATGGAGGAAAAAAACTGTTCAGCTACGCTTTTCTTATTTTTATTTTATTTTTACATCTTAATATATTTTTTTTCTTTGTTAAAAATAATATACACTATTTTATTTTAAACCATTTTTAGCAATTTTTCTTGCCGTGAGAAGAACCACTTCATAAAACACCCACCCCATACTAAACTTATCTTTCACGATAAACCCTTTTTTCAAGTTGACAAATTATCTAGAAGTTTGTTTCATTGTAAATAAAAAGTAGAATTTCAGAAAAAAACAAAATGTGTTTTCTTTTTCTTGATTTAAATGTAAAATTTTTGGTATTGGGCCGTTTGATGAAAAATTTGGTGATTAAATTTTTTTTGGTTAGAAAGTTATGGACGAGAGCTAGGCCACTAGATATAAATATTTCAGCGAATCGATGATTAATTAAAGGAACCAAAAAGCATAACATGGAATATGAATATATACAATTATTGACTTGTATGTTTTGGTCATAAAAAATTATAGGAGTGAAGGAATCAGAAAGAATAAAATAAGAATGGCACATTTTAATAGTATCTTTGGAATATATTATAGGAATGAAGGAATCAAAGAATAAAATAAGAATGACACAAAATAATAATAATATTCTAAAAAAAAATATTGTTGTGGAAGCCCAATAGTCAAGGATTTAAAGGCTTCTACATCAGGTCTGGGGTTCGAACCCCAGATAATACAGTTTATTGCAGATTAATGGAGAAAACGCTTTTTGGAGGCTCTAGAGTGCAGAGAGACCATGTCCATCAGTGGAGATGTCGTATGATATATCATGGTTTTTACCCAGTTTAGACCATGATATAAGTCCAATATATAGAGTCTTTGTTGTGTTTTCCATTGGTTTTAGAGTCTTTGCAGGTTTCTACACGTTTGGAGAATAAAAGATGTTTACTGGGAGTTTTGGAGCATTACGGAAGAAGATGTCGAAAATGCAAGTGAAGAATGGATTTCAGAAGCTGGTGTCGATCGACACCATCCCTGGGTGTCGGGTGTCGATCGACACCCTGCGCGTACACAGAAAGCCACTTTTCAGAAATTTGTCGTTTTTGCCCAGAAGTTCCAGATGTTTACTTTTGTGATCTATGACGGTTTAGAACCTGTATAAATACGTTTTCTAAGTCATTGTTCAGACTTATGCTTTATTTTATCAATTACTTAGAGATTTTCATTAATAAAAAGATGTTTTCTTCTTTGATCATGTCTGAGTAATTTCCCTGTTAGGTTTAGGGATTTTCAAAGGTGTTTGATGATTTGCTAGATCTGATCTTTATTGCATAGGATTAATATCATTAGATTGATCTTCATCTTGTCTCGTGTTCATTGCTGATTTTAGATTCATGACCTGAAATCTGATCTTAGGATAATCAATAGAAACGACAGTTTGATTGATTTCCTGAACTAGATTTTGATGAGCAAAATTCTTTTTCGCAAAGAAATTTGGTTTAGGGTTTTGTGAACAATTGAACCTGAACATTAATGCTTGTTTAGATTGTTAGGATTCACAAAGAAATTTGGTCTTCTAGGATCTGAACATAGATAATCTCTGCAGCGAAAGCTGATTGGTTTTATATTCGTGATTCATGTTCGTGAACTGTGCTTCATAATTCTATCATTAATTGATCATCTGCATATCTGATTTACCTGAGATTTCCTTGTACCTGACTCTCTTTTAATTAATTTTCACAACCGAATTTACTGCTTTGTTTACTTGTATTCTTTTTATTCTGCCTAGCTTAATCTGAACTTATTAAATCTATTGTATTTCACTGATTCCATGTGGATTTCGATACCTTAAGTACTGCATTGATCTCTTTGTTTGAGAGAGTAGCTCTTAGGTTTAATTTGAGCATATCAAATTTTGGCGCCGTTGCCGGGGAATCATAACCATTAGATTCAGATTATTAGGATTTTGTCTAGGTATTTTTATTTTTTGTTTTTAATTTTCTGCTAGTTTCGTTTGTCTTTCTGTTTTGTGTTTCAGGTACATGCGAAATCGCAATACCAGAAGCAACAAGGACAAGGAACTTGTGGGATACAATCTTCAGGAGCTAGCATGTTTGGAACGTGATAACAAGAGAGAAGTCACAGAAGCGAAGATGGCTGCTCAAGGACATGTCATATTGACTCCGGGAGAAGATGGAGTTCTCCGTGATCCGGCAGGTCTCAGATATAACGCCGAAGGGCAGAGGATCAATGACGATGGAACTACAATCGTCGAGGAAGTTATCGAGCAGCCTGTGGACAACGCAGAAGCTGGTGTCGATCGACGCCCAGCTGGTGTCGCTCGACACCCTAATGAACTACAGATCGCTCGACGCGATGAACAGATCGCTCAACAAGGAGAAGAAGCTGGTGTCGCTCGACACCAGCCTAGTGTCGCTCGACACCCTGTCCAGGACAGACCAAGAACACTTGCTGATTTCAATCGTCCGAACCAATTCTATGCGAATCGAGCTACGATTCGTCTTCCTGCCTTCTAGAGGAACGACTTCGAGGTGAAGCCAGCCTACTTTAGCCTCGTAGCTCAACATCCCTTCCATGGCCTTCCACATGAGCATCCGATGGACCACATCAAAAATTTTGAAGACTTAGCTTCCAGCATCAAAGCTCAAGGAGTGTCTAGCGATTACCTCTTCTGCAAGCTATTCCCATACTCTCTTAGTGGGGATGCTTCTTACTGGCTGAAGCAGCTTGAGCCTGGCTCGCTTACTACTTGGGAGGACATTAAGAACGCATTCCTGAACAACTTCTATGACGATGCAAAATCAGAGGACTTGAGAACAAAGATTACTATGTTTCGTCAAGGACCAACAGAAGCATTCAGGGCTGCGTGGACGCGTCTAAAGTCTTATCAGTGAGATTTTCCTCACCATGGCTTCACATATGTTCAGTTACTAGGCATCTTCTACGAAGGAGTAGACTGGAGATATCAGATGGCATTAGATGCAGCGAGTAGTGGTAACTTCAATACCAACTACCCAGAGGACGCGGTTACTCTCATCGAGAACTTGGCTTCTAGGAACAGTACAAAGAACGCTGATTTTGAGAGGAAGCAGATGAACGAGAACAAGGATAGTGGTAAGCACTTGGCTGAGATGAACGCGAAGCTGGATTCTATGAAAAGTTTCCTTATGGGAAAGAAGTCGGTCCAATTCGCTCAGGAAGTTGAGACAGCAGAAAAAGATGTGAACTACATCAATGGTTCAGGATTTCTGAAGTACGACAATCATCAAGGATATGGGTCGTCTTATCAGAAATCTCCTCAGATCTACAATAGAACATATGGTTCTTCTTCCTATCAGAAGCCGCCAGAGCAAGATAATGAAGTGAAGACAATGCTGGAACAACTCCTGGAGGGCCAACAGAAGATGACTGTGAGCTTCAATGGGAAGATGGATACAAAGTATTCTGATCTGGATGGAAAGATTTCAGCGCTAAGCACTCATGTCAAGAAGTTGGACGTTCAAGTGGCTCAGACCGCCAGTTCTATCAAGAGACAAGAGAGTCATCTGCCTGCGAAGACTGATGCTAACCCAAGGAGCACTTGCAATACCGTTCAAACTTTAAAAGAGGATTATTTCGCGGAGTTCGATGTAATTTTCGGTACTGCAGAGCAAGTGTCGATCAACACTGACCCAGAGCATCGATCGACACCACTCGGGAAGTCATCTGAGATTGTGACAACAGAGCTAGTATCGATCGACACCACCTCTGGTGTCTATCGACACCCCGTCTAGACCTGCGCAGAAATCGCGAATTCTTCGGTTCAAGCAGAGGAGAACGTCCATCAGGCCAAGATTCCTTTCCCTAGAGCTAGAAAGTCCAAGCAGGAAGTCGAAGAGGCCATGTGCAAGCGAATTATTGATAAGATCATGGTGGAGATGCCTCTAGTCGATGCGGTAAAACTTTCTCCTGCGCTTAGAAGATATGTCAAGCGGCTTGCAGCAAATGGTATTAGTCCTGAGGAAGGAGCACTGCTGACTCGAGATCTTCAAGCAATACTTTTGGTCATAGCTCCAGTCTCCAAGAAGAAGAAGAAGGAGATAGTGGTTTCTGAAGAGGTTAGCGCAATGATATAGAGTAGAGTTCCTGTGAAACTGCCTGATCCAGGAAGCTTTGTGCTCGATTGCTCGATTTCGAAGGAGAAATTTCCTCATTCACTCTGCGACTCAGGTTCTGGAATTAACTTGATGCCACTCTCCGTAGCTGCAAGACTTGGCATGACAGATTTCAAGCAGACTTGGATGTCTCTTATCCTAGCTGATCATTCCAGACAGTTCCCGTAAGGAATTCTTGAGGATGTTCCGATTCAAATCAAAGACTGCATTATTCCAACAGATTTTGTGGTATTGGAGTATGATGCTGAGTCTCATGATCCTTTGATTCTGGGAAGATCATTCTTAGCTACTGCGGGAGCAAATATTGATTGCAGAAGAGGAAAGATCAAACTTGACCTTGGTGATGTTGTCATGGAATTCGACATAGACACTACAAGGAGAAAACCCACTCTCGATGGTCAAACTTTTTCTGTGGATACTTCAGAGTATGAAGAGCTGATCAAGGAGCCTTCAGAAGATATTCCTCTTGAGATTGTCGAAGACTTAGCCGTTCCAGGAATGTCTCCAGAGATACCTCTTGAAGAAACCAGGTATGAACTTCCAGTACTTAATTCTATCTCTTCTAAATTCATTAAAGTTGAAAAAGCGGGTACGCGCTCATACAAGCAACGAGTTCCTCGAAAGCTTGGTTTTTCTTTACATGATTTTGCAGGGATTCCTAAGGAGCGTCCAAGGACTTCAAAGCCTTTCGCGAAAATGCGAATTCTCATTCCTCCAGAGCTGAAAGATAAAGGTGACATGGTGGTTACGGAACTGATCCAGAAAACGCAGAAACTCTTTCCTGGACTCATTCCATGGAAGAGTGCAGATCCTCCAGACGTCTGAATTCCTCAAAAGAGTCAAGCTAACTGACTAAAAACAAGCGCTTAATGGGAGGCAACCCATTTGTGAGTTTTAGAATTATGTTTTCTTTTTATTTTCTTTTACAATTTTATGTTTGGTGTGTTTTTGGTTTTGATTTTTAGGAGATAAAAACGTGCGAATGAACATCAGGAGCCTGTGTCGAGCGACACGATGTTCAAATCGCTCGACACTTGCAAAAATTCCTTGGTGTCGATCGACACCATTGACAGTGTCGATCGACACCCCGACCAGGTTACGTTTTTCTCTTCAAAATTTCGATTCCTTTCGTTTTCTATCTATTTATTTCACCAATCTTAGGCTTAATAACACTGGGGTCAATGTTGTTTAAGTCTGGGGGACGTAGTCGCTGACTTTTATGTTTTATTTTGGTGGTTTTGAGTCAAATTTTCAATTTTTCGGGTCGAAACTCCCCTTTTCAACTTACTTTGAACAACACTCAAGGACCATTTCCGATGCAAGTTGGCTGGTTTTACTAAGGTGGGTAACTGGAAGTGGATCGGTTTAGCGGAGCGAGTTCAGATTTCTGGAGAACGCCAAAAAGAAGTTGCAGACCCCGCCCCTAATGAACTCTAATTTCTTGTCTTGGGCGTTGGTAATCGCAGGATTTGATTCATCTTCCAACACTTGAACGCGAGGATGGACCGCTCTGAAACTTCTTCCCATATGATGATTACAACTGTTCCTAGACCAAAAGAAGCGCAAAGGACCCTGTTCTCACTAAGAACAATAGTACTAAGCGCGGTCTAGTGATTCATAGAGATGCCAAGGTATAAAAAAAAAAAAAAATCAGCGCAGAAACTTCAAAGCAACATGCCCAAGTAGCCAAGGGATGATGCGTAAACCCGTGTCTCCTTTGTGACCTCACGGTAAACATGTTGTAAGAGAAACTAAAAGTTTCTAAGTGAACCAAGGGATGATGCGTAAACACGTATCTCCTTTGTGAACTCATTAGATTCGTCCCATAAAAGTTCAACAAAGGGCAATGCATCTCTATGATAATCCTTCATTGGATTTACAGTTACGGAGGGAAGAGAGAGGGTGAAACGCAGGAAAGTGTTACAGGAAGGTAAAGAGTCTAGAACTTCCAGCGATCGATATTCCCTCGATGAGACCGCACCAAAGTAATGAAAAGGGTTTGCGACTGAAAGTCTAATTTTTTCAAAGGGATTTAGATTCAACCTGAAGGACTGCTATACTTCTAGGGAAACATCGAAGTAACACCGGATGACTTTGGAGGTATGTGGTTCCTAAAGGAGTGATAATACTGTTTTGCTTAGGGACAAGCAAAAAGCTAAGTCTGGGGGAGTTGATATATCATGGTTTTTACCCAGTTTAGAGCATGATATAAGTCCAATATATAGAATCTTTGTTGTGTTTTGCATTGGTTTTAGAGTCTTTGCAGGTTTCTACACGTTTGGAGAATAAAAGATGTTTACTGGGAGTTTTGGAGCATTACGGAAGAAGATGTCGAAAATGCAAGTGAAGAATGGATTTCAGAAGCTGGTGTTGATCGACACCCTGCGCGTACACAGAAAGCCACTTTTCGGAAATTTGCCGTTTTTGCCCAAAAATTCCAAATGTTTACTTTTGTGATCTATGACGGTTTAGAACCTGTATAAATACGTTTTCCAAGTCATTGTTTAGACCTATGCTTTATTTTATCAATTACTTAGAGATTTTCATTAATAAAAATATGTTTTCTTCTTTGATCATGTCTGAGTAATTTTCCTGTTAGGTTTAGGGATTTTCAAAGGTGTTTGATGATTTGCTAGATCTGATCTTTATTGCATAGGATTAATATCATTAGATTGTTCTTCATCTTGTCTCATGTTCATTGCTGATTTTAAATTCATGACCTGAAATCTGATCTTAGGATAATTAATAGAAACAACAGTTTGATTGATTTCCTGAACTAGACTTTGATGAGCAAAATTCCTTTTCGCAAAGAAATTTGGTTTAGGGTTTTATGAACAATTGAACCTGAACATCTCTAATATATTAAAAGAGTCATCGAAAAGTTTTCCTCTTCTTCTTCTACGAGAATATTCGTTGTTCTTTCTCTCTATCTCACCAAAATCAAGCAAAATCGATGAATCATATATTTATCGATTTTAATATCTGGGATCGGGATTGTTAGGATTTCAAAGAGGTTTTTTTGTGTTTTTGATTCTTTCTCGAATATCTGTATTGATTATTATACTTCGTTTTCCTGTGTTTGTGTGTATATTTGGGATCGGGATTGAAAGAGGTTTTTTTTTGTGTGTATATATGGGATCGGGATTGTGTAATTTCTTGATTGTTTACAATTCTTTCTCGAGTATTTGTATTGATTATTATACTTCGTTATCATATGACTCATTCTCTTAAGATTTTTATGGATGAGGAACTCATAGATATGGCTATGAAGGAAGCTTTTCCGGTACAAAGCTTAATCCTTTTCATTATTCTTTAACTGTCTTTTGGAATGTAGTAAGAAAAGTTATGAGGTTTGTTCTTAATTTCATTGCAGGAAGATAACTTTTCTCAAAATGAGCAATCTTTAAACGCTTCTCATCAGTAGGTATCTTTCTGAAACTTTTGTTCTTTAGCTTTCTGTTACTTCCATGGTGGTCAAGTTTTTGTTCACAGTCTTGATTTGTCATTTGTCTCTTCCCTGTCTGCAATTATGTCTCTTCAATTCGACTGACACTCTCAGCCACAGATGCTTGCTATAAATCCATATCATTCTTCTTTCACCTTTTTATTCCATTTTTTTGTTCTGTTCCGTACTGAATATTCATTTGTTATTGAAAGCAACAATGGACTCAGACCCAACGGGTGTTTTCCCAAGCTTTTTCAAGTGTCATCCATATTACTCTCAGACCATGGAGCGTGGCTCGATTTAGGTCTCAGCCTTGGTAACATACAACATGAGGAGAGTTACCACACATCTGGCCAAAGTGAGCTTCTTTTCTTCTTCCTTGAGTATTTCCATTTCCTTACAGCTCACTTATAGTAATAGTGATAAGTATTACATGTATGATCATTCTTCCTCGAACTCTGATTCATTTGATGCATGTATCATAATTAGTTCTCCCCCAGTGGACAAAGAGTATTTGTGCTTCATCGTTATGTAAATCTTTACTTTCACAGCAAGCAATTTTATTATCTTTACTTCTACGTGAATCAAAGTGCTAGGTCTGGGCGGGTATGGAGAAATTAGAAGTCCAGTTGTAGCAATTTTCTGCTGAGTCACGAAACTGGAAATGGAAAATGTGGTGAAGAAGAATGTTGGAGTAATGAAGGAGGCAGACGGAAATGGGGTTATGTAAAGGTCACCATGGATAGATTTGTGGTAGGTCGCAAGGTCTGTGTTCTTGATCATGGAGGCTATTCAACTCGAGGACATGTTTGGTAAGGTTTTTGATGCAAAGCTCTTTTCCTGTGTTTCCCCCATACTTAGTGCCGGTTTCTTTCGATATAAGATTATAGGTTGTTGTCATTATCATAAAGCTTTGAGAGAGAAACGGTTTACCTCTTCTTCATTCTGCAGTGAAAATCCATCAGCTGGAAGAGGAAGTAAGACGACGAAAACGAAGAGGACAGTGAAGAAGACTGAAGTGAGTTTATGTAACAAGGTTTGGTGTACTCAAACAATATGGCCTCATTTCATCTTTTAACTGATTTCATGGATATTATATGGACGTTGTCACTCACGCTTAGCATTCTTCTTTCTACAGAATGCTGATTTTAAATCAACTTATTGAGGAATTTGCAATCAATGTTTGTTCCTCTCTATTCCCTTGAAACCTATAAGTTTGTGGTTAAACTTGGTGTTGTGATCCTTTACGAAGTTGATGTCTTTTTGCAGAGACTTGCAAGGTAACAAATTGGGTGGTTAGATTCCAGATGAGATTGGGAACTGTGCTTCTCTTGCTTATGTGCTTCTATTTTTTTAAGAGTGGCAAAACTACAGTATGTTTTATTCGGAAATCGGAGTTCTTCAAGAATGTCGACATGATTGCGGCTCGGAGAAGAGAGAGGGAGTACTTTTCCAATACTACAGAGTATAGGCACCTTGCACATAAAATGGGTTCTGAGCATTTGGCAAAGATGCTGTCCAAGGTAAGTGTTTTCACGAGGATTGATGTAGTTTTCTTCACCAGTGTTTTTAGAAATTAGAATAATAACATATTCTTGAAATATGTTAGGAATGGTAAATATGAGTTACTTTATAGTAGTGAGGATCCAAAGTAAGTGTTTCCACAAAGATTGGTGCTAATTTTCTTAGGAGACGAACAAAACGAGAAAATATATATAAGTATCAAAAGAACCTACTAGGATACTAGGAATTTTGTGGCAATACTCAATTACATCATGTTTCTCTATATCTGTTGCGGTTGAAACAGAGTCTAATTGCAACATTTTTTTTTAATTGCGAGCATCTAGAACATGTGATCAAGTCGAGAATTCCAGGCATCCAGTCACTTATTAACAAAACAGTATTGGAGCTGGAATCTGAACTAAGTCGCCTTGGAAAGCCTATTGCAGCTGATGCAGGGGTAAGATTGTGTATTCTTTTGTCTCTGATTTCTATTCTTAATTACAAGATTTACTTATTGTTTTGGTGCAGGGGAAGCTGTACTCAATTATGGAGATATGTCGGCTTTTTGATCAAATATTCTAGGAGCATCTCGATGGAGTGTACGTTTTGACCACTTTTGTGCTAATGTTTAAAAATTAAACCATGAGTTGTTAACAGTGTCTGAGTTGATATTTTGACTCTTAAACCAATTTGAAAATTACAAGAAAAGAAAAAGAAAAAGAAAAGATCTGAGCCTATGGTTATTTGATTATACAGGCGTGCTGGTGGTGAAAAGGTGTACAATGGAATGAGTTGTACGGAGAAGGAGGATCAAGGAAGAAAGAATTCACTTACTTCTTATGATGAATGATTATGGTGATGGATGATGAAATGGGTACTATGTAAATGAAAAGAACATGCGGTGATGGATTATGAAATTTGGGCATGTAATAATAATATTATGGTTAATAAGAGAGGGAAAATGATGATATGCTATAATTTAGTCATATCCTTAATGTTGTTGATTTGAATATTTTGTTTAGTCATCATGAAACCAATCGTACATAATTTATATATACATATTTCGTTGGCCAAAAACTCTTATTTTACTACTTGGACTTTTGATATTTTGCTTATGTTTTATTTGACAGTACTATTAATTTATAATTATTTGAATTTATTTGACATTTGCATTCATTTTATCACACTTTTGCTTTTAGTTTAATTGGATTTTGATCAAACATATTGGTAATTGTTTAAATCTGAATTTATTTTGGTAAATAATAATTTTTAAATTTTTATTTTTATTTGAAATATTAATACGGAAAAGCCATAAAGTCATGTAACCCTGTTCGGGCTGTGCTTTGAAATATAGGCCCGAATATTTTTTGGGCCGGGTCGGGCCGGGTTTATATATATGCGGGCTTTACGGGTTTTGGTCCGAGCCAGACCGGGCTAGCCCGTTTGACATGTCTAATTACGTATAATCGGATATTAAATCTCATAATAGAAATAATTTTAGTAAAACTTTTATTTGATAAAAAGGTTATTTAAATTTTTTCATGGAACGAAATAATTTTATTAATTTTATAAAAAAATATTTTAATTTTGTTCATATATTTTTAACATTAGTTTTTTTAAAAGATTTTCGTTTTGGTTTCTTAGTATTTTAATTTATTCAAATATTTCAATAGCATTGATATGATCCTAAAATTAAAGAAATGTAAACAATAAATTGATATTCAAAGTAAAGATAATCTCATAAAATATTTAAGATCCGATTTATTATAATTTTTTTAAAAGATGCCAAGAAAACTTAATTTGTATTTAGGAGCATAAACTACTCTTTTTTTTAATGAATATATGAAAAAACAATGTTTGTCAAATCCCACATCGGATGAAATTGAATTTGGATCCAAAGAAATACAATATAAAAAAATGATGGAGAACGGTAATAGCAGGAAGTCCAATCTAATAGGCATTCAAAATTAAAATTTTACTTCGTTTAATTTGTTTATTATATTAAACCGCATAATTTAACTCAAATACTATAAATAATTTTATCAAAACTTTAATTTGATAAAAAAAGTTATTTCATTTTTTTTGATGGAACGAAAAAATCCCTATTAATTATATTAAAATACTTTAATTTTGTGGAATATATTTCAACATTAGATTTTTGTAAGATTTTTTTTTCTTTCTTTGTATTTTAATTTTATTTTATTCAATAGCATTGATAATTTATCACCAATAATCACGAGATATGTGTTTTCCATAACAACAACGAGATCTTTCATATTCAATTTTCTCATTTGTGCTCTATTTTAAATTCGGGTTGGAAATGAGATATAACGGGATGGAACGGAACGGTACGTGAATTCTCATAAAATAACCGGTATGAAAATACTAAATAAAATAAAATAATATTGCAAGTTGCAAATAGGTTTTTAACCTACTTTCTTAATTGAGTGTTCAACATTCAGAAAAACTCTCAATTGTATTCTATAAATGTTTAAAGACTAAAATAGGAATTCATAGTGAAATAAAAATAAATCAAACATAAAGTAAATCACATAAACATCTCAAATCAAAAACATAAATCCAATAATACAAATTTTCTAAGTATATATTCCTATTCTACAAAAAAAAAGAATAAAATAGTGAATTACTTTTGCAATATATGATATCGTATATATATATATATATATATATATATATATATATATATATATATATATATATATAGATCCCACAATAATATATATAAAAATATAATTTAATATGTACTTATTTATGTCAAACGGAATTTCGGGAATTCCCGTTCCCAATCAGGAACTGAAAAAATGTTCCATATAGAAAAAAAAAATATACGATACGAAAATTCGGGAACGGATTTCTACCTACAAGCTAAAACAAAAACTCTCATACGACACAATACGAAAGCTAAGTATAGTTTACAACATATAAAACGAATGTTCCCGCACAAAGTGCGGGTAAAAATCTAGTTAATGCTTATTTAGATTGTTAGGATTCGCAAAGAAATTTGGTCTTCTAGGATCTGAACATAGATAATCTCTGCAGCGAAAGCTGATTGGTTTTATATTCGTGATTCATGTTCGTGAACTGTGCTTCATAATCCTATCATTAATTGATCATCTGCATATCTGATTTACCTGAGATTTCCCTGTGCCTGACTCTCTTTTAATTGATTTTCACAACCGAATTTACTGCTTTGTTTACTTGCATTCTTTTTATTCTGCCTAGCTTAATCTGAACTTATTAAATCTATTGTATTTCACTGATTCCCTGTGGATTTCGATACCTTAAGTACTGCATTGATCTCTTTGTTTGAGAGAGTAGCTCTTAGGTTTAATTTGAGCATATCATCGTACATGCTAAGCCGATCGCCGGAGAGAGTCTGTCCATAATGGAAGATGTCGTACATGCATAACCGTTTGTCGGGGAGAGCTTGTCCATCATGGGGATAACACATGGAGAGTTGCATCAGAGGAGATGTCGTACATGGAGAGCTGCATCATGGATGCAAATGTAGAAGCTATTCACCTTAACCGCAAAAAGACAAGAGATAGATGATTATCATCATAATAGAACTAGGTCAAATATATCAAATTAGTCTAATGATGATTGTAATATCTATAATAATTTTAGACGTTTAAAAAAAAAAAAATGTTGGAGCATAAAACAAATTATTATTGGATTTGGAAGTTGCAAGGAAAAAACGGACGACGCGTTGACTATACGCTCTCTGTTCATGCATTACCCAGTTTCTAATAAATTTTCGTCCTTTTACATAATTTATTTGCAAATAAATCATAACTTATTATGAAAAGAAATTGCGTAAAGCCCAAAGTATCTTAGGCCTAAAATGAAACCCAAACGTACATTTTATGTTTTTTTTTCATTCCCAAAGTAACGTTTAGAACTTTTTTGTTGTCGTCAATAGTCTAGAACCGGTCCATTTATCCACACAAGAGAGAACATACTCGAGCAAGAGAGATTATGATCGAACTCTGGATGCACGAAACGCTCTACTAAATTGTATAACACCACACGTTAACTTTATAATTCCGAATTATAAAAATTTATATATATGTTGAAAAAAGGTTGGCTCTTTTCAGATGAAATGAAAATAGAATTCATATATTGTGAAAACGAGATTCCACACTAAGAATTTATATGTGAATTAGGGAAAGAAACTTTAGTCCTAAGAAATGTTTATAGATCTAACTAAGATCGAGACCAAAATAACGGAAAATAGATTTATATTGATAATAGATCAATTATACAAAGAACTTTAGCTGAAACAAGTGTCTGATGAGCTAAAGTGTGATCGAGTGTTTACGTATGAAAAAAGTTAGTCATTTCGGCCCTAAAGCTAGCTATTTATACTTCTCCGAGCTGAATGGTTCAGCTCCGCGAATCCCTCCTCGTCGTTGGAGATCTCGGGCACGCTGATGCGTCCTCCGGAAATATCGGGATCTCTCCAGCAACCATTGAGCGGCGCTGACTTGGTCATGCTAAGTTGCTCGGTCAGCAGATCTTCTGCCTCAGCGGTCAACGGATCGCTCAATCGGGTTCAGCGATGCCGAAGGGCACGATAGTCTTACTAACGTCAGCGCGGTTCTAGGCCTTAAGCCCAATATCGAATATAATCGAGTGATTATACTTTACGCTTAGTGGGCCGGATTTCTAATGGTGAAATCCAGCTCCAACATATATTGTAACAGGAGGAAAGTTTTCCGTTACTTAGCCAAAAATATGGGGAAGCAATTGTGTGAGTGGCGGTGGACAAATTAGAATTGAGAATGTCTAATTGAATAACACAAAATTGATTAAAATCAAGAGACCCTTTTAACTAGTAAAGGGGACCATGCAAAATAGAAATACATTTTCTTGCATCAAAACGACATTGATTCGTTTGGCTTTAATCCATTGCGGTAAATCCCCCAAAACTATGGTATTCCTATAGCAATTTTCAGGAAAGGTTCTGACTTAATGCATGTGAAGCGAATGCGTTAAGTATCCTTATTTATTAGTAAATGAAATGGCATCAACCGTGAATTTTGATACGGCCGCCGACGTTTCCGATCTACACCCATCATGCTTCAATCACAATTCTACTGCCGCCGCTGGACGATTCCGCTTCTGGTTCCGCTTCCAAAGCAAGTATCGCATCACCACTGGGGATTTTATGCTTTCTAGGGAGAGAGAGAGAGAGAGAGAGAGAGAGAGAGAGAGAGAGAGAGAGAGAGAGAGAGAGAGAGAGAGAGAGAGAGAGAGAGAGAGAGAGAGAGAGAGAGAGAGAGAGAGAGAGAGAGAGAGAGAGAGAGAGAGAGAGTGGTTTTTGGTAAAAAAAAAGAGAATCACTTAGAGATTGACATGTAGGGGTTGTTGAAGAGGTTCTTAGAGCATGTACAATGGTGACACTGTCGTGAGTGTCTAAAAACTTTTTATAATTAAATATATTAAATTCTAAAAAGTTTTTAGACACTCACGACAGTGTCACCATTGTACATGCTCTTAGGGTTCCTGTTCCCGTTTTAAACATTTTCAATTAAAAAATATGTTTTTCATTTATTTTTCTCCTAAAAATAGTTTAGAACATTTCTTAAAAAAAATATAAATGGAGATGCTCTAAATACTAGATAAATTCCAAGGGAATTCATCAAAATAATGTTTCCAATAAAAATTCCTTGTTCTTGCATATTTATATTGATTTTCTGTCAATAAATCTTTTTTTTTGGGTCAAATGTCAATAAATCTTTAGTAAACTAAATTATGTTATCAATACTTATCAAAAGGGATCTGGTCAGGAAGTTAATTATAGCAAATCAGCAGTGTCTTTCAGTAAGGGGACTCCATTCAATATACAACAAATGATCATAAAGATGACGGGTATAGCAAAGGTGGGAGGATTTGGGAAGTATTTGGGACTGCCAGAGCATATAGGGAGAAAGAGGAAAGAGGTGTTTAATTACATACGTCAGAGAGTTCAAGGAAAAATGGATGCTTGGTACAATCGTTTTCTCTCCCAGGCAGGTAAGGAAGTATTGCTCAAATCAGTTGTAACAGCTCTTCCCACATACACAATGCCATGCTTTATGTTACCTAAAGGTTTAATACAGGAGATTACTGCTTTGATGAGAAATTTCCGGTGGTCATCAACTAAAGATAGGTACAAAATTCTGTGGATAGCATGGGAAAAAATCACTGCTAGAAAGAAAGATGGGGGTATTGGAATTAGAGACCTGGAGGATTTCAACATTGCATTATTAGCAAAGCAGGCTTGGAGACTTATGAGCTCGCCCTCATCACTGGTATCCAGAGTTTTTAAGGCTAAATATTATAGAAATGGTACTTTTCTGGCTGCGAGATGTTATTCTACATCAAGCTATGCTTGGAGGAGTATTATTAAGGAACAAGATCTCCTCAGAAGAGGCACAAGATGGCTGGTGGGCAATGGCAATTCTATCAATGTGTGGGAGGATAACTGGATTCCGAGTGTGACTCATACGCCTGCCTAAGGACCTGGTTCGGTTCTTAATCCTAGTCTTTTGGTCAAGGATATGTTTATTAAAGGTACTGGGCAATGGGATAATCGTAAGTTGGAGGAGATGATTTCCCCCCAAGATATTGATAAGATAAAGCAGTTGCGTCCTAGTATAACGGGAGAGAGGGACATCCTAATATGGAGTTATACTAGGGATGGAACATATTATGTCAAAACAGGGTATCAAGTGCAGAAAGAGGTGCAGATAAACCAGGACACAATGAATACCGAGACTACTATGGTACAAGGCAAAGTAAAAGAAGTAGCAAAACAAATCTGGAACTTGGATATTCCTCCAAAACTTAAAATATTTTGGTGGAGGATAGCTCATAAGGGAATAGCTGTGGCTAAAGCTTTGATTAGGAGAAATGTGAGAGTGGATCCTTTGTGTCTGGTTTGTGGAGATCATGAGGAAACGGTGAACCATATGTTATTCCAATGCAGGGTAGCTAATGAGATATGGGAGTTATCTCCCTTATCAATTTCAAGCTTGGAAGTTAGAAGACGAAATTCATTAATGCAGAATCTCAAGGGGATCCTTCATCAAGCTAAGCAAGGAGAGATGATGCATATGTTCATCGGATGGCAGATTTGGAAGATGAGGAATAGCTTGATTTTCAACAATAAGAGAGAACATATTGTTCATGTTGTTCACAGGGCTTTAATGGATAGACATCGGTGGAAGGAAGCTCGAGAGGAACCGGTAGAGGATGTCCAATGTACTGTTTCAGGGACTGAAGCTCAGGTTGTAGATATGAATCATATCTTAAGTCGGAATTTGCCTTACTATTGTACAGTGGATGCGTCATGGGGAGCTGCTAATCAAAAAGTGGGTATAGGATGGTCCTTATATAGAGGGGAAGGCATCCAAATTATCCGTGGAAGTGCAGCTATTGAGCCAACCACAACAGTGTTGCAGACTGAGGCAGAGGCTCTTCTACAGGCTGTGCAATCGTTGCAAGCCCTTGGATATACAAATATCATCTTCGTGGGTGATAACAAGGAGCTATATGAAGCTATAAGGAGGGGAGGTAATGCTTCTATAGCTATCATGGTACAAGATATTAGAAACCTAGCTAGGAGAAATGGATATGATTTTGTATGGGAAAAAGAGGCTTGGTTTTTTGTGCAGATCGTCTGGCTAAGGATGCTAGATTGTGTAATAAGCCTTATACTATATCATGGGCAGTGTAATATGTACGCTTCTATGGTTCTATGAATAAAAATATGGAGATGACCAAAAAAAAAAACTAAATTATGTTATAACTCGTTCCTGTCAAAAAAAAAAGTGCAATACCAATAACTCCAGGAGATACTAGAATTTGCTCGCGCTACACGCGAGTGTCTCTTTTACAATTTTAATATATTTGAAGACAAATATTTTGATTTATCTATACTGCATAAAATATTATATTTAAAAATAAATAATATACATTTCTTTGTCTCTTATTCTTTCGGCTACCAGTTTCTAAATTTTAAGATGAGTCTCTATTTTTACATGTAGATCTAGTTCTTCAGAAGTGGCTTTTTCTGCCGTCTCTCTAGGTGTCTCCGGCCTCTCGTCTCTCCTGTGTTACACTTACAAACGGTGATTGAAGATTAGTTTGAATAATCGATTTACTTAAAGCTCAGTGGTAGATCCATTTGTTCTGACTCTATTTTGATGTGACTTTGGTGTTTCACTACCTTGGTTGCTCTCGGATGTGTTTGGCTATGTCAAAAGTTTTGCTCTCTACGTGTTATCTCCTCCCCGGTCTCTGGTTTTACGTATTGTATAATTTAGTCTTTCAGACCAATTTCCGGGTGTACTCTGGTCTTTGGTGCTTCGTCTTACCTTGCAGGTTTCTTAATAGCTCATCGCTTTGTCTCTATCCAGAACCGAGTATGAAGCGGTTCCTGTTAAGGGTCTCTGTATAGTTGGTTTAGGGATCGTTTGCTCCATGATTAGGGGCGGGCAAAATATCCGAAACCGAAATACCGAACCCAAACCCGATCAAAATTACCCGAACCAAACCCGAACCGATCTTCTAAAATATCCGAACGGATCTTCCATACTTAAAACCGAAAACCCGAAACCGAACCCGAACCGAACCGATAACCGAACGGATACCCAAAATATACAAAACATGAACAAACCAAAATATATTTAGAGTTAATGTCGGATATGTAATTGTAGTTTATATAAATTTTTATTGTTTTTTACTACTTTTTTATCAATTCGAATATTGTGTATACATTTCAATAAAAATAACCAATTTATGTTATTATTTGAACTATTACAATAAAAAATTGTTTTTTTCTTTAGGATATTTTTGGATAAATCGAATAACAAATAACCAAAATTGATCCAAATTAAAAAGAAAATAAGGTAATTATAAATTTATCGAGTAGTTTTTGAATATTTTCGACAACTTTTAGTATTATGGATAATCTAAACTTGATCCGAACCGAACCGAACCTAACCCGAAGTTTTCTAATTCCCGAATGGGTATTATATCTCTAAATCCGAATACCCGAAAATCCGAAATATACACGATCCGAACCCGAACGGATAGCCGTTATTTTATTTTAAGATATTATTTTCTTATGGCTTTTGCTTAGTAACGTTAATAAAACACAACTATTAGTAGAATAAAAAATTTAATTACTTAATTAAAAATAAAAATTACATTTGTAAAGTTTTGAAATTTTTAATGACTTTAAAATATAATGTTGTATGGTTTCAAGATATATTGCAGTATTGCACTTACATCACATGTTGTATACTATATTTACTTGATAGTTAAGATTTTTTTCCCTCATCCTCCTAATCTTTTATAGTTACACTTAAATTTTCTTTTTAGGTTAAAAATAAAATCATAAATCAGATTATCTTGTGTGTAATTAGAATAATTTCTTATTTTCTTATTTTCATTTTGTGTACGTATAACTGAAATAGTTATCTTAAATATACCTAAATTTAATTTATTTTCTTTTTATTTGATGTAATTGCAATAATTTCTTATTCTCTGATTTTTACTTTATGTAATTATGAACTTATATTTAGTTTTATGAATTTAGTAATAGATCAATTTGTTTGTTTAATTTTAGGACTTATTCGATGGTTTATAACATGTATTAAAATTTGTTATTATTTTAGTGAACTATATTTGTATAAGTTTTAAGGTTTAAAGTTTAATTTAAAATATTGAAAATGACTTTTGATATTCTTTTCATAATGATATAACCAATTATACCTAAATTTAATTTATTTTCTCTTTATTTGATGTAGTTGCAATAATTTTTTATTCTCTTATTTTCATTTTATGTTCATATGAACTTATGTTTGTCTTTATGAATTTAGTTATGGATCAATTTGTTTGTTTACTTTTAGGACTTATTTGATAACTTATTATAACATGTATTAAACTTGTTATTATTTTAGTGAACTATATTTATATAAGTTTTGAGGTTTGAAGTTTAATTTAAAATAAGAAAAATGACTTTTGAAATTCTTTTCATAATGATATAACCAAATATATTAATTGTGAAACTATAAAAAAATAATTGAAAACATAATTAAATATATATGTGGATGATGAGGTGGATGCACGAGAAGAAAGCAAATCTAACTTTATATATATAGATTATTTTTAAGGACGTAGTGCCTATAGTTGCCTAATTAAAAACATAAAAAAATTTTGGGAAAATTTGAAGAATGCCACATTTGAATTACTTTCTCTCAAGAATGCCATCCTGGAAAACACTAAAGACAAAAATACCCCTCTCACAAAGACGCGTTTATCTCATTTCTCTCTTCTCTCTCTCTTGGCGAAAACCTAGATCTAGAGCTGGCCGAGTTAGCAGCCGGAGATTCAAGCGGCGGTGGTGGTGGTTGCGTAGCGATTAAGAGTAAAGTGGAAAGACCTTGGTCTACGGAGGAAGACGCGCTTCTTACGAAGCTTGTTACTAAGTTAGGTCCTAGGAATTGGAGCTTGATCGCTCGTGGAATCCCAGGTCGTTCTGGGAAATCGTGTCGATTAAGATGGTGTAATCAGCCTCATACGAAATCCTTTCTCCGGTAAAGTTACCAGAAACCCTCGATTTCGGTTTAGATTCTCTGGGTTTTGATTTTGTTATGAGGATTTCGTTTTTTTTTCAATTTGGGTTAGATTTGTAGTGTTTTGGAGTGATTATTGATCTTCGATTGTTTTATTTGTTGAATTGAATTCGAATTGGGTTTTCAATACTGGATTTGGTAATCTTTTGTGATTTAGGAATGTGTAAAATTCTGATTCCACTGTTTTAGAGATTGTGAAGTGAAATGAGAATTATGTTTGGATGAGAAGTATTGCTATTTTGATGAAATTCAGTGAAAATATTGATTACTAGTAAGATTAGTCATGTAAAAGTATAATAATGAAATTGAGTTTTGAGGATTATGTCATTGTTTCATTGCCATGAAATTGTTAAGTCAGAACTTGAACGTGGACAAGTCAGCTCTTGGGATATTAATGGTTGTTCCTTAAATCTTTTTCTTTCTAGTAATATATAACACACAGCATTGTGGACACCGGAGAAGCTAACATTGTTGCTGAAATTGCAGAACCTTGGTTTAATTGATGAGTCAAAGATTTCTGGTTCTTTACCTTGGAGACGCCCTGCAAATGTTTTCCGTACTAAGGAAGATGTTCGCCCCATATTCTGGTAAACTACATTTTGTTCTCTTGCTCTGGTTTTGCGTCGCCAATCACTGCAGATTTTAAAATCCAGAGCATAATATTCCTTTGCTTGCTTTTGAATCTTTTCAGGGCAAACCGTCCAAACTTTCAGGTTTGATGGATTGATTTTGTTTCAGTGGGCCAAAAGCTGCGTGTATAGGTTGTGCTGGCTTTGCGGCTTTCTCAGTAGCCATTAAGAAGTTCTTCGATAGCCGTACGTAAACAATTAAGATATCTAATAGACGCTATTGCGGGGTGGGTTTTTTTAGCTGCTTCCTTCCTGTAATACAGTTCATCACATGGGCTCAGGGAGACCAAAACAAGAATTTCACTTTAAAACATATAAGAAAGTGAGGCCTGTTTTGATTGAATATTTTTCACTTGTTGTCATTGTTTCAGATAAAGAAAGATCTTGTTCTTACATAAAGCTTTAATTTTCAGAGTTTTAAGTTCCTTCCTCCCTTGTACATGTTAAAGTTCACGTTTCGTAATCAAATCTTTGGGTCCTTAATACAGTACTTAAGCTTGAAATAGGGTTACAATTAGGTACGTAAACAAATACACTTGTTTTATAGAGAAACAAATGGTGGGCTATGACAAAAAATATCCCTTATAATCAACTTTAAAACATTGTCATACACTTTAAAAATTCTTATAATTACCTTTAAACCTCCTTAAAAGCAACTTTAAAACCTAATCATATACTTTAAAATCCTTATAATTACCTTTAAAAATCATTAATAAACCATATAATCAACTTTAATAAGCCTTATAATTTGTTTTAAACAACATTATAACCTTATCATCTGTTTTAAAAAACCTTATAACTTGTTTAAAGTTTTGTTTTTCGTGAAAGATAAACACCAGAATTTTGAAAATAACCATTGTTTAAAAATTTATAATTTGTTTTAAAAAATCATATAATTTACTTTAAAAAACCTTATAATCAGGTTTAAACAACTTTATAATATGTTTTAAAAAACCTTATAATTTACTTTAAAAACCTTATAATCTCCTTTAAAAACTTATAATCTATTTTAAAAAATCTTGTAATCTATTCTAAAATAACAATTGTTTAAAACCTTATAATTTGCTTTTAAAAACCATATAATTTATTTTAAAAATTTATAATTCATTTTTAGAAAACCTTATAATCTGCTTTAAACAACTTTATAAATTGTTTTTCAAACGTTATAATTCTATTTAAAAAACCTCATAATCTTATTTAAAATAAACCTTATAATCTATTTAAGAAAACCTTATAATTTATTTTAAAAATTTTATAATTCATTTTTAGAAAACCTTATAATCTGCTTTAAACAACTTTATAAATTGTTTTTCAAACGTTATAATTCTATTTAAAAAACCTCATAATCTTATTTAAAATAATCCTTATAATCTATTTTAAAAAAATTTATAATCTTCTTTAAAAAACTTTCTATTCCATTTTAAAAATAACACCATAAATTTCAAAATAACAGTTCTTTAAAATCTTATAATCTTCTTTAAAAAACCATATAATCTTCTTAAAAAAAAATTGATGTTTTTAAAAACAAATTATAAGGTTTAGTAAAGTTGATTATAAAGTTTTTTAAAAGTTTTAAAAGGTAATTATACGGTTTTTAAAGTTGATTATAAGGTTTTTAAAAATAATTATAAAATTTTTGTAAAATAGATGATAATGTTTCAAAAATAACACCATCAATTTGAAAAATAGTAGTTGGATAACCTTATAATATGTTTCAAAAAACCTTATAATCTGTTTTAAAATTTTTATAATCTATTTTTTAAAAACCTTTAGTAAACCTTATAATCAACTTTAAAACATTGTCATCAACTTTAAAAATTCTTATAATAACCTTTCAAACCCTTATAATCAACTTTAAAACTTTATCATATACTTTAAAATCCTTATAATTACCTTTAAAAACAACTTTATAATATGTTTTAAAAAACCTTATAATATACTTTAAAAAAACTTTATACCAGCACAACATGTATCGATCACATTAGTTTCAAGTCTTGTAGTATCACTAATAGATCAAGTAAAAACAACTCAAATATATAGGAGCTTTTTGTCTTGTGGATGTCTCAAAAGCATATTAAAAAACTCAGTATTATTAGTTAGTAATAACAATCCCAACAAACGCAACGATAGAATCGGATTACACTCTCCCTTAACACCAAAAAAAAGAAGATAAGGGGAGCCACACTATGATCCTCATCACTCAAAATACCCTTAATATCACTCGATCTGCATCGACTTGTAAGTCTTTGTCGCACGAGCAATCTCGAATTTCGATTTGAAATCAACATCGATTAAGAATCTTTCTTCTTTGAAAATCACATCCACATACTCATACTCCCCTGTTTCATTTCACAAATAGCCAATGTATTGTCAAGCTTCACACCAAGAAGCTAAGAAACTTGACAGAAAGAGTATGGATTATACCTGCAGGACAAGAAGGTGATTTCTCCCAACGAGATTTGTAACATCCCAAAACCAAAATTCTGATTTTGGTAAGGGGGTGTCGATCGACACCAGCTGTGGGTGTCGATCGACACCAAGTTCTGCGGTTTAGTCGGTTTTAAAATTAATCGCTCGGATTGCATCGCGGTTAAGGGAAACCCTAGGGCTTTTATATAAATACGTTTAGCCGTATTTGTGGCCGTATGTTGGGAGGAGAAAAAGGAGAGAATCTTAGTTGAGAGAGAATTCGATCGTTCTTGAGGATTGTTGCAAAGAAATCCTCGAGAGATCGTTCATTCGAGTTTTAAGGCCGTAGGGATCATCGATCTTCGTGATTTTGTGAGGGAATCGCTCAGATCGTTCTGTAGCAGTCGATAGAGGCTCTGTTCGTCGTTAGTTCGTGGTCAATTCGTTTCCTTTCCTTCGTTTAAAGCTAAGGTGAGTGCGTGATCACGATTACGGGATTAGTTTGTTAGGGTATTGAATGATTGAATTGTGATGAATATGAATGTTATTTCTGTGATTTCCGTGTGATATTGTGTGGCTTTGTCGTGATCAGTCTCGTACGATGAAACGGGATCGAGTTTCGTGAGGATTTCGACTCGATCTAGGTTTCTGCGATCGACACCACTCTTTTCGATCGCGAGGGTTCGGTTTTGGTATTGGAGTGTCGACCGACACCACTTGTTAAACTATGAAAATTTGCATATCTGTTGATCGTTGCATATCTGTTGAATGTTGGTTGTCGCGCAGTAATTGACATGCTATTTTGCCTATTATGTAATCGGTAGGAGGGATGACCGCTTCACTGAATATTTATGATAATACTCACGCAACTCTGTTTTTCCCTTTTGAGTTGCAGGTAAAGAAAAAGTTTAAGATCGTGGAATCATGGCTGGGACGAGTAGATGATTAGGATCTCTAGTTTGTTGTGGTTGTGTTTAGAACCTGTTTAGGTCGCTAGGAATTGTTAGAAATGCTTTTGGATATTTTGGATCGGGATAAATGTTAAATCATGTTTATTGGTGTATTAAATTGTTTATTTATTTTATGAAAATTAATTGGTCGTTCTGTTGGTTTGATCGGGTTGTTGGTTTCCGCGGTAGCATTGTTAGATAAAAAAAAAAAAGTTTGGGTGTTTCATTTTGGTATCAGAGCCCTTACGGTTCTAGGGCTAGCAGTAATTGGATGAACTGAGACTATGTGTTTAATTGATTATGTGTGCTTAGTCGGTTGTAGAGTCTTAGATCATCCTCTCCGAGCCTTCAAAGAGATTCCATGGTATGTGATTGTTTGACGTTTATTCTGTAAATTCTAGTAGCTTAGAATGTGCGTTCGGTAAGTGTAGTGTGCGATGGCTAGAGTTCCGAAAGGTCGTGGTGGCAGAGTTAGTGGTCGTGGAGGCCGGGGTCGTGGTCGGGAGCGTGTTAGTTCGTCTTTCGAGTGGGTGGCTCAGTATGAGACGCCAGAGAAGGTGGCTATTTTGCAGGCGGTTCATGAGGGATCAGTGGGCAGCGTCTGTGGGGCGGTTGATGCTGCTGGTATCGGTAGGGGTGCTAGAGCGGTTGGTGTTGCAGGAAACCCAGGTGTGGGTATTGCTGCAGGTAGAGCCCAGGATCCAGATGACCGCTTGGCGAAGATGTGAGCCTTGATTTTGGAGCTGTTGTCGAATGCGTTTCTGGTGCAGGCTCCGGTAGTGACTCCAGTGGCAGAGGAAACTCCAGATTTTTTTGAGATGCTAGATAAAATGCAGGGCTTGGGGCCCACGTCCTTCTCGGGTGGAGGGAGACCTATGAGAGCCAACGAGTGGAGGTTGAGGACGAATCGAAGGTTTCGTTCTATCCGATGTCCGGATGAGTACCGTGTGGATCTGGCGGTAGAATTTTTGGATGGAGATGCTTATCTCTGGTGGACTGGCGTCAAGGCCAAGAGGAGACGGAATGTGTGGGCTTAGGGAGAATTTTTGGGTGAGTTTAATAGCAGGTACTTCCCTCATGAGGTAGTGGATCAGTTAGAGATACAGTTCAGGGAGCTAATTCAGGGAGACCGGTCGGTTCGTGAGTATTATGCAGAGTTCAGCAGGCTAGTGGTATTTGCGATTAGCGGCATCGATGATGAGCGAGCTCAGATGGGTAAGTTTGTAGGAGGACTTAGGCTTGAGCTGAGGAAGGCATGGAGAGGCTCCAAGTTCGCATCGAGAGCGGAGCTGGTGGAGGCAGTTGCAGTGCTTGAAAAGGACCTAGAAGAGCAGGTCTAGGTTTGAGCAATTGTTCTTCCTCTTGGGTTTCGTTTCCAGTTTCAGTTTTTGAGCTTTGCGTTGTTGTTTTTGGTTTTCTGTATTTTCGTTAGTGTTGAAACGATAAACATTTTTGAAAATTTATAAAATGGTGTTCCCTATTTATTTTCATATGAGTTATAAGGCGTGTGGTTCTTAGATGGGTTTTATATGTGTGGACCAGTGTTGGTCGTTTCTTCGAGGATATTCTAGGCTGGGAATATCGAGATTATACCACATGAGGCGGCTCTAATCAGAGGAGAGGTGTGTTCTCCTGTATACTTATTGGAAAGTGAGTTCCCAAAAAAAGTAGCGAGGGATGTGAGATCTCTTGCGCGGAGGTGAGTTCCCCAGATACCGTTGGCTCGAGGGATGCGTCCTGAGAGTGTGAGCGGTATGTTTTCTTGTGTGGATTAGACGGAGCCTCTGAGATCGGAGGGGGATCTTGTGTGGTATTGGCAAAGTCAGGTCAGGATTTTAGTTCATGTTTGGCGAATTATAAGGATTGGGTGAGGATCTTGAGTAGTGTTGACTGGATAGGTCAAGTGTATGGTCTGTAATAGACGGTTCGGGAGGCTCGAGTTATGAGCCGAAGTATCGCTGGTCAGTTTAGGCCTTGGATGGAGTTCTGGTAACAGATGTAGCATTTGTGAAATCCAAATCGGGACTGATGGGTGGTTGTACATGTTTTTGTTTGATTGTTGTATGATCGACCGCCAGACCTAGTTTGGATGAAGAATGTTGCGTAGTCGGGACTGACGGGTGGTTGTACATGTTCTTGTTTGATTGTTGTACGATCGACCGCCAGACCCAGTTGGATAAAAAATGTTGCATAGAAGGTTCAAGGCAAATCTAGACAAGTAATGGGTATTTCGAGTTGTGGTTATGCCTTTCGGCTTGACAAATGCGCCTGCGATATGCGCAGGATTATTACGACGTGATCAAAGAATTTTAGGAAGTGTTTGTTTCATACTCAGCGTTTATATCTTGGATTATTGGAGGAATCCTGAGGAGCATGAAGTTTTTTGCGTTTGGTTCTGGAGAGGCTCGGGAACAGAAGAAGTATGCGGAATCGAACAAGTGCGGTTAGGAGGAGCGCCGATTTTTGGTTGTAGGAAGGCAGAGTAAAGCATCTGAAGGTCTAAGGTTCATCGCAATGGATGACAAAACAGTACTTTGAGGAGTTCTTGGTCTCTCGCGTTATGATCACATCCAGACAAGGGGAATTATCAGAAGGTTGGCGTAGGTTGCGTATCGTTATACGTTTAGGAGTACATAGAATGTTGGTGTGGCCCAGGAGAAGAATTCGAGTCGGGAGTTGTTTTGAGGCAGTCGGTTCAGTTTTTCAAGTTTCTCCGAATAGGACATTTAGGTGTATATGCGAGTGTATCGGTTGATGGATGGTTACGCTGAGGCATCTGGAGTGGTTTTGAACCCTTGTTGGGCAATCCAATTTTTTGTTTTTCAGTGCTCGGTATTTATTGTTCTAGGGAATGCGGTCCCGAATAACTCATGTGTTTTGAGGAGATGTGAGCTCTCCGGTATGTTGATTGGGATGTGTGTTACCCAGATACCGTTGACTCGAAGGATGCGTCTCGAGAGTGCGAACGGTATGTTTTCCTAATGGGCCACAGGATGCGTCCTATGGGTGTCAGGTGTATACTGAGTTAAGAGCACTAGATACCCGGGTCGTGCGTTGGTGCTTTAATTGGTGAGGCGCTTCGGATGTGAGCGGGGCCATGGAGGATGGTCGGTTTGTTAGCTAAGTGTTCAATAGGAGTAGAGTTGTTTTGCTAGATTAGGTTATTGCTTGTTATTATCAAGGAAATTATTCCTAGTTTTTAGGTGCTTGTTCACGTATGTGTTGATTACTTTAAGGAAACATTTTTCCTATATAGAGCCAAATCTTGATGGAGACGTCCTGAGAGTGGAGTGATATCGGCATCGTTACCTCAAAGGAGACGTCCTGAGAGTGTGATGATGACGGTAAGTATGAGTAATCAATATCTGACCGTGGCATAAACATGAGACGGAATACAGACCTCGATGATTTTTCTTGTGCGTTCGGTTCCAACGAACGGGATATTGGATGTAGTGTCTTGGTTGTGCATGTTCTTGTTTGATTGTTGCACAATGAATCGATCCAATTCTGGGTCTACAGCTGGTTGTACATGTTCATGTTTGATTGTTGTACGATCAATTGGACAGACCTAGTCAGGATTAGGAAACGTTGCATTATGGTATTCAGGGCTAGGAGCCTTGTGCGTTTATGCTGTTTAGATTTAGGTCCCTTATTGATGATATGTGTAGACGTTGTGGAATTTATTACGGATAACTCATTATCTGGAGATGGTGGCTTTCCAGAGTATGTATCGAGGACGGTGGTTTCCTGTATACATACTGAGAGACGGTGGTTCTCTCCAGGAGACGGTGGTTTTCCAGTGTACTTATATTGGGACGGTGGTTTCCTTTATAGTACTGAGAGTCTATATTGGGCAGTGGTTTCTTCTATAGTGCTGAGAGGCAGTAGTTCTCTCGGAGGGACGATGTTCCCTTAGGGTGTGTGTGTGTGGATGAGTTAAAACGTAATAAATATCTGAAAACGTGTGTAGAGCGTGGTTTTAGTTGTGGACTTTTGAGATTATGTGAGAATCTTTAATGGTATGGGCCGGTGCAGCCAGAGTGTGGAGTCTTGTGTCTTGGGATTCGAGGTCGAATCTAGTTTAGTGGGGGAGAATTGTAACATCCCTTACCAAATTCTGATTTTGGGGTGTCGATCGACACCAGCTGTGGGTGTCGATCGACACCAAGTTATGCGGTTTAGTCGGTTTTAAAATTAATCGCTCGGTTTGCATCGCGGTTAAGGGAAACCCTAGGGCTTTTGTATAAATACGTTTAGCCGTATTTGTGGCCGTATTTTGGGAGGAGAAAAAGGAGAGAATCTTAGTTGAGAGAGAATTCGATCGTTTTTGAGGATTGTTGCAAAGAAATCCCCGAGACATCGTTCATTCGAGTTTTAGGGTCGTAGGGATCATCGTTCTTCGTGATTTTGTGAGGGAATCGCTCAGATCGTTCTGTAGCAGTCGATAGAGGCTCTGTTCGTCGTTAGTTCGTGGTCAATTCGTTTCCTTTCCTTCGTTTAAAGCTAAGGTGAGTGCGTGATCGCGATTACAAGATTAGTTTGTTAGGGTATTGAATGATTGAATTGTGATGAATATGAGTGTTATTTCTGTGATTTCCGTGTGATATTGTGTGGTTTTGTCGTGATCAGTCTCGTACGATGAAACGGGATCGAGTCTCGTGAGGATTTCGACTCGATCTAGGTTTCTGCGATCGACACCACTCTTTTCGATCGCGAGGGTTCGGTTTTGGTATTGGAGTGTCGACCGACACCACTTGTTAAACTATGAAAATTTGCATATTTGTTGATCGTTGCATATCTGTTGAATGTTGGTTGTCGCGCAGTAATTGACATGCTATTTTCCCTACTATGTAATCGGTAGGCGGGATGACCGCTTCACTGAGTATTTATGATAATACTAACTCAACTCTGTTTTTTCCTTTTGAGTTGCAGGTAAAGAAAAAGTTTAAAATCGTGGAATCATGGCTGGGACGAGAGGATGATTAGGATCTCTAGTTTGTTGTGGTTGTGTTTAGAACCTGTTTTGGTCGTTAGGAATTGTTAGAAATGCTTTTGGATATTTTGGATTGGAATAAATGTTAAATCATGTTTATTGATGTATTGAATTGGTTATTTATTTTATGAAAATTAATTGGTCGTTCTGTTGGTTTAATCGGGTTGTTGGTTTCGCAGTAGCATTGTTAGATAAAAAAAATAAAAAAAAATTTGGGTGTTTCAAGATTTGCATAGACCAGCAACATAACCTAAGCTCACTAATCCATTAACCACATTTTTCAAGCATAGTTCTTCTTTACGCTTACTTGTTTCCACAATCGTAAACAAATAAACATTGATTTTCTCTGGGACGATTTTCGGTTTAGTGTCGTTTGCCGCCGATTACAATCGCCGTTAGAAAAAGATTGAGAGAGAAGGAGATGGGAAAATTGACCGCCATTGACGCCGAGGAAGACGGCGAGATTGACGGTGTTGGTGGTGACGACGAAATCCACAAAGCGAAATTGTTTCAACAGAATAATTAGGATAATTAAATTAAAGGGTATTTTAGGAATACTATATAAGAAGAGTGGCATAGCTTGCAAGATAATTTTAAACAACTTTATAATGTTTTAAAAAATCTTATAATCTATTTAAAAAAACTTTATAATATGCTTTAAAAACCTTATAATCTATTTTAAAAAACTTATAATCTGCGTTTAAAAAATCTTCTAATTTGTTCTAAAAATAACAATTATTTAAAACTTTATAATCTTTTTTACACAACTTTATAATCTATTTTAAAAACTTTGTAATCTATTTTAAAAAACTTTATAATCTTCTTTAAACTACATTTTAAATTGTTTTTCAAACTTTATAATTCTAGTTAAAAAACATCATAATCTTGTTTAAAAAATCCATGAACCTGCTTCTTCTGGATCACACTGCACATAGAAGAACATATAAACACTTATCAGACTACATAATCATTATGGCTAGTAAAACCTCAAATTTGGAATCTTCTATAAGAACCTGAACTTAAGTAGTGAGTTTTCATCATCTTAATCATATAGATTAGTAGCCAGTTCAGGATTACATGATCATTGTGGCTTGTAAAACCTCAAATTCCGATTTTTTTTACAAGAACCTGAACCAAGTAGTGAGATTTATCATCTTAAATCATCTAAAACAAACCTGGACAAATCAATGAACATCTATTAGATAATTGATCAAACACAAAACACAATCATCCCAAAACGAACTCAAAAGCTAAAATTGGGAACAAAGGAGAGACAAAATCAAACCTCATGATCAGAATCGACGAGTTGTTGTTCGTTAAGACTAAGAAGTTTTCCGGTTGCGAGGTAATTAGCATCTTCAAGAGCTCCGGTAGCACTGAAACTCCAGCAAGAACCACAAGAACCCTAGAAAAACACACACCAAAAATCATCAAAATCCATGATACATAAAACGAATTCTCAATCATCGATCAAAATACAATACCTGATCTTTGACGGGAGTAACAGCATCATGATCTCTCCAATCAAACTCCTCAGGGAGATTCTCAGTAGGTAGAATCGGAGCTTTATTAGCATCCTTAGGAAGCTTAAACCCAGATTTAAGCCCTAACATCTTCTTAAACTCAGATCGAGTCAGATCTGAAAACTGCGTAACGCCGTGAGTAGCCGACGGATCTAACTTCTGATGACGCCTCGCTCGCCTGAGATTCCCTTGAGAGTAAAAGGCTCGAGGCAGAGATGCTGCAAGCGTCGTCGGAATCATCATTGAACGGAGAGGAAGACGAAGAAGAAGCAATGGTGGTAAAAGGAGATTCGGATAAATTGAGATGGAAGATGAACTGAGGCGATTATAACGGAGACTGATGATGGTGAGATCGATGATGGAGAGAACGACGATGGACGACGACGGCGAAATCGACTTCGACTGAGATCGACGACGGCAGAGAGACGCAGAAAAAAAATCTGAAAAATGAAATTAGTTCAATTATAGGTGAGGGTAATTTCGGAAAATGATTATATAAACAGTAGCATGACTTGCAAAATATTTTTGCAGATAACATTTGTGTTAAGTGGCATGCTAAATATGATATTTCTAAAAATTTCTCATAATTTTTTGCGATCTTTTAAGATTTACTGTTTAAAATAAAACATAGATGAAAAATATATTTGGTTAAAACTAAAAAATTATTGCTTACAAGGAAATTATAGTATGAATTCTTTGAGATATACGTGAATAGAGAAAACCATCAAACAATTGGGTAAAGTGAAATCATGAAACTTCTCATTATGTCGGGATTTGGATGGATTTTACTGAAAATTTTACGCTTTTTTAATTTTGTCTAAAACTTTTTTAGCTACCATTGTTCAAAACTTTGATAGGCATATACTAACTGTTGTAAATTGAAAATTTTATTCTATGTATGTGTTAACAACCATCATATAAGTGATTGTATATTTGTTGTTGCTCAGAGTATTTGAATATTGAATTGTGATCATCATTTGATTTACACTGAAGTCTGAAGGTATAATTCTTATCTAGGATCCGCCTCAAAAAAAAAAAAAATATGAATCGTCCGAAGTGGATTGTAAAATGTTAAATTCGATGATATTGTCAAATATTATAGAATAGAAATATTGTATCCAGTTGTTGAGTTGTGTGATATAAAACCATAAAATACATATATATATATATATATATAGTGTTTAACATTAACATATTGCTAATACCATATAATGTAAACTTTCCTAAACACATAATGAAAATATGCTAATGATATATTTAGATCTAGAAACTTCTTCCATTTAGGTTTCACGGGCTTCACTTCATGAACGGACTTTGATCCCATATTACTTGGTCCACAAACTATACGTCTTGCTTCCCAAATTATCTCCAATATTCCCCAGCACGACAAACGTGGTACGCGAAATCATCAAGCGAAACACGCATGTCGTGGACAACTTATCAAGGACGGACAAAACAATCATCAAATTCTTCAGAGTATAAACTTCAATCTTTAAAATAGGGATGAAACTTCAGCTCATCTTGATCTTGATAAAAGGGGAATACATCCCGTGGGTGCAACTTACAACCCCACAAATAATTGTCCTTGACTTGGACTGTCCATACACGGGACAAAAAAACAATGACCTAAAGAACATGAGTGTTCAACTAGAACTCCCTAAAACCATAACCAAACTCCCCCGTAATAGAAGAAACCAAAACACAAAACCTCTGAAAATTTTCAAACTCAAGAATTAATCCAGAAAATAAATAAACTTAACAACCTGTGAAAACCTTCAAACCCTTGAAATCATTATTTCTAAAAACTCTCGATCTTCTACTAGCACGTAGCGCTGGGCACGGAGCGAATATCCGGGAAAATGCAGGTACCCGTGATCCAATCCTTTTTAACCGATATTTGATTTTCCAATCCGTTCTGATCCGTGAATTTTCGGATATCCGAAATTTTTTTTTGTATCCGCAGATATCCGATTCAATCCGTGAAAAATCAAATATCCGAATTTTTTTAAGATATCCATGATTATTTGATCCGTCAATATTTTAAATATTATTTAATTCTTATTTATTTTATGTCATTTAATCATTATTAAAATTAAATATTTAGTGAAAATAAATGGGCTAACAAAAAAGCTAATCATACACATTCGACGTACATGTTACTTTATATAAAGGACATATGTATTTGTATATATATACGGATCAGATCGGATAATAATCTTTTAAAAAAATACTATTAGTGATTTGATTTGTTTTTGACAGATCGCTTATTTTAGTATTTGCTTTGCTTCAAAACTTTATGGATACTCGAATTTTTCGGTTCGGATCAAAACGAACCGTGAATATAATCGGTTTTAACGAATTTTTTGCCCAGTCCTACTAGCACCAAAACACAAAACCCAAAATAAAGAAATATTTCTACGTAGAAAGTATTAAAGAAACTCTAGCATAAACTAAAAAACGTGAAGAAGAAACAAAGCTTTAATAAACAATTTTTTAAAAAAAAATATTGGCCTAAACAAAGCTATCTTCATCTTCTTCGTCTCCGGGCTCGTTTTCTCCAATTATTAGAACCCCCATAATCTCTTTCGAGGGTAAGATCACAAGACTTTTACTGCAGAACCTTTTAATTACAATCTACTAGCATCATTAGCTCTAATACCATGTCAAGATTATGGGCATCTAACTCAAAATCAATTGACAATTAGTGGAGAGGTTCAATCTCTTTATATATCACTATAAATCCCATCATATATAACCGATATGGGATACCTTAACACGCTTCCTCGAGATGATGGTTTTTCCAATCATCTCGAACCGAATCCCATTTAAGACCGGTAATAAACCCTAATTTCGAACATCTGGATCTGACACAATTAAACAGGTCATGTTCAGAGCCGTTACAACATTGGCGGATGCCCTAAGCAAATAAAAATATAAAAACTTCAGTTTATAAAAAAAAAAATTGTTACAATAAGTTTCATCGTGGTATAGTAAAAACAAATAAAGAACTAAACTAATAATTTTTCATCCTTTCTATTTTAAAAAATCATTAACCAAGTTTTCAAAACCAAGTTTTCAAAACCAACTTTTCTAACCATTTATTTTTCAATAGATAAGATATTCAAGTCAGATTTTACCAAAAAGAGTAACTCACCTCATCGGTGATGATTTATTGAAAGAAACGTGAATTGAAAACTTGTGTCAATGTGAAACTTTTAGTTTTAACAATTTTTTTTATCTAATGTTTGATTATCTTAATATTTTAAAAGTAAATCATTGTTTTTAGCTAATTTTTATAAATTAAAGAATCTCATGTTTTTATTGTGGGTCTATATTTTGTTTACCACAAAACTATTACGTCTAAATAATATTGTAACTAAATAAAATGTAGAATTTAAAATGATCTGAAGCTATTAAAAAGAAATGATGCCCTTAAAGTTTTTCATAAAAATTTGATATCCTAAACAAATGCTTAAATTTTCCCTACTATGTCACGGCTCAGGTTATGTTTCGACTAAATATTGTGGCATATCCGCATATAACCAACATTATGATCGTTAACTCATTATCATACATTATTTTTAAAAGACGACTAGCATACATATTTGTTTTCCGGCAATATGACGAATCAATCGCAGATGGTCGTGCTATGTTGAAATTGAGCTTGCGCCTCAAATTCAGAAGGAAGAAAATCTGCCCGAACACATGTAAAGAGAAAGTAAACATTTGTTGGAATTATAAAATACAAAACGAAATTCTTGCCGACATAAAAGCAATAATGAAGGTCCATGTATTGAAAGTAAAGTAAGAACATGGGACATACGAGAATCTGGCGGCCGAAAATGGGTTTATGCCATTTGTTAGCCCAACCTCCTCCATTTTCTCTATAATTTATTAATTTTACTCATTTTTTGTAATCATATAAACAAAGTCAGGATTAGTTAAACCAAACCGGAGGTTCTTCATAAGACATTTTTTCTTTAATCCGAAGTTCCAGTCAAGCACCCCTACGATCGCTTGGCAAAAACCAAAATGGCCCTTCTTTGTAAGAACTATAAAAGTTTGTCTAAATGGATCAATTCACATAAAAATATTACGTGATTAATTACTACGTCTAACGCAAAACACCACAACGTTTATTGATATATGGTAAAACAAAAAAGAGCTATTTGGTAGATCGCAACACATTATATATAAAGCGGAATATAATTTAGGAACTCTTTATAATATTTGTTTCTAACAACTACGTTTTTCGTTTCAACATAAAAATGATCAAAAAGGAGACAAAGAGATCCAAAGTTATCAATTATTAATCATCCAATAATTTCTTAGAAAACGTAAACTTTCGAAGGTCATCGTCGGAAAGTATTATATTAGTGTTCTAAGTGATTTTAACCATGTTTCCATTGTACAAAATTATTTACACCCTATATGAACGGTTCTTCCCGGTCCTGGTGATATATGAAAAAACTTTTTAATCCAAATTTCGAAATTCTTGCACGAACAATTAGTTATATATAAGTCTAAATCAATATTCTTAAGAAGAATCAGTTTGTCTAATCACAAAATATCTATGTAAGAAGCAATGTTCCCTAACTTGTGTAATAAATAACTAGTTTAGAAGAAGAAAAGATCACATGAAAACTTACATTTAAAAACCATCATGTGACAAAGATACTAGTCACCTTGACAAAGATTTGGATAAAATGCAACTTGCTATCAGTGATATAATAAACTCAATAAATTGAAAAAAGAAGCAGCAAATATCATCGATTTTTTGGAAATATTATTGTTTTTTTGCCCCATATGGAGACATGTAAATAAATATAGAATGTAAAGTTTGTTGAAAATTAGAGAGAGAGGGGATAAGATAGAGAAGAGTAGTGGTGGGATGGAGAGAGAAGAAGCTAGACTTCCATTTTGGCTCCTCTTCCAACCTGTCTTTTCACATCTTTTTCTTTTCATGATAAAAAAAGCAGATAATATGTCATTTTATAAATCTTGTTTTATAGACTAAAGTTACACTCAAAATTTTGTTTGATAAGCTGCGTTATACAATTCACAAACAATTCCCTCTAGAATAAATTGAAAATCCGGTTGAATATACAATTTTAGCTTGAGAATTGTTTATTTTGGTCCATATATCAAAGAATAATGTCACAACTTTAGAATTTTTGGTCGACGATGCCAACTTTTCTTTTACCAACACGGTTTCAAAGAATACACAAATTGACACCATCAAACATTAAAATAAAAATATCAGTGTGGGGTTAAGAACTCAAAAAAAAATGTCATAAGAAATAAGAATGGTCATCTTTTTGTATATGATGATGATCTTTCTCTTTCTCTCTGCCATATTCTCACCTTTTATAGTAATCAGTGAATCTTCTTCTTCTCCAAAAAACAGGTCCGTTTTAACAAATCTCTCTCTCTCCTACGCTCCTTCTTTTTTTAATACTTTTTTTGTTCTCGTCTCTTTCTTCATTTTCTGATTTGGTTACCGAGAAAACGCAGCAAAATTTCTGCAAACTCGGTGACCAAATTCCGATTATTCCCAGTCCGTAACATCGTTTGATTCTGTTTCTTTGTTTTCAGATTTCCGACGAACCTAATTAATCAGTTTTTCGAATTTTTCAATCCGAGATCTGTTGTTTATTTGAAGGATTTTGAATTATGGCGGAAGAACATCGATGTCAGACGCCGGAAGGTCACCGTCTCTGTGTTAACAACTGCGGATTCTTCGGTAGCTCAACCACCATGAATCTCTGTTCAAACTGTTACGGCGATCTCTGCCTCAAACAACAACAAGAAGCTTCCATGAAATCAACCGTCGAATCCTCTCTCTCCTCCGCATCTCCTTCCGTAACCGAATCAATGTTCTCCTCGACGACGATCGAGCCCGTACCGGAATTACAGATCCCGGCGAGGAAGACTCCGATTGAGCAGGAGCAGCCGCCGCAACGGCCGAATCGGTGTACGGTGTGTAGGAAACGGGTCGGGTTAACCGGATTTATGTGCCGGTGCGGGACGACTTTCTGTGGGACCCATAGGTATCCGGAGGTTCACGGATGCACGTTCGATTTCAAATCGGCGGGTCGTGAGGAGATCGCGAAGGCTAATCCTTTGGTCGTAGCCGCGAAGCTTAACAAGATATGATCTGATCGGAGACGTTGACCTCTTCTCCTTCTTCTTCGCCGGCGAAATTACCGGTGGATCTCAGCCGTTGATCGTGGTTAATTATTGTTAAAACATACTTTTTGTATTTTACGAACACGTGTCATTTGATTAAGGTTGAGAACGGTTTCCATCATGTTTTCAATTATTTTCCTATTTCCTCCGAAAGAAATTTAAAAGTTTTTATAATTGTGTGGCTTTTGCTGTAAAAAAAAAGACTTTCTTTTGGGAAAAAGAAAATATATAAATTTGTGTCTTGCTTTATTTTGTTTTAATTTTAACCATGAGTTTCAGTTTAAACTAGAAATAAATATAGTACTAAAATGATTTTCTTATGGAACGATATTTTCTTTCACCATGATGTTTCAAAATGTTTTTTTTTTTTGGGTCAATACTATAGACTGATATTATTATGTCGAAGTTGTCGATAAATTACAAGCCCATAAAATTCGTTTAGCTAACGAATCTGTCAACCAAATGATTTCTAGTAAAACAAAAGAGAGAAATTTTTTTTAAATGATAAGTTAATAAATTGATATCGAAGAGAAAGTTGTAAATTTTTGTATTGAATTTTTTTTTTCAACTGAAAAAGTTCTCAATTAGTTGAATAAGTGTTTGACTCTTTCAAAAATAATATAAATGCTTAAAATGGTGTTTACATATTTGTATGACTATTTGAACATTTAATCGATAGAGAAGACTAAAACAAACGAACTAATGTTTTTCTCGTCAACAACTTTAGGCATGGGCTTAAAATCCGGATCCGATGATCTGAACCCGGACCCGATCCGAAAAACCGGGTTCGGTTAGGGTATGGATAAGTGATTTTACCCGACCGGTTAGTATTCTAATTGATTTCGGTTACCCGGCCGGGTATGGGTAATACCCGAAAACCGAACAATAACCCGATCATTACACTTAGCCTATACACATACACCTACTGTTCACGATTCACAGCCCTAGAACCCTAAAACATTGATTTCGATTTCTCCTCTTTGCTTGCATGCTAGAGACGATTCCTCTTCTGTTCTTCAACCGAGACTTTTTTTTGCGAAATCGAAGCCAATTGGTAGATATATACCACATCGAAGCATCAAAACTAGTATCCCAAGCCCTTCTCGAAACCGCATCGTCTCCTCCATCAGTGACTTCTAAGAGGCGTTTGCAGGTAATTCTTCGATTCTGTTAGATTTAGGGTTCAATTGCAATTAGATTTGGAATTTCAGAGTTCGATTTGAATAACTCGAATAACTTGAAGATATGTATTTCGATAAGTTTGTTGAATGTTTTAAGCTTTTGATTTATGGGTTATGATTTTCGATTTTCTGATTCTGTGTTTGATTTGGATTTTAATCTTTGATTTTGTGATGTGGATTATGAAATTCTTAGTTTGCTATTGATTTTAGATTTGCATATTCCAAGTAGAGAGTATTTTGTTGATAAATGTTCTGTGATTGTTGAAGTTCTTATGGCGTTTCTTCTGTGTTGTGCTTGTGCAGATGGATTCTTCTTCATCTAGGAATCATGATGATAACATAGGAGATCATGAGCAACCTAGTAATGGAGCGGAAAGAGAAGAAGGTGAACCATTTACACCAGACTCGAATGATAGGGGTAAAAGGAAGCAAACTACTGGAGTAGATGGTGCAAGTAATGTTAAGACTAGGACTATCCCTTCAAGATTAGGAGTGTGGTCTCTTTTCACGAAATTGGAAACAAACCGTGATAGGTGTGTCTGCAAATACTGTCAAAAGGAGTTCTCCTGTCCAAGCAAGTCTGGCACTAAAAATCCGTGGAATCATATGGAGACCTGTAAAGAATACAGAGCATAGGAAGATGGTCAAAATCCAACTCAGAATCAGAAGATTATCAACTCAAAAGGCCAGTTGCAGAATGCAAGAGTTTCTGAAGTTGTTTTCAGAGAAGCAACCAATGAGATGCTAGTCATTGGAGAGTTGCCTCTGGCTTTTGTAGAGAGTGTGGCCTTCAGACACTTTTGCAAGAAGGTAAGTGTTATTTGGTTCAGATTATATTAAATTTTTAGTTATTTATGAACTTTATAGCTAACTGGTTTTTTCCTTTGATGCAAGTTAATTTACACACTCCTCATTCGAGAAGAACATCAACTAAAGATATTGTCAAGCTGTTTGTTCAAAGAAAGATGGCTATGAAACAATGGTTTCAGACGAATAAGCAAAGAATGTCACTGACCACAGACATTTGGGTCTACCAAGTCACAAGTAATTTGTAGTTTCATTGAATCACTTTTACTAATCAGTCTTAGTCCTTTATTGACATTTATTCTCATTTGACAGGTGCTAGTTACATGGTTATCACTGCACACTACATTGACAAGAACTGGAGACTAAAGAAGCTGATCATAGGCTTCAAATATGTTAAAGATCACAAAGGTAACACCATTGCTAACACTCTGCTAGAATGTCTAAGTGAATGGGGAATAGAGAAGCTTTTATGTGTTACTGTTGACAATGCGTCTGCTAATAGCAATGCCCTTAAGACTTTTCAGAGTAGTTTCTCCTTGTTATCTGTTGAATCTTTAGTGATGAATGGGGAGTTTATGCATATGAGATGTGCTGGTCATATCATTAATTTGATAGTGAAGGATGGGTTAGCAGATGTGGATGAAAATTTAACTGCGGTACGTAATGGCATCTCATATGTTAGGTCTGGAACAAATAGGAGGGAGTCTTTTGAAAAGAGAACAGTGGGTTTAGGAATGAGGATGATTAGGGGTAGCTTGCCTTTAGATGTTAAGACTAGATGGAACTCTACTTATATTATCCTTAAGCAAGCAGTGAAGTATAAAGAAGGATTTGATAGAATGGAGGCTAAAGACAAGCTCTACAATGATCATTTCCTTGAGATTGATCATGATAAAAAAAGGACTGGACCTCCTTCTAGGCTTGATTGGCGTAATGTTCAGGCAATGATCAAGTTTCTTGGGATCTTCTATCAGTCCACACTTGTGGTATCTGCTTCTACAGTCTTGAATGCTTACAAGTGCTACAGAGAGATTGTGAACATAGTAGCTAAGCTGCAGCTGTTATGTTGTAGTCATGACTATGATGTGAAGGTGAAAGCTGAAGATATGTATCGGAAGTTTGACAAGTACTGGGATGGATTGAGAAACATCAACAAGATGGTCATGATTGTGAGTATATTGGAACTCTACTTATATTATCCTTAAGCAAGCAGTGAAGTATAAAGAAGGATTTGATAGAATGGAGGCTAAAGACAAGCTCTACAATGATCATTTCCTTGAGATTGATCATGATAAAAAAAGGACTGGACCTCCTTCTAGGCTTGATTGGCGTAATGTTCAGGCAATGATCAAGTTTCTTGGGATCTTCTATCAGTCCACACTTGTGGTATCTGCTTCTACAGTCTTGAATGCTTACAAGTGCTACAGAGAGATTGTGAACATAGTAGCTAAGCTGCAGCTGTTATGTTGTAGTCATGACTATGATGTGAAGGTGAAAGCTGAAGATATGTATCGGAAGTTTGACAAGTACTGGGATGGATTGAGAAACATCAACAAGATGGTCATAATTGTGAGTATATTTGATCCTAGGAAGAAAATGCAGTTTGCAGAGATGTGTTTTATAGAAATGTATGGTCAAGATAGTCTGTCAGCTAAGGGGTTGAGTGATTCAGTGATGATGATACTACATGAGATGTATAAGAAGTGTGAGGATAGATACAATGCTGCTTATGCTGATGTCCAACCACCTCAGGATCCACTTCAGACTTCTTCTCAAACTCAGTCTCAATCTCAGTCTCAAAACACATAAGAGCAACATCAAGAGTCACCTGATGATGATATGTTAGATGGTTATAATACAGTGGAGTAGAGGTATAATACAGTGCTCAGAGAGATAGGTGTTAGAGACCACAATGAGTTAGAGGCGTATCTAAGGGAAAATGTAGAGAATCCAGAAGTGTTGATGGGGAGTGAGTATGATGTTCTCTCTTGGTGGAAACTGAACTCAGCTAAGTATCCTATTCTATCAGAGATGGCTAAGGTTCTCTTTGCAATGCAAGTCTCCTCCGTAGCATCTGAAAGTCCATTTAGCACCAGTGGGAGGATTATTGAGCCATACCAAAGCTGTCTAACATACTACATGGTTGAGGTACTAATGTGCACAAAGCAGTGGATGAAACAAAATATAAAATTTGAATCCAGGGTCCTCACAAACGGCCAAATTCTTGCAGATGTTCAATATGAAGATGATCTTCAAAGAGGTATATATCTTGTTTCTCTATTTCATATTACTTAATGTTATGAATTCTGTAATGCAATCTAATATACTAAACTTTTTCCTTTGTAGAGTTTGGAGCATTGAACCTTTGAATCATATTACTAGGTAAGATGTGAAACACTTAACTGTTTTTTCTTTATGTTACTTCTTAGTCTTAGTTAACTGATTAGTAATTTATATGTGTTAGGACTTGTGGAGAATGAAGAGTGGAGTGTAGCATGACTGGAGAATGAAGACTAGGAGTGCTGTTTGACTGGAGATTGAAGATTTGTGTTTGTTACTTTGTTGTGTTTTCTTGTTTTTCGGCTATCTTTGAATTTTATGGTTGTTTTCTTGGTTTCGGCTTGGTTTGAATTTTTAAACATTTGGTTTGCTTTGTTTCTTTGTTTTGGTCTTGTTTTGAACTTGAAGTTTGTGTTTTATTCACCATTTGAACTAGAAGTTGTGTTTTGCATTGAAAATTTCTTTACAACTTACCATTTCTTTATGTACAAATCTCTGCCTATATATATATAACGATAGAAACATGGTCGTTTCTATTTTTAATTAAATAGTTTGCTATTTTTCTTTTTCTAATTTTTGTATACATATGTTAAATCTCTGCATATATAAAATGACAATTTTTTTTCCACCATAAATATACATATGTTAAACCTCTGCCTATATATAACGATAGAAACATGGTCGTTTCTATTTTTAATTATATAGTTTGCTATTTTTCTTTTTCTAATTTTTGTTTTATGTTAATTTTTTTTTTATATATAATAAGATTTTCAACTAAATATCTTATATAACTATTCGTATAGATGTTTTGTGCAATTTGTAAAATTACTTTATGTTTTTTTTTCCATTTTAACTTCTTCCTTTTTAAATGATTAATAATTTTGATATTGAAAAATTTACATATTTAAATAATTGACATATATGTGTTATAATCTAATCGACTACTTAATATGTATCGCGATATCGTGAATTAGAATTATGATCACTCTCTTTTATATTATAAGATACTCATTTCGGGTAACTCGGGTAAACCCGTACCCATCCGAACCCGACCCGAGTTACTAGAACATCTATTAGGGTATTATATCCCTAAAATTAAATATCCAAAAATCCGAAATACCTGACCCGAACCCGAACGCCCATGCCTAATTCTCATTCTATATTTATTAGACTAGGTGACTTCCCGCGTTATATGCGGAGATAAAAATTTAAAATCAAATTTCTAAGTCTGCTTTTTAAAATATATTCATTGAATGTTTTCTTAAATACCTTACCTATTTACTATATTTTCTTAACTATTATACCCGAATCATGCCTCGTTATACATTAAATTTTTAAATAAAATAACATTTTTTGTGTCTTAGAGTTCGAAGAAGCATATTATTTGATATATATCCTTACTTTTTTTCCATCTCCAAAAATTTTGAACATTTTCATCATCTTTTTCTTTTGGTTTTGCTACAGTGAAAAAAACAATCTCAAATAATTCTTTCATAGCCATATATTATGTAATGATGATGTTTTCTTGAATACCACTAATTATAGTGCATAAATGACCAATAAAATGAACGGATAATCTAATGAACGATGTTTGCTTTGATAAGTATTTGTTTATAATAATTAAAAATTACTATTTTATTAGGTTTTAGAGACTATAGAATATAAATCGGTTTTTTTTTTAAAAAAATGTTATATTGTTGGTAAATTTTTTGTGATTAATAGTTTCTCTGTAAAATGTTTAGTAAGTTTTATGATTAATTTTAGTGATAACATATTTATAGAAACCTGTTCAAAAATTTATTATGATAGAAATTAATTTCAAACATTTCATTTGTGAATAACGAAAATAAAAAAAAACAATGATTAATTCTTTTTATGGAAAGAATATAACTTAGTTATAGAAATATTTTGTTATGATGATTCAAATTTGCTATATCACATTTATTTTGAGCCATGTTACAATTGTTTTTGAGCCATGTCATAATTTTTTCATAAATCGCCTCCCAAATAATATATAGGGGATAGAAGATTTGTAGAACTAATGTTTAGAAATTTATGGAATATCTCTTGGTCTAATGTTTGACCAAAAATTCATTAATGCTTTATAACATGAGTTAATTATGAGTTTGAACCCAAAAAATCCGATTCATTATAATTTATTACAAATTATTGGAGATAAGTTTGGATAAAACTTTTAACGCGGAGTAAAATATAATCGTCTAGCATAGATCAAGAGGAGAGACTTTTATTGCAGAATTGTCGATATAACAATTATCATAATTGGTAATAGAATGACAATAAAACGTTATAGAATCGTGGATATAACAATTTTCATAATTTATAATATAACTAATATTATGCCCAATGCTATGGACCGGGATTATCTAAGGCGGGATTATTTATGAAACAATCAACACTTTTTTTTTTAATAGTCCGAATTAATATTCCCATAAATATTAATCCTCAACGACTAAGTTCCAATAACAATACTACGGAAGTTCTCAAACAAATAATCCATCAAAATAAATAACTAATATCAATTCCAACAAAACATATTCCAGAAAAGCAATAATCCATTAATGTAAAGTAGCAACATAAACATCCAAGTTCACTAGGACTAAACAATAAAGCACCCTAATCATCCTCTTCCTAAGGCCTTGATTCCGCAGTCACACCTTTCCTTTACCTGCAACACATGGGAAAAAGAGTTGCGGAAGTAATTGATAATTACTTAGTGAGACAGTTCTCCCGTCTACATGCTAAGTACATTGAAACCAACATTCAAGCAAAGCAATGCAATTAACAATGTTTCACGCATCAAAAAATGTGGTGTCGATCGACACTACCACTAGGTGTCGATCGATGCTTGTTCTACAAAGGTGTCGATCAACACTACCTCTAAGTGTCGATCGGCACTTAGTTTGCAGAAATCGCGAACGAGCCTCTCCTCACATGGCTCGTTCCAACGACTCTTGAAACCAAAACCTAAAAAAAACACGATTCTCAAACACACAAGAACACAAATAATCATCACAATACACCTCATCACATTATCGATCGTTTATACTCGATAATTGGCATAGATGAGCCAGCGGTCGCGCACTCCCCTTTGCCTATGAACGAGGAAAACGGATTGAACAAAGAAACACGAAGAACGCAGCCTCAAACTCGGCAAAAAGTCTCTGATCCGATCCAAAATTCGCGAAATGCACGAACAACACGATCTCTAAGCCTCTAGAACCACATAACACATATTCTTAAGAACTCTCTACCACAATCTCACAAGGAAACACTCAAATCTACATTTTCTCTCTAATTTTAGCCTATTTTCTCTGAAAAACACGGCCAAAACTCAGGCTAAAGCTTAAATACTATGACCTAGGGATTCCCCTAAACCAGCGCAAAAAACCAACCGATTGAACTTTAAACCAAACAAACCAAAAACATTGGTGTCGATCGACACCCAGGCATGGTGTCGATCGATACCCCTTTCCAAATTACACAATTTTGTTTTTGGATGTTACTACTCTCCTCCACAACTTTGGATTCGACCTCGAATCTCGACAAGTCGTATAACAAAAGACCAAAAACCTGACCCCACTTCGCCAATACCACTAGAGATCCTCACCTGATCTCAGAGACTCGCATCTAATCTCATGCTTATACGCACATTTCCAGACATTCATTACTTTTAACTCATTACTACACCACCTTGCTCTCAGGAACGCATCCTTTAAACAACCGGTGCACTATACCCCTCCAACTCTTAGGAATGAATCCGTTGAGCTCATGGTATACATGGGAACCAATAACCCCTCTAGACTTATACTGAGACCCACTTGTCCCAGATAAGTTTGCCGGAGAACCACTATCTTCAAAATAATTGCAGGGTAACCACTATCCTCCCAAGAGAACCACTAGCCCTCGATACTTATGCTAAGACCCACTTGTCACAGATAAGTAAAGCATCCCTCGATACTGATACTGAGACCCACTTGTCCCAGATAAGTATACCGAAAAACCACTATCTCCAAAGTGTAATGAGTTATTCGGGGACGCTACGGTCCCTAGAGTAGTAAATTCTAAAATGCCTATAAACATCTATGACTGAAACCGCCTCACATGGTCTAAACTCGAAATTCCCAACCTAAAATATCATCTCAAACACGACCCACACTGGTCAACTAAACCAACTAACACAAACAAGAACCACTACTCTTATAAAACACAGGAAATGAATAACGAACTCCATCTTATAAATCTCAAAAATGTATAATCGTTACAACGAAATGAAAAATACATGAAACAAAACAACAATAGCGCCACGCTAACACTAAAAACCGGAGCCACAAAGATAAAAGTAAGCTCATGCCGCGATCTTTTTCGTCGTCTCCTGAACATAAGAAGCACCATGAATGCTCCGGTCCCCCACTTAGGTCCAACATAAAGGTGTCTTGCACGCCCTTTTTCAATAAAGTAAGAATGGTGTATTCTCTCTAGTAATGTTCATTTATATCTCTTCTTCTTTTTTCTAACCAAGGGTTTAGTAGTGAAAGATTGTAGGATCTACTCAATAACTATCCAGGAAGATTTTTTGAGCTAAAATGTTGCATTATTGAAAAATCATGTTAAACTATGAATCAAATAACAAAAGATATATACATAAGTTGAATATAATCAGATGCCCAAAAAAGAGATTCATAACATATTTTTGTATACAAATAAACCTTAAAGAGTATATCCAATGCTCTGTTCAATTAGTTGATGGTGTTGTGTAATGAAGCAGTTCCTTATGTTTTTCTTGTCTCATTATCCAATGCTCTCTCCAACATCAAAGGATTGCAAAATACTGAGAATTTGTCTAAACATGGTGGTGGGCCACCGCTCTCCACGGGACGCATGAAATGCTCCCAAGACGATTTATCGAAGATGCATCGAATGCTTTGATGTTTAGACCAAACGCAAGGCCAAGATTTGACCATAAGAACAGTGGTAGCCCGCCTTGACTAGTAGGAAAGGACGTTCATGGTTCAGCTCCATGAAATGTCCTAATCAATCACTCAGGGGCTCCCACTTCGCCGGACACCCAACAAAGAAGTGACTCCCTCCAGGAGCACAACTCCAAGGCGGCAACTAGATTTTTCAGGGATATACGTAACCCATGCAAACGCCATACGATATCCAACATTTAACCATGACCTAAGGATGAACTCATGGACCCAGTTGTAGTTGGCCTGAGCTCACGAAAAACCTTCAAACGGGTGAATGAAGGATCCCTACCACTTCCTCCCCCACTGAACAGGACACAACCATCTCTGACAGTGTAGGCAGGACAAACAACGCTCATGGGAAACTCCCAGGGCAATCTAGCTCAAACTTTAGCTAATGGGATCGAGATAACTAGGAACGTCAATTTCGCAACAGGAGAAAACACCTTTGACCAGAACACCCTTCATAGATACGCTGAGTAAACTCATGCAGAGCTGCAACGTATGCGATCATGTGTCTACAGAGCTAAAAGATCAGCTCCTGACAATGACCGAGCAATCGAGGACACTCGATAAACGCCATTCACTAACAGAATAGCTAATGCACCTATCAGAAATATTGGGAAGATTATACTCCTGGAATTCTCCAGAAGTAGTGATCCCAAGGCTCACGTAAGAGCATTCCAGCTTGCCGTAGCAAGAGCTCACTTGGCAGATAACTAAAGAGTAGCGGGGCACTGGAAGCTGTTTGCCAAAAACCTAACACGCCCTGCCCTCGAATGGTTTGCGGGACTAGATAGTTGCTTTATAGACAACTTTGATGTCTTAATAGTACTATTCCTCAAGCAATACTCTGTATTCATCGAAGCAAGAGCTTCCATAGCCAAACTTTGGAAGCTGACAGAAGGACCCGAGGAACCCCTCAAGGATTATATAACGAAGTTCAAAGCGGTCAAGCCTAGAATTGCCAATCTGAACGAGGAAGTGGCGTTGAACGCGTTGAAGAATGGCCTATGACACAAATCAAAGTTCTCAGAAGAACATACCGTCAACCCCTTCTTGCCTCCCTACGATGCATTACACAAAGCAACCTTCTTCGCCATCCTGGAAGAAGAAACAACTCTTTTAGAAGAAAAATACAGAAACCTCACAGCTGCTCCTGGACAGCAAAAACCCAAGAAATTCATTAAAAACTACAGAAAGGGCCAATAGGCGTACACTATCGACCACTCACAGCAAGGCAAGATGTCTAAGTATGAAGAAACAAAGTATTGTACTCACCATGGCAAAAGAGGCCATTCCACAAACAATGCCGATACCTAGCTAGCCTCAAAGGAAAATAAAAGAAAATCGCTAAACCAGCTCAGTAGAAACCAACGCTTGAAGAAAAAGAAGTTTAGGTCGAATCTCCTCCTCCTGAAAAGCCCAAAAAAATGAAACCAACGGCGAAGCGAGAAAGACTTGTCGAAGAGACAAGCCAAGTTCAAAATGCACCCACATCCAGGAAGCGAATCGACATAATTTTCGGAGAGCTAAGCATATGTGGTAGATCGATGAAATCGGTCCTAACCCCGTCGCCAGCTCCGAAGAAATCAGTCAGCCCTTGGATGAAGATACTGCGCGCCCTCAAAGGTCCAAGTAACTTGACCCCAGCTAAACGGGTCGACTTCATCCTTGGAGGATCAAAGCTATGTAAAGATTCGATAAACTGAATTAGGGCCCACCAAACCAGGGCCAGCGTAGCTCATTTACCCCAAACTTTGTTCCGAGGGGTAGATCACCATATCGCCTTCGCATAAAGCAAAATAATACACCTATACAAGCCACATAACGATGCTCTAGTAATTCATCTCAAGATATTTGGTTGCCTAGTTTCGAGAGTAATGATAGACACTTGAAACTCAGTTGACCTGCTATTCTACAACGCTTACAAGAAGATGGGTATAAACGACTCATATTTACAAGGCCAATGCACACCACTAACTGGTTTTGCAGGAGAAACGACCTACTCCATGGGAATGGTCTGACTCCCAATGGTGGCAGAAGGAGTCCACAAATTTATGGATTTTGTTATAGAAGATCGCCCAGCTCCATTTAACGCAATACATGGGCGGCCATGAATATACGCTATGAAAGCTGTACCTTTGAAACATCCCCAATGCGTTAAATTTCCCACTTCTACCAGAATAGCAACGATTAAAGGAAACTTTAAAACATCTAGGATCTGCTACCTTAACAGGCATAAGTAGCTGGGAAAATCCACCAAGTAGCAATTACAGAAGCGGGATGAGCAAAACCTACGTAAGCTCACAGAACTTAGCAACCCTCAGCTGATCAAACTTTGCCAGGATTTGGTCACCCAGGTCTGCATTAACGAAGCTCACCCCAATAAATGTGTTGGAATTGGAGCTGACCTCCTTGAACTAATCAGGAAGGAGTTAGTCGACTTCCTACCAAAAACGTCAACTCCTTTGCATGGACCACCTCCGACATGAAAGGAATCAGCATTGATGTTATATCGCACGAGCTAAACGTAGAACCTACCTTAAAACCAGTTAAGCAGAAAAGATGCAAGTTAGGTCCCAAGCGAGCTAAAGCCGTTAACGAAGAAGTAAAACGCCTACTCAAAGTTGGATCAATCAGGGAGGTCAAGTACCCATATTGGTTGGCCAACTCAGTAGTAGCCAAGAAGAAAAATGGAAAGTGGAGAGAGTTCATTGACTTTACTGACTTAAACAAGTCGTGTCCAAAAGACCACTTCCCACTCCCACACATCGACCGCCTGGTCGAAGCCACAACTGGACACTAGCTACTACACTAGCTACTATCCTTCATGGATGCCTTCTCGGGTTACAATCAGATACTAATAAATCTTGATGACTAAGAAAAGACTGCATTCATAATAGACCGAGGTACCTATTATTACAAGGCTATGCCTTTCAGACTAAAGAATGCAAGAGCTACCTACCAACGACCAGTGAATAGAATGTTAGCCCAGCAGCTGGGTGAAAGCATAGAAGTCTACATCGATGACATGCTGGTCAAGTCAGCAGATGAAAACAACCATGTTGCCCACTTTAAGGACTGTTTCACAATGCTTAACCAGTACGGGATGAAGCTGAACCTCCCTAAGTGTTCCTTTGGAGTCTCATCTTGAGAATTCCTAGGCTACCTGGTCACGAAGCAAAGGATAGAAGCCAATCCTAAATAAATTACAAACATTTCTAGAAATGGCATCTCCCAAATCAACCAGGGAGGTGCAGAGATTAACTTGACGAATAGTAGCGCTGAACCGCTTCATATCCAGGTCTGCAGACAAGTGTCTCCCATTTTATCAGTTTGTAAAAGGCAACAAGAGATTTAACTGGGACGCCAACAGCGAAGAGGTTTAAAACAACTAAAAGCTTACCTTAGCCAACCACCAATATTGGCATAACCGGTAGAAGGAGAACCCTTATACCCTTACGTTGATGTCTCACTAGCTACCGTAAGTAGAGTACTGGTATGAGAAGAGCAAAACGAGCAAAAACCAATATTTTACATAAGTAAGTCATTAGTAGATGAAAAAACCAGGTACACGACCATGGGAAAACTCACATTGGCAATAGTCATCTTAGCTAAGAAGCTGAGACCATTTTAACAATCACATGCAATCGTCCCACCCTATAAGGACAATCCTACACAGTCCTAGCTAGTCAGGAATCAAGCTAGCACCCCAAACAATTAACGAAGCTGAACCCGAAAAAGATGTGGACATTTTACGTTGATATAGCCTCCTCAAAACAAGGATCCGGGGTCGGAGTAAAACTCACCTCCCCAACTGGAGAAGTATTGGAACAATCCTTTCGATTAGGATTCCAAGCTTCAAATAATGAAGCAGAATACGAAGCCATCCTAGCCGGACTGAGACTAACTCTCGGAATCAGAGCTAGGGAGCTAAGCACGTTTAGCGACTCCCAACTGGTTACCAGCTAGTTCCATGGCAAATACAATGACAAAGATGATCAAATGGACGCATACCTGAAGATCACCCATGAGCTGGCTAAACAGCGCTTCTGGACCGTGCCTCACTTGCATCCACGGAGATAAAGTCATCAAAACCATGACTAGACTATACGACAGATCCTGCAAAAGCTATTCATGAGGGAGAACCCTTGCATTCCTCATCAAAAAAAAAGGAAGCTTCTTGCTCACTATGCTGGTTGACTGTGCCGAGTTTAATTACATGTGAGAAATGCAAGAAGAACCTCTCAATCATCCAACACTCGTCGAAGCTACTGTTGTCAATCTCAATCCCATACCCTTTCATGAAGGTACTTGTTATGTCCGACCACTTCACCAAATAGATGGAAGCCTCAGCTTAGCAGCAAATCCATCTAGAAAAAATCAAGAAAATTGTATGGAAAAATATAATATGCCGACATGGGCAACCACACGAGATCATACCAAATAGCGGTACCCACTATACTTCGGTAGCGCTTAGGAAATTCTGCCATAAGTGGCATATCCAACTCACTTTCTCCACCACGAACAACCATCTCGGCAACGTTCAAGGAAGGAAAGTGACCCGACCCCTGATCGAGAACTTAGAGAAACGCATAGGAGCTAAGAAAGAAAGATGGAGTGACGAACTACAAGGACTGTTGTGGGCTTCACACCTAACAACTGAGAAAAACACGGCAGAAACACCGTTCTCACTGATATACAGAACATAAACAATGGTACCAATTGAAGCAATAGTACCAAACCTCAAGGGGGCAACCAATCCCCTCACCGAGGACTTCAGCGAGAATTAACTATAAGACATCGTCGACCTGATAGAGAAACGCCGCGAGCTTGCTGGCCAAAACAAGGTTGTTAAAACTTCAGAGTCGGCAGTCTAGTCCTGTGCAAGCCACAAAACAAAAATCATGAGCCAAGCAAAGGAACTCTAGAGACGCTTTGGGAAGGTCCCTACCGCGTCCCTACTATAATGCAACCACGCATCTACAAGCTCATCAACATCTAGAATGGGAAAACAGTGACGAAACCATGGAAGAGCAATTATCTTAAACTCTTCCATCACTAAATCCCTATCCAATAATTGAACTACGATGTTTCATGATCCCTTAACCAAGTACGTAAGCAGCTCGCCCCTCGAGCACAACCACAATAATAAAAACACCCCGACCTACCCAGGTCAAATGTAGTCCTAATTATTACAAAGTTGTTAATCGAGAATGGTTACATACCACTTTTGCCAGCTAGCCCCGATCTAAAACATCGTAAGGTGAAACTATGATCATTACAATCCAAGTCGATCAAACAAAGCAATCACTCAAAAAAACTCACACCGCAACAATAAGCTCAGACTTGTGCGATTCACTTTACCAAATAGGATCATACCACGTCATAGTCATTGAGCTTGGGTAAGTGAAAACACGAGAAAAAAAATCAAACATAAAGGTTCACCGAACTAAAATAATAAAAAGAAAAAACCCACCGAGGCAAAGCTTTCATACCAAATCAGTTCCCACAAAGAGAAACAACGGATAAAAGCCTTCCCAGGCACCAAAGGTTCAAAAAAAAAAAAAAAAAGGCCCACTAGGGCAATCCTTAACAAACTTATTCAAAGAATAAAATTGGAAGCCAATTACTCCGCGACATCCTTAACCACCTCGTCATCTTCAAGAATGTCTGAGTTAACAGCTGGTGTGTACCATGCTGATTAACCCCAGCCAGAGCTTGGGTATCCGGATCCACCTTCATAGGGGCCATCACAGAGTCCTCCGAAATCTGAGGAAGGTTCGGCTTCCCGACATCAAAGTTCGAGACCATTACCGAACAAAACTCGTCCTCAATCGCTGGCTGCTCGGCCATAAGCCTTTCACGTCTTTCTTCTGGAACTTCTCGCCAATAAAGAGGAGGATATGCTCAAACTTTTTGGCAAACATCCGAAGACCATCTCGGGTCTCCCTCAGTCCCTTGTTCTCGACCTCCAGCTCCCGATTCAGTGCCGCCCCGCGACTCTCTTCCATCAGCTCAGAAATATTCTCCCTCATCGAATGCAGCTTCCCGAAGAGCTCCACCACTTGTCCTGAAAGGGGGCCGAGCTGCCCCCTTAGAGCTTTGACCTCCTCCTAGGAATCCTTGAGATCGACACCCATCTTTGTTACAGCGAGGCACATCGCGAAGGTGAGTCTCAGCATTGTCAACCAGAGTGTTAGCCGCTTCTAGAGCCTGGAAATAGTTAACTCAGCAAACCATCTATCCCCTACCAAAAAGAAAAATTAAGCCTTAAAAGAGCTGAACTAAACTTCCCCATAGCCGAGGTTAGCTTGAAAAATGGTTCTTTAAGGACCATGTTCTCCACCAACAGAAAAGAACATCTTGCCGGCTTACAATGGCGGAACAGGTGAGCGAGCCCTTCAGGATCATTGGCAACTGGATAATTCTGGGAGTGAGAGTAGGTCCAATGAAATGGCTTGCTCCCGCCATCTCTAGACAATGCGTTGCGTTTGTCAGCATACCCTCCCCCCATTCGAGTATTACTTAACCTGAGCATGTGGAAGCTCGGATGAGCCATCCACAAGTGCCAGAGCAGCTACTCCAGACCCGTCGGTGGCTGCCAGGACCACCAGAGGAGAGGAAAAAGGGGTCCCTGCGGCATGAATCAGAACTTTCGCTACCTCGAGGACATAATTCACGACGACAGTCATCTCCCCTAAGCGAACCCTTGCGCTTTACTACCTACGAGATATCTCGACAGCAGAAAGAAAGCTAGAAGAAGAGCTAGCATCTGAGGTAGGCTCAGCGACAGTACCTGTGTCCAAATCAAAGTACTAATCAACAAAAACCCGAGACACACCGTTCAAATCATATAAGCGAACACAAAAACTAACTAGAGGGCCAGAGGATCTTCCTTGCTGGAGCACGAGTCATGGTTTTCAATGAGCGTTTTTTCCTCTTCTAAACAGCACGGGGATGAGGGATATCAGCAAGCGGAACTGGATCAAAGGTAGGAACAAGAGGGAGATCAGCTGGTTCTGCAATAAATCTAGCTAAGAGTCGGAGAGTATTGACGCCTTTAATGCGAGAGTGATCGAAGGATTACCAGTGATTCTGACCACCACGGAGACGAGCAATACGTTCTCTAAGAGAGTAGTCAAGATCCTTCTCCTCTGTATTTACTTCATAAGGACAATAACTAATCATGAACTTCAAAGCGATGGAAGAACAAGAAAAGGCATAGTGAAGGGGCATCTTATTAATCCATGTTCCCTGACCCGCGTGGGTAGCAAAGCAGCGAAGGAGAACCTGAACTCCCCAACAGAACCAACGCTGGAAAGAGAAATCCGAAAGAAAAAATACCCACTTACCTGTATGTGTCTTTTTCTGAGTTGTGCCAGCAATAATCACATTAATAGGTCGGTTGGATAGATAAAACTAAGGCTGGGCGTTCGGGTACCCGTTCGGGTTTGAAGCGGGTAGTTATGTTCGTCGGGTATCCGTATTCAAAAATATAAAACCCATTCGGGTATAACATATAATTAGGTCGGGTACGGGTCGGGTTGTAGGGGGTTTGGGTATTGGTTCGGGTACCCGAATATTATGATTATACTAAAAAAAAAATGATCAAAAGACAAAAAAAATTATTCAAAAAACCAAGTCTTAAACACAATTGAGTTTAAAAATGCCAAAGTTGACAAAACACCAAGATATGACAGTAAAAACACGGAAAATAAATTCAATACATAACCCAAATGTAGTAAATTTACTACTATATAAACACATAATAAGTGAAGGAAAGAAAAGAATAATAATTTTCATTCTGAGAGCACAAGGATCTCGATCTTGTAAGCGACAGGCGAAAAAGAGGTGAAATGAGTGTTTTAGGGTTAAGTTTAGTGATTAAAATACATAATCGTGTATGTGTATGTATAGATTCGGATACCCGATCGGGTATCGGGTTTTACCCTATCGGGTTCGAATACCCTAATGTTAATAAAATGAAACCCGATCGGGTAATTTACGATACCCGTACCTTGCCCGTACCCTAATTTTTGGGTCGGATTTGGGTTCGCGTATCGGGTACGGATTTTATGCCCAACCCTAGATAAAACCGACTGCGGACCCAAGAATTTCTCTTTGTCGTATATAATTCAAGAAATTGACCAACAGACAAATCCAATCCTTCTTCGAAGCTCTGGACAAAAGTCCCGACGGCGTGACGGAGGAAGTAAGGATTCATCTGCGGGAAAGTCAATCCCAACACACCTAAGAGACAGATTATATAAAGGGGGATTGGATAGGTGAGTCCACAAGACTCAAAATAAGCCGAATAGGTACAGCACTATCCAGGCATGATTGACTCATGAGAATTCAAATCAGCAAGAAAGGCATGTTCAACTCCTCCCGGTAAGTCCAGATCTCTATAGAGATCTGATAAATCCTTTTGTGAAAGGTTAAAAGGAATATGAGGTCTGAACTGACGGAGGCCATCAAGCTGAAAGTAGACTAAGAAGCAGAGCTAATTGGAGTTGATTCGAGGTCAGGTTACAAGGAACTCCGGTAAATCGAGAAGGGCAGTAGGGGAAGAGAAACAACGAAATAACACAAACAAATTAAAACCTACGAGAAAGAAGAGAAGGGAAAGAGTAATATTTATTTACCTTGGGAATTGAAAGATGAGCTGTTAAGAAGGAGGGAGGCGTGAGTCGGTTAATTTATACAACTCCCATGATTTCCCAGATCACGCGCAAACCTTTCAGTTTCCCCGATTTGCTCAACCGTCCGATCTTAAGTAGAAGATCTTAACCAAACAATTCCGGACAGAGCCGATCTGAGTTCAAATCTTACAATGAGTAAGATCTTCCGTGAATTTAGTCTCATCTGATCGCCCATTAACCCTTATCATTAAGTACTTAATGGGCTGGGGGACAACTGTTAGAGCTGGATTTCACCAGGTCAAATCCGGCCCAAAAAGCTTAAAATATAATCAGAATATATTATATTCGAAGTTAGGCCTTATGACTAGAACTGTGCTAACATTTAGAGAATTATCAGATCATTCAGTCTTGCTTAGCCCGAGTAATCAATCCGTTGACCCCCAGAGCTGAAGACCCTTAAACCAAGCAACTCAACGGGGATAAACCAAGTTAGCGCCGCTCAACAGTTATTAAGAGATCCTGATATTCCTAGAGGATATGCCAGAATGTGGCTGAGATATCTGGTGACAAGGAGGGATTCACAGAGCTGAACTGTTCAGTTCTGAGGAGTATAAATAGCTAGCTTCAGAGCCGAAATGGCTAACTTTTTCCTTACGTTTACACTCAATCACCCTTTAGCTCATTACACACTTGTTCTAGCTAAAATTCTTTGTATATATCAAAATTGTGAAGAAGAAAAATGAAGCAAAGTTGTAATTGTAAAAGAATTATTGAGTTTTATTTCTTCTCACACATCACTTGAATATGCAGCTATGCGCCTGGTGTTTATAGAGACACAGCTGCTATTTAGAAATAACCACAGTTAGGGATGTTAAAATGGACTCAATTACTAGGAAAACCTATAAAGAAATTTCCCGCATTTTTTCTGCCAAAAATAAATTTCTAGGTTTTTCCGCCAAGAATGGAGTTTCCTCAAAATGGATTTTCTATATTTTTAAAGAAAATAAGTTTCCGCATTTTTCCGCCAAAAATAGAGTTTTCGTATTTTCTCTGCAAAAATAAATTTTATATATTTTCACGAAAAACGGAGTTTCACAGTTTTCCCGCCAAAAAGTGTTTTTTGCGTTTTCCCGCCAGAAATGTGGTTTCTACGATTTCCGCATTTTCCCACCAAAAACAGATTTTTCGTATTTTCTCTACGGAAATGAATTTTCTACATTTTCACGAAAAATTGAGTTTCGCAATTTTCCCGCCAAAAAATGTTTTCTGAATTTTCCCGCTAAAATGAGGTTTCCGCCTCAAGCGCAGCCATAACAAACAAACACCCCAATCTACTCAGATCGGATGTAGTCCCAATTCTTACAAAGTTGTAATCTATAATGATTACATACTACTTAGGCCAACTAGCCCCGATTTGAAACATCCTAAGGTAAAACTAACATCATTACAATGGAAGTCGATCCAACAAAGCGATTACTCAAAAAACTTAGGCTTAAAAGACCTAAGTCCTAGACTTCATTATGATTAAGCGTCGGCCGACCAAAAAACTCACATCACAACAACTAGCACAGACTTGTGCGATTCACTTTACCAAACAGGATCAAACCACATGATAGTCATTCAGCCCAGACAAGTGAAAACACTAGAAACAAGAATCATATAGAAAGGTTCACCGAATCAAAATGATTAAAAAAGCCACCAAGGCAAAGCACCCACACAAAGTCAGTTCCCACGAAGGGGAATAGTGGATAAAAGCCTTCCCAGGCACCAAGAGTTTAAAACAAAAAGAAACAAAAGCCCACTTGGGCAACACTTAAAAAAAAAATTTATTCAAAAAAGAAAATTGGGGAACAGTCACGCCGCGACAGCTTCAACCACCTCATCACCTTCAAAAACATCCGGATTGACTAGCTAGTTGGTACCATGCTGATTGACACAATCCGGAGCTTGAGTCGCCAGATCTACCTCCATAGGTGCCATCACATAGTCTTCCAAAATCTTGGGGAGATTCAGCTTTCCGACGTCAAAGTCTGAGATGATGACAAAACGAAAGTCATCCTCCACCGCCGGTTGCTCGGCCAGAAGCCTTTCATGCTTTTCCTCAATGGTGAACTCCTTTTTGGTAAGTGATTCGAGCTGCTGGACATTGGCTAAGAGCTCCTGAAGATGGATCTTAGCCTTGACCTCTACATCCTTCTTTAGGAACCTCCCAGGGACCGGCCCGATTTGCCGCGGGAGCTGCAGCGTCTCGGGTTCCCGATTCAGCACCGCCACATCAGAAACCAGCTTAAAATCCCCGTGACTCTCCTCTTTCAGGTTGTAAATGCGCCGATCTATGGACTCCTGATCCCCAGTGAGCTCTACAACTTGTCTTGAAAGGGGACAAAGCTGCCCCCTATAAGCGACGACTTCCTCTTGGGAAGCCTTAAGGTCGACACCCATCTTTGACAACACCGTCTTCACATTCTCCATCTCACCCCAACGAGACACGTCACAGAGGCGAGTCTCAGCATTGGCTAATAGAAAGTTAGCCACTTTAAGAGCTTAGAAAAATTTAACTCAGGAAGACGTTTAGCCACCACCAAAAAGAGAAATTAAGCCTTAAAAGAGCTGAACTGACCTTCCCCATAGCCAAGGTAAGCTTCAGGAATGGCTCATTAAGAACCATGTTCTTCACCAACAGAAGAGGACACCCCGCTGGTTTGCAGTGGCAGAACAGATGAGCAAGCCCTTCAAGATCATCAGCAACCAAACATATCCGGGAGTTAAATGGCTTGCTCCCGCTATCACCAGGAGAAACATAGCGCCGGTCACCAAGTCCCCCCTTTGAAGAAGTAGGAGGCGGAGAGCAAGACATGACCCCCTTCGACTGGTGAGACTTCCTAGACGACCCGTTTGAGTTCGACCTGGTTCGGGTAGGGGGAAGCTCAGATGTGCCATACACAAGCCCCAAAGCAACTACCCCAGGTCCATCAGCAGCTGCCGAATCCATCGGCGGAGGTACATAAGAGGTCCCTGCAGCATGAGCAGAAAATTTCACTTCCTCGAGAACGAAGTTCACGGCTACGGTCACATCTCTTAAATGAACCCTTGCGTTTGCAAGGGAGGGACTTTGTTGGGACGGCAGAAAGTAGCCCTACGAGACATTTTAGCGGCAGAAGGTGCGCTGGAAAAAGAGCTAGCATTTGAAGTGGGTTCAGCGACGGAACCTGCCTCACAGCCAAAACGTTAACAAAATCCCACAAAAAAAATAGTCTAGTCGGTTCAAACAAAAAATGCAAGCCAACTCGGGAACTAACCGGAAGGTCGGAGGATCTTCCTACCTGGAACACGAGTCGTGGGTTTAAATTTCTTCATCTTCATGATAGTACAAGGAGGAGGGATAATAGTAAGCGAAACTTGTTCAAAGGCAGGAACGAGGGGGAGATCGGGTGGATCTACAGCAAACCCAGCTAAATGTCGGAGACTATAGGCACCTTTGATGCGAGAAAGATCGAAGGATTCCCAATAAATCTTACCACCGCGAAGATGAGCAATACGTTCTCTAAGAGAGACGTCGAGTTCCTTTTCCTTTGTGTTCACTACACAAGAGTAAATGATATTCATATACTTCTAATAAAAAAGGAATCTCGAGTGCAAAACATAACGATGAAAGAATAAAAAAAGGGTATAATGGAATGGCATCCTATCGATGCATGTCCCCTGACCCGCATGGATAGCAAAGCGATGCGGGAGAGCTTCAAACTCCTCGACAGAGGCAACATAGGCAAAAGTAATTCGAAAAAAGAAATATCCCTCTTGTTAGTTCGTATCCTTATTTTGAGTTGTACCATAGATAATCCCACGACCAGGCCACGCAAAGAGATAAAACCGATCTAGGACCCAATAATTCCTTTTTGCCGTGTACAATTTGATGGAATTGATTGGCAGATAAATCCATCCCTTCCTCAAAACCTTGAACAAAAGTTCCTACGGCGTGACGGAGGAAGTTTGGATCCATCTGCGGAAAAGCCAATCCCAATGCGCCCAGAAGACGGATATGATAGAGAGGGATTGGGAAGGTGAGTCCGCAAGACTCGAAATAAGCAGGATAGGCACAACACCATCATGGCCTGACCAATTTGGGGGAACTCGAATCGACGGGAAGGGCAAGTTCAACTCCCCCTGGGAAGTCCAGGTCTCTAGAAAGATCCGATAAATCCAAGATTAGAAGGAGTATGAGGTCCTAATTGGTCGACAAACCATCAAGCTAAAAGTAGTCAGGAAAGTGAAGCTGAGCAGATCTGATTTGAGGTCAGGTTGCGAGGAGCTTTGGTTGATCGAGAAGGAAGACGGAGAGTACGTGAAGAGAATAAACAAATAACACAGACAGATTAACCTACAAAGGAGAAGACAAAGGAAAGAAGTTATATTTCTTTACCTTGGGAATTGGAAGATGAGCAGTTAAGATGGGAGAAGGTGTGAGATGGTTAATTTATATAACTCGCACGATTACCCAGATCGTGCAAAGACCTTTCAATTTCCCCGATTCGCTCAACCCTTTGATCCTGAGTAGAAGATCTTAACCAAACGATTCCGGATCAAAGCATATATGAGTTCAAATCTTACCACGAGTAAGATCTTCTGAGATTTTAGCCTCACCTAATCGCCCATTAATTCTTATCATTAAGTACTTAATGGGCAGGGTGGGGGCAATTGTTGGAGCTAGATTTCACAAGTTGAAATCCGGCCCACTAAGCTTAAAATATAATCAGAATAGATTATATTCGATATTGGGCCTTAGACCTTAAACCGCGCTAACATTCAAAGAAAGGCCAGCATATCCTTTGGCCTTGCTGGGTCCGAATAATCGATCTGTTGACCGCCAGAGCTGAAGACCCTTTGACCAAGTAACTCAGCGGGAATAGACCAAGTCAGCGCCGCTCAACGGTTTATGAAGAGATTCCGATATTCTCGGAGGATATACCCGAACGTGTCCGAGATATCTGGCGTCGAGGAAGAATTCGCGGAGCTGAACCGTTCAGCTCAGAGGAGTATAAATAACTAGCTTGAGAGCCGAAATGGCTAAGTTTTTCCCCTCGTTGACACTCAATCACACTTTAGCTCTTCACGCTTGTTATAGCTAAAGTTCTTTGTATACTTGATCGAATATCAATATAAATCTATTTTTTGTTATCTTGGTCTCGATCTTAGTTAGATTTATCGACATTTCTTAGGACTAAAGTTTTTTTTTCCGAATTCACATATAAATTCTTTGTGTTGAATCTAGCTTCCACACTGGACTAACATTATATAGGGCTTTGTTCGGCCAAACCCTTTCATTTAACATCCCAAACCACAGTGAGCGGAGCAGTGTTTGTTTATTTACTTAAAGACTATATAATTTGTTGCTATGCACTGAAAGTACCCTAGAACATATCTTATTACATAAAGGAGAATGCGCATAATTCTAACTCACGAGATCGCGACACGTGTCATGTAATCCGTTAGATTCTAAACACATGTCAATTATTTAAATATGTAAGTTTTCATTATCAAAATTGTTAATTACCTAAAAAGAAGAAGTTAAAATGGGAAAAAAACATAAATTAATTTTATAAATTTCACAAAACCATTATACGACTAGTTATATAAGATATTCAATTTAAAATAATTTTTAATAAAGAAAAATTTAACATAAAACAAAAACTAGGAAAAGGAAAGTAGCAAAATATATAATTAAAAATAGAAACGACTATGTCTCTATCGTTATATATGGGTATAAATTTAAAATATGTATATATATGAGAACACAAAATAATGAATCACGGATTAAAAAAAACTAGATCACGGAGAAAAAGCAAAGATAAAAACAAAATTTGGTTACTAATATGTTTTTTACATGTTTAAAATTTACGAAGTATCATAAAAAAAATGATCGTCTAAACATGTAAAAATAATTTTAATAATTATTTAAATTTGTCTAATAATTTAAACCATATTTACATATATCAAGTTTATATAATTTATTGATTTTCAAATTCTTCAAATTATATGAGATTTTCTATATTACATATGAATCTATAACTCAAATCACTACATTATCTAAGTTTGAATTAAAAATCTAACTTTTTCCCCGAAACATTTTTTAAACATAATTTTTTTACGAGACTATTCTTGAGTGGGTTTACGAGAACTTGGGAAAGGTTAACTTGACCGAGAATGGTTCTTGGTCCACGATGTTTGTAATGGCGATTTGGTGGGCCGGGAAATGGCGATGCGGGAATGTGTTTGGTGAGAATAGAAAATGTCGGGATCGGGTTCGTTTCGTTAAAGATATAGCCAAGGAAGTGCATTTGGCGAATGTCAAGCATGCTTGTGTCGGGTTCAGAGCTCCTAGTATCCCATAAAACCCGAACAGAATAGCACAAGTCAGAATATTAAAAGCCAAAAAAGCCAAAAAAGCCAAAAACATAGAAGCTGCAAAATTGTAGGTGCGAGTTGTTAAAAATAAAAAGTAATGGGGTAGAAAACTAAAGCATCTAATACTACAGGACCAGTCTACAAAATAATCTTTGTCTTTGCAAGGTCTTCTTCTCTTGTTTGATTCTCTTCTGACCTGGTTTCCACTTTTGTTCTTCCATTTTTTCGCTTCAATTTCACGCTTTTTTCCCTAAATTCGATTCCTTTGTTGGATCATCTCTTTCCTCATCCTCAAAATTCGTGATTTCTCCGATGAGATCTCCGGGAAAGTCAATGTCACCTTCTTCTGAGAAATCCTTACCTCCGACAGATACTTCAATGGCTATAGTGACTTTCGACAAGTCCACCACTCAATTCTCTTCTTCTCCTTCGCCTCCACATTCTCTTAATCACTCCGATGAATCTGAAGAAGACGAGAAACGTAAACCCAAGAATCCGGTTAAAGCAGAGGAAACTCCATCTCCGGTTATGGTGGTTCACAATCACAATCACAATCACAATCACAATCACAATCACAATCATTCTGTTAAAGAAGTTGTTCCGACAAGGAAGAGTGCTCGTGTTGGGTCTGGAAGAAGCAGTGGCCAAAGATCAGGAGCTGTTTTAGCTATTTTGAGGAGGTCAAAGAAGGAAAAAGTAGTAAAGTTTTCAGCTTTAGGGTTTCGGTTAAGTGAGCTTGTTCTGGCTTTGATTTCTTTCTCTATTATGGCTGCTGATAAAACACAAGGTTGGAGTGGTGATTCTTTTGATCGTTACAAGGAGTACAGGTATTATTATTATTGTCTCCTTCTTTTTAGAGATGGTGTTGTTTGTTGAATCTGAGTTCAGGATTTAGTTTAGGGTTTTAGGGGTTTCGAATGTTATACTAGTGTTGGGTATTTGATAAGCAATCTAGATTACTTAAGTACTTGTGAATTGTATTCAATGCTTTGCTTTTTTTTTGGATCTTGTTGAATTCAATCCACATTGAACTATGGAGTACAGGTTTGATTTGTTGTGTCTGTGCTTCTTCTTAGATGGTGATGTTTGTTCGGTTCAGTTTAGGGTTTAGGGTTTGGAATGTTTTAGCTGAATCAACTAGTGTTGGGTATTTGATAAGTAATCTGGATTACTTTAGGACTAGTGAATTGTATTCAAAACTTGCTTTTTTGGATCTTTGTATGCAATCACATTGAACTATGGAGTTTCTATGTTTTGGTTTAACTTGGTGAAGGTTTTTTATTTGTTGGATCCTAAGAATTCATTTTTCAGTTTATGATGTTTTGATATTGATTTCAAACTGATATCTATTTATCATCTTCTGAAATTTGTGACAGGTTTTGTCTATCGGTGAACGTGGTTGCGTTTGTATATTCGAGTTTTCAAGCATGTGACTTAGCGTACCATCTTGTCAAAGAGAAGCACTTGATCAACCACCACCTTCGACCTATGTTTGAGTTCATCATGGATCAGGCAAGTCATTTAACTTACCATTGTTCCTCATTCTTAAGATCCTTTTCTTGCACTCTCTATAGTATTCCTTTGTTCTGTTTTCTCTTCTATGATCAATTTGACTTGGTTATGAATAAGAAATGTTTATGTCTGAGATAAAAAAATACTTGCTTTTGTTATGTTTTTGTAATCAGGTACTTGCATATCTCCTTATATGTGTGTCAACGGCCGCAGCAACTCGTGTTGACGACTGGGTTTCAAACTGGGGAAAAGACGGGTTCACGGAGATGGCGAGTGCCTCGATTGCTATGTCTTTCTTGGCCTTCCTTGCCTTTGCTTTTAGTTGCCTTATTTCAGGTTATAACCTTTTTAACCAAGACACTCTCTAATCCTCCCCACTTTTTTGTATAGTTGGTCCTAGACCCAAGAACACACACACCTTGTGTGAATATATTATTTTGGGAGATAAAATATCAATACATCTTAGCATTGTAATTATTAAACTGTTTTTGTAGTCATATAAGGTTTCAAGAAACTGTGTAATCTTTGAGGTTAATAAGAGAAGCATTAAGACCTTTTTTTAACTTATCAAGACCACAACTAAAACTCTGGAGCAGATTCTGGTACTTGAGCCTTATGAATACAAGGCAGATGTGACAACTCGTTTTAATGGTTTAGATATGACTGAAAAATTTCAACGGCTCAGATCGATTCTCCTAAAGGTACGAAAAACTTAATGCACCTAAAGGCAGATGTGACAATCCGATTTGACAACTCATTTAAATGGTTAGATGTGCCATACATCATTTAACGGCTAAGATCTATTATGTTAAAGCTGTTATAATAATTTTGTAAAATCTATAAATATGTACTGGTTTCATTAGATTAATAAATATGAAAAAACAAAACATCTAATATCAACCATGTCGAAAAGAATTCTAAATCCATCCGAGGAAGAAAAGATAATAACTTCTTTCCTTGATTCTTTACCAGAATCAAACACCCCACCTTCTTCTACGATTCGTCTCAGTAACTCAAAGAACCGTTATATACACACTGGTTCTACTTCGCGTGTTCCAAACAAGACTCGTAAAGCATGCTCTGGAGCTAGCGGAGAAAATGTAGTACTGAAAACACCTCCATCGACGCAGGCTATTGATGCTTATAAAGAACCGGAGGTCTCAGTTTTAAAATGTCCAAATGACCATTACGGTTGTTGTGAGAAACGCATGTTGAAGTTCGAGATGGATCATTAAGAATTGTGTTTGATTGGTAATGTACAACTACTATTGCCACACGACGGTCACTCGTCAGTACAATAAGTGCCTATGGCTTTTATGTTTACTTATTTTTGATTAATGTGTGCTTCAATAAGGTGATGTGGATTACATGTCTAGTAATGTACTATATATTATGTGTAATGTTATTTCTGTAAGGCTTTTATCTGTATTGTTATTTAAAATATTGTATCAAAATTTGAAATATCTTATTTTCGATTAATGTGTACTTCAAAAATTATTCGTTTCCATGTTATAACTTGATACTTTGATGGACCACATATTCATATACTACAAATCTAAGGAAAGATTTGGTTAACCACATAAAATGTGTACACAATTGTTGATAAGACAATATGCAAAGACAAAACAAATTATGTGGACTACAAAGTTTCGTACTATCTCCATTATTTGTGGATATGGTTTTACTTACGTTTAAACATATAACTTCTACTATAAATACATATGAAGGAGTATATATCTTCTACAACAATCAATAACACAAATAATGTCTTCTACCTCTCCTAATGAAGACTCTAAATCAACAAGCGTGGCAAACAGCCTAGACTTTCCAAAATACTCGTGGGAAACCGAAACTCAATGCGACGAATTCACTCAAGAGATATCCACTTACTCGTGGGAATTTGATTCGTGCTCACCAACCCTTAATGAAGATTCTACATCAACAATAGTGCCGGACAACCAGTGCTTGCCAAACATCCACCACATTCCAAAATTCTCGTGGGAAACCGAAACTCAATGCGTCGAATTCACTCAAGAGATACCCACTTACTCGTGGGAATTTGATTCGTGCTCACCAACCCTTAATGAAGATTCTACATCAACAATAGTGCCTGACAGCCAGTGCTTGCCAAACATCCACCACATTCGAAAATTCTCGTGGGAAACTGAATCTCAGTGCGACGAATATACTAAAGATATACCCACATACTCGTGGGAAGCTGATTCATGCTTTCCTGCCAATGTTTTGAGTCCCAAATTTGAAGATGGGTTCAGTTTTTCTAAACACAAATATGATAAGCAGCCATAATGTCCTGACCAGAAGCTGCTTGTCGATGAAGTTTTGTATAGGCAAATCGAAGACGTACAACCATCTCAATTGATTGAAAAGTCAGATACTTACGGTGGAAGTACTTCAAATGAATGTAAGGATGACTACTATGATTATGAATTTGCCCAAAGACCAGAAATCTCAAACTTGAATCTAGATATTGATGCAATCAAGAGAGAATGTTGCGACGGATTTTTAGATTCTCCACCAAAGAAACAAAAGGGAAAGAAAATTTTATGGTTCTAACAAATGGTAAGTTTGGAGTGGATACAGACATATGTTTTAAAAATTAGGAGTCTATTATGTACTTGTGCCATAACCGTTGTATGTTTAATATTTTCAAGTCTCTAATGTACTCGTTAAAGAAGTCGTTTTAAATTTTATGTTTCATTAATTGTAATGTTTTATCGGAGTTGCGTAATCAATATATCTCGTTAATTAGTAATAGGAAATGATTATATACTATTAAATGTCCATATTGATATTTCATTACTAATATATAAAATAAAATTAACAAAAAAAAAAAATTTCATTTAGCGTCGAATTAGCGTCAAATCACATGAATTCGATGCTAATATTGTTTAATAGCGTCGAATTCATGTGATTTGACGCTTAATGATTTTTTTTTAATGTTAATTTTATTTTATATATTAGTAATGAAATATCAATATGTACATTTTGTTATAAATTTGTAAAGAAATGAATTTGATATGAAAAAATTCATGTGATTGTTATCGTTATATGTTGCAGTTCTAAAATCTTTAAATGGTTAAGATTGTTATTGTATATGTTGCGGTTTCTTTATCCTAAACCCTAAACATAAAATATCTTTCATTTAGCATCGAATTAGCATCGAAATCACATGAATTCATGTGATTTCGACGCTAAATGAAACAAATTTTATGTTTAGGGTTTAGGGTATAAACAATTAAAGATTTAACGTCGACGATTCAGAGTGAAGCTACAATGTTAACTACATTCGAACATTTAATTGCGAACAAATTAGTATGCTTTTATAATTCGATGTTACAAATGCATGTAAGGACTTCTATTTGAAAAAACTATATAGGTTAATTTACATATATTATCATAACCTTTTATGAACCAAATATGTAATTTCAAATTTCAAAATTTAAAATTATTCTGTTATATTAAAGATTGAAATGGCTAAGATAGTTTTCGTACCAGTGGCGGTTTCGTTACCCTAAACCCCAAACGTAAAATTTGTTTAAGTTAGCGTCGAATTAGCATCAAATTAGCGTCGAATCGATGCTAATTCGACGCTAACTGAAAAAATTTTACGTTTGGGGTTTAGGGTGTAGGGTGTTAAACGGATCAAATTAATTAAATCCGACGCAAAACCGACGATATATTGAATTAATTTGATTAAATCAATGGCGGTAAACCAAAAAATTTTAAAATTTTTAGGCTAAACCAACGTCGGTAAACCGAATTAATTTTGATTTAGCGTCGAATTGGGTCGCTGTGCGACGCTAATTCGACGCTAAGTAACGTCAAATTAGCGGTGGATTAGCGTCGTATCACGGATTTTATAAAGGAGACCTAACTCTTCCCTCTCCGGTTTCTGCAAATTCGACGTCCCTCTCCTCTCTCTCTCTCTCCCCCATCTCTGCCGGTCTCTCTCTCCCTCTCCTCTCTCTCTCTCTCCCCATCTCCGCCGGTCTCTCTCTCCCTCCGCCTCTCTCTCTCCCCCTCCGCCTCTCTCTCTCTCCCTCCGCCTCTCCCTCTCCCTCTCGCCTCTCCCTCTCCCTCTCCGCCTCTCAAATGGAAATTTGTAGCTATTTGTGGTTTCAAAGGTGTTTTCTGGTGATTTGGATGAGTATTTAGCTCATGAATCGATTCCTGTAACATTCTATATTTCATTATGTCAGGGCTTTTTTGTTTCTTTGTTTGCAATAATTTGGAGTAAAGTTGAATTTGTAGATAAAGAGTTAATTAGTATGATATCTAGTTTTGGTGAAAATTTGGTGTGATGGTTAGTTAATGTTTTGGAAGTATCTCATATTAAAGCCTTATAGTGTAAAGTTTTCATTTCTTTACGGAATATGTGTAATTGCTTGGATTTTCTCCTAGTGAGAGGTTTGAGTTTTGGTGCGATTCATAGTGAATGTCAACATGGTTAAGGTTGAGTTTAAAGACATGTGTATTGATAGTAGCAGCTAAAATGAAGTAAAAATGTGTAGTAAATAGATTTTAGGAAATTTGAAATGAAATAGATTTTAGGAAAAATTTAGGAAATAGATTTTAGGAAATGGAATTGAATTTATATTTGATAAGTTATGGAATTGAATTTATATTTGATAAGTTATGTGTTTGTATTCATATATTATATATAAAATTTAAGAATCGATGAATTATTCTATCAACTTATTTTACAAGTTTTTAATTGGTTTTTCAATTTATATTTTACATTTTTTAATTTAATAAATTTGTTTTATTTTATAGGCGGATCGAGCTCCCTCCTCCTTTATACAGCCATTTATTTGGCGAGGATGCTATGATTCCCGGATACGATGGTCGTCGCGGATCCGGATCAGGATCATTGTCGGGTTCGCAGGCTGCGAACTATCGTCCACGAGCTCCGCCACGAGCTCTGCCACCGCCTCAGCCAGAGCCAGAAGAAGACGAAGCTGTTCATCCCGATGACGACACTGAGGCCCCTCCACCGGCAAACGCGCCTCTTATGATGCGGATTTCTGAGCTTCTCCGCCAACCTGGACGTGAGACACGGCTTAAGGTTCTCCATCCGATGAGGCCTCCTGGTACATTATGGTATGTTTTAATTTTTTGCAATATTACTAATTAAATTTGTTTTGGGTAATTAATTTTTAATTACAATTTATAATTAAATTATTAACATTTTAATATTTTGTTTAATAGGTTTAGCGATAACAAGGTTTCGCGTTCGGTCACCAAGGTAATCATGGCCCACTTCACTATGCCGCATGCTAATTGGAACCAGACGCCGCAGAATGTTCGGGATATTTGGTTCGAGTCATGGGCGGTAAGTCATTTTATATTATTTACTTTTATTTATTACATTATTTGATTTTAAATATATTCATAACATTATTCGTATTTTTGTAGCAAGGGTGGCATTGGGAGGAACCTCTTACTTTTGAAGTGCGAGCGGCGTTCGAGAAGAAGGCGCTAAAGCGTCTCAACGGTTACGTCACTAACTTGAAGAAAGCGTGGGGCAAGAAAGGCGATAAGGCGAAGCCGCTCGGGATGGATCCCGATGTTTGGTCGGGTCTAGTGCAGTTTTGGGAGGATCCCAAATCGGTGGTTAAATCGGGAAAGTGTTCTGCAGCCCGTCTCACGCCGGTGGCCGAAGGAGATGGACCTTCAAAGCATTGTGCAACAATAAGACTGAATATGGTAATATTTTAATTAAATTATTTAATTTGATTATTTATATTTTAAATATTTATTTATTATATATTTCATTTTTATCTATGTTTATTTTTGTTTAACAGGCTGATGGCGGTGATTTTCTTCCGATGGTTCGAGTGATGGAGAAAACTCATCGGAGGAAGGATGGGACGTTTGTTACCGCTCAAGCGGAACAAACGTTCAACGCGTACAATGCACGACTGGCAGAGCTAGATGAGTCTGTTGATATAACGTGAATTTGGACGTTCCTAACTACAAGTTTAACGAGTTTTCAGAGTATTTGAGTTGTTTTGAGTTGAGATTTAGGTCCATACCTCAAGAGTTTGAACCACATGCGTACGGGAAGGAAGTTTGAGCAATTGAGCGAAAATTGGAGGTTTCTGAAGACAGGACCGGCCGGTCTGGCTAAAGGACCGACCGGTCCCAATCAGCATGCTACAAGACCGGTCTCACACTTGACTGACCGAGACATAATGGAACAGGGACCGACCGGTCTAACCTAAGGACCGGCCGGTCCACAATGGATACTATTGCGTGCCTGTGCACTTGCAGTGTTTTATTTTGGGTTAAAACCTGAGCATATAAAGTTTTGGCGCCGTTGCCGGGGACCAATTGTGTTTACCATCATATTTGATTTGCGAATTTCATCTAAGTACTCTACTAATTTATTTTTCTTTTTGTTTTTGTCTTTGGTTGTGCTTTCAGGTGTATGCAGAGGAGAAGTAATCGCACTGAACCTCTGACATCACTCTCAAACGAAGAACTAGCCAGAGTAGAAAGGGCTAACTGAGCTAAGAAGAACCTCTTGCCAGTTATGGAGGTAGTAGAACAAGCTGATAATAAGGGTCTTCAAGCTGCCTTGTTTGACCAGATAGAGCAGATTCGGGCTGCAACCGCTGCCAACGCGCAACTGGCGCAACAGCAGATGCAGCAGATGCAAGAGCAGTTTGCTAGGATGATGGCACAGCAGATGCCACCAGCAGGACAGAATCCCCCACCGCAGAGAGGGATTGGAGAAGGGGACAATGTCCACACCTACTACCAGAACAGATCAACCATTCGTGTCCCGGAGATTCAGAGAAATGACTTCGAGATTAAGGCACAACTGATCAATCTGGTAGAGAGACACGTGTTCCATGGGTTGGCTCCTGAGAATCCCATGGATCATATAGAGAATTTTGAAGAAGTCTGCGAGACGACCAAGGCTAAAGGGGTACCAGCTGATTACCTCAAGTGCTAGCTATTTAAGCACTCTCTCGCTGACAAAGCTTTGAGGTCAAGTCACTTCCTCCACACTCTCTGAATGGCTAGGATGAAGCTAGAGCCGCCTTCCTGGACTACTTCTACACTAAGTCCAAGACAACTCAGCTTAGAGGCAGGATCAGCAACTTTGCGCAGAAAGGTGGAGAATCATTTGTTGAGGCCTGGGATAGGTTCAAGGAGTACCGCAGGGAGTGCCCACACCATGGGTTTACTGAGGAGCAGATGCTCAGGACGTTCTATGATGGAGTCACCTGGGAGTACAAGAACAGCCTCAATTCTTCTAGTAATGGTGACTTCATGACCCATAGCATAGAAGGTGCCTACCGGTTGATAGATAACATGGCGCAGAGTTCCAGCAATCAATATGCTGATGAGTATGATCGATCAAAGAGGATCTACAGCGTTGACACACCATCTGCAGCAGAGATAGCCGAGTTGACAGCTGCTAAGATCAAGGACTTAATGCAAGGAAGCCCTCAGGGCATCAGTATGGTCGGGAACGCTCCAGACGCAATCTGCTACTCAGAGGATGTTGCATTGGTTTCAGAGGGTACTCAAGAGGTCAATTATGTAGGTGGTCATGGAATTGGGCAGAACAGAGGCTTCAACAACAACAACCGAAACCATCCTAATCTATCCTATAAGAGCACCAATGTTGCAAATTCCCAGGATCAAGTCTATCCTCAGCAAGCTGCAGTCCCAGCTCAGACACCATTTGCCAGTTCATCAGGAACAACTCCTCCTGCTCAAGGATTGACAGGTTACAATACTGGCTATTAGAGGCAGTATGGACAGAGTTCAGGCTCCGGGTACCAAAATCAGAATCAATTCCAGCATAGACAACAAGTTCCTCCACCTCCAGCCTCCAATCCCAACGATGAGCTCAAAGCTATGATGCAGCTTATGCTAGCTACTCAGCAGCAGAGTTCCAGCGCCATTTCAGACATCAATGGGCGACTAGAAGCTGTGACCACTCATTTGAAGATGTTGGACACTCAAGTGGCACGACAAGCAAAAGCTGTTAAGCGACAGCAAGGGACTCTTCCGGCTAAAGGAGAGCAGAATCCAAAAAGGGAGTGTTATGCCATTTCTGTAAGGGAAAACAATTCTCCAGCAGATGTCAGACCGATCGGTCCCACCATCAGACCGGTCGGTCCGGTGAACAGTCCTCCGATTCGCATTTATGTCCCTAAGGCACCTTACCCTGTTTGTCCTAGGAAATTTCAGGAGGATTTGGAAGAAGCAGAATCTAGAGAAATGGTTAACGATCTGACAGTCAAGATCCCTCAGGTAACTGAGGAGTGTAGCGCTGTGTTACAGAACAGGACAGTGAAAAAACTTGGAGATCCTGGTCCCTTTGAACTTTCAGTCCAGATCGTCTCTACGGTTTTTCCTCCCTCACTCTACGACTCAGGCTCTAGTGTCATCATCATACCATACTCCGTAGCAAAATGACTGGGCTTTAAAGATTTCAATCCTCCTAAATTTTCTTTAAAATTTGCTGATTGTTTTGTTAAACCTCTTATAGGTGTTCTTGAGGAGGTACAGCTGCTAATGGGTGATGTCTTTATCCCTGCATATTTTGTGGTGCTTGACATGGCTGAAGAACCAGGAGATCCTCTCATCCTGGGAAGACCATTTCTCTGCACAGCTGGTGCAATGATTGATCTTAAGCATGGACGCATTGACTTCCAACTGGGAGACAGTGAGCTGAAATTTAAAATGGACAAGCTGCTGGAGAAGCCTGTAATCGATGACCCACCTTTCTCGATTAAGGAACCAGATGATGTCCTTGATCAAGTCACAGAGGACCCAGCTCTTCCTAGTCAGTCTACCGTAGACAGAAACTTCTATCCAATAGGCATTGGGACTCCATACGAGCACACTGTTTCTCTCCAAGATGGTGTTGTGATCCCTCTTGATGATCCACCTGATCCACCTTGAAGGGCACACACGTCGAGCTAACGATGTTAAACAAAGCGCTTGGTGGGAGGCAACCCACATGTAGGTTAGTTTTTCTTTACTTTTCTTTTTCTTTTCATTTTATTTTCCCTTTTTTCTATAGTTCTTTCTTTTGGATTTATTTTCACACCGGGTCGGTGTGAAGTAAGTCTGGGGGGAAGTACTATTAGAACTAATTATGTTTTCTATTTTCTTATTTTCAGTTTGTACTAAACCTTTGTGATATCCATGCAATTCTAGGACCACATGATGTTTGCTAACCTTTTTAAGATTAACAGTGACTAATCAAAGCAATGGGAAGATTAAAAACGCCCTAGGCGGATAAGTGTTACGAGAAGGCTCCCGTCTCCTTGAAAGCTAACACTGACACTCTTTACTTTGGTCTTTTTTCTTAACTCAGGGAATTCGAAATCGCATAAGAAGTAACAACCACGTTAGGAGTCCAATCCTTTTTCAAACACTAACCTCTCTTCAGGACTCCTAATGGCCAGGCTCACTTTTAGTCTGGTACCACACCCTTACCTTAACCACTCTTTCAAACCTCATGCATTCTATTGAAGACATTGACATGCACTCAAGCGCAAAAACTCTGGAGACGTAGTCCGGCCAGCCTATCATTCTAAAGACTTTCTGGTACAACTTTAAAAACTTTCTGTTTAGGATTTTTAACCTTTTATTTCCATACCTATTTTTATTTTTCGTTCTTCATCACTTGTGCTTAGGAAAAAGGCTAGAACTAATCCCCAACTTGATTCATCAAAAAAAAAAATGGTTTATTATTAAAAAGAAAAAAAAGAAGTTGAAAGGGATTAGAATAAAGCCTCAGATTTTACATTCATATTTATAAGCACATTTCTATTTCTTATTCTTAGCATTAGTTCTTTAGATAAGCAGAAAGTTTTCATCTAAATAAAGAAAAAGATCTTAAGTTTGAAAAGCTGTGCATCATCTTTGGATTTAGTTCTCTTGGGATTTTGTGTCATGACTTGCATTCGGCCGCGACTGAGGTTAACCTAAACACTTTCACATCACCACTAAATAGCCCAAATCCTTAACCCTTATGCGATAGACATTTTCCCTTTGGAAAGATTTCTTAACCCTGGTGTAGAGTCGCTGAGACATAGGAACTTGAGTATGGTAGCGTTGCTATGTATTTGGCAAAGTACATGAAGTACCATCTTGGTTTTTGATCTGTTAGTTTTCAGGGTTGTTAGTATTACATCTGTGGGGTCCTAAAGGATTGCATTCAGCTCACGAAGGTTAGTTTGGTTTTTATAGCTTCCTTGAATTTATTTCTAGTTTGTCTTCACCTGAGGACAAGCAAAGATCTAAGTCTGGGGGAGTTGATATAACGTGAATTTGGACGTTCCTAACCACAAATTTAATGAGTTTTCAGAGTATTTGAGTTGTTTTGAGTTGAGATTTAGGTCCATACCTCAAGAGTTTGAACCACATGCGTACGGGAAGGAAGTTTGAGCAATTGAGCGAAAATTGGAGGTTTCTGAAGACATGACCGGCCGGTCTGGCTAAAGGACCGACCGGTCCCAATCTGCATGCTACAAGACCGGTCTCACACTTGACCGACCGAGACATAATGGAACAGGGACCAACCGGTCTAACCTAAGGACCAGCCGGTCCACAATGGATGCACAAAGCCCGACCGTTCCTGCATGAAGACTGACCGGTCCAGCTCAAGTCTCGAAGAAGGATCGCTCCTGAAAACGGGACCGACCGGTCCACACCAAGGACCGGCCGGTCCAAGCTGATCACGTGAAGAATTTTAAGTTCTGGAAACGGGACCTACCGGTCCCGATTCCAGACCGACCGGTCCACTCCCCAAATTTTTAGGAAATTTTCCAGATTTCGTTTTATCCTATATAAACCCATAGGGTTTCGTTTTTATAGAGGATCCATCTCTTTTATCCACGTTTTAATTACTTTTGTTCAGACTTTTTTAGAGTTGTATTCAAGGAGAAGAATTCCTCTACAATTCGGAGAAGATTTCTAAACCTTTTCTTATTTCTATTATATTGATTATGCTCTTTTCAATCATGGTTTTTGCTTTGTCTTTTATCATGTCTGAGTAGTTCTCTAGTTAGGTTTTAGGGTTTTCGAGGGATTTCACAGATTAAACTAGACACAAATAGGTTGCTTATTAATTACCATCTTCATCACTTTTAGGCATAATGCTAGGATTGAACTGACCACTTAATCTCTAGATCTTAGGTTGATACACATTCCGAAAGCTTGTGTATCACCAGAACTACTGTTGATGAGCAATTAGTCTTTAGTCTCGGAAGTGAATTAGAGTCAATTGTGAACCGATCAAACCTGAACTATAATGTTTGTCTAGGATAGCCGCGATCAAATAGAAGTTTAGGCACTCGGATCTCTAGGGAAAGTAATTGTTATCACGGAAGTGGAGTAATTTATATCAGTGTTTTGAGTTTAAGATGCATGCATATTAGAACCTGAATAGTTGTCTGGTTTATGATTGTGATTTCCTGAGAATTCCCTAATGCCTAGCGCTTTTATTAATCTGTTTTAAATCGTTTTATTTGCAATCTTGTCTTTAATTTTGATAACATCACTCAAAACCATTATTTACTGCTTAGCTTAATTCAATACTCTATAATTTATTGTGTAAACCTTGGTCTCTGTGGATTCGATCCCCTAATATACTACTGCGTGCCTGTGCACTTGCAGTGTTTTATTTTGGGTTAAAACCTGAGCATATCATCTGTCCAGTCTATGATGGGTCTCGATGATTTCGATAGACTTTACGAGAAGGTAATTTATTAGGTTCTTATATTATATTATAACTTATTTTTTGTTATAATTTTATTGTTTAACACTTTTATTTTATATGTTGCACCGACGAAGAAAGGACGAACAATGGGTGTTGGATCCATCAAAGATGTGTCGGCAGCTTGTTCGTCTTCTCAATATTCATACTCTCCGGGTTCATTTCAGCTGCGTTTGACCGCTCAGTTGGAAGCTGCAAATGATGAGATTGGGCAGCTAAAGACGGAACAAGTGGAGCTGAGGACTGGTCTCTCGACATTGACCAGTCTCTTTGACATCATTGCAGTGGATAACCCGACATTAGCCAATGCCTTGCAAGGCATACATCATCCTACACCGCCTCCTACACCTCCCGGTCAAACGCAGTTCGAACAAGAAGCCGAAGATATGCTTCGAGAAGATGTCATCAACCTAAGGACCCAACAACCGCCGTCGAATTAGCGTTTTAATTTCATTTGTATCGGATACTTTTATTTTATAATATTTTTAATTTGTATAATATTTTATAATAATTTTTTGTAATATTTTCATTTAAATTTTTTTTTTTTTTTACCATTTGACTCTAAATAGATGCTAAATCGATGCTTATATAGCGTCGAATTAGCGTCGAAATATTGTGTCGCAGTAGCGTCGAAATTTCGACGCTAAACTTGCGTCGAAGTGAAAAGCGACGCTCAAATAGCGTCGAAAATGAATTAACGTCTACGATTTAGGGTCGAAATGTATTTCGATGCTAATTCGACGCTAAGTGGTTTTAGCGTCGAATTAGCATCGAAATATGCCGACGCTAAATCAGTATTTTCTTGTAGTGCATGCATCTCTAGTTCTTACTTTGAAAATAGAATAAGAAACATCAATACTCTTTTTTCTTTCCAACCCATCTTTATTTTCATCTCTAAAATAAAGATTCCTATTTTTTCTCTATATTTGAAACCAAAAAGTAGAAAATGCTATATTTGAATTTAAAATAGAGGAAAAATAACAATTTCTTTAAAATAGAGATACATTAAAATAGAAATAATGATTGTTATATTTTGCTCTATTTTAGAATCAAAAATAGAAAAATACATTGGAGACGGTCTATCTCAAAATTTTGAATAAAATACGACAAAAGACGTGAATATTGTGTGTATAAAAAACTATTAAGACTAGTATAGTATAACAAATGTATATATAAACTTAAAAAGTCATAAAAAAATAAAATAGAACTACTTTATGGTGACCAGTTTATTAAAAGACTTAATATGAAAGTTAAGACTATAACTCGAAATTTATTTCTGCAAGTTAAATCATATTTAAATGACAAATGTAGTACGGCGTTCCATATGTTCTAAAGATTATAGTGGATTAACGTAATGCGTGGGTCACTTGTTATATAAAAAAGTACAAAATAAAAGTAAGTCACGCTGGTAAGATGAGGATTGAGGACTGCTCTGATTTTAACATGTTAGGTCTATTAGAATTGAGAGGCCACTCACATTAGTCAAATGTTACTTTCTTCTCTCAACTTTGATATAAGATAATACGATTGATAGAATACAAAATTCTATGCATCCATTGAGAAAATTAGAAAAAACAGTAAAGGGAACTTATAAAGATAAACCATAACGAAGGCCTTTTTATTTCTTTTGGCACTAGTGTGCTTTTTAGTTTTTGATCATAAAGCAATTGGATTGCGTTACGAAACATGAAGTCTGATGAAAATGTAATTTGTAAAGTGAGGAGAAAATATTTCTTGCTATCCGAACCAAAAGGACCATATTTTTAGAAGTCATATTTTTGTTCTCTCTTTCTGATAAATTAGAATATCCGAAGAGAGATCTAGATTAAAAGACTTCCATATATATATAAATTTCGGACATAAGAATGTTTATATTTAATTCTTCTTTGTTTTATATTACCTCAATGTTTATGAGTTCCTAAGAAAATTCATTGGACAAAAGTATAATTGATTGAATATTATAGCAACTACCAAACATTGTAGATTGATTGCATGAAGAAGCTTTAACAAAATAACAAGAGGCAAAGCAAAAAACACATGCAAATGCTTTTTACTATCACTTCCAAAAGGGACAGATACATCTAATCTAAGCCTCATCATTCCTTAGCCCATTCTCTAATCCTTTTCTTTTATCTTCTTCTCTCTATAAAACTCTTGTGGTACTTTTTATATAGGGACTTTTCCAATTACCTAAACCACTCCGAAATTCCGATCTGTAAACCAAACTAACAACCGGATTGAGCATCTCTACTCTGAAATTGCCAAGGTTTCAATAAAGATGATGAAACAATGTTACTATATTGAGAAGAAAGCTGAAAAATGATTCATTTAACCAGATTCTAGGAGTTTAAACACAACCAATTATCCCTGTATATATTTAAGTGAATTCTATATACAAATCTCATTAACCTTAAAAAGAGGTTAACAAGAATTGCAAAGTATTTCACTACAAGAAAACACTGTAAATTCCGACGGAATTTTTTTTTCCGTCGGACATAACCGACGGTTTTCAGACAGCATGCCGACCAAAACGATTCCGTCGGACACTATCAATCGGTATATTCCGACGGCATTCCAACGGAATTCGGACGGTTATCGATGTCGGCAGAGTTTGAATGGTTGATATATCGTCTGCGGTGGCCGATGTGATTGGTGGGGTGTTATGTCGGATATATTGACGGATTTCCGACAGAAATCCCCTCTACATAAGTTTGCACATTTCTTCCGACGTTCATTATACCAACATCTGAAAACCAAACTAAAACAATTTGAGAGATGAGTTCTTCATATTTTCGGTCATGGATGGACGCGCCAATGATGGAAGAGGGGTCGAACTTATTAACGCCTGAATACGCTCAAGGTATTTGCGAGTTCATGCAGTTACCTAGAAATCAAGAGGCGGCCAACAAAGGTCAGGATATCAAATGTCCTTGTTCTAATTGCTGTAATAGAATTAGTGGTTCGGTTAGTAAAGTTTGGAATCACTTATATATATATGGATTTAGGCCGGGATATAAGGTTTGGTTTTTACATGGAGAAACCAATTATGAATATGGTAGTAGTAGTAGTAGTAATGCACCTTATTTTTCGGATAGCGTAGGAGAACGTACACCGGAAGTAGATGTTGGGGTATGTACGGTTGCGATGGTTAACGATGCGTTTAGAGAGAATTTGCAGTCGGGTGGGTATCATGAGGGTGATAGGGTTGAAGAACCTAATTTAGAATCCCAAAGGTTTTTCGAAATGTTAGACGCATCAAAGCAACCACTATACAGCGGTTGTAAGGATGGTCATTCACCGCTATCTGCTGCTAGTAGGATGATGAACCTGAAGACTGATTACAATTTGTCTGAAGAATGTGTTGATGCATTCGCCGAGTTCGTGAAAGATATTTTGCCAGAAGATAATCTGTCCCCCGGTTCATACTACGAGATCCAAAAACTTGTTGCCGGTCTTGGTTTGCCCTACGAGGTTATAGATGTGTGCATCGACAACTGTATGATATACTGGAGAGAAGACGAGAACCGAAATAAATGTAAATTTTGCCACAAACCACGGTTCTAGGACACAAGTGGGAGGGCGAAGATTCCATTTAAACGGATGTGGTATTTACCCTTAACGGAGAGGTTGAAGAGGATGTACGAATCAGACCGCACTGCTAGGGCTATGAGATGGCATGCAGAGCATAGTCAAGATAGAGATATCACGCATCCTTCAGACGCGGAAGCGTGGAAGCACTTCCAATCCGTATATCCAGATTTTGCATTTGAAGGACGGAATGTATACCTCGGCTTATCCACCGATGGTTTCAACCCATTTGGAAAGCATGGAAGAAAATATTCCTTGTGGCCGGTCATCGTAACACCTTACAATTTGCCTCCTTCTATGTGCATGCGGCAAGAGTTCCTATTTCTCTCAATTCTAGTTCCCGGGCCTGATCATCCAAGACGGTCACTCGATATATTCCTCCAACCATTGATCTATGAGTTGCAGATGTTGTGGGAGCATGGTGTCGAGGTATTTGACATTTCAATCAAGCAGAATTTCAACATGCGAGCGGTTCTTATGTGGACCATAAGCGATTTTCCGGCATACGGTATGTTATCTGGATGGACAACGCATGGAAGATTAGCATGTCCTTATTGCCAAGACAATACTTCAGCATTCCAATTACAGCACGAAAGGAAGACTTCATGGTTTGATTGCCATAAGTATTTTTTACCGTCAACCCATCCATATCGTCGGTCTAGAAGACATTTCAAGAAGAATGTACAAGTGTTACATGGTCCACCTCCTGAGATAGATGGTCGCAGCATATTAGAACAGTTACGAGATTTTGGTGCAGAGCGAACTCCTGAATGTGGACAATATCACAATTGGCACAAGAAGAGTATTTTTTGGGATTTGCCTTACTGGAAAGACCATCTACTGCGCCATAATGTAGATGTCATGCATGTTGAAAAGAATTTCTTTGACAACATCATGAACACCTTCTTAAACGTTCCAGGGAAGACAAAAGACAACAGGAAGTCTAGGTTAGACTTGCCATTGGTTTGTTCAAGGGAATCTCATCATGTTTCTAACGATAGATTACCGATGCCTGCGTACCGGTTAGACGCAGGCCAGAAAGAAGTATTTTTTGAATGGTTCAAAAAATTTGTAAAATTTCCAGATGGCTACGCATCTAATCTACGTAATTGCGTGGATTCGACAGAAGGGAAGTTTATAGGAATGAAGAGTCATGATTGTCATGTCGTGATGCAGTGTCTTCTTCCATTTGTATTTGCATATCTTCTTCCACAACCAATCCACCAAGCAATTGGAGGTATATTTCGTACTCCCATTAGTTTCTTACTACCATAATATTACTATATATGTACTAGCTAACTTGTTTAATTTTCGTTCATAGGAGTTGGTGCATTCTTCCGAGATTTATGTTCAAGAACGCTTACCGTCCACGGGATACCTAACTTGGAGGACAATATCCCGGCTCTCCTTTGTAATCTTGAGAAGATATTTCCACCGTCCTTTTTTGACGTTATGGAACATGTAACTATTCACCTCCCACGAGAAGCAGCCTTAGGAGGCCCTGTTCAATACCGATGGATGTATCCGTTCGAGCGTTATATGTTCCACCTGAAGAAATAGGTAAAGCATTTGAGCAGGGTTGAGGGATCTATTGTTCAACAAAGCCTAAACGAAGAAGTCTCACACTTTGCCGAAACTTACTTTCCATCGGAAGCTCGTACTAAGGCGAGACGTCCTGCCACACATGATGATGGAGGTGAGAAAGCTATCTATGCCGTGGTTGTACCTGAGTTGTTTGCCCAAGTTGGTCGACCAATTGGAAAAGGAAAGAAACGCAGACTATCACAACAAGAGGTCACACATTTGCATACGTATATCCTCAGAAACTGTGACGACATTTTGAAGTACGAAAGGTATATAACTTTTTATGGCAAATTTATGGAAATATATATATATATATATATATGCCTTCATCAACTAACAACTGTTATGTTACAGGATCTACATGTCTCTCGCCCGTGAATACCATTCTGATAAGACAGATGCTGAACTAGCTGTCTTGAAAGATGAAGAATTTCCGGGGTGGTTGCCATGTTATGTAAGTTTAAGATAATTACTTACTCTTACTTTTCCATGTTTTCACGTTTATATGTTACTTATATCTTACTTATATCATTTTGTAGGTGTCTGACTGTATAGCACGTGGTGAAGATGTCCTGACATGGTTAGTTGAGTTTGTTCAAGGGTTACTCAGCACCGCGACTTCATATCGGGGGTTTTGTACTAGGGGATATTCGTTCAGGATCCGTGAGGAAGGACGTAAAAGGTCAACTTCGGACTGTGGTATTTCGGCGCAATCCGGTGATACGATGTACTATGGGATTTTAAAAGAAATCTTGGAAATCCACTATCCAGGAATGTTGGATTTGCGGTGCATTGTGTTTATGTACGATAGGTATGACCCATCCAATGGTCGAGGGGTTCGAGTTGACCCTCTTGGTGTTATTTCGATTAATTCAAGCCGGAAACTACAGTATTACGATCTATTTATCCTTGCGTCTCAAGCAGACCAGGTATCAATACAGTAATATGTTTACCTACTTACTCATTGTTAAGGTTTCTTGTTCATGTATATTATCAATAACCACTAATTATTATTAGGTTTGCTACATTCCATATCCTCGAGTTGCCTACCGTACAGATCCATGGATCACAGTAACTGCAATAAACGCTAGAGGAAAAATCTATGGAGTTCCAGAACATGATGCTCTACAACCATCGAGAAGTGTACAAATGTCACCGGTTGAGGAGATGGATAACATCGACCTTGTCGTTGATCCTAATTATGTCGGGGATGATCAAGTGCATTCGGACGAAGAGGAAACACGTGGAGAATTTGACGACGATTCAGACTCCATCCCTAGCGAAGGTTTCTCCGAAGATTCAGAATAATTATTTGGGAATAAAAATTTGCTTATTAATGCATGTTGTTCTCTCACAATTGTGTGTTCCATATATCATATTATTTAATACTATATATATAGTCATGGACGATGAGTAATTAACGATAACTAATGTTATTGCAATTCCAATAAAACATTACATTTATTGAAACATAAAATTTAAAACAGATGAAATAAACGTTAACAGGTACATTAGAGAGTTTGAAATTTTTAACACACAACCGTTACGACACAAGTACATAATAAACTCCTCATTTTACAATCATATGTCGGTTTCCACTCCGAACTTACCATTTGTTAGAACCATTTCCTGATGTGCTTTCCCTTTATTTTCTTTTCTTGAGAATCTACAAATCCGTCGCACAATTCGCTTTTGATTGCATCAACATCTAAATTTAGGTTTGGCTTGTCTGGGCTTTGGGCGAATTCAAAATCATAGTAATGATCCTTTTGTGCACAATCTATAAATCCACCGCACAATTCACTTCTGATTGCATCAACATCTAAATTTAAGTTTGGCTTTTCAGGGCTTTGGGCGAATTCAAAATCATACGACTGATCCTTACATACGTTTGAAGTACTTGCACCGTAAGTATCAGACTTTTCCACCAAGTCACATGGTTGTTCGACTTCGATTGGATTGGCGTGGTGGATGTTTGGCGACCACTGGTTGTCAGGCACTACTGTTGATGTGGAATCTTCTTTTTGGATTGGTGAGCATGTATCAAATTCCCATGAGTAAGTGGGAATTTTTTGAGTGAATTCGTCGCATTGAGATTCGGTTTCCCAAGAGTATTTTGGGACATAAAAAAAATTAGCCTCGGATGTTGTTTTTGCGTCTTCATTAGGAGGGCTAGAAGACATATTTTTTTGGTTATGGAGAGGTGTAGAAGATATACACTCCATAAGGTCTATTTATAGTTGTACTTGATTGTATAAACCGTCCGTATACCGTCGGATTGCGGGCTGTTTCTGATGTCGGCAATGTTTGATTGATCAGTTGTACGGACGGATTTCCGACAGATATATGTCGTCAGAATTATTTAACGGATTTCCGACAGCTTCCAGACGGTTTCCGATGTCGGCAAAGTTTGATTGGTCAGCTGTACCGACGTATTTCTGACGGAGCTATGTCGTCACAATTATGTAACGGCTTTCCGACGGATTGTAGACGGTTTCCGATGTCGGCAAAGTTTGATTGGCTAATAAATCGTTTGCAGTGGCGGAAGGGATTGGTGGGGTCTTATGTCGGAGTGTTTAGATGGTTTTTCGACGGAAATCCGACGGACATCCGTTCTACATAAGTTTGCACATTTTTTCATTGCATTCATAACAAAATTATAACCATCAAGTCATAACACAGAAAAATTCAATTGCGTAATGGCAAAAAAAGATCTGTGGAATTACTATATGCAAAACCGATCCCCCGGTCTTAACCCTCTAGCCACAACTCTTGTTCCTTCAAGCCCTCCTTACGATAACTTAAATGTTACTAATGCTGAACCGACTATTTCACTCCATCCAACTCAACAATCCCATAACCAAACGCCCGTAATACCGGGACCTGGCCAAGTTGTACGGCGAGGCCTGTTTCGAAAGAGGTCTCATGATGCAAAGGTGATGCGAGGTGAAAGTTCTCAGCCACGCCCAACACAAGATTTTATTCGTGAGGTCATGAATGAGGCACCACAGGAGGACCAGGATTTTAGTAGTCCTCGGTGGACTTCTACTATCGATTACATAATCCGTGAAGGTATATATATATATATATATAATTACCGGTTTTACTTTTACAATAATGATTGTAGCTGACAAATACTAAATCTACCATTCATTTTCATGTAAGTTCTTCTAATAAAAGAAGCACACCATTTTGGACCCAGGTTTCAGAAATTAAATACCCGCATTCACAATTTTTTTAAGTCAAAAAGGTTTACGTTTTGCGACATATTTTATTAACATTTAGACATACAATTTACCTGACACGTATATTCTATATATTTTATTATCAGATTGTGGCTATGCTCTCTAGTTTAACACCCAATGACCAAGGAGATTTCTTGTAACCTTAAAAGATCCTTTAGGAAAAATCGAGGGAACCATGCACCATGACATCTTCAAGAAGGACGAGTACAGACTCACCACTGGTATAGGTGCGGTGGTAATCCTGAAGAATGTTACCGTTTGCCGTTTTGATAGAAACCAAAAGTACCTGAACATCACAGAGCGGAACATTGTTAAGGTAGATACACCATTTATACATTTATAAATATTTATGGGAATGCTTAACTAAATTCGTTTTTGAAACAGATAATCGGTGTTAATTCGATTATTGCTGAATACCAACCAATGGAAGGATCTACCATCGAGGCGGAAGATGGAGGAACTACTGGGTACGAGTATGAAACAGTTCAAGATTCTGATGAAGACTAAACATCCAACTCGTCCACAAATAAGAATAATTTAATGATAACAACTTTATGTTGCTTTTATGTTCAATAATGATCCAGTATCTATTTTACGATCGTATAATGTTTTCATGTGTTATATTTAATTTTAATGATTATGAAATATTGGTGTTATATATGTGAAATACCTTTCAAAATATTTATTTACATAAATTGATACGCAAATCATTACAAAACAAAAAGAACTAAAATTATGAAATATTGGTGTTACATCAATTTATATATTTAATTATATAAAATATATGATAATGTTATTTTTTAATCATTATCATATATTTTATACAACTCTTATAATTCCTTTCCAAAAACCGTATAACCAACTTTAAAACCTTATCATATACTTAAAAAAAAAAAAAAAATTTTAAAACCGTCGGAATTCCGTCTTAAAGTTCAGACGGAATTCCGACGGTTTAATGTTTTAAACTAATTTTTATTTGTTCCGAGAAATAAAAATTAATAAATAAATTATATGCCGTCGGAATTCCGTCTGAACTTTAAGACGGAATTCCGACGGTGTTTTAAATTTTTTTTTTTAAAAAAGTATATGATAAAGTTTTAAAGTTCATTATAAGGTTTTTGGAAAGGAAGTATAAGATTTGTATAAAATATATGATAATGTTTAAAAAATAACATCACCAATTCGAAAAATCAGACGTATTTATTCGGGGATTCAAAATTATAAGATTTTTTTACCAAATTTATTAAGTAAACAATTAATTCAGCGTACAAACTAATGTCTAAATAAATAAAATGCAATTGAACAAACTAAAGCCTTATCAAATAAAATATATTTTCAAGTATACCAACACTTGCAACTTAATACACGAAAGTGTTACTAAAACAAAAAAAAATTGTAAGTAAACCAACATTCTGAAATAAATAAATCTCAACAGCTGAAACCATTTTCGGATTATTTGTACCATACAAAAAAATAAGTCACACAGAAAAAACTAAATGGAACGGGAATATAGGTTCGGGAATGGAACGAAACGGGAATTATGCCCCCCCTAAGTAATACAATTTAAATTCCGTCGGAATACCGTCTGACATTAGGACGGAATTCCGACGGAAATGCGACGGAAACCCTAATGCGACTTGCCGCCAAACAACCTCGTGTTCGTCGTCAAAGCGGGAATTCCGTCGGCATTACCGTCGGAAATTTTAATAACCGTCGGAAAACCGTCAGACTGCCGTCGGGCACTGTTATAAATCCACACTTCATCTTCCCCGCAGACAGATCTGCAAATAACGAAATTTTCTCCGAAAATCTTCTCGCCGCCGATCTATTGCCGCCGATCTACCACCAATCAACCGCCGATTTGCCAAATCAATCCCCAAATCATTCACCACTTCTCTCACAATCACAATGTAAGTTTTACAAAAAAAATTTGGGTTTGTGAATTCGTTAGAATTAGCGTTTGTAAATTCGTTAATTCGTTAATTAGGGTTTGTCAATATTGCTTATGATAATTTTAGTGAATTTGTAATTATCAAATTTACGATTTAAATTAGGAATTAACATATTAGGGTTCATGATGATTTTTGTCGAAATTTATGGATTTTTATAGAACGAAAATTATATAAATATTTCTAATTTTATGAATTTGATTTGATTATGTTGTTGTTATTTTTAGGGATTTTTTAAATATTAATCTATGATTAATATTTAAAATTGTACAAAAAAACCCTAATTACTTAAATTACATAAAACACATAAATTCCATAAAACCCAAAGCCCCAATATCCTTTAAATCCTTCAAGATTAAATTTTTTTTAACATTATTAAAACAATTTAAACCTATAAAATTTTAAACCTATTTAAAATTAATAAAATTTAAAACTTTAAATCCTTTAAATTTACTATTTAATAAATTTTAAAGTTTATAACGTTTACAATTTATACTTTTAAATTTATAATTTATTAACGTTAATAAAATTTCTCAAATTAATGTTCAGAATTTTAAACAATTTTTAAAAAATTAAACCTTTAAATCCTTCATATTTACAAATTTTTTAACAATTTTTTAAAATTTGTCATATTAATTTTAATAAAAAATGTTTACCAATTCAAACTTTAAACAAATTTAAACCTTTAAAGTATTTAAAGCCTTAAAATTTAGAAATTTTTTACAAGTTTAAAAAATTTGGAAAATTAATGTTAATAAAATTTTTTAACAATTAAAAAATAATAAAATTTAAAACTTTAAATCCTGTACATCAAACAAAACTTAAATCCATGAACTTCGGTTTCTGAATATACAATATAAAAAAAACTCAGATTACTTAAATTTAAAAATTGCAAATCACAAAACCACGTAATCCCAATTGAATTAAATTCATTTACTACAAAACTCTTCAATCCCAAATATCCTTAATTCCCATCATCCTAAATTTCCAATTAACTAAATCCCAAAATTTCAAAATCACAAATTCCTATACATTCCAAATTCCATAAATCCCGAAATCTCTAAATCTTAGAATTATGGAAATCGTAGGAATTATAGGCAGTTTCATAACTCTAGAGGAGGTGCGAGTTCCAGTAGGGAAGGTCGGACTACGAGTGAGACGGTTATCCCCGAGGATAGTCCCGACTTGGAGACCCAATACATGTCTCAGCCCCCGCCTACAGCCCACTCAGCTCCCACCTCGATGACCATCGAGCAGTTTGTGGCGCAACCCGGACGTGATAGGTTGACACGTCTACATCCAGACCCGGCACCTAACACGACCTGGTAAGTCTTATTTAAACATGTAGTGGATTTAATAATTTTAGATAAATATTTAACTAAATGTTTTAATAGGTTCCAATACTCGGGAAACGGTATTACGGGTTCTATCAACGAAATAATGAATTCCATGCTCACTAAACTGTATCCCACATACACCGACATGCCATTGGAGGACCGGGACACTTGGTTCCGACAATTTGCGGTATGATTTTTTTTTTTTTTTTTCAAATGTATTTTCTATATGACTCACATTTTAATTACTAATGCGGGAATGTGGTGTTTTTTTGCAGCAAGATTTTACGTGGGACCCACCGCTCACATCGATGGTCCGAAAGGAATTCGACACAAAGGCTGCGAGGAAGTTCTTGTGGAAGATCAACGAGTGGAAAGACTCGTGGTATAAATACGGGAAGGTGCCTAAAGTTTTTAAATATAAACAAGAGATGTGGGCTGGACTACTTCGACATTGGGAACTAGAGGCAACTCGGGCGGACTCCGAGAAACACTCCACTAACCGCAACAGCACCCGGAAGGGGAAGGGAAAAGCGACCCACAACCTCGGAGCAACGAGCAAGGCTTCAGCTGCTCAGAAAATTGTAAGTAGTTTAATAATTCAAAATTTTTTAAAATTCGCTAACGAAATTATATATGTTAACAGTTTCAGCAGACCGGTGTCTATCCTTCCAACCTTGATTTGGTCAAGGTTTCGCACACCAACAAGAAGACCGGTGAAATTCAAGACCCGCTTGCTCATGAAATCGTGGAAGCCGTGCAGAGGCGGCAGGAGGAGTTCTTGCAATCGCAACCTATCGTGGAAGGAACTCCGGCGCCAACCGAAGTTCCAGTCGAGAAGATCAACGAGTTCACGTACGAGGTTAGTAACCGTTTCACTTTTAAAGAAATTTAAACATTACTTTTAATACAAGTAAGTTATAAAATATAATTTTTTTTTTTTATCGTAGGTGACTCCCAAGACCAGAGGCCGTGTTTACGGCCTCCCTGAAGATAGTAGCTCGTCTGTTTCGACGGTTCGATATGGCGGTGGTAGCAGGTTGGAGGCGGAAAACCGAGAGCTGCACGACCGGCTTAGGGAAATGCAGGAAGAGAGAGAAAGAGATAGGGCGGAGTCGGAAAAATGCTTTAAAGCGTTGGAAGATCAGATGAACAACTTCTTCCGTACCCGTAGGCCGGAATAGACATTTATTAGTTTTAAAATTTATTGTAAAACTTTAATGTACTTTTGAAACAATTTTAATTTAATTTGGGTTTTTTAAGATTTTAATTTTAATTTTTAATGATTTATTGAATTGTAATGATTTTAAATTATTTAAATAGTTTTAATTTTTTTTTTAAAACATACGAATACCGTCGGTATACCCTCGGTATAGAATTCCATCGGAACACCGTCGTGCCATTTATCCGTCGGAATTCCCTCGGTTACTTTACCCTCGGTATACCGTCGGAATTATCTTACCGTCGGAAAGGCTTCGGAAACTACCGGATCTCCGAACCCGTCGGTATTCCGTCGCCTAATTAAGTTCCGACGGTATAACGACGGCTCTCAAACGGAAAACGGATATCCGTATTCCGTCGGAGTTCCGTTGCAACAAACAGACGGAATTCCGACGGATTTTAAATTCCGACGCTATAGATCCGACGGACCAAAACCGTCGGAAATGGGTGTTTTCCGACCGAATTCCGACGGTTTTGGCCGTCGGAATAGCGGTTGTTTTCTTGTAGTGTTTACACATTTTGTTGCTTCTCATACTCGTTGCTCCATATCACCCCGTCGCTTCAAATGTATCATTCCGTCGCGAGCTAATGTCCCTCCAAGATTACCGATGATTCGGGATATCCTAACCTCAAGCCCTCTTTGCACTTCTTGAAACAGACTTTTGATGCTTTCTGCAAAACGTTCTGGATCAAAGCTGCTACTAGAAGTGGAGGTTTCACTAGCGATTAAGCCTATTAGAACCTCGACCAAGCCAGACGCGATCTTCGATTGTATTTCCATTAGTTTCTATACTGTTGCCACAGTATATCTTTGCAGCTGAAATGTCTCATCTAAGAAATGCTCTAGTGATGTTTTGGCCTCCTCATTTGCTTTGGGTTTTCCGCTAATCTTCTCTGGATCATTCGCATGCTATATATAACATTTTAATGGAAAGTATAAGGTTTATGATAACAGAGAAAGTAATTAATATGAGAAACTGATTGCTTAGTGCTTACCATTCTTTTGCACAAATCATCAATCTTCTCTTGTAGTGATTGATACCTAGTAACTTGTTTGTTGAGCAATGTAATGAGCAGTAACAAAGCGCTTTTACTCGTATCGCAACTGCTTTTGTCAATCTCTTGGCTCTCTTGTTTCCCAATATATCTCTCAAGCATCTTCAGCTGTTGTTTCAGCCTTTTGGTCTTGAATGAAACTCCAAGAGCATGAAGATCCATTCTCCAAGGTGGATTGCTTGTGCTTGATGACTTTTCTAGACGCTCACTCTCCTTACCGTTCGCTTTTTCTCTTTTGGTTAACTCATTCTCTGTTAAGAGTCCTTGCATTTCCGGTTCTTCTTCAGCATCAGATTGAGCAGCCTTCAAAGTCAAATGTCTCAATTCATCAGGAGAATATGACTCCCTTCCTTTCTCGGTCGCATTTACCTGAGAGTCTTCCCTTGATTCGAGTTCTCTTTCTTGCTCTTCTGTTTTTGTGTTCTTTCTTCTACAGCTCATATTACTGTTCTTGTGGGACATCAAGCTTTTTAGCTGTATCTTGAATTGCTGTTTCTTCAGGGCAACCGATTCTTCCCCTCTTCGGGCTACCATGCCTTCCAGTTTTGTGTTATTGTGTCTTAACTGTGACATTTCTTGACTCAGTCCTTCGATGTAAGATCTCATCCGCTTTGATTCTAACTCAGAGTTCATCAGATGCCAACATAAAGCTTCAACCTTTTCATCTTTTAGTTTAATCTAATAATTACATTGAACCAAATAAATAAAAAGTCGGGTAGTTATATATCTTTCGGGTAATTTTTGAATATTTTTGATAATTTTTTTAGTATTTCAAAAAATCCAAACTCGATCCGAATCCGAAACAAAATTTTCTAATATCTGAATAGGTATTCTATCTCTATTCTCGAAAACCTGAAAATTTGAAATACCTGATTCGAAACCGAACATATATTCGAAAGCCCACCCCTATGCTAAATGCATATGCAGGAAAACTCTTTTTCAACAGCTCATTCTCTCCCAACAGCTCAGAGGGATGATTGGCAATTTGACTATTAAAATCCCAAAAAACGTGGCTTTTATTTGTTTCTAAGTCACAACCTGCATTTAAAAAATAAAAAATTTAATAGTTACAGTTAAAAAAAACAAAATTAAAGTCACAGTCCTAATGTGAAAAAAAAAAGCACTCCTAACCAATCACCCCCTAGATTAGTAACTTTTTGTCTCTGTAAATCGGAAATTCGTTTTAGGGTATACAATGTTTCTAGTCGTTCATAAATTAGTAAGTTTTTCAGTAAATCGCGAATTTGTTTTTAGCATTTCTAATCTGCATGTAATCGTTAATTGAAATTTTAATTTTGTTTTTACGGTTTACAATTTTCCTAATCATTCAATTTTTGATTATTGACGTGATTTTGTTAAGGGTTTCTTTTACTGCGATTTTATGTCTGTGTCGAAGCTACGTGGAAAAGATAATCATCGAAGTAAATTATCTCTCTGATGTTTAGAGTTTTTTCGTTTGTTAGTGTTTTCGAAATTAATAAAAAAAGTAGTTTTTTTTGTTTTGTTTTTGTTTTTCCAAATTTCTAGTCTTTTAAAATTGAATCGCATGATTACAAAACACATTTTATCTTTTTTCGTATGTGACTTTGTTTGGTTATTTAAGCAATTGACATCGATCATGTCTTGGTTTTTAAAATCAGAATTCCTTTAAATTGGTTTTTATATTTGATTCAATATCAAAATTCCTCTTGTAATAAAATTTCAAAGCCTTTCGTTTTTTGGTTTTTATCAAATCCAAGAGATTAGGTAGACATTCTTCTAATGTCGTCCATGTTCTTAATTTGGGATTTTGTGCCTTTTAATTTTGTTTTTGATTGTGTTTTTCTTTCCTTTAGAACTCAAAAAAGATCACAAGCAGATACTAATCTAATATTGATCTATTAGAGTCTTATTTGGGGATATTGTCCCATTGCTTGGTCCCTAGGCCCATAAAAAATAAATATCATCACCCTGACAAGATTGTGAACTGAACCGATATAATTTTTGCTAGTGCATGAATAATCAGAAGGTGTTAGGGGATGGAAAATAAAACTCACGCCTTAAAAGGTTTTAGGGAAAGACTATGGATCTGTTTCCGATTATTTAGATGGAATAGAGAATAACGATCATTGATCAATGGCATAAGAAAGTCTTAAGGCAAAAACTAAGAACTGGAAACAGATTCCTTACATTACCGACGACTTAGAATTGTCTTAGACAAGACTTTCCATGGGGTTACGATTTGTGGATGGATAAAAACGACCAACAGTCTTAAGACAAAGACTATAGAATTGAAAATATGTACTTCAAATTTTACCTACGGCTTAGAGAAATAAGAAGTTTTAGAAAAAGACTATGGATTGATTTAGACTTGTTGGATAGTTAAAACAACAAATGAAAAGTTATGTTAAAAGAAACCAACGGCTTAAAAGTCCATAGGGAAAAATATGGATCCGTTTCTGATTATTTCGATAGAATAGAAAATAACGATCAATGGTGTAAGAAAATCTATATGAATTGTAAATAGATCGTTATATTACCAACGACTTAGAAATACCTTTATACAAGACTATGGATCGGTTTACGAATTGTTGGATGGATAAAAACGACCAAAAGCTTAAATAAATCTTAACTAAAAGACTAGGAATAGAAAACAAATTCCTTATTTACCCACGGCTTAGAAAGGTTTAAGAAAAAGACGATGGATTGGTTAGACTTGTTAGATTGTAAAAATAATTAACGAAAAGTTGTTTGGAAAAAAACCAACGGCTTAAACGTCCATACGAAAACAATATGGAATTGTTTTCGATTATTTGGAGGGAATGGATAGTAACAATAAATGAGATAAGAAAGTCTTACGACAAAGACTAAATGGGAAAAAGATTCCTTACATTACCAACGGCTTAGAAATGTCTTTAGACAAGACTATTGGTTAGTTTACGATTTATTGGATGGATAAAAACGACCAACTGCTGAAATAAGTCTTAAGACTAATACTAGGAATAAAATAAATTCCTTATTTACCCAAGGTTTAGAAAAAAGATTGGTTTCGACTTGTTGGATGATCAAAATGACCAACTGACTTGTTAGATGGTAAAAACAATGAACGAAGAGTTATGTTAAAAAAAAAAGACAATAGCTTAAAGAAGTCATCACACGGCTTAGAAGTCTTTACTCAAAGACTATAGATGAGTTTAGACTTGTTGGACGGTAAAAAACTGACTAATGATTAATGCATGGTAAACAAACCTAAGTCATATGACAAATTATTGACAAAGATTATGAATTGAAAGCAGATTTTTAAACACATGTCCTAGAAGTCTTTTGACAACGAGTATGATTGGTTTAGACTTGTTGGATGGTAAAAATGACCAACAACTTGTTAGAAGGTAAATAATGACTAACGAATAGTTGCGTGCAAAACCAACGGCTTAAAGAAGTCATAAGGCAAATATTCTTGACAATGATTGTGAATCAAAAACAGATACTTACTTACCCTCACGGCTTAGAAGCCTCTAGACAAAGACTATAGAATGATTTAGACTTGTTCAACTTATACAACGCCTAACGATTAGTTGCATGGAAAACAGATATACGGTTTAAGAGGCCATAATTTAAAGAATCTTGACAAAGATTATGAACCGAAAGCAGATTTTTAACCCCATTGCTTGGAAGTCTTTAAAAAAAGACTATGATTGACAACCTCACGGCTTATAAGTCTCTAGACAAAGGCCTTAATTGGAAACCAAAGAGCGGGGCGGTTTTTGGTGTCTATTGGTGGGGCCCATATAAGTCTCCATTCATCAAATTGTGTAAATCGCGAGGCGGTTTGTAATAAAACAATTAAAAGAACAATTGACCAAGTGCCGATTATTTTTACAAAGGAAATGAGTTACTAAAACAACCTAACCCAGTTATTTAAAATTTTTATTTTTTTAATAATTAAATTCGAATTAATTATTTCCAAAAATAATTAATTCTCGATACCACAATAAACCATCAAACCAACATAAATCAGCGGAAGACGATAAAACCATTAAACCGATCCAACAATACTAATATCCATTCCAGAACATCTAGCAACCTAACCAGGTTCTAAGTTCAACAGATAAAAACACATAAAACCGAATTCCTAGATTATCCTCCTCTTCATAGCCATGATTCCACGATCCCAATCATTACATGCATCACATGGAAAACCGAGATGCGTGAGTATTATCACAAATACTCAGTGAGACGGACATTCCATCTACCGACTATACACACATGCATATGAAGAATAACGGTTATCAAATAAACAATCAACAAAAACCATAACCATCTAAAATCAACACAACAGAACTGGTGTCGATCGACACCCACAAAAAAAACGTGTGTCGATCGACACACGTCTGTAGATTGCCAGAATCGAACATTCTCCTCTCTGGTTCGATTCCAGCCTGCACGGGTTCGATCTCCTGCAATAAAACATCACAAGCACACCAAGAACAACACGACAACACATATACAAAAACAATTGCATCATCAACAATCCATAATCAATAAACACCAAGACACATCATAATCCATTGCCCAGATAAGCCATGGTCGCGCACTCACCTTGGTAAATCGGATATAAAGAAGAACATGAACAAAAACACATGAAATCAGCCTCGAGCACCCACGAAGCCACTGATTTAACACGACAAATACCGAGGAAACACCTCTCTTCCTCTAGAATTACCAACACGAACGATTCTTCGATCTTACAAACCCTGAATCAACCTTTTAAACCAAAAACACTCAAACTCTATTCTCTTCACGAAACCCACATTTTCTCACACTGAAACCGAGGCTGCACAGCTAAAACACGTTTTTATATAAGCTCTTAGGGTTTCTGAACCCAAACCGACCAAACCGAACGATAAAAATTGAACCAACAGATTCTGCAGAAGTTAGTGTCGATCGACACCACCTGAAAATCACCAAAATAGGTTCACAATGCCTGTGTCGATCGACACACCCCTATGGTGTCGATCGACACTACCGAAATTCCACAATTCAGGTTTGCGGGCGTTACAATTCTCCCTTACTACTATGGATTCGTAGTGCACCGCCAGATCTACCCGAAACTCATCAGGACACCTGATAGAGCAAAAATTACGGTCCACCCTCATCCTCCACTCATCGGCTCCCTCAGGTCCAACTCTACCCGAGAAGAACAGTGTATAGATCCTCTGCATCTGCCCCATCATAACCATATAGGTCGGATGCTCCTCTACTACCGCAGCTCTCGGCTGCACCTCAGCCACAGGAGGCACTATTGGAGCTTGCACTGGTACCGCACCCGGTAACTGCTTAACAGCAAGGTCAATATATCCGCCAAATGATCATCTCGGCCTTGGGCTCTACCTGCAACATTACCCGCACCTTGGCCTACTACACTACCAGTCCTCACGCTGGCACTCACACTGGTATCGCCCACGGACCCCTCTTGATACGTCTGCGAATCAACCACCTACTCCTACGTAGCACTCCGTGCCACATTCTTGGATGACTCACTCACACGTCCCCAACCACGTCCTCGGCCTCCACAACCACGAAATCCACAACGACCTCTCAGAACTCTAGCCATCACTCTCTGCACTTCCCAAAAGCACAAACAAAGATACTATAATTCAAAAACAGAAGTCAAACAACACATACCATGGAATCTTATTGAAGGCTCGAAGAGGATGATCTAAGAATCCAAACTCACAGAAATGACTAACTACTCATAATCAATTCAAACAACAGTCTTAAACAATTCCATTTCTACAGCCCTAAAACCGTAAGGGCTCTGATACCAAACTGAAACAACCTTACTCGGTTATTTAAAAAAAAAATTTAACAATTAAATTTGAATTACTTATTCCCAAAAATAATTAATTCTCAATACCACAATAAACCATCAAACCAACATAAACCAGCGGAAGGCAATAAAACCTGTGGGAGCCTAAACTAGCACAATTAGATTTGTAAGGTTTTGTGGGGAGGTAGAGATTTCTAGGGTTAGCTAAGGTCTCAAGAGATGAGTAAGAGCTGTTTATTGCTGTGTAAAACATTGAGGACAAGATTGTGAATGAATTTTCGAATGCCTTCTCAAGGGCTTTTACAGTGAGTATATATATTATCTCTAAGGCGGCTACGACTTCCTAAGTCCTTGCGGAATCCTTTTAATGCTAAGGTCAGCTACATCACAGCGGGCTTCGCGCCTAGACTGGGCTCCAGGCTCCCTTCATGTCCATGGGCCGGAGACTGCACCAAGCTAAAGATAAGATCAGTAACTGAGGTGATCGTGTGATCGGCCCACGGAGGGCGAGCCTACGGTCGGCCCATGGCGACGAGACCGTGGTCGGTCCCGTGGCAGCGAGCCCGTGGTCGGTCCCGTGGCAGCGAGCCCGTGGTCGGCCTGCGAGGGTGAAGTCGCGATCGGTCTGGTCTCGATTCGTTCCTGCCTCGCCTAGGCTCGCTCTGCTGCCGCATTATTTTGCTTCGCGAGAAGACTTAGGAGTCGTTCTTTCAATAGACTTATCTTCGGACGTAAATGTTGAGCGGGTGAGAACCGACCGCAACAGTTAGCCCCCAGCTCGGTAGTGTTAGAGATAATAGTACCGAGTTAAAGGTGTACTGGATATCGGCATTTTTGTTCAAAGTCAAAGTGTTTGCCTATCCTCTTCTGTAGCAGTAGAGAATGACTTTACAGAGGAGGTTTGAAGACTCCGTAAGTGTTTCGAAAATTTTAAGACTCCTTGCATCATTTGCTGAAGCTGTGCATTTTCTGCAGAAATTTTTTTTTTTTTTTTTCTTTTCGAAGGTTTTAAGACTTCGTATTCCTTATGGAGGTTTCATGACTCCGTGCTGCGATTGCCGGTGTCAACAACGTTTCCGGGAGATAGGCAGGCGATTTCTTTTTTGAATGGAGCCGGGACCCGCTTGGTGAGAGAAGGAGAGGATAAGGTTTTGACTAGGTCCACTCATTTTTTTTTCTGTCTTCCTTCCTTTCTCTTTCCTCGACCATCTTCTAGATCTCTTAAAAAAAATTTTTAAACCACCATTTTTGCCGACGCCGAACTCCCGTGCCACCGCCGATCGGAGACTCGCCTCTACCGCCGACCGCGAGCTCACCTTTCTCCCTTGGTGAGTTTCCTCCATTCACCTATCTGTCTTTGATTTCCATAGATTTTTGGTTGGGAACCCAAGCTTTTGAATCTTGCTTTAAGAAGAATAATTCTTGGCCATGAGATATTGTTAGGAGTAGATCCCAAGTCCCTTGATTCCCATTGTTTCCAAGCTCCAATTGTTGATGGGATTGGCTTTGGATTAGCATAGATTTTTTGAGAATCCTCTTTGAAGCTTGTTTAGGAATAGAGCTTGTTTTTGGTGGAAACATGTCAAAACTCACTTTTTTTATCTTTATTTTGGGTTAATGTAGATTTAGTCACGTTATGGATAAGACGAAACCCGGTTTGGTTGACCGTGGTGGACCGGCGATGCCGTTGTGTCAAGCCAAAGATGTCGCCGTGCCTCCGATTCGGACCGACCCCGTGGTCGCAGTTGTAAGCGGAACCGACCCCGCGGTCGCGACTTCGAGTAGAATCGACCCCGTGGTCGTGACGTTGAGTGGAACCAACCCCGTGGTCGCGACGTTGAGTAGAACTGACCCCGTGGTCGCGACGTTGAGTAGAACCAACCACGTGGTCGCACCCTTGGGTGGAGCAGACCCTGTAGTCGCACCCTTGGGTGGAACCGACCCCGTGGTCGCGATGTTGAGTGGTACCGACCCCGTGGTCGCTTTGCCGAGCCGAACCGGGGATAAGGTTACGACGCCATCCTCGCCAGGGGTTGAGACGATATCCTTGGCATCTCATGAGAATGCCGGCATCAGAATTCATCTTAGTAGCAAACTCACCATTCCGCGGGTTTATCTTAGCGGACCCGATGAGGGTAATGAGGATGCTTTTGACGACTTAGCGGAGGTCGAGGAGGAGAGGAGGCCTAGCGGTGATGAGGATTTGATGGCCCGTAATGGGGGAATTGGACTTTCCTTTCCCCTTAACGATGAGGACCCAGGGCTCCCAGCTGGTGGAGCCGATGCCGCTCTGTCATACTGTTCCTCTACTTTCAGGTCACTCCATTCCGACGCCGAGGACGGTGATGATGACACCTTTGCAGAGGTTGGTCGGCCCGTGGTGGCCAAGAAGAAGAAGGCGCGTCCGGACCCTCTGGGATCTACTCTTTCCGACGAAGAATCGTTACAGCTTCTCCGAGAGAGGTGCGAGATTTCAGACGAGATCAGGTTGGTTGCTCCCAATCGCACTCAGCGAGCTGATGCTCCACCTCCGGGATACTTCACCTTGTACGAGAACTTCTTCGAACACTGCTTACTATGGTTTCCGGTGCCCGGCTTCCTTCTTCATTTCTTGGAGGCGAATGGTATCTCCCTTGCTCAGATCAACCCCAGAGGGTTGAGGCATATCATTGGCATTTATGTGCTGAGTAGGGAGTGTAACGTTGAGATTGGCACCGAGCAGCTGTCCTGCCTGCTGGACTTCAGGCCTCGTGGTCGCGCAGAGGAGCTTAGGTATCTAGTTTCTCCGGTTCTGGGGCGCACGCTCATTGATGGGTTCCCGAGCAAGGATGATCACTTTGAGGACCGGTTCTTCTTTGTCAAGATTTTGGAGAAAACCATTGAGGTGGATTGCATTTCCATCGTCAGGACGAGCTGGGAGAAGAGAGGTAATTCTATACTTAGAAATATTTTTCGTAATGTGTTCACACTTCGTGTACTAATGTTTAGATAGTTTCTTTTTGCAGTGAAGCCAGCATCTCAGACAGTCAGCAGGAGTGACACAGCGGCCATCCAGAATGCTATTGCCTCTGGGGACGGTGACTGGGTGAGGTCTTTTACTCGTCAGAGGATCCAGAAGGCGCTTTCTACCAGGATCTTCCCAGGGATGGTTCTCGGACGGGGTGCTCCTAGACTTTCGGCCTACCAGCGAGCGGAGAAGGCGAAGGTGGCATCGACAACCGTCGCGGTCCCAGCGAAGACGTGCTCGTAGACTCGGGCTCCATCGACTACGGCGCCAAAGACTCCTGCTACACTGGTCCAGCGCTCTCACGCTCTCGACCTTAACCCTGACGAGATTGCGAGGCGTCGTGATCAGTCGCGGAAGAGAGCTCTAGAGGGCAAGGCGAGAAGTACTCCCGATGGGGCACCTCCGAAGCTACAGAAGACAGACTCTTCTCCTGCCTTTGCTGCAGTATCGTCCTCTCTGACTCTCGGCTCCAGCGGGAGGGCTTTTGCGCTGGCGAAGGCCAATGTTTCTGAGGTTTGGTTTCTTTCCTTCCTTGTGCTTGTTATTGGTACTTAACTTCTTTTGGTCTAATACCATTCCCTTTGCTTTCCTCTGTACACAGCTCTCCGCTCAACGGACTCTCGATCTCGTGACCAGGAGCTCAACGAGGCCAAGAAGGCCAACATCGAGCTTGCTGAGGGGAACCGAGCTCTTGAAGACGATGTTGCTTCTGTGAAGAAGAGGGAGGAAGAGTTGAGTGGCAAGCTGTCGAGGGCATCTTTGAGGCATGCGAAGGACAAGGAGAAGATGGCTTAGCTTAGGAGTAAGCTATTGGATGCTGAGGATCTCAGAGATGCCAAGATTGAAGAGGCCGTTGCTGAGGCCAAGGATGAGGCGGCTCGTAGCTCCGCTAGCCAAGCCAGAGAGGTCGCCAGGTTACTTGGTAGGATTGGGGGAACAGCGAAGGACAACATGCTTGACCTCGCTGAAATTGATGCGAACCTGGAGTTCATTGAACATCTCCGCAAGCCTGGCGGACCGACTCTGGACACCACGGAGAAACTCTTGGTTGAGAGGAAGATCTCGATTTACGATGCTCGTGATGTGTTTGATGAGCTTGTCTCTGGCGTGAGGCAAGCCTTAGAGATCTCAGAGGATGACGATGTAGCCAATGAGGATGAGGGGGCCGACGAGTGACCACTTTTCCCTGTTCGTAACTTAGTTTATTTTTAGTCTTTTTATGACTCTACTTGTTTCTAAGACTTTTGTCGGATTTGATGACTTTTGGTTGTAGTATTGGATGGTTTGTATCCTTACTACCATTTTGGATCCTTGCGTTGTGGCAAATGCAGGATGACTCTGAGTGTAGCTTTTGTTTATGATGAACTTTGATGGTTTTGGAGCAGTGTACTCGCTTTAGACGTCTTCCTATACTTAAGAGCGCTTTAGGCTGTAATGTGTTTTTGCCATGCGTTTGCCAACGCTGCTGTTGGGCTTTGTGAGTTGGTGCTGTTCTTCTACACACGTCTGTCCGAGAATAAGTTCACCCTAAGTTCTACTAGTGTGCATCCTGGGTTTCCGAATGACTCGTTCAGGGTACATGCCGAACAAAAATCATTAGCTGCTGCATTTTACCAACGACGTTTGTTGGGTTTCTGAGTGATCAGTTGGGTTTGTCCGCCCCAATACTGAACACTGATATTTATATAGCGCGCTTTAAATTCGATGTTGGATGTCATTGTGTTTGTATTCCCGCATTATTGCTGTGGCCAGCAACAATAAATACGGAACGACTCTACTTGATTGAAGCTTTGATTAGCCCGTAAAGGATATAGCTGTTCTCATGATGAGGTTTGTGTCAAGTGTTTGAAGTTTATGGTGATGATGTTGTCAAAGAGTGGCGTACGGGTACCCCACTCCCCCCTTTTTAGACGAAGGAGGGAACTGATATCGTCTAGAGAGGTTGAGCTCATCCGAAGACAAGGCTTGGAAAACACCTACTCCCCCCCCCCCTAAGGCAGAGGAGATCAGTGGAACTCGTCCGGAAACAAGGCTTAGTGAAAACACTTACTCCCCCCCCCCCCCCTCCCCTGAAGGCGGAGGAGATCAGTGGAACTCATCCGGAGACAAGGCTTAGTGAAAATACTCATTCCCCCCCCCCTAAGGCGGAGGAGATCAAGTGAGCTCATCTGGGAACGAGGCTTAAGTAAAACACTCACCCCCCCCCCCCCCCCCCTCCCCCCCTAAGGCGGAGGAGATCAAGTGAGCTCGTCTGGGAATGAGTGTTATGTAAAACACATACTCCCCCCCCCCCCTAAGGCGAAGGAGATCAAGTGAGCTCGTCTGGGAACGAGGCTTATGAAGCGCGGAATCCCCCTCTTTTGACGAAGGGGGCAACTGAACCTATCCGAGGACAGGCTGCCTACGTACCTTTTGCATGGATCAAGTCGCCTCGTAGTTCATATTTGGAGAGAAGACTAGTGGTAGTACTTCTTCAAGTGCTTGGCAATCCAAGAGTGGAGGATTGGAGTGCCGGTCAGGGTGGCGAGTTTGTAGCCGCCAGGACGAATGACTGTTGTGATCCTGTATGGGCCTTCCCAGTTAGCTCCGAGCTTGCCTGCGTTTGGCTCTTCTGTGTTCTGGAACACCTCACGCAGGACTAAGTCACCCATGCAGAAACGTCTTTCTCTGACTTAGGAGTTGTAATACCTCGAGGCTACGCTCTGGTAGTTGGTAATTCGGACAAGCGCTTGGTCGCGTCGCTCATCGAGGAAGTCCAACGCATCAAGCAGCATTGACTGGTTGATTGGTTCATTGCTAGTTAAGAGTTGACGTCATACGCCAGGCGAGCAGATTTCGGACGGGATGACGCATTCGGTTCCATAGACGAGGGCGAAAGGAGTCTCGCCTATTGCTCGGCGGGGAGTGGTGCGGTGGGACCATAAGACTCCCTCTAGCTCGTCGGCCCATAGACCCTTCTTTGCCTCTAAGCGCTTTCTGAGGCCATCAAGGATCGTCTTGTTGATAGCTTCTGCTTGACCATTGCCTTGAGGGTAGCGAAGCGTAGACTTGCTAAGTCGAATATTCCATTTTGCACAGAATGTCTCGAATCGGTTAGATATGAACTGCGAACCGTTGTCTGTAACAATCTCATATGGAACTCCGTGACGACATATGACGTTTCTCCAGACAAAGCTTTCTACTTGAACATCCTTGATGTTAGCATAGGCTTCAGCTTCTACATACTTTGAGAAGTAGTCAGTTAGAACAAGTAGGAACAGCTTCTGCTTTGATGGATGTAATGGTCCAACAATGTCCATGGCCCATCTCATGAATGGGCAAGGCAAAGTGACAGAAGAGAGCATCTCAGTTGGTTGATGGATCTTTGGAGCGTGTCGCTGGCACTTCTCACACTTGGCTAAAAATTTCATGCAATTGCCTACTATAGTAGGCCAGAAGTGACCATGTCTCTTGATTTTGATCGCCAGCGCTTTGCCTCCTGAATAATTGCCGCAAGACCCACTATGGACTTCTTCCATTATTCGTCTTGCTTCTTCCCCTTCCACACAAGTGAGCATAGGACCAGAGAATCCCCATCTGAAGAGGTTACCATCAAGTAGAACATAACGAGCAGCATGCTTTTGTAACTTGCGGGCTGCCCACTTGCTACTGGGCAATTTGCCATCGGCAATGTACTCTCGTATTTCGTCGATCCATAACTTGTCGCAGCCGTACTCTGGTTCTTCAGCGTCTTCGTTCATTGGGATTGCTTTGGGGTGATGAGAGCTGCTGGTAGCAGAAATATCAGCGACGGGGACATTATTGACAGGGCCGCCGGCGTCGTGCATGTCAGTGTCTGGGATTTTGGGAGCTTCTGCCATCTCTATGTCTTCGTTGGTTGCTTCAGCAAGGGCGCGTGCTTGTTTTGCTGCTTGAGAGCGTGTTGAGATGGCGAGCGTCACCTCTTCCTGAATGCTGGAGAATTCAATGAACTCGACCGGAATGATCCGCTTCAAAGCCGGATCTTCTGGCATAGCAGTGGCAGAGGCAAGGTTGGCCAACGCGTCGGCGTCCATATTCTCACCTCTGGGAATCCTTGTAAGGGCGAACTCCTGGAATGAAGAAGCAAGGTTCCTCACTATCTTCAGATAAGCCTCCATGCAATCATCTTTTGCGATGTACTCGCCGCTGAACTGGCTGGTTAGCAGCTGTGAATCGGAGAACGCATGAATGTGTTCGACCCGTAGTCCTTGGGCGAGCTTCATGCCAGCGACGAGGGCCTCATACTCTGCTTCGTTGTTAGAAGCTTTGAATCCAAGTCAAAATGATTGCTCAAGGACCTCTCCGGTTGGCGACACTAATCGGATCCCAACTCCAGAACCATTCTTTGAGGATGAGCCGTCCACGTATAGCTGCCAGATCCCGGGCTGTACCTCCTTAGAGTCTTTGTCTCCAGGGAGTTCTATGAGGAAATCAGCCAGCACTTGTGACTTATTGCATGTTTGCCCTTTATACTCGATGTCATACTCGATGAGCTCCACAGCCCATTTGGCTAGCCTGCCAGATTGACTTGGGCTATGTAAAATTGAACGTAGCGGGAAAGTACTAAGGATAATAATTGAGTGAGATTGAAAGTAAGGTCTTAGCTTTCTTGATGCCATGAGGACGGACAATGCCAGCTTTTCCAGTTGAGGGTGTCTTGTCTCGGCATCTGTGAGTGTTTTGCTCACATTGAAGATAGGCCTCTGCTCGCCTCTTTCCTCCCGCATAAGGACAGCGCTGACTGCTGTTTCTGAGACAGCAGTGTAGAGGTAAAGTGGTTCTCCAGTCACTGGCTTAGCAAGGATGGGCGGCGTTGCCAGATATTCCTTAAGCTGTTTGAAGGCGTCTTCACATTTTTCTGACCATTCGAATTGTTTATTTCCTCGCAGAGTGTTGTAGAAGGGAAGACACTTATCAGTAGAGCGTGAGATAAACTGATTGAGCGCGGCCACTCTCCCAGTTAATCTCTGTACTTCACGTTTATTCCTCGGGGAAGGCATCTGGATCAGTACATCGATCTGCTTTGGGTTAGCCTCAATGCCCCGGCGAGTGACAAGGTACCCAAGGAACTCACCAGAAGTCACAGCAAATCTGCACTTTTCTGGGTTCAACTTCATGTTGTGGAGGTTCAGTTGGTTGAAGCATTCTTCCAGGTGGGCGATGTGGTCTTCTTCTTTGAGTGACTTGACGAGCATATCATCGATGTAGACCTCCATAGTCTTTCCCATCTGGTCCTGGAACATCTTGTTCACCAGTTTCTGATATGTTGCACCGGCGTTCTTTAGGCCAAAGGGCATCACCTTGTAGCAGTAGATGCCCCAGTCAGTGATGAAGGCTGTCTTCTCACGATCATCTGGGTGCATCAGAATCTGGTTGTAGCCAGTGAAAGCGTCCATGAAGCTAATAAGCTTGTTACCCGCTGTTGCTTCCCCCAAACGGTCAATGTGAGGTAAGGGAAAACTGTCTTTCGGGCAAGCTTTGTTAAGGTCCGTGAAGTCAACGCAGATGCGCCACTTCCCATTCTTCTTCTTTACCACGACCGGGTTGGCGAGCCAGTCAGGATACTTGACCTCGGTGATAGACCCGACTCGGAGAAGCCTTTCGACTTCGTCATTAACAGCCTTTGCCCTTTCAGGACCCAACTTCCTTCTTTTTTGCTTAACTGGTTTCAATGAAGGATCCACATTAAGCTCGTGGCTGGCGACGTAGATGTCTATCCCAAGCATGTCTTCAGCGGTCCAGGCAAAGGCGTTGACGTTCTTCCGGAGAAACACCACTAGTTTTGTTTTGAGCACTTCGTCAAGGGCAGCTCTAATCTCGCCGCATCTTTCTGGGTGCTGCTCGTCAATGCACACAGAGATCACAGGTTTGCAGGTAGGTCGCTCTTCTTCTGCACGACCGTCTGCGATCTGTAATTGTTATAAGAGGTTAGCCAGGTCTTTCACCGGACTGGAATTGGTTCTTACTTTCTTCTGTGGCCCCTGTGAGGTCGAGTCGTCCTTCTTCTCTTCATGAGTTCCCGGGTTCGAGCCCTTATTCTCTTCACGATTGCGCAGCTTGTGCTCTACTAAGAAACACATGCGTGAATCCTTTTGGTTGCCAAAAATCGTCTTTACACCGTCAATGGTCGGGAACTTTAAGCACAAGTGATATGTTGACGGTACAGCTCGCATCTGACTGAGCCAAGGTGTTCCCATGATCAAATTGTAGATGGCGGGATGGTCAGACACCGTGAAGTTCACCATCTTCTTGACGCGTCCAGCTTGAACTGGCAGGCGAATCGTTCCCATTGTCAAAATTGTCTCGCCTGAAAAGCCCGTTATAGGCTTCGGTTGCCCTTTGACGAGTGATAGGTCGATCTTCATCTTTTCGAGTGTGTCTTTGAAGATAACGTCCACCAAGCTTCCAGTGTCGATGAGGACTCGAATAATATTGAAATCGAAGACGGTCAGGTTGATCACCAACAGATTGTTATGCGGATGGTCAATACCTTCGGCATCCTCCTCGTCAAAAGTGATAGGGTCACTAGCATGCTTCGTCCTCGGGGATGTAGAGATGTTGGCGCAGACTTCGGCGCGCCTCTGGTAAGCCTTGATCGCAGTTAAGTTGTCAGCACAACACTGCGATCCTCCCATGATTATGTTGATTGTGCCTTGGGGATTCCCACTCTCAGGGTTATCACCACGACGCTGTCGCCTGGGATTTTCTGTGTGACCCTTGATAGCATCCTGAGCCTTTTCCTCCGGCTTGAAATCCGACAGGCTGATGTTACCTTTCAGAGTGCCCTCGGCCAGCCTAGCGGCCAGCTGCCGTCCCAACTCGCGGCACCTCGCAGTCGAATGTCCAGTTGCTTTGTGGAACTCACAATACAACTTTTCGTCGTATTCTGTCGGGTTTCTAACCCATGTAAAGCTTCCCCTGCCGCATACACGGCCGCAACCTCGACCTCTGCCATAGCCAGGTGACTCAATTTGGTAATTATGAGCTCCATCAGCTCCCCCTTCAAACTGGACGAAGGCGGGCTTGCCTCTCTTTGCTGCAGCTGGGATTGGAACATGAGAAGGTTTGCTTGTCTGCTTAGCCTTTCCGCCCCTCTTGGCATGGAGCTCTTCTTCACTTCGGGCAAAGTCAGCTGCACGGTGAAGAGCGTCTTGAATCATTGTTGGCGGGTTGATGGTGAGTTCCTGCCAAAACGGAGATGGACACCTAACCGCTCCTCTTAAGGCTTCCAACGCACAGGTATTACTGATTCCATCTACCTTTGACAAGGTATGCTTGAACCTTGTCATGAAAGACCGCAAGCTTTCGCTCTCTCCTTGCTTGTTGGTCCACAGTTCCGCATCGTAAATCTTTCGTTCAGCAAAGATGTTGTAGTGCTTTACAAACATCTCGGAAAGTTGGTGAAAGTTGTGGATTGAATTCTTCTCTAGCTTGTAGAACCACTGGAGGGCAGACCCTTTGAGGCTTTCCACGAACAGCTTGCAGTAGCCGACGTCCCTCTCGGCTTCCCTGAAATTCGCCCTTCCTAGGGCTACCTCGAACTCCATCAGATGATCAGCAGGGTCGGAGGTTCCTTCATAACTCGGAAGCTTGATTCTTCCTGGATCGGAGATTCTAGCCCCCGAGATGTTTTTAGCGAAGGGGGTGTTTTGAGCCTTCTCTAGCACGTAGGCGACCCCATGAGCCCTTCCCGTGCTTCGGTACATCTGTAGCTTGGTAGTCCGCAGATCGGAGATGACCTGATCCTGGGCTTTCAGCGTAGCCACCTCTTCGTCTCGGGAGCCTTGTTGAGCCCTGCGCTCTTGCTCTGTCCTGTAGAGCTCCGATAAGATTTGAGCCCCCTCTTCATTAGTGGAATCGTTGTAAGCAGCTATGTCGGTCCCGGCTTGTCTCCGAGGTGGTTGATCTTTGTCCGACTCTTCTATCACACGCTCAGGAGTTGCATCAGATTCCCGACGAGGCGGTGGTGGAGGCAAGTCCTCTGGGACTGTGCGATCGGTCTGAGGCGGCAGCTCCTCGTTCTGGTTCCTTCGATGGGTTTGAGGCGTGTTGAAGCTGAGACGTGTTGGACAGACACGGGACCTTTTGCGTGTTTTTCTCTTGAGCGCTCGCAGCTCACTCATCGTAGCTTCGTTGTGCTTCTCTTGATCCCGTGCTTTCTTTTCCAGCGTCTCAAGCATCTGCTTGATCTCCGTGATATCTATTGGGTTGTTCGCGGCGTGAGGCGCGGCATTCTCCACGGAGTTCTCCCTTGCCTCGTCGTTCCTATGAGACGAGGATCCTTCGCTGCTCACGCTATTGCTGCCAGACATCGTGATGGTGTTGCGAAACCTAGCTTTCTCGTGTCAGATATCTCTGGGTCCCCTTAGTTGGTGCTAAATTATGGGAGCCTAAACTATCACAATTAGATTTGTAAGGTTTTCGTGAGGAGGTAGATATTTCTAGGGTTAGCTAAGGTCTCAAGAGATGAGTAAGAGCTGTTTATTGCTTTGTAAAAGTTTGAGTACAAGATTGTGAATGAATTTTCGAATGCCTTCTCAAGGGCTTTTACACTGAGTATATATATTATCTCTAAGGCGGCTACAACTTCCTAATTCCTTGCGGAATCCTGATAATGCTAAGGTCGGCTACGTCACAGCGGGTTTCGCGCCTAGACTGGGCTCCAGGCTCCCTTCATGTCCATGGGCCGGAGACTGCACCAAGCTAAAGATAAGATCAGCAACTAAGGTGATCGTGTGATCGGTCCACGGAGGGCGAGCCTGCGGTCGGCCCATGGCGACGAGCCCGTGGTCGGTCCCGTGGCAGCGAGCATGTGGTCGGCCTGCGAGGGTGAAGTCGCGATCGGTCTGGTCTCGATTCGTTTCTGCCTCGCCTAGGCTTGCTCTGCTGCCGCGTGTTTTCGCTTCGCGAGAAGACCTAGGTGTCGTCATGCCTTCTACGTCGAGAATCCGGAGGGCCGTTCTTTCAATAGACTTGTCTTCGGACGTAAATGTTGAGCGGGTGAGAACCGACCCCAACAAAACCATTAAACCGATTCAACAATACTAATATCCATTCCAGAACATCTAGCAACCTAACCAGGTTCTAAGTTCAATAGATAAAAACACATAAAACTGAATTCCTAGATCATCCTCCTGTTCATAGCCATGATTCCACGATCACAATCATTACATGCATCACATGGAAAACCGAGATGCGTGAGTATTATCACAAATACTCAGTGAGACGGATATTCCATCTACCAGCTATACACACATGCATATGAAGAATAACAATTATCAAATAAATAATCAACAACAACCATAACCATCCAAAATCAACCAGAAATCAACACAACCGAACTGGTGTCGATCGACACCCACAAAAAAACGTGTGTCGATCGACACATGTCTGCAGATTGCCAGAATCGAACCAGATCGAACCTTCTCCTCTCTGGTTCAAATCCAGCCTGCACGGGTTCGATCTCCTGCAATAAAATATCACAAGCACACCAAGAACAACACGACAACACATATACAAAAACAATTGCATCATCAACACAATCCACAATCAATAAACACCAAGACACATCATAATCCATTGCCCAGATAAGCCATGGTCGCGCACTCACCTTGGCAAATCGGATAAAAAGAAGAACACGAACAAGAACACACGAAATCAGCCTCGAGCACCCACGAAGCCACTGATTTCACACGGTAAAAACCGAGGAAACACCGCTCTTCCTCTAGAATTACCAACACAAACGATTCTTCGATCTTACAAACTCTGAATCAACCCTTTGAACCAAAAACACTCAAACTCTCTTCTCTTCACAAAACCCACCTTTTCTCACACTGAAACCGAGGATGCACGGCTAAAACACGCTTTTATATAAGCTCCTAGGGTTTTCGAACCCAAACTGGCCAAACCGAACGATAAGAATCGAACCAACCGATTCTGCAAAAGTTCGATCGACACATCCCTATGGTGTCGATCGACACCACCAAAATTCCACAATTCAGGTTTGCGGGCGTTACATACCACATTAGGAATCAAATAGGCATCAATTATGGTGATGTTTGTAGCGAATATGTGCGGTGTTTTTCAAAAAAATACAAAAAAATTTTTTGACTTTTTTAGTAAAGTTAATAACATGAATCAATACATTTTTGTTTAAAAGAAAAAAAATTTGGTCAACGAAATTATTTTTAAAAATATTCAAAATTTATAATTTATTATATCTGCACCGTCTAATACTTTGTACCAATCAAACATTTTTTTGTCCCGCTTTTTTTATACAAATGCACTAGTTCCGCTTAATGCACAATCCGCATTTGTACCGTACCGCTTCGCATAATTTTCTTACCCGTCCCGTTAAATTTAATGTTACCATTCTGACCCTAAGACTAGAAAATGAAGAAGAAAGAGAACGAAAAAGAAAAAGAGAATTTTGTCATTTTTCCTATTAAAAACTAGAAGCGGTGATATGTTTAAAAAAATATTATTCAAATGTCGTTGTAATTCTTCCTAATTTGATTGATTATATTATACTTATGTTTTAATAGATAAAAGTTGCTGTCGAAAACAAAATGATCAGGTTATACCCAAAAATTTGGAGTTATTCAAAATGGATGCGGGTTGATCCGACCCGAAAAAATCACAGGCCTAAAATGGAGTGCAAGCATAAAAGAAAAAGGTTTATTAGAAAGGAAACAATTTTCCAAACACACGTGGCACGTTATAATTAGGTCTCTAAGACTAGTCGGCAAAGTCACCGACCCCAGACGATCACAAGAGTTTCATTGTGAGACACAAAAATGCGCCTATATATATATATATACACTATAATAATATACATATATCTCTGCCGTCTTCCTCCACGTTTCTGATTTCTCTCTACACAGATTTCAACGAACAAAAAGTAGCCAAAACCCAACAGAGCAAAGCAATTTTTCATGGTCCCTAGAAATCCGAATCCTGCAGACGGATATTTCTTGGATCCGAACAGTATGACCGTTGGATCCTTCACCGCCGCTGTTTCTTCATCGCCTACGACTTCTTCTACCGTCGTGGCAGTGGCGGATGCGACGGCGACGGTTTCTTCGTCGGAGGATCTCAGTAAGAAGATTAGGAAGCCTTATACAATCTCCAAGTCGAGAGAGAGCTGGACGGAGCCAGAACACGACAAATTCCTCGAAGCTCTTCAGTTGTGAGTTATCAATTTGAGCTCACCATTTCTCGATATTGCCTATTGTGCTTTATAATTTACCATTTGGAGATTTGATTCGGTGAGAATTAGTCGCAATTTGGTAGAATTAGGGTTTCTATTTGCAATATACGTTTCAATAGATTCTGAATGTGCTGTGTTGGGACTAGGATTCTCCTTGTGACATGGAATTGGAAGTGAGGGTTGGATTAGGGCAGGTGGTTTTTGTCTATGTATTCACATTGTATCCAATCAGAGCATTGAGAAGGAAGGGATGTGAAAACATGAGAATGACTGTGTTAGAAATTGGATGAGCCAGTGATCATTAATAGTGAACCAGGGCAAGAAATTCATGGGTCTATAATGAAAAACCATTGATTGAACCTATATTTTGTGTTTGTGAAGAGGATTCAATGAAGACTGGTGAGGGATTAGTTGAAGTACTAGGCCGGTATGTAGTAGGAAGGATCTTGGGTTAATTCTAGTGGAGGCAATGTGTTTTTATTTTCAAGACTTGATAATGGTACTGTTCATTGCATATTCCACTATGTATGGTGTTGCATACAGTGGGTTAGTCACATCTTATACTTAGGTTGTTTGGCATTAGATCTGATGATCTTTACGCTTATGTTCTATCGTTTTAGGTTTGACAGAGACTGGAAAAAGATTGAAACTTTTATTGGGTCAAAGGCAGTGATTCAGGTGCAGTAAAAGAAAGATATCTTTTGAGTTACTTATTTTCTTTTGCCTACTCTAGTTGTGTTTATTCTTTGTCATTTCTCTCTTGGGCCCTCAATGTTACATTGGATTGGGGTTACTTTCTCTCCTTTGATACCTCCACAAAGTGGTCCTTTATAATAACTTTATTGTTGGAAAACTGTTCTGAACTATTAGAAGCAAGAGTTGCACATGCCTTTGTCTCTGATCGCGTTGAGCTTAAATGAAGTGTAATCTTTTGATTTTCTTGCATTAGACAAGTGATATTGCTAAACTCTATTGTGGTTTCTTATACGATTCCTTAAATATTGCAGATAAGAAGTCATGCTCAGAAGTATTTTCTTAAGGTACAAAAGAGTGGGACGGGTGAACATCTCCCTCCCCCTCGACCTAAAAGGAAAGCCGCCCATCCGTATCCTCAGAAGGCTCACAAGAATGGTGCGTAAAAGCTACTGTATAAATAAAATTTAAGTTGTTATGTTGTTTGCTTATTGAGGATCTATATTGATGTATTTTTTGTTGTTGGCAATGTGCAGTGCAACCTCAAGTACCAGGGTCCTTCAAATCAACATCTGAACCAAATGACCCAAGTTATATGTTTAGGCCCGAGTCTTCTTCGATGCTGATGACTTCTCCAACCACTGCCGCTGCTGCTCCATGGACAAATAATATGCAAACAATTAGCTTCACTCCCCTCCCAAAAGGTTATATTCTCATCTACAAGCAACTGCTAATACTCTCTTAATACAATATCCTTTTCAAATTTTACTAAATGAAGTGTATTGTTCTTCCATGTTCTGATGCAAGCAGCAGGAGCAAATAACAATTGTTCTAGTAGTTCTGAAAATAATACTCCAAGACCACGATCCAACAGAGACACAAGTGACCAGGGAAATCTTGGCCATTCATTAAGAGGTACACATCGTGACATCGTCTTCTATTTTGTACCATATCTAGTATATTTCACTAGACAGTTCCTTCTTCTTTGTTTCAGTTTTACCAGACTTTGCACAAGTATACAGCTTCATTGGAAGTGTTTTTGACCCGTGTGTGAGTAACCATCTACAAAAGCTGAAAAAGATGGATCCCATAGACGTTGAAACAGTATGATTCTTGTCTTTTAAGTTTTACATTTATCTCAATCGAAACCTCGGCGGGCCAACGGAAACTTAATAGTTGTTTCCTTTGTTTGCTCCCCACCAAGCAGGTGCTACTGTTGATGAGAAATCTTTCGATCAACTTGTCTAGCCCTGATTTTGAGGATCATGTAAGTATAACTCCTAAGACAGTTTTGACTAGAAGACCTATTTCAGAACTAACCCCAAAACTCTTGATGATTTTGGAACAACAGAGACGGCTTCTTTCGGCTTATGATATCAGCACTGAGACGAAAACTACTGATCATGGTGGAGTGAGTAAAACCTTAAACAACGAAGCACCCGAAATCTCCACTTGAAGTTAATAAAGGAGAAGTATCTCAGGTGAACAAATCCCAGGTAACCACTGATGAAACAGTGGCCGCCATAGACAAAGAAGAACTGAAGACGTTTCCAATACCGATAGCAGCTCCCGCTGAAGCAATTGTAGCAACTCTGGCTACAGAGATTCTGATATGGGTTTTCTCCTTTGCCTCTTCGAGTCCGAAAAGAGAGTTAGTCTTGGTCGGGTCCAGGTTTGTGGACAAGCTCCCCTACGCGATCCCAAGAGCCGACGTACCAAATGTCACGAGCGTGGTCAAGAATGGGACCCATAAAGGCACGTCCCATACGTTTTTGTCCTTCAAAACCTCAAGTAATTTCAAGATTGCCACTCCAAGCCCTAGTGGTGTTCCGACCGAAACCACGATCCTCCCCATCATCCTCTCGAACACCTCTTGAGGTATGGGCGGGTCGTCTTCCGGGTCCGGGCCTGACCAGTCTGGTTTTTCAGAGTTTCTAGAAGATTGGAACCCTTTGGGGCCTGCGTGGAGCCTTGATTCCCATCTGGGTTTGTTGTTAAGGATTAGGGTTTTGGGGTTTTGAGGTTTGGTTTTGTGACTCGTTCTTGAGAGAGATGATAACGGTAGTGAATGGTGTGAGCACAAGAGAGCTCTCATATTTCTTTCTTCTTCTAGTGTTTTATTTTTCTCATGTTTTCATTTTATGTATTTTTAATACTTTTCTTATCTCATGTATGGCATGTTTTGTTTTTTTTACCTTTGAGACATTTTCCTTGCCACACATTTCCTACTAATTATTTTTATTTTTTTTCATGAAAATAATAGGAAAAAAACAAAAAGAGAATTCGTTGGGATATACTTTCTTTAAATTCTGAATTTTAAGAACATGTTATGAAAGTTCAGAATAATTCAAAATTCATTTTTCTTCACTTCGATTCACACTACATATAATAAGAGTTAACTGAATCTTGATAGACGATCGAGAAGAAGTCTTCCACATTTATTATTACTTTTGGCTCACCTTAGACGTCTAATATCCACCATCCAACCAATTTTACGAACCATTTGATCTAGGTAGCTTCACGTACGATTTCTTTAACACCTGAAAGGCAATAAAACAACAACAAACAAAGAGCAAATGGGAAAATTAACTTCAAGCGCAAGAAAGACACTGCAACGCAATTCTCGAGGCTCAAGTAACCTACCTCACCAGGAGACAAATAGTAATAACGATCATTACTGTCCGGAGAGAGCACCGAAAGAGGTTGTGCCGGTGGAGAAGCGAAAAGTGTTGGCCGGAGAAATGGAGATTGACGGTAAGGTGAATTTATTGGTGACCGGATCAGCGAAGAGATCAACACGCTAGGTGATAGTGGACTTGAGCGATACGGGGTGATAGGAGATGCCAGCTCCGAAGCCCACAATGCAGTTTCCGGCGATTGTGACCTTGAATTTCCCGATATAGGCATGCTTATTGTTATCCTAGGAAGGGGAAAATATTTCAGAGTCCGGTGAAAATTAATGTAAATTGCAGTCTATTTTGTGACTGATAAATGGTGATCATACCTCTTATGAATTTCAACATACTTGTCCGTCTCATCAAATATTTCTTCCTTCACGGTTCATCAAATGGTTAATTCAAGAATCATTCACAAATATTAAGTTGGTAAACTAACATTTGTTATAATAAATTTAATAATACAGACTACCTGTATTAGTTCCTCCATGACATCTTCCAGAGTTATAATCCCAATGACTTCTTCATCTTCATCAGCAATACTATCAATGCAACGAACTGGACTTTGAAAATTATTTTCGCTGGAATTCATCACAGGAATGCTCAGAACAACTTTGGCGTCTTTAGCCGCTCCTAAAAAAAAAACAAAAGACATAAATTTCTCCTCTCACAAATTTATATGATTACTCATATATACAAGTCTCTTAACCATTGATGCTCTTGGCATGGACAGGACTGTTGGTATTGGTATAGTTCTTGTTCCCAATGACAGCAGCCATGTGGCTTCGACCTGTTTGGAAGATGTTGAGTATGTCGTACAGAGGTAAGTTCAAATTGACCCTGCTTGCAGAATTTTGGAATAAAACAATAAGCATTTTTTTATCGGTCAGGTCCAGCTTCGAATAGCTAGTTGTTTAGAGAGTGTATATACCTGGGCATTCTTCTGATGGGGAGATCTCTAATCGGTGTCTCGTCTTCAGGACGGACTTTGATCAAATTCTTGACCTATTCAAAATCATGTCAGAAGGCCAAGTTTATGTCAAGTTTACATGTAGTAGATTTGTTTCGTACTCACCAGAATAAATCCGATGATAACACTCGGATTCACGGAGTAAATAGGGATTCGGCTATGGCCTTCACTTGCTATTAATCCCATCGTCTTTCTGTGAAGCACAAAGAGGACGATAAGAATAATGAACTTAAGTTAACCGATTATATATTGTCGAAAAGAGATGAAACATACCCGTCAAGCCTTGAATTTATATCGAGTGAAAAGATCTCAGAGAGTGGGGTCATTGCATCTTTGGCACTCTTCTGAGACATATCCAGAGCTCCTGATATGATCGTTGTTTCATCGTGAGTCAGTTCCCCACCTTTCCCTGCCTGATTATCAGAACACAGATTCAGCAAACATACTGACAAAGAAATAATAGCGATCCCAAATTCTTGAAAAGAACCTCGTTTCCGTGCATATACACAAGTGACTTGAGCTCTGCTCGCCTCAAAAGCGTAGAATGCCGTCTTCCAAGCAGCCAATCGAGAAGCTGATGAAATGAAAGAAGAAAACATTGAGCTAGAGATGATTACTGCTCAGTAAGTATAAACTCAATTGATTTTAAGCTGATTGAGTTACCTTGCTGATTGGATAAGCTAATGGGAAGAAGACTACGATAATCAACCGAACCAAAAATGATAGCTTCGCCCCGATGCTCAGCCCGTATCGAGAGCATACAGCTTGAGGTAAAATCTGCAACGAGGTAAAAAAAACGAAACAAAACAGTAAAAACTTGGGAAAACGTTAACAATCAGATGAGTGTTGCATAGAAAGCAAATTCAAACTCCATTCACCTCGCCAAATGCAAGTATGAGAGTAACGGATATCAGAATAGCACCCCAAGCTGGAAGCAGGGAATCGACAAAGATCGGTAGAGCCTTTTGGATTTTATCATACGAAAAATAGTCAGTAAATACAGAATCACAAGCTTAAAAAAGCCAAAGATATACACAGAAGCTTGATACCTCCATTGCCAAAGCATTTCCTATGAGGAGTGTACACAAGAGAAGATGTTGATTTTTAACGAGTGGCAAAATCTTTTCTGGCCATTTTGTTGCAAAAACGGTGTTAGTACGAATATGAAGTAATAAAGTATGAGGTGGTAAGTGGGTTCATGAAACTGACCAGCGTTTTTGCGCTCATTGGGTTCACCAGCTTTGATCATGACCTCAAGCTCGATGACACTAAGGGACATGAGCCCAAGAGTAAGTCCTGACATTAAACCTGCAAAAGCCACTAGGGCTACACATATGACCAGGTACACCCAGAACATAGTCTCACAACAAGGGACATCATTCGCTGCCATTTCTCAAGTGTTTTACGAAAGTTGAGACTGAGAGAATGAGTTTAGGTATCATAGAGGAACTTAAATAGTAGCCGAGGATGACATATTACACCAACTGCTACACCATGAGACCAAAATCCAAGAACCACCATCCAAAATTTTAAATTAAAGAAGTAGGCTCATTCTGCAATCAGCCATTACTACAACACCCTTTTGTTAGGTATGAGGAGAACAACACAGCGAGTGAATCTATTCAATCTGGTCGGCGATACCAAGTTCTTGTGGTCCTATCCACCAAACCATTGACATGATGAAAATCTAAGGCTCTTTAGAGAAACAATAACACAAGAGAGTAGAATCCAAAAGAGCAGGTGGAGAAGGATTAAAAACCTTGATGATACCAACAAGAGAGTGACGGATTCACTATAATAATATATGTAAGGGTCAGATAACAAATGACCTCAAAGAAGAAAAGACTAAAGAAGCATTCAAATAGTTCAGAGAACACACATCTGAAAGAAGCTCTTTTAAAAATTGGCCAACTCCACTAACAAATGGAAGACACAAATGCTACATTCTTCAAATTAAATAAGCGTATAACCAAACAAGATATAAATAGTATGGGAAGAACATCACTATCTTCTTTAGATTTCTGCTAACAAATCCTCTATTATATGAACTGAATGAATCATCCCCCACTATGAAATAATTTATTGGGTTGTCACTTTCCATGAATTATATAATGAAAAGAGAAAACTAACAACGTAACCATCAACTCTAGGATTTGATGAGCGATTCATGGTCAGCAGATTTTTATAAAATCTCATACGAAAATTTCTGAAATAAAAGAAATATTTCAGTTTAGAACAAAAAAAAAATATATATATATATGGGAAAAATGTCTAAAAAATCCCAAACTTTCAAATTGTGGACAAATAAATCACCAACTTTCGAAATGCCGTTTAAATCGCAAAGTTTTTGTTGACTTTCGGAAAAAATATCAAAGTTTTGTTGACTCCGCTGTTTTAACCCATCGTTAAGTCTCCGTTAATCACCGTTAAGAGTTTCCGTTTTAGTCGTAAAACGACGCCGTTTTGGTAAAAAAATTTAATAACAACTACCACGGATCGAACCCAGGTTAATATAAAAACATGGAGATACTCTACCAACACGCCACAAGTGATTATTATTTGTTATTGTCATTGAAATATAATTATTATGTATTAAGGATTTCACCATGAACTTTCGGGGCTATTTCCCATCGTTCTATAAGGACCCAGACGACGATTTACATACCGTTGGAAAGCCCCGACTCTCAGCTTTCCATCGACATCAAATTTGTATCCATCGGAATTCCGAGTGAACAGTTATTGTTGCTTCTGTAAACCGCGATATACAACAAATACTTAATACAATATATATTAAAATGACCATTGATAAGTTTTGTTGCTTAGGGGAACTTATTTTCAATATATTGATTTAGACCATATGCAATAGTTAGCTCTATTTTTTATTCTAAAATTACAGTTTTCTAAAAATAGAGTAGGAGTTTACTCCAATTTTTGCCTTTATTTCTTTTTCTAAAAATAAATATTATTAATATACTTTGTTTTGTATTATTATTAACTTCTTATGAAACCTTTTACTTTTAAACCTCTTACTTTTAACATTATTAAATTTTACTCCAAGTTATTTGTTGTATATCGCGGTTTACAGAAGCAACAATAACTGTTTACTCGGAATTCTGATGGATACAAATTTGATGTCGATGGAAAGCTGAGAGTCGGGGCTTTCCAACGGTATGTAAATTGTCGTCTGGGTCCTTATAAAACGATGGGAAATAGCCCCGAAAGTTCATGGTGAAATCCTTAATACATAATAATTATATTTCAATGGCAATAACAAACAAAAATCTCATGTGGCGTGTTGGTAGAGTATCTCAATGTCTTTATATCAACCCGGGTTCGATCCTTGGTAGGTTTTACTAATTTTTTTTACCAAAACGGCGTCGTTTTACGACTAAAACGGAAACTCCTAACGGTGATTAACGGAGACTTAACGATGGGGTTAAAACAGCGGAGTCAACAAAACTTTGATATTTTTTTCGAAAGTCAACAAAAACTTTGCGATTTAAACGGCATTTCGAAAGTTGATGATTTATTTGTCCACAATTTGAAAGTTTGGGATTTTTTAGACATTTTTCCCATATATATATATATATCAGAACACTGGAACCTAGATCATAAATTTCGACGAATTGAAAAAAAAAAAAAAAATGTGCCTCTGTTCAATACCTTGGACTCGCAAGACGCAATAGTGACCGATAAAAACCCCAATCGAAGAGTCAAATTCTTAGCTTTTCTGGGATATCTCATCATCTCGATGGGTGTAAATAGTGTTTGTGAGACAAAATTTAGGAGTATATTTCAATCACAAATAATATATACACCAAACCAAGAAGATGAAATATTCCAGAAAATCTTTAAAGCTTCTTCCTGTCTTTTTTTTTTTTTGTTCCGGCGACTGAACAATCCACAACCAACGTCATCGTTTATCTTCTCTTCAAGTGAAGACGAAATGTTCGTTTACGACATCGCGTCGTTCGTCTCTGTTAACGAGGAGTGTAAGACGGCACGCTGTGTCTATTTGTAATCCTCAAACGGGAAGTATTCTTTCGTCTGTGAAATATCACCCAATAAATTAGTCGACACGTGGATCGGATGACGACAGACGCTTACGTTTTTTTTGGTGAACGGAAAAAAAAAAAATCCAATTTTGCTTCCAAAATTTTCGAATCGTATCGAAGGGGGAAAGAGCCAACGCCTCTTTTGTCCCTTTTTTTCCAAACAAAATCTCTTATATCCCTCACTAATCTTCATGTCCCTCTATTTGTTGAGAGAATGTGTAATTCTGTTTATACCCTTAATGAAACCAAAGAACGCTCTGCGGTTTTTGTGAGAAAAGAGTAACACCATGTAGTTTTTCTACACTAAAAACGTCACACACTCCACATGTATATTGCCCAATTTGAAAAAAAAATATAATCGACATCGGGAAAATGATTCCTCCGATTCCTCGTCAATCAAACCTCTCCACCCTCGTCATCGCCGCCGGACCGCCGCCGGACCTCCGCCGCCACCGATTCGTTGCTCTTAGGTTGGTCTCGGTTGGTATTGCTCAATGTAGATTAGGTTTTAGCAAATTAGGGATTGACTGGATTTAGGTCATTTTTGATGCACAACATTGGGTGTTTTAGTATGAATTATGGGTCGATTAGGGCTATTAAGAGGTAACAAATGTATTTTTAGTAGTTGAATCCTACTGAATTGGAAGTAGATTAGATCCCCATTTGTGTTCTTGCGATATGGTAAAACTAGGTAAAACAAGTAAAATTGTAAATATTGTAAAACTGGTAAAACTGAGAATTATGAGTGAATTTTTTGTATTGTTTTTGACAGGATACGATGAGCAATGAAGTGGGCATATTCTTTAAATACCAAGGTCGCATGTATAGTATAATGTTCAATACATCAGTGAGGGAGATAACTTTGTCGATGGTGGAAGCTAGGATATTGAAGAAGATTTCGTTAGATGAAAGAAGGGTTAAATTGGAATTGAGTTATTTTCCAGTGCTGATGGGAAGAGATGAGGAAAAATTAGTTATTGAGGATGAGGAGGATATGTCTGTTTACCTAAGGTGTGGTGGTAAAGAGAACCGAAGATGTCTTTTGTACGTGGAGGTCATCGCTTCATCGGAACAGCCCGAGCAACTGTCGAGAGTAGATAAAAGTTCTATTGGTATGAACTTTGATGTATTGGAATCAAATGACGAGGAAATCAGAGGTAATGCCATTGTTCCGTATGTAGGCAAAGAACAAGCAAACGAACAACATCATGCGATGGAGGATGATGATGATAGATCACGTGATGAATGTATGGACAACGGTATGGAGATATCGGATATGCGTGAGTCATATATTGAGCTTCAGCCTGTTGTAGAACGTTGTCAGTTTATAGAGGAATGGGAAGACGGTTTGGGTCTGAGTGTGGGTCAAGAATTTAAAAATAGGAAGGCAGTACAAGAGGTGGTGGATAGAGGTGCATTTGCCAACAGTTTCGGTTATAGGATAATAAAGTCGGATAATGTGCGATTAGTGCTAAAATGTCCAATAGAAAACTGTAAATGGGCTTTAAGAGCTGCAGTGGTTACAAACACAGAGATTTTCTCGATTAGAACGTACACGAAGATGCATACATGCTCTCGGGCTAGTCAGAGTACAAGCAACACGAAGAGGAAAGGGTCGGCCCAATTGGTTGCATCATATTTGAATGAAAAGTATCCAGGACAAATGGATACTCCGAAGCCGAAAATTATCATGGGTATGGTTCAGAGAGATTTAGGTGTGCAGATATCATACTCCACAGCTCTGAGAGGTAAAAGTCTAGCTGTTCGTGATTTACGTGGTAGTCCCGAAGACAACTACAAGATGTTGTATCGTTATTTGTACGTGTTAGAGCAGGTCAATCCCAGTACGAAAACAAAGTTGTTATTGGATGATGTGGGGAAATTCAAGTATCTATTCATAGCGTTGGGAGCTAGCATCGAAGGGTTCAAAGCGATGAGGAAAGTGATAATTGTGGATGCGACCTTTTTGAAGAACGGATTTGGTGGTGTGCTTGTTTTCGCCTCAGCCCAGGATCCTAATCGACACCATTATCCCATAGCGTTTGGTGTGCTCGATGGTGAGAAACTTCATAGTTGGACTTGGTTTTTTGAGATGCTGAAATCCGTTGTACCGGACTCTTCCGAATTGGTGTTTATTAGTGACAGAAATGCAAACCTCATCAGCGCCATAGAGAAACTGTATCCCCAGGCTCATCATGGGTATTGTGTATGGCATTTGTCCCAAAATGTGAAAAATCATACCTCGGGCGCCAACAAAAACGTAATCGCATGGAGATTCATGGAGTGCAGCAGGATATACACGGTGGGTGAGTTCGACCGTGCTTATGAGTCATTTAAGATGAGATATCCATCTGCGGCCAAGTATCTTGAGGAGAGTACCGTGAAAGAAAAATGGGCAAGGCCTTATTTTCCAGGTTGCAGATACAACCTAGACACAAGCAACGCCGTGGAATCTTTGAACAGCACGTTTGTGGACGCAAGGAAATACCCCATAATACCCATGCTTGATACAATCATTAGAACATTTTCCCAGTGGCTTAATGAACACCGGAAGGAGGCCGCGGGTGGTACTTTAAATAATAAACTGGTGCCTTTAGTGGAGAACTGGGTGCACGATACATGGCATATTGCTGAGAAATTAATTGTTTCGGAGCTAAACAGTTTCACGCTTGAATACGACGTCACCGGTAGTGACGGGAAATCTTATTTGGTGAACTTGAGGTCGAGAAGTTGCAGTTGCAGGTTCTTCGATGTTTAGAAGTATCCTTGTGAGCACGGGATACGAGCGTTCATTGCGTTTAAAAATAATGCTCCTCAAAATCGTGAAATCGGAGGACATGATATCCAATTAGAATTACATGAACTATGCTCGAAGTATTATTGGACCGAGTTGTGGGCGTTGGCGTATTCTAGGACAATTTATTTAGTGCCGCATATGTCGGAATGGATTATCCCAGACCACATCAATGAGTTGCAGATCATACCTCCGGATCGCGTGAAGAAGAAGGGAAGAAGGAAAACAAAGAGGTTTCCATCGGTTGGGGAGAAGCGACCAAGGACGAAAAACAAAAGGCGGCAAAGGCAACGACTCCAATGGTTGCTATTTGGATTTGGTAGCCCTGTTTGATTGTATCTTAAACGCTTGTGATGTAAAATTATGTATGGGATCTGTATCTTCAGGTAAAACTAGGGAGAAATGGTTTTTTGTTATGTAAAACTATATATTTTTGATATGATCGATTTAGGGAAAAAAACAAGGATCGATTTGAAAAAAACAAACAACAAAACAAAATATAATTACATGATATAAACGTTATAAATAGTTATTTTTTCTTGTACTAACATGAAAACTATATATTTAGAATTTTTGGGTCCATATGAAACAATCACACCAACAAATGACTTATACTTTTAAGATCACTATAGGAACAATAGCCAAGTTAGTAGGGTGAAATTACAAAAATGTAAAACTGAAACATATTAATGCACAAAACAATTAGAATGATAGATTAAAGGAGGAAACTCAACTGTAAAACTACAAATTTAAAGTTTAAGAGTGGGTACAACTGAATAAATTGAAAACAGCCAAAGTAAAACTATTTGGGACTTTCGTAAAACTAAAATGTTTGGTAAAACCATGTGTAATATTTGGGCGGCAAAACGAAAATTTCACCAGAATTTTTTGGCGCCAATACGAATAGAGACAAAAACGAATAGAGACAAAATCTTTTTTCTCTGACCATTTCTCCTTTCTCTCTGACCATTTCTCCTTTTTCTCTGACCATTTCTCCTTTTCCTTTATAGATAAAATCCGACCATTTCTCCTTTTTATCTTTTAGTTCTCTCTTTCTCTACTTCTCTCATTTTCCAGTTTCTCTCTCTCTCTAATCTCTCTCATTTTCTCTAGTTCTCACCTTTTCCTTTATTTGCTCATCTCATGGACAAGATTTGTGAAACTGATCCGTGGTACACTGACATGAAGAGGTTGAAGAAGGAAGAGCAGAGAAGGAGGTTCCTCGCCGATGGTTGTGATGGCATACCAACAAAGTGTCCATGCGGTGCTCCAATCGTTGTGGAGCCTTCACACCTCTCTGGATCTGATGTAGGAAGGAGGTACCTTATTTGCAGTGAATATGAGGTGAGTGATGTTGTTGATGTCAGTAGACATTTATTTTTTTCTGGGTTCGGTCGTAAAACTGGAAATCTTGGAAAAACTATAGTGTGGTAAAACTGGAAATCTTGGTTAAACTATAGTGTGGTAAAACTGAAAAACTTAGAAAAACTAGCGTGTGGTAAAACTGGAAAACTTGGTTAAACTATTATGTCTTCTTGTGTAGGAGGATAATGACCAACACCTTAAAAAACTTTGGGTTCATGGACTCGAAGAAGAAGTTACAAAGCTTCAAAATGAGAATGCAAAGCTCAAAGAGGAGCTGAAAGAGGTTGCAAAGCTTAAGGCTCGCTTAGCTTAAGGCTCGCTTCGAAAAGACTTATCTCTTGGGTTTTAAGACTTATCTCTTGGGTTTTAAGACTTATCTCTTGTGTTTTAAGACTTATCTTTGTGTTTTATGACTTATCTATGTATTTTAAGACTTATCTTCTAATATCTTTTGTTTGTGTTGTAAGACTTATATACTAATGTCGTGTGTTTGTAAGATTTATCTAAGCATGTTAGACTTTGAAAACAACATAGTTTTACAAAGTTTTACGAATTCAACACATCATAGTTTTAACATTGTTTAAGCTTGTTTATCAAACCGAAACTCATCTACTCTAAAATCATGCTCCTCCTTCAAGTCATATATAAAAACCCTAACGCTTCCACCTTCAAGCATTCCTCTCACCACTCCTTTCCTCCAATTGTTCTCATAAAAAACTTCAACCTTATCCAGCAACTGCACCTAATCATACCAGAACCAACCAATCAAAAAAAAAACCAACCAAATCCAAACAAAACAACCAACCAAATATAGTCTTCACACATCAAATGTTTGTGATGGCTTTACCAATGGTTGTGATGGCTCCTCCAATGTTTTCCTTGACCTTGTCAATGGTCTACTCGGGTAATTGGCTACTTTGCCTCGGGGACGCTTACCACGCGTTATGCTGTCCCTATAATCATTGAGTGTCATTGTCTCCTCATTGGCTTCCTCCGTCCTATGAGCAGCAGCTGTTGTTGGTGGTTGGGCTTCAGTAGCCATCTCTTGTGCTTCCTCCTGCCTATCACCTTGATCTTGAGGTCTTTGTTCATTTACCTGAAATAAAAAAAAAATTAAAGTATAGTTCTACCAATTTTCCCAGTTTTACCACAACATAGTTATTCCAAGTTTTACACTTTTACCTCATCTAAATTCTCAAACACATAACTTTCCACCTTCTTAATTCTCTCATCAAACCCATCCAACTTCTCATTAACTGACTTGAACCCTAATTCCATTTATGCCTTCATCCCATCCACAAGCTGTGCCAAATCTTTTAAAGCATTCGCTTCTCCGGATGTTCCACCTTCTTCCTTCTCAACTTCTTCTTTGTCAGCTTCTTTTTCCTCTTCCACTCGGGCAGCCACGTCATCGGCGTACATTTATGGAAAGAAGATTGTATTTCCTTTATTGTAATGGGTTATCCATTCGCGAACAACCGGATCGTCACAATCCTCGACATAGTCTTCTTGGAAGATTTGAGCAAGATCTACTTCTTCTTCACGATTCAAGAGGATGTTTTGAATGCCCTACGAATGTCAACAATTATGTTAAAAATTAAAACAAAAAACAACTCTAAATAATTTAAATGCGTAAAATAACTGACCTTAATTGTACCAAGTTTTTCGTTGATCATTGAAAGAGGAAACCCTCTCATCCCACTCTTCTTGAACTTAAACCTGCACATCCTTGGACAGCCACCGTCTGCCTCTAGAATTGGCTCAAGGAAAGTACTCCCCAAATCTGGAATTGCTTCAAACGCTAGCAGCTGCACAACACACTTATAGTTGAAATAGTTTCAATTATTCAAATGTTGCAACAATTACTTCCTAATTGTACATACCTCCAGAGGGATACAGAAACCGGGAATCAGCCTTAAAATGTCTTCCTCGACGACTCCGTTAAATTTATCCAGGAAGTGATACATCTGTTTCAGCATGTACTCAAAAGACAACCTCCCAAACGGATAACTCTTGCACAATTCAAGATCGTCAACAACTTTCAGGAAGAAATCGGGGATCGGTGTTGCATGCTTTCCACATTTTTCCTGAGCTATGATGATGCTGCAAAGAAAATACAACACAAGCATCCTCAACCTATCTCTATTAGCTGGCATCCCATCTTCTAGCTTCTTCTTGACATCTTCATATCTGACTTTTTTTCTACCAAACTGCCTCCTCACATACTGCATGTCACCCAACTCATAATTCACCTCATAATTTCTACAGTTTAATCCGGATATCAAGGCGTGCTCTCTCAGACCGTACCGGATAGGAACGCCATTAACCACGAACCACGCCTCCTTTTTCTTCTCAATGCGTGCGGTTCGGAGTAAAAGCATCCACATGCCTTGGAGCTTGTGACTGTGGTCCAAACCTTGCTTTGGCAAGTGGAAGATGTGTTTGAACTGGGGATGGCTTGCAAACCAATTCTTCTCAGCACGCGTAAGTGGAGGCTCCAAATTCTCCAGAGTTTTAGCAAACTCTTTGACGTAGCATCTCGTCGAGATCCTTATCTTTTTCTTGTACTCTGTTGGTTGGAAGTACATACTCAAAGGTCTCATAACCTCTGCTTCATCACCAGATCCCTGCATCAATCATTTTTACCAAGTTATTCAATTTATACATCTGTATATTTTTACAAAGTTATCCAGTTTTACAGCACTCTTGTTTTACCAAGTTTTCCAGTTTCTCTTCAAACCCAACCTCTAAATTGACATGCTTTATTGATTAAATGTGTCAATTTCCTTGCAATAAAGATCAAATTGCACAAAAACAAACAAATTCCCTTACTAAAACGAACTATTTTTCCCAAGTTTTCTCTTGTTTTACCTAACTAAATGGAGAGGAATTACTTACTAAATTCGCATCGGAGGTGTCATGTTCTTCCTCTTCTTCTTCAGTCTCCTCTTCTTCTTCAGTCTCTGTTCTCTCGTCTTCTTCACTTTCTTCTTGACTCGCTTCCGTTTGCGCCTCTTCCTCCGCTAACGGTTCCACTACTCTATCTGGCGACTTATGACTCTTCTTCCTCCCTTTAGGATTCACCCCCTTAGGAAAAATCATCTTCGGCGGCATCACAAACCTAAACCTTAGAAGCAAATCTGCAAGATAAAAGGAGAAATTGACTGTCGGAGGAGAAGGGAGAGAGGGAGAGTTGTCGAGCACGAACAAGGAGAAGTGGATTTGAATTGAGAGAGTAAAAGAGGAGGAATCGTAAAAGAATCTGTGTAATTTTGAATCCTCAGAGTAAAAAGAAAGAATCTGTGTAAATTAGGTTTTTTTCTTTTTTACAATTTCGGGTTTGACCCCTTTTTTTTGGGTGGGTGGGTTATACCCAGGTATAAGTTGTAATATCACAAATATGGATTAGTTTTAGAGTAATTTTGTTATTTTTCGTATTAAAAATAAACTTAAAAGAAAATGAGTTTTATAACAAGGATTTATAAGATTTGAGTCGTCGTTTAAGGGACAAACGAGACGATTCCTCGGGGGGAAATTGAAATCTCGCTTAGAACTGTGAAACAGTGAGAAGAAGAAGAAAAGGAGAGAGAGAGGAGAAAAAATGCCGAAGAAACTTAGCGCGAACGCCATGGATGACGTAGATCGATTGTTCCAGTGTTTCAAGTGTGGGATTTCTCCGCCTGGTGAGCTTCTTTTCCCAATTTGAGTTCTTCGTAGTATAATCAACGAATCGTAACGGTAAATATGAAATTCCATTGGTAAATGATGTTATTTTATCTGTGAAATTTTCAGCTTCTGCTGTGAGAGAAAAGAAACGAAGCAAAAAGATGTTGAATCCTGAGAATAACTCTCCTGCGACATGTAACAACTTACAGCCAAATTCTTCGTCTGGAAAAGGTCAAAGAAATCAGATTGATGGAGGTTTCAATCTAGACTCCATTGTATGTATCATCAACCAATTGTTTACTTGTTTTAAATCGTTGTGGAGTGAGTTTCTGATTTCTTCATGTGTCATATCTCAGTCAGGTTCTAGTAATGTGAAAAGGACTATTGGGAGGCAGTTTTCACCTATAGTGTTTTACGGGTCTCCAAATGGCGTTCCTCCGAAAAGACCGTTGAGTTTGTTAAGGCTCTTGCGTGAGATACGTATCGATCTCAGTGAAGAAAGGAAAGCAATTTCCAGGTATATATGCATAAGCTAGTCCTGGCCTTTTAGTTCTACTTAGAAGATGTTCATTTATCTTTGGGAGATTTTTAACTGTCGTATAACATGGTGCGGTTTTCACTTTGCGTAGGAAAGGGCTTTGGGCAACATTTCCACGGCAAGATGAAGCGATTAAGTTTGAAAAAAGGCATGACAATGTGCGGGTTTTTAGTTATCAAGACCATTTTAGTGGCCAAAGAAGGTTTCTGGTTTCAACATATGAAGAATTATGGAAGAGGTCCTTTTCTTACCTTTATCATACCAAGTGCTTTATTTAACATTGCAAGTGTTGTAAGCCAGGACAACTTATCTCAAATGCTTTCTCTATCTTAGATACAAATCTATGGATCCAAGGCATCGTCACCATTATGAAGTGATTCAAGAGGTATCTAGATCTCATTCCCTTATCCCGCCGTAAATTATTTTAGAGTCTTCTGCATTGCTCTTACAAGAGTATATTTTCTGATTCACGGCTTTTGATTGCAACGGCTTCTCAGGGATTGCCATGCCATATGTACTTCGATTTGGAGTTTAATCTGAAAGAAAATGAAGGAAGAAATGTGGATGAAATGGTTGATATCTTGATATCAGTCATTTTAGAAGCTTTGCATGAGAAATATGCTATTGAAGGACAAGAGGACTGGATAGTGGAGCTTGATTCCTCAACTAAAGGTACACTAATATACATGCTCTCCTAACTGCTAGTTGATTATGAGGTGTCCTATTTGCTTTAGCTTTATTCTCTGAGATATCTCTTTGAAAATGCCAATTATTGTAAAAGAAAAAAAAATCCTTAGATATACTGTACAAGAAGGTTAAAATTGCCTGTTATTGTACTATGTTTTTCGTCATATATTTCTGTATAACAAGGTTGTTCTCTTGAATGAAGAATTCCTTGAAAATTCGTATGCAGATAAGTTCTCTCGTCACTTAATTGTCATCATTCCAAAGGTTGCCTTTAAGGATAACTCACACGTTGGTGTCTTTGTAGGAGAGGTATACTTCAAGTTGCAAGTTTCCTGACAAGATAGTTTCCTAGGTTGCAAGTTGGAAAGTTATGTTGGGCATGACTCATTTTCATCTTGATTTATTTTCAGCTATGCTCACGGATAGTAAATGCAAAAGAAAAAGATGAAAGGTGGTGCAAGTTGTTTGTTCACAAAGAAGCTAATGATTCGGCATCCCTACTTTTTGTCGATACTGCTGTTTACTCTAGAAACCGATGCTTCCGCCTTGCACTATCATCAAAAGCCGGAAAGACGTCGGTTCTTCTACCTTCAGGACGATTCAAGTGTAAGGACATGGTAAGTCCACCTTAATTTAAGTCTCTCTGGTGTCGGTCACCTCCTTTTCCATGTTCTGTCTCAGCATCGACTCATTGTTTTGCCTTGGGACAGTTCATAATAATTCTAGTATCTAACATGACCATTGGTAAACAAACAGGGTGAACAAGATGTTTTCATGACATCCTTAATCTGCAACGTGGCATCAGATTGTGAGAAGCTTCTGGTTTGCAAGATGGAATCAGACTGTATGAAGACACTTTGCTTTGACACAGAGGTAATTTTCATCAGTGTTGCCACACACTTGTGCTTTTAGCTTACAACTGCATCTTCCTTCAACACATGCTTGAGGGAAAATTCCACAAATATTTATACCTTTAAACTGAACTCTTTGGAGATGACAGGTGAACAATAGCAGTCTTGTAAGACACCAGAGAGCTCCTAGCTTCCAAGTGGATGCTTGCACAAGTGATATGTCAACATCGTACTTGGGGGGAAAGTCCCCGTTTCCGCTCCTGGACCAATTCATAGAATCCATTGCTTCCACCGGGAATGTCTCAGGTTGCATTTTTATCTTTGTGTTGCATTTTATGTTGTGGAGAAATCGCAATACTCATCTTTTTTAAACATATGCTGTAATGTTTAGGTAAGATAAGGTGCTGGTACTGGTTTTCAGAAGATAGCCTGATTGTGTACAGCATGTTAAGAAATAGATACTGCGAACGAATTGGCCGGGAACATAAAAGCAATCATGGTACCATCTGCTTTCAATCCATTTATTGTTCATTCTCTGTATTGTCAGCTATCAAAGAACGTAATAACATTGGTTGAAACAAATATTGTTGTTACAGTGATGTACATTGTTGATCTCAGAAGAGGAATCTATTATCAGAAATGCTACGATCCAGATTGTCGAGGTTTGTATACAATTCTCAGTTTTTTCTTGGCAAAACAATCTGAAAGCAGAATCTTGTTCCATACCACTTAGCTTGTATTTTGTTCTGCAGATTATCGATCCCCAATACGTCCAGTTCCTGATAGTTGCTTACCTGAAGATACGGTTTACAATCAAGGAGAGACACAGAATTTATGTGATAACCTTTATCTCAAAGGAGAATGTAACATTGATAACGAAGGCGATCCAGATAGTGTTTCGAGCAGAAGCTCATGGTGGCTTGAAGCAGTTAAAATCGCAGATGATCTTGAAAGCAAACCCAAGACACTTGTACCTCTTACCTTGGTTAGTTCACTTCACCATTTTCATACAACGAAAAACAGAATTTTCATGTTCTTGACGTTAGATCGGTAAATTTATCAAAAGAATAATCTTTTTGTTGGCACACAGGAGAATTACGAGGAAGATGATGATGATGAATGGTGGTTAGCTGCAGAAGAGTCTTTAAAAGAAATCGCATCTTTAAATTCTTCCCCATAATACCCTTTGATTTAGACGTTTGTGACTCACCAAACCAAAGTCAAGAGTCAAGATCAATCTGGGTTTGTCTTCTTCCCTTTTCTCTCCCTTTAAAACTTACCATCTTCTCCTCCCAAACCTCAAATCACTAACAGATCTCTCTAGATGGCTCAATTCCCAGTTTTCATACCAGCCAAATCGTTTCCTTCAGTCCTCTCGCATGAAACCTTGATCAATCACTTTCAGACCAATCTCCCAACACATTCCTCAACAATCACAAGTCCTGTCCGACAAAACTACACCGTTTCACCACCTTCCTCTCTCCTCCTCATGCCTTCTTGGTCATCTTCTTCTTCTCTTCCTTACATGGGAGTCAAGCTCGTAACCTATTTCCCTCATAACTCCTCTCAGAACTTACCTGGCATCCATGGATCCTACACACTCTTCAGCTCCACTACAGGCCAAACCCTAGCTTCAATGGACGGTACCGTTTTAACACTTTACCGTACTTCCTCTGTTTCAGGTTTAGCTTCCAAACTCCTAGCTAGAGACGATAGTCAGGTCCTGATCATGATTGGTTCCGGTGCACTCGCACCACACCTGATTAAATCCCATTTAGCTGCAAAACCAAGCTTGAGAAGAGTGATCATATGGAACAGAACTCCTCAAAAGGCTCAAGATTTAGCTGAAACTCTCTCTGAGGATTCTCAACACAGCGGAATCTCGTTTGAGAGTCATGATTCGTTAGAGGAAATCATTCCTCTGGGAGATATTGTAAGCTGTGCAACTAACTCAACTGTTCCATTGGTCAAAGGTGAGTTATTGAAACCTGGAACTCATCTTGACCTTGTTGGATCGTTTAGCCATGAAATGAAGGAGTGTGACAACAACGCGATACAGAGAGGGAGTGTGTTTGTGGATAACGAGACTGCGTTGGAAGAAGCGGGAGAGCTCGTGGGAGCGTTTGAGAGAGGAGTGATTAAAAGAGAAGATATTTGTGGGAATTTGGTTGAGTTGATCAAAGGAGAGAAAGATGGGAGAACGAGTTCGACGGAAATAACGGTTTTTAAGTCTGTTGGTTCGGGTACGGTTGATCTCTTAACCGCACAACTCGTTCTCGAGACTTATCTCAGCCGTTCTTAAGTACTGAATCGTTTTCAAAAGTTGTGTTTGCATATATGTCACATTGTCTTCTGTAACGAAATAACAACACATCCATATGATTGTGTCAATAATACATTGGCATTAGCCATTTTTATTGTGTCAAACTTTGGATTTATCGAATTCTGGCTGGTGAAGCAAGAGGGCTTGTTGCTATATGAATTTTGCTCAGGTCTTGTAAAACAAAATAAGAACACATCGCTATGATACATTGACATTAGCCATTTTTGTTATATGGATGCAGTTTTGTTGTCAAACATTGGATTTATTGAATTCTAGTTGCCAGTGAAGCAAGAGGACTTATTGCTATAAGAATTCAGCTCAGGTCTTTGTCCAGAGCAGCAATTTCGGCCGGTTTAGTTGGATCCAATTGTGGTTAACCCGAAACGAACTCTGTGTTACATATCATTTTATTAAATTAGAGTACTTGGAAATCGAGAAACGGTCACAAATACTCTCTTCCTGACTCCTCTTCATCGCAAAGCCGAAAAAACTAGGAAGACAAGTAATAGGATTGTATATGAGTGCCAAAAAAAAGTTGTTTTTTCTATAAAGCAAAGACCTAATTCTCTCTTCGTCTGTCTTCTCTTCCCCGACAAATCCCTAAGCGCCGACCAAAGCTGATTGGCAGAAGCTGATTCGTGGAGCCACTTCTTCCCCGAAAAATCCGCTTCTTCCCCGACAAATCCGCTTCTTCCCCGACAAATCCGTAAGCGCCATGGATGGCTTTTCGCAGAATCCTATCTGGGAGGAAATTCTGAGGAATCCCGACCCTTACATCGGGTCTGCTAAGAGTGTCACCCAAAGGCTATGGGTTCTGGAAGATAATGTTATGGTTAATCGTTCTCTAACCTATATTCCTGGAATCCTAAAGATTTTTGATTGTATCTTGGTGAATTCGGCTGAACACAAAAGGAGAGATTCATTGATGAATTCTATCAAAGTGGTAATTGATGAGGAGAATACTCTGATCACGATATGGAACAATGGCTTGGAGTTCCAGTGATGAGAAACCCAGCAAATAATAAATATTATCCTGAAATCCTTTTTAGTGAACTTGGAAGCAAGTACAAGGGTGAAAGCGATAAAGCAGGATGGGGAGCAAAACTTGCTAATATATTTTCCTCATCATTCATCATTGATACAGCTGATGGAAAGAAAAGATACCGGCAGGTACGAATGAACATCATTTGATTCTTATGATTGTTGTTATCATTTGGTTCTTATGATTGTTGTTATTTGGTGATTTTAGGAGTTTAAAAGCAACATGAAAGACAAGTCTAATCCTCTAGTGGAAGATTGTCAATCTCATGATAATTGGACAAGCATATCATTCAGACCTGATCTTGAGAAGTTTGGGACTGAGACTGATGTGTTATTGGATTTAGACACTATTGCGTTGATGCGAAAAAGAGTGATTGAGATTGCTGCTTATTTAGGGAACAGTGTAGAAGTTAATCTTAATGGCCAAACAGTTGAAGTCAAATCATTTGAAGACTATGTGAAGCTTTATCTTGGAGTGAATGAATCGATGTAGGTTCTCTCTGCCAGAAGTTTGTATTTGATTGCTATTGTGGAGTTTAATCTATTTTTTTTGTTTTAATGTTAGGTTGAGTTTCAAGTTCAACAACAACAGAGGGGAGGTAATTGTGACGAGGTTAAGTGATGGAGATTTTCAGCAGGTAAGCTTTGTGAACTCTATAGCGACAGTTAAGGGAGGAACACATGTTGATTCGGTGACCAGTCAGATCACAAAGTACATTGCAAAGACCGAGAAATGGATAGTGAAGCCTGATGATGTTAAAAAACACATGTTTGTGTTTTTGAATGCCGTAATTGCTAATCCAGGCTTTGATAGTAGTAATATGCTTCAAGAGAAATTGACTCTTTCACAGAGCAAGTTTGGGTCGGACTACGAACTTTCAAACGATTTTCTGGCAAGTGTTATGCAAATGTTGGGAGTGGGTAAAACCAAAGTTGACAGCAAAGGTTTTGATGATGCAAAGGAAGCGGGAGGAGACAATGCCCACCTGTGCACTCTTATATTGACGGAAGGACTTTCAGCCGCAGCTTTTGTAGTAAGTTCTCTGATCCTTCATCTGATAGGCAGACAAACTAATGCAATACTAATAGTAGTCTTTATGTTCAGAGAAAGGCGCTGGATGTCTTTCCGGAACAGACTCGTCGCCGTTATGGCGTGTTTGCCCTTCAAGGGAAGGTAATAAACGTTAAAAAAGCTAGCAAACACATAAATGAAAATGAGTTACTCAAGCGATTAAAGACAGCAATTGGATCAGATGCTAAACGATATGGAAAAGTGATGATCATGACAGATCAAGTAAGTTTACAATCCACTTCCTTTTTTTTACTCTCGTGCCTCCATATATGTCAACAAAAACCTTGTGTCCATCTTTCCCTAGGATGTGGATGGCTTCCACATAAAAGGACTTCTCATCAATTTGTTTCATACCATTTGGCCTGATCTTGTGAAGCGCAAAGAAGCCCCATTCTTCATGTCTGAATTTGTGACTCCAATGTATAAGGTAATATATGGTAACATAGAATAAAATCCTTTCATAATAATATAATATCTCGATTGACATAGTAGCACCACATATCAGGCTACAAATGAGTTAAATAGAGACGTCTTGACCTTTTACTCAAAGGTTGAGTACAAACAGTGGTGTAACCAAGGAAATAGAGTCGGATGGACCATCAAACGTTATAAGGTTGGTTTTCTCTTGTGGGAGAGTACTGTATTATATATTATCTGCATCATACTAATTGTTTTTATTATGTATTTGTAGGGATTAGCTAGTGGTAGTGATGAGGAAGGGCAAGAATATTTTCAAAATTTTGCCCGTCACCATCGAGATTTTATCTGGAATGATGATGGAGCTGATGAAGAGGCCATTCAGGTTGCATTTGCTAAAAAAAAAGTAGGTGCTCGAAAAGAATGGATTAACAAGTTTGTGGTAAGGACGATAGTTGAGTAAATATTGTTTGATATCCTAAAAATATATTTTTTTATATCCTGAAGATATTCTTTGATATCTTCCCATTCAGCGTACCACATACCTTCACCGGGAAGACAAAGTGACAACTCGGTATAGTGACTTTGTTAATCAAGAGCTTATCTGGTTCTCTGTGGAAAGTGTTGCAAGAACCATCCCCTTGATGGTTGATGGTCTCAAACCAAGTCAGAGAAAGACACTTTTCTATTCGTTGAGGAGAAAGCCGAATAAAGAATACAAAGTCACGGATCTAGCTGGCCGTGTATCCCATAAATCTGATTACCATCATGGCCAAACGAGTATTATCAAAGTAATCATCAAAATGGCGCAGGATTATGTTGGGTGTAGCAATATCAAGTTGTTAAATCGAATTGGACAATTTGGCACGAGGCAATTTGTAAGTATATCGTTACTGTTCTCTTCACTTACCTACTCTCATCATCACTCCTCATTACTCATCATCTTGTAACAAGAGTAACATTCTTGTAAATAACTAATAATCGAGAATCTTGTTTGTATTCTTTATACTAATAACATTCATGTATATTTAGAATGGAGAAGATGCTGCCACTGCGACATATATTAGCACGCAAATATCACCACTCGCGAGGTTCATCTTCCCGGAAGACGATGATAGCGCGTTGGAATACCTGATTGATGACAATGGAAAGACTATAGAGCCAACACTGTACTTCTTTTTCTCTTTTCTTTCTCAATCTCATCGTATGTGTTTTTTTCTTTTAAGACTAGTTAATAGTTTTTAATCCTGGTTTTTGTTAGGTACATGCCCATTATTCCACTGGTTCTTGTGAATGGGAGTAGTGGCATCGGATATCCCTTCAGCACCTTTATCCCTAACTTCAACACCAAAACAATCATAAGCAATATTAGGCTTAAGTTGGATGGGGAACCATTGCTTCCTATGGAACCTTGTTACATTGGCTTTCAAGGAAATATTGAGTATGTAAGTGATGGTGTCTACTCAACCACGGGTGTTTATAATCTGATGGAGGACGAATTGACGATCCAGATAACTGAGCTACCAATCAACCCCAGACCCAAAATTTCCTTGGATAGCTTGAAAAACACGAAGTTGGATGGAAAGCACTTAGTCGAGGTATTATTCCATTAATCACAAGTTTTAATGGATTTTATGATAAAAAAATTTTATCTCATTAAATCTTTGTTGTTTGCTTTATACTAGGACGTAGACGACTAAAGTAGTTCATCACAATTCGATTATAGGGTGAAGATGACCAGGGAAAAGATGGATATTGCTTTGGAAAAAGGCATCATCAAAACGTTCCGGCTGAAGTCAACTTTACGTTACTCGAATATGGTACTACTCCTTGAAAGCGGCGAGACAAAGGTTTACAAGACTCCACAAGAAAGTAAGTAATTTTCAATTGTGTTAGTTTTTATTCATTGTAAAAGTCTAGACCTGTCCCACTGTCGAATACAGTTAGAAACTTAAGAAGATTGATTGATATACTAAAGAAAAGAGATCTGTCCAGAAAACGGTATTCAAACGTTAAATCCATGAGAATTGATTCAGGCTTTTGAATCAAAGCAAAAACAAGAGGAATCTGGAAAAGCACACACACAGTTAACTGTTGATCAATCTGTTTAGAAAATTTGAGAGGCTTGCTTGAACGGTTAGTGTTGAATGCTAGGAAGGCTGGTATGCAATTCGATCGATTGAATGATGACAGGATGGCGAAATATCAAAGACTCGAGGAGTTTGCATCTCACCAGGGATCACGTTTTATCTTATGGAGGCAGATAGTATTGAGAATAAGATGTTTGTTTATCAAGAATTGACGAGCTAGCTGGAAAGCTTACAGCAGAATTTAAGAAGCACATATGTTGTCCTCAATGGAAGAAAAGTTAGTGGCCTTGCAAGAGAGGGGCAATGATGCTAGAACACGAATTGACATGACTTGATGATTGTTTACTCAGATCTGGCACTTGTTGATATGACCAAGCGCATATCTCTCATTCTGTTGATGAGGCTGTAAAGGTAATTGACGACCTGGAGGGAAAAACTAGAAGCTACTTATGTGAAGCAGGGTTCCACCGTTTCAACACCCTGTCTAAAAAGAATTGAGTTTGCAGCTGCTACTCTGCATAGGGATTTGACGAAACTGGTTACTGAATCATGTGGGCCTGTGGAGATGGGCAATCTTATCTAGCTGTCTTTGAACCTTTCAAGGAATCTGATGCGAAATATTCTGTCTGAGAGGCTCGACCTTGAGTCTGTGATTGGTAAGCTACAGTCAAGTAAATCAAACGATATGGAGGAACTAACGGAGCGAAGCCTTGATTCCGAGTTAGTCGAGAAGCTTGAAAGTGGTAGGATTTAGTTTTGAATCTCCTAGTTCACAAGTAGAGAGTTTCTGGTTTCCCAACTTGAGTTGATGGATATCCAGGAGAGTTACAAGAGAAATCTAATGAACTTGAACAATCAGAGCAGAGGCTATAATCAAGCTCAGCATAGCTGTTACAAAAGGAAAAAGGTTTAATTGGTCAAGCAGTTGTTGGCCGAAACCTCTGCTGAGGTTCTCTCAGAGGAATTGAATTTGAAGGACTCAAGGCTTGTCGACGAAGTAGAAGCAAAACTTAAGACCTATACACGGAGGCAGGTGAACGTGTGGAAGCATTAGAATCTGAGCTTTCTTACATCCGAATCGAAGAAATGTTGCAAGATTTGGATCTCCCATAGCATTTACATGCTCGAGATATACTTGATAAGGTAGAGTGGTTAGCCAGAGTAGCTAACGAAAACTCTCTGCGTCCCTCTGACTGGGATCACAAGAGTTCTGGAGGGAGGATGGCACAAGTTCTGAGGATGACTTAACGGTCATGTTCGAGGAGCTTCAAGGGAAGTTCTATGGATTAGCTCAACAGAATGAAATGCTCTCTGATGGAAAGGAAAGGATTACTTTGGTTCAGAACTCCTAGAGAATATTGATTGGTGGAGAAACTTGGGAATGAAGAACATCTTCAGACTATACAAGGAGAACTACTAAGTTTGAGGTATACATGATTGACGATGGATGTTGTGCAGGAAGATCTGGCGTTAGCAACTAGTTCTGAGACCTTGGATGGACTGCTGAGAAATTTGATTGACCATTATAAGAAATTTGATGAAATCTTGTGTTTGCCACCTGAAAGAGAAGACAACTTCTCGTCTATCTTAGAAGCGGAGAGTCATTGGGTACAGATGAAGCAATTTCTCCAGCCTCTCAACGGACTGATTCTAAAATATAGTTGAAGCAACAAGTAGAGAGACATCATTAGCACTAGTAGTAGAGACACTTGCAGTTTTTACCTTTCTCTGCTCATGATAACTAACTTTTTACCTTTCTTTTTTGCAGTTTTTGATGCTTTCTTTGAACTCAGAATTGCATTTTATGAGAGGAGGCAGATTTCAATATTGGCCATGATGAAGAAAAAGTTTGCTAAACTACAAGAGATGGATAAATACGTTAATTTACTTAAGGAGAATAAAGTTGTACCTGGCATGTCTATATCTGCTTGGGAGGACGTGTTGAAGGAGGAAGGTTTACAAGAACTTGAGGATGCTAATGGGATCGTGGGTTACAATTATCTGTTTCAAGATACGTCCGCATGGACCGAAGAGAAGTGCACTAAACTGAAGGCTGAGATCTCCAGACTTGATAGAGATTTAGAAGCATACAAACAAAAAAGTTATCAAGATCTATGGCGACAAGACCTGGACCGTCTAGAAAAGGAAATTGAGAAACTTGACGATAACACCAAGAAGCGGAAGGAGAGGAATGAATAAACTTGGTCAGTCTTTAAAAATAAAAATCCGTATTTTTTTTGTGAAAACACTAAAAGAATTAAGTTGGGGTTTTGTTTTTGTATTATTACAGGTTGTAAGAGATTCAATTGAGGGGGTTTTTGGAACAGATGAGGAGAGCAATTGTGATGCGTGCAGAGATTGATCTGATGAAGATAAGAGGAGAGTATCCGCTATTATTTCCGGACATTGATCCAAAATCTCATCTCTCTTTCCTTTTTTTTTATCTTTATTTTCTCGGCGTGTATCCGGAACTTCATTTTCCAACTTCTTTTTTGAAATGACTTAATAATATTTTATAACCTGGGATTAAAAAAACCTTGTTTTGACTATTTTATGGTTCATAACCAAGACCTCAACTCCGAACATGATGAACAAAAACCTTGAAGCAGTAGGCATTTCTTTGTCTTTATAGGTTGTAGTAATTTTGGATTTAGGATTTTTTGATGTTCGATGGTTTAGTAATGTCTTTCTTTCATTTGTATGAACAATAAAATATCAAGTGTAACGTCTCTTTTTTTTTTGTAACTAAAATTTGTTTTAACAAGTATGTTCAAACTACAAACCAGAAGTAGACTTAAACCAACATAAACCAAATAACTGGATAAAATATAGAGAAAATAACTCAAACAACCTTGAAAAAGTCCATTAATAACTAAAACAACCTTGTAGAGATGTGAACACATAAAAAGTCTTTTAAACCTTGAGTTATTCTCGTTATTACAAAAATGCCACTAAAACAAAAAAAAGTTAGGGTTTTCCCAAAAATAACAAAACCAACAAATTCTCTCTTTTTCTTCACAACCGCGACTTCGTCTTCACCACCGCGACATCGTCTTCTCCGGCGAACTTCTGCGATCTCCTACTATCTCTCTCGTCGCCGGCGACTCCATCGGTAAGTTTCCGACTTCTCTTAATTTCTCTTTTCTTCTTTTTCATATATATATATATATATATATACGAATCGATTTGTAATTTGTTCTTGTACGATATTGAGGATTCCGACGATTCAAATTCTGGGTTCTTGTTCTTGTGCACTTTTTGAAAGTTCCGGTGCATTCAACATGTAATTACAATTCCGGCTTCGTTTCGGTGGTTTTGTTCCGATTCGATTTCTGGGTTCGTGTTCTTGATGGGAAAAAGGTCAATTAAATCATGAACTTTTGAATTTGGACCATTAAATCACCAACTTTACTGAGGACCATTTAAATCACCAACTTTTCGTTGACTTTACATATAAATCACGAACTTTCGTTGACCGTGCCAATTTAAGCACACTGTTAACTTGATTAACGGCAATATTAAACGGGGTTAACTAGCTGTTTAATGTCACGGTTAAACGAAATAACGTCGTTTTGATTTACAAAAAAAAAATATATACAGCTTAATGGATCGAACTCATGACCTCTACCCTTTAGACCAAAGCATTGTACCACTGTGCCACTGTAACATATTAGCACAGATACGAAAATTGTTTATATATAACCTCAATCTATAAAACATAAATCCTAACAAAATTAACATGAACTCGTGACGCCTTTTTTTTTTTCCTCTTCTGTTCTTAACATAGAGAAAATTAAGATTTCTTCTAGAACCCTAACTCAAAAATCCCCAAATCGATTTCATTCTTCTCTCTTCTCTTTTCTGTTTGTCTCTTCTATTTCTCTCGATTTCATTTGTACCTTTGTCTTCATCATGAAAAAAGCTTCCCGTCGAATCCCATTGTTGGAAGAAGATGGAGATGACGAACGTGAATCAGACAAAGAAGATGATTGCAGGGTTGTTGGTGACGATGACTGTGAAGATAATGATGCGGTTGATGGTAATGACGAGGATGAGGATAACAGTTTAGGAATCGAAGAAGAAGGGAACTTAGAAGAAGGGTTTGGTGAGGTTGCGAGAGATGATGAATCTGGAACTGATGCAGATAGCGGGGATGATATTTGGGATGATCATATGATTCCAGATCCATTATCAGGTAGCGATGAAGAAAAAGAAGAAGAAGAGATAGAGCGTCGAGATAATGAAGATACAGAGGAGTTTCTAGTGTTGGGGAAGACTTACAATTCTGGACAAGATTTCAAGATTGCGGTACTGAGTTATTCTCTAAAAACCAGATATGACATTAAGCTCTATAAATCTCAGGCTAAAAGAGTTGGTGCTAAGTGTTCTGACATTGATGTAAATTGTCCGTGGAGAGTCTACTGCTCATACGAGAAGAGGAAACATAAGATGCAAATAAAGGTTTATGTCAATGAACATATATGTGTAAGATCAGGTTACTCGAAAATGTTGAAGTGCTCATCAATTGCTTGGTTGTTCTCGGAAAGGCTAAGAGTGAATCCTAAACTAACAAAACAGGAGATGGCTAGTGAAATCAAGAGAGAATTCAACTTGGAGGTGAGTGAAGAACAGTGTGGGAAAGCGAAATCAAAAGTTCTTAAAGAAAGGAAATCTAGTCATGAACTCCATTTTTCTAGGATATGGGATTATCAAGGAGCGGTTTTTGAGACAAATCCAGGATCTACATTTGAGATTGAGACTATTCCAGGGCCAACAATTGGAAGCAAACAAAGGTTTTATCGTCTTTTTGTTTGTTTTAAAGCACAAAGAGATTCTTGGAAACAGACATGTAGGCCGATCATAGGTTTAGATGGTGCTTTTTTGAAATGGGATATAAAGGGTCATCTTTTAGCTGCAGTTGGACGAGATGGAGATAACAGGATAGTTCCCATTGCTTGGGCAGTAATGGAAATAGAGAATGATGATAACTGGTTGTGGTTTGTTAGCCTTCTCTCTGCGGAATTAGGTCTAGGTGATGGAATAAATGTAGCAATAATCTCAGATAAACAAAAGGTTAGTAGTGTTAAAAATTCAGTTATCATAACTCTCATTTTGATTCCTCACCTAACCTTTGATGTATGCGTCAATTTGTAGGGTTTAGTGAAGGCTATCCACACGATTCTTCCAGCAGTTGAGCATCGACAATGTGCTAAACACATAATCGATAATTGGAAGAGAGATAGTCATGATCAAGACATACAATGCATGTTTTGGAAGATAGCTCGTAGCTACACCCTTGGAGAGTATTATAACTATATGGAGGAGCTAAAAAGGTTCAATCTTCAGGCTTATAATTCTCTATTGAAAACCAATCCTCCATCATGGTCTAGGGCATATTTTAGGATTGGAACTTGCTGCAATGACAACCTCAATAATCTTAGTGAGTCTTTTAATAGAACTATTAGGCAGGCAAGGAAGAAGCCTTTAACAGATTTGTTACAAGAAATTAGGAGACAGTGTATGAGTCGTAATGAAAAAAGGTTTGTTATTGCGCAAAGGAAGAAGACAAGATTTACAAAGAGAGCACATGATGAGATAGAGAAAATGATAGAAGGGTCACAACATTGTACCATCAACATGGCCAGAAATAATATGTTTGAGGTAGAATTGCATAATGTTGCCTTTTCGGTAGATATGAATGAGAGAACTTGTGGTTGTAGAAAGTGGCAGATGGTTGGAATTCCTTGTGTTCATGCTGCAAGTGTTATAATATCAAAGAAAGAGAAGGTTGAAGCTTATGTCAACGAGTGTTACACAACAAAGAGGTGGAGAGAAACATATAAGGATGGTATTAGGCTAGTGGAAGGAATATTGAAGTGGCCTAGGTTGAATAGGCTGGGTGTATTGCCACCACCATGGAGAAGAGGCAATCCCGGAAGGCCTAGTAATTATGCTAGGAAGAAAGGAAAGAATGAATCTAGCTCAAGTAAGACTAAGTTGTCACGTGCGAAGAGAGTCATGACATGCTCAAACTGCAAGGAAGATGGGCACAACAAGCAAGGTTGTAAAAATCCAACTGTTGAGCCACCACCAAAGAGACCAAGAGGTCGACCAAAGAAATATCAGGTTTGTTTAAGTCATGACATGTTCTTTGGAATTTTCAGTTCATTTGAAACATAAACTCATGTTTGTTTGTGTTTTTAATTGTTTTTGAATTAGGGAGTACAAGGATCAGAAGCAGCACAAGGATCACAAGCACCAAGTGTTTCAGTAGGATTGGGATCACAAGGTGGCGAATCATGATTTTAATGGTTAACTTAAGTTAGGAACTTACTTCGGTTAGGATTCTATTTAATTTGATGGCTTTTGTTTTATGACTCTAGATTTCAATTCTATTTATTTTGATGGCTTTTGTTTTCTAATTGTGACTCTCAGGTTAAAATTCTAGCTATTTTGATGGCTTCTTGTTATCTTTGAACACGTAAAAACAAATAGAAACAATAAAAGACTCGAAACAATTCATGCCTACTGTTTAATTGAGGGGTTTATGTTTTATAGATTGAGGTTATATATAAACAGTTTTCGTATCTGTGCTAATATGTTACAGTGGCACAGTGGTACAATGCTTTGGTCTAAAGGGTAGAGGTCATGAGTTCGATCCATTATGCTGTATATATATATTTTTTTTGTAAATCAAAACAACGTCGTTTCGTTTAACCGTGACATTAAACAACTAGTTAACCCCGTTTAATATTGCCGTTAATCAAGTTAACAGTGTGCTTAAATTGGCACGGTCAACGAAAGTTCGTGATTTATATGTAAAGTCAACGAAAAGTTGGTGATTTAAATGGTCCTCGGTAAAGTTGGTGATTTAAATGGTCCAAATTCAAAAGTTCATGATTTAATTGACCTTTTTCCCATAACTAAAACAACCTTGTAGAGATGTGAACACATAAAAAGTCTTTTAAACCTTGAGTTATTCTCGTTATTACAAAAATGCCACTAAAACAAAAAAAAGTTAGGGTTTTCCCAAAAATAACAAAACCAACAAATTCTCTCTTTTTCTTCACAACCGCGACTTCGTCTTCACCACCGCGACATCGTCTTCTCCGGCGAACTTCTGCGATCTCCTACTATCTCTCTCGTCGCCGGCGACTCCATCGGTAAGTTTCCGACTTCTCTTAATTTCTCTTTTCTTCTTTTTCATATATATATATACGAATCGATTTGTAATTTGTTCTTGTACGATATTGAGGATTCCGACGATTCAAATTCTGGGTTCTTGTTCTTGTGCACTTTTTGAAAGTTCCGGTGCATTCAACATGTAATTACAATTCCGGCTTCGTTTCGGTGGTTTTGTTCCGATTCGATTTCTGGGTTCGTGTTCTTGATGGTAGATATATTTTTCTTTGATAGTAGATTTATTTTAGTTTGATGGTAGATTTATTTTTCTTTGATGGTAGATTTATTTTAGCTTGATGGTAGATTTGTTTATCTTTGCTGGTAGATTTATTCTGGTAGACGTGGAGGCTTCGAAGATGGTGAAAGATTTCCTTTTCTTTTCTTTGATGGTAGATTTGTTTTTCTTTGATGATAGATTTATTCTGGTAGACGTGGAGGCTTCGGAGGTGGTGCCGAAAGAAGCGGTGGTCGTGGATCTGTTGGATTCGGTGGTGGTTTAATTTGGTTAGAAGTTTGTTCTGTAATGGTAGATTTATTATTCTGTAATGGTAGATTTATTTGAGTGGTAGAGTTATTTATGTTTTATGGTAGATTTATTTTGACAGTTTGATGATAGATTTATTTTGACAGTTTGATGGTAGATTTATTATTTGTTCAATGGTATGGTAGATTTCTGGGTTCATGTTCTTGATGGTAGATTTATTTTTCTTTGATGATAGATTTGTTATTCTTTGATGGTAGATTTATTCCGGTGAACATGGAGGTTTCGGAGGTGGTGGCAAAAGAAGCGGAGATCGTGGATCTGTTGGATTCGGCGGTGGTGGTGGTGGTGGTTGTGGTTTAATTTGGTAAAAGGTTTATTTTGTCATGGTAGATTTATTCTCTGCTCAATGGTATGGTAGTTTTTCTTTGATGGTAGATTTATTCTAGTTTGTTGGTAGATTTATTTTCCTTTGTTGGTAGATTTATTTTGATAGACGTGGAGGCTTCGGAGGTGGTGGCAGAAGAGGCAGAGGTCGTGGATCTGTTAGATTCGGCGGTGGTAATGGTAGTTTAATTTGGTAGGAAGTTTATTCTGTCATGGTAGATTTATTGTTCTGTAATGGTAGATTTATTGTTCTGTAATGGTAGATTTATTTTGATATTTTACAATGTCGAGAAGGACTACACTAGATCAGACGGTACTCCGATTCAAGGAACCGCCGCTGATGGTGGTTCATTTGGTGGACATAGAGGCTTCAGAGGTGGTGGCGGAAGAGGCAGAGGTCGTGGATAACTTATAAATTTATATTTGATGGTAGATTTATTCTCTGTTTAGTGGTATGGTAGATTTGTTTTTCTTTGATGGTAGATTTGTTTTTCTTTGATGGTAGATTTATTCTATGTTCAATGTAATGAATTGGCAGAATTTATGTACTCTAGAAATTTGCTCGCTATATAATCTGTTTCCAAATGCCTTTAGCATCAATTACTATAACATTAAAACAGGAAAAACAAGTTAAAATTGAAAAGACACACATAATAATAGACACATATTTAAGCTTCACTAGTGGTATGATTATGATCGTATTGACGACAATAAGTGTTCTTTCCTTGGCTGGTATCGTTCCATCTCAGTCTCCAATGCACCTTTTATCCATGAGTCAGAGAATAAGTCTACCACAACATTATTTAAAGAACCTAAGCCAGATAATAAGTCTACCACAACATTATTCAAAGAACCTAAGTCAAATAATAAGTCTACCACCACATTGTTCAAAGAACCTAAGTCAGATTACAAGTCTACCACAACAGTGTTTAAAGAAGCTAAGTCAAATAACAAATCTACCACTACATTGTTTAGAGAGCCAAATTCAGATAACAAATCTACCACTACATTGTTTAAAGAGACAAAATCAGATAACAAGTCACCACAACATTGTTGTTTAAAGAACCTAAGTCAGATAACAAGTCTACCACAACATTGTTGTTTGAAAAACCTAAGTCACATAACAAGTCTACCACAACATTTTTGTTTGAAGAACCTAAGTCACATAACAAGTCTACCACCACATGGTTGTTTGAATAACCTAAGTCAGATAACAAGTCTACCACAACATCGTTGTTTGAATAACCTATGTCAGATAACAAGTCTACCACAACTATATGAACAACCATCGTTGGATAATAAGTCTACCACAACTCTATGACAACCATCGTCGGATAATAAGTCTACCACAACTATATGACAACCATCTTCGGATAATAAGTCTACCACAACTATATGAACCTATGTCAGAAAACAAGTCTACCACAACTATATGAACAACCATCGTCGGATAATAAGTCTACCACAACTCTATGACAACCATCTTCGGATAAAAAGTTTACCATCCGAAAAACAAATCTACCATCCGAAAAACAAATCTACCATAAGGTAAACATAAAAAATAACTCTACCAATGTTTTTTGGGAAATTGTTCTAGTAAACGGGAAAAAGATTGAATAAGTCTACCGTCAAAAATATTAAATCTACCACTCAGTATAAATCTACCACCATTATAATAAGTCTACCACTACAGTCCACTAGTATAAATCTACCACCACTATAATAAGTCTACCAGTCGCAAAAATAAATCTATCACGCAAATTTAACTCTACCGTTAAAGAAAATAAATCTACCAATCTTCGAAAATAAATCTACCAATCACAAAATAAGTCTACCGCTCCAAAATAAATCTACCACTGAAAATAATAAATCTACCAATCACTCTAATAAGTCTACCATTCGGAAACATCTCTACCACCACTGGGACAAATAAGTCTACCATTCATATATAAATCAACCGTTAAAAAAATAAGTCTACCGCTCAAAAAATAAGTCTACCGTTCGTATATAAATCTACCATCACATAATGGTAGATTTATTTTCTTTGGCGGGAACTTTTCCCGCCGATTCATTAATGGCAGTTTCGTAAATACGTTTTTTGTTATCAAGGCAAATAAGGGTAAAACGGGCAAAAATTCTCCAAAACACAACTTTTTGAGGAGAAGATTGTTTTAGTGCAAAACCAAATTTCCAAGGTTGTTTGAGTAAACTTCCCTAAAATATATATAGATAAAAGGTGACTGAGAATGTTAATTTCTGTCACAGAACAAAAAACAAAAAAGAGCTACTTGACTTGAGAGTGCACTGGTACATTAGGACTGACAAATTCACTTCTGGTGCGATCCACGTTGCCTGTAACACCCGCATTTTTTTTTTTTTAATAATTCTCAAGATCATCAAGTACAACACATTAACCAGCGGAAGACAATAAACCATTAAACCAATAACCGAATAACTCAATTCAATTCCAGCATTCTCACTACAATTCTATTCCATTCTAACAACCTAATCAACAGTCTTAACAAATCAGAAACCATAACATAAGACATCATAATCATCATCTTCCTCTGCCATGATTCCGCGATCAAACATTCTTATACCTGCAACACAATTGGGAAAAACGAGTTGCGTCAGTATTATCACAAATACTCAGTGAGGCGGTCATCCCGTCTACTGGATACATAGTAAGGGAAAATAGATTATCAATTACTACGCGATCAATCAACAATTAATAATATATCATCCATCAACATTCAACCAGTATTATCCAATTACCAATACTCAAATCCAGCAAGGCAATAATCAATTAACGATAAACAACTTATCAAACAAGAACAACAACCAAAAATCAGCATTCCAGAAACTGGTGTCGATCGACACTCCACCTTGGTGTCGATCGACACCACAATTCAATACTCAGAATTTCAACTTGGTGTCGATCGACACTACCTCTAGGTGTCGATCGACACCACATTCTCATAACACAAAATCACGTTTTCAAAAGTGGATGTCGATCGACACTACCTCTAGGTGTCGATCGACACCTCTCGCAGAAACCTAAACCGAGTCAAATCCTCTCGACACTCGATTCCGTTTCATCGTATGAGATTACTCACGGCTCAATCCACACAGAACACAAGAACAATCACATAAACAATCCAAACATCTCAATCAACAACCGGTATCCTAACAATCTACTTCCCATATCCATGATCACGCACTCACCTCGACTACGGATCGAATACGGAGAAACGACGAAGAACACGAAGAACGGATCGAGAAACCTTCGGATCACTCGAAATCTCTCTCTCGAAACCTCACGAATCCTTTTTTTCTTTTGATCAGCTCTCCCAACTCCCCTAAAACACGATGGCTCGTGTTTATATATGCACAACTAGGGCTTCCCAAATCTCAAACCGACCAAACCGCGATAACCGAGCGATTTATTTTAACAATAACCAAACCGCAGAACTTGGTGTCGATCGACACCCACCCTTGGTGTTGATTGACACCCCTTTTCCAAAATCAGAATTTTGGTTTCGGGATGTTACAATTCTCCCCCACCACAAATGGATTCGACCTCGAATCCAAACTCACTGGTCACCAAGACCCCAACTTCATGACGCACTGCCGTCTATCCTGTCTATCTCAGACTATACTCCTGACCCAATCATGATCATTCACCCGCGAGACCATCGCCTGCACCTCTCGGACCGCCAATCCTATCCAAATCCTTGGCCCAACCTGGTCAGCATCACTGACATTTACCATTCGTCTCCACATTGTCTACCAAAGACTAACTCCTTACCCACACCCGATCAGCAATACCCGAGATCATTACTCCTAATCTCTGAGGCTCACAACCCGTCGCACTAAGGTTAACATCTCCGTCCAAAACCCGACTAAATTCGCCTGGATCGTGTCGCTTGATTGGTCGCGCAACAATCAAACAAGAACATGCACGACCAAAAATGCTTCATTCATTACCAGGGTCATCTAACTTGAAGTTCTAAACGTAATATCAACCCTAGCTTTGACTTCCACAACACATCTCTAACCACAACCGGACAAACCTCGTCCCTCTGGAGAAATCCTTATCTCCTAATCGCCATTCAGGAATAATCCTCATACTCTGGAGAAATACCCATCTCGCCCTCAGGGAAATCTTCATCCCTCTGGAGAAATCCTTATCTCCTAATCCTACTCAAGAACAGTCCTTATACTCTGGAGAATTACTCATCCCCCAAAACTATACTCAGGGAAATCCTCATCCCAATACACATACAGGGAAATCCTCATCCCTCTGGAGAAATCCTCATCTCCCAAACAAGTATACAGGGAAATCCTCATCCCTCAGGAGAAATCCTCATCTCCTAAACAAGTATACCGGGAAATCCTCATCCCTCTAGAGAAATCCTCATCTCCCCTAAACAAGTATACCGGGAAATCCTCATCCCTCTGGAGAAATCCTCATCTCCTAAACAAGTATACCGGGAAATCCTCATCCCTCTAGAGAAATACTCATCTCCTAAACAAGTATACCGGGAAATCCTCATCCCTCTGGAGAAATCCTCATCTCCTAAAAACCGCACTCAGGGAATTCATCATCCCTCATACATCCGACCAAACCTCCGGTCACACCACAACATACCTCCAAAATCACAACCAGCAACTCCTATGCAGTACACATGCATTTCTTCAATCTCGGAATCACATCCTGACCCCATTCCCAGGTCAACTCTGAACAACCCAATCGCCCAAGGTGTTCTCTAAGGTTTTTCAAGCATAGACAGTTTTAAATTCTCATAAACTCTGACTTCCGACCCTACTCAACTCATACAGAACTCCGCAACGATACAATCGCAAATAAATAAGAAATACTCATCTTATAAATTTTAAATATCAAAACCGTTTAAACCACAAAACGGAAATTACAAATATCGAGAACAACATAGCCAAAGCCCAAACCCTGAAAGCAAAACCAAACAGAAACAAAAGAAAACCAGCTCAATCCTCGAACTGCTCCTCTAGGCCCTCGACCGCTACAAGTGCCTCCACCAGCTCTGCCCTCGAGGCATACCTGGAAACCATGCCAGGCTTCTTCAACCCGATCCGAAGTCTTGCCACGAACTTGCCCATCTGAGCTCGCTCCTCATCCATGCCGCTACTTGCATAGACCACCAGCCTGCTAAACTCAACATCATACCCCCGAACAGATCGGTTACCCTGAACTATACTCTGGAACTGCAACTCTAACTGCTCCACAACTTCTTGAGGAAAATACCTTGCATTAAACTCGCCCACAAATTCTCCCCAAGACCACAATGTCCGCCTCCTCCGGGCCTGGACTCCTGTCCACCAAAGGCGAGCATTGCCTTCCAAGAACTCCACCGCTAGATCAACACAGAACTCATCCGGACATCTGAGAACACGGAGTCTTCGCTCAATCTTCAATCTCCACTCATTGGCTTCCTCTGGCCTCCCTCTACCCGAGAAGGACAAGGGCCCCAGGAGTAGTAACTCATCAGACCACGCAAGATACTGCTCCCTCCGGGTCTCCACTGGAGTCTGCACCGGTACCACACCTGGTAACCGCTCTAAAATCAAGGCGAGCGTTTTTGCCAAACGATCCTCAGGATCCTGAGCTCCACCTGCAGCAACACCGGCACATGGGTCTCTCGCCGCACCCGCAGCTCTGGCACTAACTCTAGCTCCAGCTGAACTAACCGATACACTGGTGGTGCCCTCTGGAAACTCCCGATATGCTGGCGAATCGACCACCTGATCCGATGACTCGCTCTGAGTCTCCCACTCAAACGACTTAGCCACGCGTCCCCGGCCTCCACGGCCACGACTCTGGCCTCTACGGCCACCCCGACCTCTTGGAACTCTAGCCATCACACACTGCACTTACCATAGGTATAAACTAAGATACTAGGATACACAATCAAAAGCACAAACAACAACTTACCGCGAAATCTCTTTAAAGGCTTGAAGAGGATGATTCTAAGACTCATAATTGACTAACTACTCATAATCAATTAACACATAGTCTCAAATCACACAACCTAACGTCCTAAAACCGTATAGGCTCTGATACCAAAATGTAACACCCGCATTTTTTTTTTTTTATAATAATTCTCAAGATCATCAAGTACAACACATTAACCAGCGGAAGACAATAAACCATTAAACCAATAACAAAATAACTCAATTCAATTCCAGCATTCTGATATAACGTGAATTTGGAGTTTCCTAACCATGTTCTTAATGAGTTTTCGGAGTCTTTTGAGCTGTTTTGAGACGAGATTCAGGTCCCTACCTCAAGGATTTGGAACCACATGCGTTTGGGAACGAGATTTAAGCATTTGGGCGAAAACTGGAGGTTTCTGGACTTGGGACCGACCGGTCCAGCCTAGGGACCGACCGGTCTACTCATGCCCACTTGAAGACTTGAAGATGTGAAGACAAAAGGCCCCTGGAGACCGGACCGGTCGATCCACTTACGGACCGACCAGTCCACTTGACGGCAATTTGAAGACCTTGGCTCTGGAAACAGGACCGACCGGTCCACACCTAGGACCGGTCGGTCCACTTGAAGATCACATGAAAATTTTTGGACCGACTTAAAGAAGACCGACCGGTCCCCCCTTGGACCGACCAGTCCACTTGCCCAGATTTTCAGGAATTTTCCTTTTTCCATTTTATTTTATAAATACCACTAGGGTTTCATTGTAAAAAAGGGACACCTTTTATTTCTGCACGATTTTAGAGAGACTTGGAGAGATTTTGAGTTGTAATTGGGAGAAGAGATCATCATCCCTTGGAGAAGATTTCTGAACCCTTATTCTTATTTCTATTATATGATTATGCACTTTTCATCCATGATTTCTGCTTGTTCCTTATTCATGTCTGAGTAGATCTCTAGTTAGGTTTTAGGGTTTTTCGATGGATTTCACAGATTGAATCAGACACAAATAGGTTGCTTATCAATTACCATCTTCATCACTGTTAGGCATAATGCTAGGATTGAATTGGCCATTTAATCTCTAGATCTTAGGTTCATGCACATTCCAAAAGCTTGTGCATAACTGGAACTATTGTTGATGAGCAATTATTCTTTAGTCTCGAAAGTGAATTAGAGTTAATTGTGAACTGATCAAACCTGAACCGTAATGCTTGCCTAGGATAGCCGTGACCAAACGAAAGTTTAGGCACTCGGATCTTTAGGGATAGTAATTGTTATCACGAAAGTGGAGCAGTTTATAACAGTGTTTGAGTTTAAGATGCATGCATACTTAGAATCTGAATAGTTGTCTGGTTCATGAATGTGATTTCCTGAGAATTCCCTATTGCCTAACGCTTTTATTAATCTGAATTTACACCGTTTTTAATTGCTTTATTGTCTTTTAAATTTTGATACAATCAACCATCTCGTTCCTGCTTAGCTTAGTTTTAAAGTCTATAATCTGTTGTGTAAGCCATTGGTCCTTGTGGATTCGATCCCGTTATTTACTACTGCGTGCCTGTGCACTTGCAGTGATTTATTTCGGGTAAAACCTGACCTCATCAAGTTTTTGGCGCCGTTGCCGGGGACCATTGTGTTTGCCTTCAGATTTGATTTGCGAATTTAGTCGAAGCAAATTACTAATTTATTTTTTGTTTTTGTTTTTTGTTTTTGACTTTGTTTTCAGGTGTATGCAAAGGAGAAATAATCGTACTGAACCTCTGCTATCTTACACTAACGAGGAGTTAGCCATAGTAGAAAGAGCTAACAGAGCTCATAGGAACACCATGCCAGCTATGGAGGTAGTAGAACAAGCTGAGAATGAGGGTCTTCAAGCTGCCTTGTTTGACCAAATAGAGCAGATTCGAGCTGCAACTGCTGCTAACGCGCAACAGGCGCAGCAGCAGATGCAAGAGCAGTTTACTAGGATGATGGCACAGCGGATGCCACCAGCAGGTCAGAATCCTCCGCCGCAGAGAGGAATTGGAGAAGGGGACAATGTCCACCAGTACTACCAGAACAGATCAGCCATTCGTGTCCCTGCAATTCAGAGGAATGACTTCGAGATTAAGGCACAGCTGATCAATCTGGTAGAGAGACACGTGTTCCATGGGTTAGCTTCTGAGAATCCCATGGATCATATTGAGAATTTTGAAGAGGTCTGCGAGACGACTAAGGCCAATGGAGTGCCTTCTGATTACCTCAAGTGCAAGCTGTTCAAGCATTCTCTAGCTGACAAGGCTCTGAGGTGGCTCAAGTCACTTCCTCCACACTCTCTGAACGGCTGGGAAGAAGCTAGAGCCGCATTCTTGGACTACTTCTACACTAAGTCCAAGACAGCTCAGCTTAGAGCCAGAATCACCAGTTTCTCGCAGAAAGGTGGCGAGTCATTTGCTGAAGCATGGGATAGATTCAAGGAGTACCGCAGGGAGTGCCCACACCATGGGTTTTCTGAGGAACAGATGCTTAGGACCTTCTATGATGGAGTCACCTGGGAATACAGGACCAATCTCAATTCCGCCAGTAATGGTGATTTCATGACCCAGAGCATAGAAGGTGCTTACCGCTTGATTGAGAACATGGCGCAGAGCTCCGCGAATCACTGTGTTGAGTATGATCGGTCAAAGAAGGTCTACAGCGTTGACACGCCTTCTGCAGCAGAGATAGCAGAGCTGACAGCTGCTAAGCTCAGGGACTTAATGCAAGGAAGCCATCATGGCATCAGTATGGTTGAGAACGTTCCGGACGCGATTTGCTGTTCAGAGAATGCTGCAGAGGTCAACTATGTAGGAGGTCAAGGGTTCACAGGGTACAATGCTGGCTATCAGAGGCAGTATGGACAGAATTCAGGCTCCGGGTACCAAAATCAGAATCTATTCCAGCCTAGACAACAAGCTCCTCCACCTCCAGCTTCCAATCCTAACGATGAGCTCAAAGCTATGATGCAGCTTATGCTAGCTAATCAGCAGCAGAGTTCCAGCGCCATTTCAGACATCAATGGGCGACTAGAAGCTGTGACCACTCACCTGAAGATGCTGGACACTCAAGTGGCACAGCAAGCAGAAGCTGTTAAGCGCCAGCAAGGGACTCTTCCAGCCAAAGGAGAGCAGAATCCGAGGAAGGAGTGTCATGCCATTTCTGTCATGGAAGAGGATTATTTCGCGGAGTTCGAAGCGATTTTTGAGCCGGTGAACAGTATTCCGGTGAACAGTGCTCCGGTGAACAGTGCTCCGGTGAACAGTGCCACGATGAACAGTACTCCGGTGAACAGTACTCCGAACGGAACAGTGAAAAAGCTTGGAGATCCTGGTCGCTTTGAACTCTCAGTCCAGATCGATTCAACAGTCTTTCCTCGCTCCCTCTGCGACACAGGCTCCAGTGTTAACATCATGCCGTACTCCACAGCAAAACGACTAGGCTTTGATGATTTCTCTAAACCCAGCTTTTCTTTGAAATTTGCAGATTGTTTTGTGAAACGTCCTTTAGGCGTTCTTGAGGACATACAGCTTCTAATTGGTGGTGTTTATGTTCCTGCAGATTTCGTGGTGCTTGACCAACCTGAATATCCAGGAGATCCTCTCATCTTGGGAAGACCATTCCTTTGCACAGCTGGTGCAAGGATTGATCTCAAGCATGGACGAATTGATCTCCAAATGGGAGACACTGAGCTGAAGTTTGAGATGGACAAGTGGCTGGAGAAGCATGAAACCGTCATTCCCACCCTCCCTAACACCCTCATTACAGCAGGAGCTGTGATCCCTTTTGCTGATCCACCAGATCCACCTTGAAAGGCGCACACGTCGAGCTAACGACGTTAAACAAAGCGCTTGGTGGGAGGCAACCCACCGGTAGGTTAGTTTTCTTTGTTTTTCTTTTTCATTTTCATTTTATTTTCTTTCTTTTAATAGTCTTTCCATTGGATCTATTTTCACACCGGGTCGGTGTGAAGTAAGTCTGGGGGGAAGTACTATTCGTACTGATTATGGTTTTAGTTTTCTTATTTTCAGTTTTATTTAAACCTTTGTGGTATGAATGCGATTCTAGGACCACATGATGTTTGCTAACTCTGTTTTTAGATGAACAGTGAATAACCAATGCTATGGGAAGATTAAAAACACCATAGGCGGATCAGTGTTACCAGAAGGCTCCCGTCTCTTTGAAAGCTAACGCTGATACTAATATACTATTCTGTTTTTCTTAACTCAGGGAATTTGAAATCGCATAAGAAGTATCAACCACGTTAGGAGTCCTATCCTTTTTCAAACACATTCCTCTCTTCAGGACTCCTAATGGCCAGGCTCACTTTTAGTCTGGTACCACACCCTCACCCTAACCTTTCTTTCAAACCTCATGCATTCTATTGAAGACATTGACATGCACTCAAGCGCAAAAACTCCGGAGACGTAGTCCGGCCAACTGATCATTCTAAAGACCTTATGGTACCACTTCGAAACTTTCTGCTTAGGATTTTTATTATGCATTTCTTCATTCATTTTTCGTTTTTCATCACTTGTGCTTAGGGAAAAGGCTAGAACTAATCCCCAACTCTTATAAAAACAAAAAAAAAAAAAAAAAAAAAACGAAAGAAAAAAAAAATATATATATATATATATATATATAAAAAAAAAAGAGTTGAAAGGGATTAGAATAAAGCCTCTATTTTTACATGTATATTTATAAGCACATTTCTGTTTCATATTCATAGCATTAGTTCTTAGATAAGCAGAAAGTTTTTCATCTAATAAGAAAAAGGTTTTAAGTTTGAAAAGCTGTGCATCATCCTTGGATTTAGTTCTCTTGGGTTTTTGTGCCATGACTTGCATTCGGCCGCGACTGAGGTTATCCTAAACACTTCATACCACCACTAAATAGCCCAAATCCTTAACCCTTATGCGACGAACATTTCTCTTTGGTAAGATTTCTGGACCCTGGTATAGAAGTCGCTGAGACATAGGAACTTGAGTATGGTAACATTGCTATGTATTTGGCAAAGTACATGAAGTACCATCTTGGTTTTTGATCTGTTTATGAGTTTTCAGGCGGTTAGCATTACATCTGTGGGGTCCTAAATGATTGCATTCAGCTCACAAAGGTTCGTACGGTGTTTATAGCTTCCTTGAACTTATTTCTAGTTTGTCTTCACTTGAGGACAAGCAAAGATCTAAGTTTGGGGGAGTTGATATAACGTGAATTTGGAGTTTCCTAACCATGTTCTTAATGATTTTTCGGAGTCTTTTGAGCTGTTTTGAGACGAGATTCAGGTCCCTACCTCAAGGATTTGGAACCACATGCGTTTGGGAACGAGATTTAAGCATTTGGGCGAAAACTGGAGGTTTCTGGACTTGGGACCGACCGGTCCAGCCTAGGGACCGACCGGTCTACTCATGCCCACTTGAAGACTTGAAGATGTGAAGACAAAAGGCCCCTGGAGACCGGACCGGTCGATCCACTTACGGACCGACCAGTCCACTTGACGGCAATTTGAAGACCTTGGCTCTGGAAACAGGACCGACCGGTCCACACCTAGGAACGGTCGGTCCACTTGAAGATCACATGAAAATTTTTGGACCGACTTAAAGAAGACCGACCGGTCCCCCCTTGGACCGACCGGTCCACTTGCCCAGATTTTCAGGAATTTTCCTTTTTCCATTTTATTTTATAAATACCACTAGGGTTTCATTGTAAAAAAGGAACACCTTTTATTTCTGCACGATTTTAGAGAGACTTGGAGAGATTTTGAGTTGTAATTGGGAGAAGAGATCATCATCCCTTGGAGAAGATTTCTGAACCCTTATTCTTATTTCTATTATATGATTATGCACTTTTCATCCATGATTTCTGCTTGTTCCTTATTCATGTCTGAGTAGATCTCTAGTTAGGTTTTAGGGTTTTTCGATGGATTTCACAGATTGAATCAGACACAAATAGGTTGCTTATCAATTACCATCTTCATCACTGTTAGGCATAATGCTAGGATTGAATTGGCCATTTAATCTCTAGATCTTAGGTTCATGCACATTCCAAAAGCTTGTGCATAACTGGAACTATTGTTGATGAGCAATTATTCTTTAGTCTCGAAAGTGAATTAGAGTTAATTGTGAACTGATCAAACCTGAACCGTAATGCTTGCCTAGGATAGCCGTGACCAAACGAAAGTTTAGGCACTCGGATCTTTAGGGATAGTAATTGTTATCACGAAAGTGGAGCAGTTTATAACAGTGTTTGAGTTTAAGATGCATGCATACTTAGAATCTGAATAGTTGTCTGGTTCATGAATGTGATTTCCTGAGAATTCCCTATTGCCTAACGCTTTTATTAATCTGAATTTACACCGTTTTTAATTGCTTTATTGTCTTTTAAATTTTGATACAATCAACCATCTCGTTCCTGCTTAGCTTAGTTTTAAAGTCTATAATCTGTTGTGTAAGCCATTGGTCCTTGTGGATTCGATCCCGTTATTTACTACTGCGTGCCTGTGCACTTGCAGTGATTTATTTCGGGTAAAACCTGACCTCATCACATTCCCACTACAATTCTATTCCATTCTAACAACCTAATCAACAGTCTTAACAAATCAGAAACCATAACATAAACATCCTAATCATCCTCTTCCTCTGCCATGATTCCGCGATCAAACATTCTTATACCTGCAACACAATTGGGAAAAACGAGTTGCGTGAGTATTATCACAAATACTCAGTGAGGCGGTCATCCTATCTACTGGATACATAGTAAGGGAAAATAGATTATCAATTATTACGCGATCAATCAACAATCAATAATATATCATCCATCAACGTTCAACCAGTATTATCAAATTACCAATACTCAAATCCAGCAAGGCAATAATCAATTAATGATAAACAACTTATCAAACAAGAACAACAACCAAAAATCAGCATTCCAGAAACTGGTGTCGATCGACACTCCACCTTGGTGTCGATCGACACCACAATTCAATACTCGGAATTTCAACTTGGTGTCGATCGACACTACCTCTAGGTGTCGACCGACACCACATTCTCATAACACACAAATCACGTTTTCAAAAGTGGGTGTCGATCGACACTACCTCTAGGTGTCGATCGACACCTCTCGCAGAAACCTAAACCGAGTCAAATCCTCTCGAGACTCGATTCCGTTTCATCGTACGAGATTACCCACGGCTTAATCCAAACAGAACACAAGAACAATCACATAAACAATCCAAAGATCTCAATCAACAACCGATATCCTAACAATCTAATTCTCATATCCACGATCACGCACTCACCTCGGTTACGGATCGAAAACGGAGAAAACGACGATGAACGAGCAAAGAACGACGAACAGGGACTCTTCTCCACTGGAAATCGCCGAGAGACACACCACACACGATCCCACGAACCTCTCCACGAATCAACGACGAAGAACACAAAGAACGGTTCAAGAAACCTTCAGATCACTCGATTTCTCTCTCTCGAAACCTCACGAATCCTTTTTCTCTTTTTACCAGCTCTCCCCAACTCCCCTAAAACATGACGGCTCGTGTTTATATATGCACAACTAGGGCTTCCCAAATCTCAAACCGACCAAACCGCGATAACCGAGCGATTTATTTTAACAATAACCAAACCGCAGAACTTGGTGTCGATCGACACCCACCCTTGGTGTCGATCGACACCCCTTTCCCAAAATCAGAATTTTGGTTTCGGGATGCTACAAAAAGCATGAACTTAAAAGTTACAAGAAGATGGTATACAACAACTCTTTAACATTATTACCATCTTTAATATGCATTTACAACGACATCAAAATCACTTCAAATAATTAAGGTAATGCCAAAGACATATTGGAGTCTCAGCTATATGTTGATAGCCAACAGAGTATGTGATGGGGGGGACATAACATATGTATTATGTTAGCCTATAAGGCTTTCGAGATATTACTGAGAGCATGGTTCACTCCACTTCGTCATCGAAACAACAATTTCCAGAATTCGCGAAAACCGGCTGTATCTAATGTGTATCTGATTCTTTTATATGTAAGAGCATTTGTTTGATGTATTCATATTATGTATTCCTATTATTAATAAAATGGTTTACGAGTTAAAAAAAATGAACATCATAAATAAATTCATTAAAAACATTAAAATTAAAATAAAAAGTTTAATATAGGAGAATACTTCTTAATTTTTAAATAACCGGATTTTCCACACCTAATTTTATTTAGGTATTTTTTTATAAAAAAAAAAAAACTGAGAATTTGAACATGAACCGTGGAGAAAAACACGGATGTCCCCTAATAAAAAGGGAAAATGGCTAATAAAACTCTGAAGTCTAGGTCGGGAACCAAAAAATCTTGAATTACACACTAAACCATTTTAATCTCCAGCTTTTGTTGACTTTTTAAATTTAACCCTGAACTTTTATTGACTAAACTAATTTAGACTCGTCGTTAAAATACTTAACGGGATCATTAGACAGAGTTAATCTCCGTTTTCTGTTTCCGTTAAAACCCAAAACGACGCCGTTTCCTTCTTTTTCTTCATTAAAATTCCCAAATCGAACCTATGAACCCTAAATCAAAAAAATTCCCAAATCGATTTCTTTCTTCTCTCCTCCTCGATTTCGACCAAAATTGACAAGAGAAAATGAAATTGAGGCGAAATAAGATAGCCTTTCGTCGCAATCACTTCGATGATGACGCTGAAGAGGTTGGTGATTGCTCAGGTATTCGAGATGCTCCGGTGAACGAGAATGAACCGATTAACCAGACTGTTCCGATAAGCAACAGTGCTTCGGTTAGTGACAACGGTTCGGAACAAGCGGCTGTAAGTGAAGACGATTGCGAGGTGGTTGGTGACGACGATGCTGATCAGATAGCTGATGATGAAGTTGATGATGCTTCTGATAATGAAGAGGTTGATGAAGAAGATGAAGTAGAAGAGGTTAATGATGAAGAGGATGAGACAGTGAATGATACATGCAGTGGTGGTGATGATGCCTGGAACGATGAAATGATTCCTGATCATTTGTCTGGAGAAGATGAAGGAGAGAATGAGGAAATTGCAGATCCTGATCAGTTGTTGGCGTTAGGCAAGACGTTTGCTTCTGCAAATGATTTCAAGATTGCTGTTTTCAAGTATTCTCTTCTCACAAGGTATGATATTAAGCTTGAGAAGTCATCAGCTAATAGAGTTGTTGTTGTATGTTCTGATGATGAGGTTGAGTGTCAATGGCGAGTTTATTGCTCGTATGAGAAAAGGAAATGCCAGATGCAGATAAAAACGTTTGTCCATCAACATAGGTGTGTTCAGTCATGGTACTCTAAGATGTTGAAGACATCAACAATTGCAACCTTGTTCTCAGAAAGAATAAGACTGAACCCAAAAATGACGAAACAAGAGATGGCATCAGAGGTAAAGAGAGAGTACAAGCTTATTGTGAGTGCTGAACAATGTGGCAAGGCAAAGACAAAGCTCTTGAAGAGATGAAAGCTAGTCATGAAACACACTTTGGAAAAGTGTGGAACTACCAAGCAGAGATCTGCAAGAAAAATCAAGGATCAACCATGGAGATTGAAACCATTCCAGGTCCAACCATTGGAAGCAAGCAAAGGTTTTACCGTTTATATATATGCTTTAAAGCTCAAGGCAATCCATCTCAAGATCAAGCATCACAAGCTCTAGGATAAAATCTATATCGTTGTTGTTTAGTGTTTCGGATTGTGGTATCAAACTATGCTTTTGTTTTGCTAAGACTATGCTTTTGTTTCAGACTATGCTTTTGTTTTCCTAAGACTATGCTTGTTGGTAACAAGTTTTGTGTGTTTTTGTTTCGGATTTAGTTTGTTGATAAGACTAAATGCTTTTCAAAGTTCCATGACCAAACAATGAGAAGCTTATAAACAGGTTTAGTAAGAAGAAGAATGCAAACAAAATACTTTAGACTAATACAAATGACATTGGTTCAAACTTTCATACATAATTCCTTCAAGAGACTCATACATTGCTTGATTCAGACTAATACATTGCTTGGTTCAGACTAATAGCCAAGAACCAGTTTCTTCTCTTTTGCCTTATCAACCAAAAGACAAACAATTACAAGAACCACAAAGCAAATACACACAAAACATAATTTCACCATCCTTTTGCACTCTCGGATTTCATTTTTGGTCCTAATTCCATCTTCCTTCCATTCTTGAATCAGAGCTTTCAATTCTTCAACCTCTGACTTCACAGTTGACATTTCAGTTTCGATTATACCAAATTTTGGTAACTTATCTTCAACTTCTTCAAATACGGCTTCTTCTACCCATTTGAACTAGGGCTGGGACAAAAAACCGAACCAAACCTGCCGAACCGGAACCGAACCGAACCCGAACCGAACCGAACCGAACCGATTCACTGTACACTAACCGATCGGCAGGTTTTTAAATTTAATTCGGTTCTCGGTTCGGTTCGGTTCGGTTCGGTTCGGTTTTTTTTTTTTTTTTTTTTAAAAAAAATTTCTAGAATTTTAACCGGATTTTAACCGGATTATACCGTAATATACCGGATTATACCAAAATTTTGAAATTAACCGAACCGAACCGAATTAACCAAATTTACCAAAAAAAAACCGAATAAACCGAATTTAACCGAAAATAACCGAAACTTTTACAAAAAACCGAATTATTCGGTTTAATTCGGTTTTTAAAAAAAAAACCGAGAACCGAACCGAACCGAACCGAAAAAAGTTCGGTTAGTTTCGGTGGATTTTTTAAAAACCGAAAAAACCGAAAAACCGAACCGAAACCGAACCGAAGAACCGAAGTCCCAGGCCTAATTTGAACAAATGGTCCAATTGTATGCAAAAACTAAAGTTTAATTTCAATCGAAATATACATTGTAAACAACAAATTTAAATCTTACATCTCTTTTCATTGGGCAACGGAAGAAAGGTCGTCCCGGATTATCTTGTGTTTTTGAAGTATAAATCGTGACATCCCGTCCACAAACATATTTCGAAGGCATCCCTCGTACCCCAAGTGTGTTTACACACGTTTTGTCGGAAGTTGAACTCGTTGATTTGGTCGACATTGAAGAGAGGAGAAGAAAGAAATCGATTTGGGAATTTTTTTGATTTAGGGTTCATAGGTTCGATTTGGGAATTTTAATGAAGAAGAAGAAGAAGGAAACGGCGTCATTTTGGGTTTTAACGGAAACAGAAAACGGAGATTAACTCTGTCTAATGATCCTGTTAAGTGTTTTAACGACGAGTCTAAATTAATAAAAGTTCAGGGTTAAATTTAAAAAGTCAACAAAAGCTGGAGGTTAAAATAGTTTAGTGTGTAATTCAGGGTTTTTTTTGTTCCTGACCTAGACTTGAGGGTTTTATTAGCCAGCCATTTTCCCCTAATAAAAACATATTTCCCCGGTCAGCTAAATCATGGTATGATCTCTATATTTCGTACACGTGTTCTTCATCTTTACCGTCCAATCATAGATTAAATTAGGTTTTTGGTTAAGGGCCGCCGCCTAGCGAGCACGAGAGAAGAAGTGGAATCGATGAATGGCGAATCAATCAAGAGGTCCAGAAGAAATGAAAGTCGATTCGGTCTCGTTAATTCCGTCATTGTCGCCGGCCCCGGCAAAGAAGACTGCTAAGAAGAAGAAGCCGAAGCCGACGTCATTTCCCTACGATTTTGTCTCGTCAATTTCGCCGCCGCCAGCAAAGAAGAGGAGGACAAGTGGTACGAGGAAGAAGACGCCGACGCTGATGTCACTTCCCTATGAATTAGTATTGAACTGCCTGGCACGCGTCTCAAGGTTGTACTATCCGACCCTCTCCCTTGTCTCAAAGAAGTTTCGATCTCTCCTTGCTTCATCGGAGCTCTACAAGGTCCGGTCAGTCATGGGTCACACCGAGAGCTGTCTCTATGTGTGCTTGAGGTCCCCTTCTGAATCTTTCTGGTTCACCCTCTGCCTGAAACCCGGTAAGGGTAAGGAGAAGGGATATGTTCTAGCAAGAGTCCCAGTCCCCTATTCTCGTCCTGCCTGGTTTTCGGATCTCGTGGTGGTTGGCTCTAGTATCTACCACATTGCGAGATCTTTCTACGCGTTGCCTCCAAGCGTCTCGATTCTGGATTGCCGATCTCACACTTGGCGCGAGGCTCCAAGCATGCGGGTGGGGCTACTCTCATTTACTACTCCTAGCGTCCTTGATCAAAAGATATATGTAGCAGGATACGGCAAAAATGGGGATTCTGGTTCCATTAAGAACTCGATGGAGGTGTTTGACACAAAAACAGAAATTTGGGATCCTCCTGCTGAGCCCAGCCCTTGCAGCAAGGGCGGTTACTACGAAACCATATGTATTGGCGGAAAGTTGTACGTGGTGCATTCTCCAGGAAACAACGATGTGGTTGCTTACAATTCCAAGGAATGTAGATGGGACATGGTGGAGTGGAGCAGTTTGCCTCTTTCTCTGATATCAAATTCTTATTGCGAGATAGATAATGTTTTGTACTCTGTTAGGAGCGGAGTGATCGGATGGTGTGACACCGATGTACGCTTGTGGACGAGGTTGAAGGGTTTGGTAGGACTACCCGAGTTCCCTCCTGAAGATGCTCATACTTGTGTTAGATTGGCCGATTATGGTGGAAAGATGGCGGTTTTTTGGAACAAGCAATCCCCCAATTATAGGTACAACCGTACGAAGATGATTTGGTGTGCAGTGATCACGCTTGAAAGACGCCTAGGTTGTGAAATTTGGGGACAAGTTGAGTGGTGTGATCATGTGCTTACTAGCTATTATGATTTTCAAAAGGTTCTTGCTGTCACTCTTTGATGAATGCGAGGCTTGAACGTTTGTTTATGTCTGTAACATTATTTTTATGTCCAAGGCGTTTGTCTTCCCCCATCATTTTCTATTTCTATTTCGAATGCGTGCGTCTTTTGGTGTATGCAACTATTATGTAATGGTGGTACTTGTTGTCTCTTGTTTCAATTCTAATCCTTTTATGCTCTTTTTATTTTGTGACCCAAATAAAACCACTCGTTTTTTTTTTTTTTTTTTGTTATTTAAACATATTTGTGTTTTAATGTGATTGATAGGAATCTGAGCTGCTCGTAATAGTTGATTTTTCAACCCATTTCTTTTGGGTCTGTTGTCAGAATGGTTTTACTGTTTTCTTGGTGTGTTAGAGTCCGTGTCATGGACAATTTTGCTGGCTCTGTTTCTGGATATTCAGACCCTTGCTTGCTTTCTCTCACATTGTTCAAACCATTTGTAAGATGAGTATTCACGGATCCAAGGCACAAATCACTTGACAAGATTGTCATCTCTATGTCGGAGGAGTTTATGATGCGATTATAGTAGATAAGCTTTGTTTCTTTTGTTTGTAGCAAGAAGATGAAACCAAACCCTTTGTGAGCTTCACAAGAGAAAGGTCTGGTTTGGTGTTAAACATGACAGAGTAGCAAATGCAATTTGTGAAGCGTGCTTTCATATTTCGCCTTAGGTATATCTTTTTTTTTCTAATATGTGGAATATTGTTATATGATTTGGTTGGTAAACAACATACATATACATATGAATTTTATTAGAGAGTATAAAGACGCTTAGTAGTTTTCCATATTAGTAACAAAATGTTTGGATTTTTACTCTTTCCACAGGCCCACATAAGGCATAAACTAACAAAAGAACAAGGACTCGAAGTAGTTAAAGCAGGTAGGGAGGACCAATCCAAGACCATGCCGTTTATGTTTTCCGTTCTTACAAGAAAATGTTTTTGTTTGATGATCCAAAAATTGTGTGAATTGAAAACGCAGCGTGGGGGATCTGAGCAATAGACACAAGGAGCACAAGAAGTATATGCCTCGTTGTGCAATAAGATAAAAAAAAAAAAGGCTGGGAATTCAAAGCGGGCCAAGAAAATGAAGATTAGTCTCAGCGGAAGCCAGTCTGTGATGTCGTTTAGGTCCTAGTAAATACAATTACATTAGTTAACCGGTTTGTTCCGGGTTAGTTTCAATTTTTTATCATCGCACACTATTGTGCATTTCATTTTCATTTGAGAATCACTAGGTAAATACCCGCGTTACGCCGCGGTTTTTTTAATATGTTTATCTAGTGTCATGTTTTTGATAAATAAAAAGTAGATAGAAGATGAATTTATGTTTGATGTTTTTAGAATTTTGATATTAACTTTCACATTTCAATATTTGTGATGGAGATAACTAATGGACTTCACCCGTATGTGATTTGTTATTTATTTATGTTGTTGAATTTGTTACATCTCTCTTCTCTTACTCACTATCTATTCTCTAGTTGTTGGTGGTGGTATTAGCACACCCTAGGCCCGATCCGGATCAAGATCTGGATCCAACGAAAGGCCCAAATTAAGGCCCAGGAGGGGACGGTTTCGGCCCAGAAACCGTTCAGGAAAAACACCCAAGGCTTTCACGGGATAGCACCTCGCGGAAGCACCCTGCGAAGGCCGACACGTGCAAGGTCAACTAGACAAAGTATGATGTGACCCCAGTCACATTGTACTGAGTCGCTTGTCAGAATAGCCGAAAGTCAACTTTGGGAACGGCGCAAGCACGTGCATGTCTTCTCCGCCGATTTCCGAGCCCTAGGATGCGGCCTACGACTCGAAGCTAGAGCAACCTACGAGTCAACTATCGGGATCAAGCTCTCCTATAAATACTCTCATCATTCGTTGAGAAAGAAGGAGAGATACATCCGAGCAACCGGACATTCATTTCTCTCTTGTAATCACAAATCCGAGAACCAGAGAATAAGTAGAATAGCTTGGTTACTTAGATCAAGGTTAACTCCGCAAGCGACCCCGGTCCGCCGGTGTTATGTTCTAATCTCAGTTCAACCACTGCCTTCTCTACCGAAATCTCTTTCTCTTGAATTCGAGTGCGTCGCTTATCGCAAGCACGTCTCTCTCTCTGTCCCTCTTGTAATCAGGCAAGTCACTCATCGTTGTTGGGGTCGGTTTTCACCCGCTCAATATTAACGTTAAAAGACAAGACGACTAAAGAAATGGCCCTCCGGACTCTCGATGAAGAAGGCGCAACAACACCTGAGTCTTCCCGCGATGCAAAACATGTGGCAGCTGATTAAGTCTAGACGAAGCAGACAACGGACTGGGAGGGAGCAAGCCGACCGCGTGCTCGGTACCACGGTGAGCCGACCATGTGCTCGGACCACGTCGGGCCGACCGCGTGCTCGGCACCATGACGGGCCGACCGCGTCCTCGGCACCACGACGGGCCGACCGCGTGCTCGGTCCCTCAGTGGGCCGACTACGTGCTCGGTCCAGCAGCCCGATAATGAGAAGATGGCCAGACAATACAAAGACAGTGCAAAGCCCGGTCCAGACACGAAGCCCACTCTGATGCAACCGACCTTAGCAGGGATGGAATCCGCGAAGACTTAGGAATGTTTAGCCGCCTTAGAGATAGTATATATAGTTGATGTAAAAGCCCTTGAGAAGGCATTGACAATCTTATTCACAACTTTGTACTCAAACACATTCAAAACAATAAAAAACTACTTTCTCATCTTTTGTTGTCCTAGCTTACCTTAGAAGCCTCTGCTTCCTCTCGAACCCTAACAAATCTAATTGTGCTAGCTTAGGCTCCCACAGTTTGGCGCCGACTAAGGGGAATAGAGAATTTCTGACACACAAAAGCTAGGTTACACAAGATCCGAGAAGATGACCAACGACAACAGCAAATCAAGCAGTAACGAGGAGCCCTCGTCTCGGAGGAGTAGCGAGAAGAAGGAGAACTCTATCAAAGCTCCCGCAACCAACACCTCCACCTCGACGTCAGACCTCATCGGGAATTCGGCGCCGCGAAAAGAGGACCTCGCGCCCTCGGCACCCTCGCGCCCTCAGCTCCCCTCGTGCCCGCGGCACCCACGCGCCCTCGGCACCCCTCGCGCCCGCGGCACCCTCGCGCCCTCGGCATCCCTCACGACCTCGAGTTCACAAGGACCATCGGCGACATCATCTTCGGCGACTCCGTCTTCAGCAACAGCGCCTTCGACTCCCGCATCTGCAGCGACTACGGCATCAACACGGCAAAGACTCGGAGCGAGCAAAGCTCTCACCTAGAGCGGCGACGACACGGTCAACATCACCGCCGTGTTCGTCGTGTTGCATTTTTCTGACAAGGCCAAGTCTGTTGTCTCATCCATAGCCAAAATTCACCTACATACAAGTCAACAATGAAGATCAAAAGTCAACAATGAAGGCTAAGCAAGCAAGCAAACGAAACACCCACCCAGACTGCGACGCTACCACCTTTTTAGAAGCTCGAAGCCTTGTCTCCGGACGAGCTCTACTGATCTCCTCCGCCTTCAGGGGGGGGGGGGGGGGGGGGGGGGGGGGAGTCAGTGTTTTATCTAAGCCTCGTCTCCGGATGAGCCCACATGATCTCCTCCGCCTTAGGGGGGGGGGGGGGGGGAGTCAGTGTTTTATCTAAGCCTCGTCTCCGGATGAGCCCACATGATCTCCTCCGCCTTAAGGGGGGGGAGTAAGTGTTTTCACTAAGCCTTGTCTCCGGACGAGCTCCACTGATCTCCTCCGCCTTAAGGGGGGGGGGGAGTAGGTGTTTTCAAAGCCTTGTCTTCGGACAAGCTCAATCTCTCTAGACGATTTCAGTTCCCTCTTTCGTCTAAAAGGAAGGGGGGAGTGGGGTACTCGTATTCTACTCTTTGACTACATCATCACCAGAAACTTCAAACACTTGGCACAAACCTCATCACGAGAACAGCTATGTCCATCATAGGCTAATCAAAGTTTTAATCAAGTAAAGTCGTTCCGCATTCGTTGCTGCTGGTCACAGTGATGATGCGGGAATACGAACGCAATGACATCCAGCATCGGATCCAAAGCGCGCTATATATGTATAAAAGTTTAGTATTGGGGCGGACGAACCCGACTGATCATTCAAAAACCCAACAAGCATCGTTGGTAAAATGCAGCTGCCAATGATTTGTTCGGCATGTACCCTGAACAGTCATTCAGAAAACCAGGTTCCACGCTGGTAAAACTTAGGGTGTACTTGTTCTCGGACAGACGTGTCTAGAGAACAGCACCATTCTGCAAAGCCCAACAGCAACGTTGGCAGATAAAGAGTGTGAGCCCATTTGCGTTTTCTCAACTTAACAAAGCCTCATTTATGAGCAAATGAAGCCTCATTCATGAGCAAACGAAGCCTCATTCATGAGCAAACAAAGCCTCATTCATGAGCAAACAAAACCTCATTCGTGAGCAAACAAAGCCTCATTCATGAGCAAACAAAGCCTCATTCATGAGCAATTGACCAAGAACGAGCCTTATTCATGAGCAAAAAATAAACTAGGGGGAGACAGTCAGTCATCGACCTCCTCATCCTCATCGGTTTCGTCCTCGGCGACCCCGTCCTCGGACAGACCGATGGCAACCTTGCCATCGGCATTCGGGACACGGAGTCTTAAAACGTCTATAGGAAATACGAAGTCTTAAAACCTTCGAAAAGAAAAAAAATTTCTGCAGAAACGCAGCAGCTTCAGCAGACGAAGCAGGAAGTCTTAAAACGTTCAGAATGCTTACGGAGTCTTAAAACCTCCAGTATGAAGTCACCCTCTACTGCTGTGTGAGTGGTTATGCTAACAACGCCATGACTTTGAACGTTAACGCTGATACCCAATATATCTTTAACTCGGCACTATTATCTCTAACACTACCGAGCTGGGGGGCTAACTATTGGGATCGGTTTTCACCCGCTCAACATTAACGTTCAAAGACAAGACGACTAAAGAAATGGCCCTCCGGACTCTCGATGAAGAAGGCGCAACAACACCTGAGTCTTCCCGCGATGCAGAACATGTGGCAGCTGATTAAGTCTAGACAAAGCAGACAACGGACCGGGAGGGAGCAAGCTGACCGCGTGCTCGGTACCACGGCGAGCCGACCATGTGCTTGGACCACGTCGGGCTGACCGCGTGCTCGGCACCATGACGGGCCGACCGCGTCCTCGGCACCACGACGGGCCGACCGTGTGCTCGGTCCCTTAGTGGGCCGACTACGTGCTCGGTCCAGCAGCTCGATAATGCGAAGATGGCCCGATAATACAAAGACAGTGCAAAGCCCGGCCCAGACATGAAGCCCACTCTGATGCAACCGACCTTAGCAGGGATGGAATCCGCGAAGACTTAGGAATGTTTAGCCACCTTAGAGATAGTATATATAGTTGATGTAAAAGCCCTTGAGAAGGCATTGACAATCTTATTCACAACTTTGTACTCAAACACATTCAAAGCAATAAAAAACTACTTTCTCATCTCTTCTTGTCCTAGCTTACCCTAGAAGCCTCTGCTTCCTCTCGAACCCTAACATATCTAATTGTGCTAGCTTAGGCTCCCACAATCGTAAGCACGTGGCTTATATTAATAAAACAACGACAAGCTCGTTCTCATCCTTTCCCGTTACCAAACTTAGTTCCTTCTACGGAGGATTCCGACCCACTCAAGTTCACATCGCGTGAACGCCACGATATTTGAAAGTCACGTCATTCATCTACCCACGCTAATCACTCAATTTAACCCTAATCAACCCGTCAACTGCGTACTGAGTACCTCGTGCGCGATCCGGTACGCACAATTGGCGCCGTCTGTGGGGACCTCGCAGGAATCGCTCCTTACTCCCTGACCTTCGGTAACCGCCTCCTCCACGGCCACAACTCTGTCACTCTCTACGGCCCAACCCCGGTAAGTTTCGCCGGGGACATCGCCTCAGCCTCCGCGGTCCTCCTCCCCCGCACAGTCAGCGGGGAGAGGCGCCGTATCTCTGAGTTGCCCAACCGGGGCTCCATCATCAGCAACGCGATCGCCGCAGGACCCCCCTACTGGATGCCACTCAGTTACGTCCTCGGGTTGGTAGCACCTACCACCCAGGTGACGCTCACCCCGCAGACAACACCCACCCACCAGATCCTCGCTCCGCAGCACCAACCCTCGGTCCAGCGAGAGGACCTCGGTCCCTCTTCGTTACAAGTATCACAAACTGAAGATAAGGCGCCCCGAGAAACAACCCCGACGCGGCCACCAGTGACAACCAGCTCTCCCGACGCGTCCACCGGTTTGGAGGGAATCCTCAAACTCCTCCACGACCAGGCCACTAGGCCACAGGCCAGCCGGAAAGTGCCCTGTAAAAGGCCCTCGGAGGAGGTCCTCGCTTCTATATGCCGAAACCTATTCGACAGAATGGGACTCCCCCCTCCTTTGCCCACACTCACCGCAGGACACGCCGGTCCGGATGATGGTGGCCTGATAGCGGATCTGTTGGTGTAAAACTGATCCGGGCGATTGTAATCTGCCAGTGTTTGAGCTGCACCTGCGCCACCATTACCATTCACAAATCCGACCTCTTGTTCCTCTGGCTGCTCAGGGATCAGATTGCCTGCATCATCAAGTTTCTGCCCTGCAGCATTGTACTTATTCCCATCTGCATCAACCAAATTGATATGCTCAAATTAACCTTAAGAGCTACTCTCTCAAATTAAGAGATTAATGCAGTATTTAGGGATCGAATCCACAGGGAATCAGGAAACACAATAGATTAATAAACTCAGATTAAGCTAGGCAGATTAAGATGAAAGCAAGTAAGCAGGCAATTAAAACGGTTGTAAAACAATTAAGAAAAGCGCTAGGCACAGGGAAATCTCCAGTGAATCAGAATTGCAGATAAATCAATTGATAGGAATATTAAAGCACAGTTTCTTGAACATGAACACGAAAGTAAAACAAACCAGCTTTTGCTGCGAATATTATCTATGAATAAATCCTAGAAAACCAAAATCCTTTGTGAATCCTATGAATCTAAACAAGCATTAATTTCAGGTTCAATTGTTCACAAAACCCTAGACCAAATTTCTTTGCAAAAAGGAATTTTGCTCATCAAAAACTAGATCAGGTAATCAATCAAACTGTCGTTTCTATTAATTATCCTAAGATCAGATTTCAGGTCATGAATCTAAAATCAGCATTAATTACAAGTCAAGATGAAGAACATTCTAAAGATATTATCCTAATAATTAAATCAGATCTAGCAACTCATCAAACACCTTTGAAAATCCCTAAACCTAACAAGAGAATTACTCAACATATCGAATGAAGAAAACATGATTTTATTAAAAGATATCTCTAAGAATTCAATAGAATAAAGCATAAGCCTAAACAATGGCTTGGAAAACGTATATATAAGGGTACAAAGTCGGCCAGAACATAAAAGTAAACATCTGGAACTTTCGGGCTTCGAACGGACTTCTTCGGATTTGGGCTTTTTCTCTGATCGAACAGGGTGTCGATCGACACCAACTCTGGATTTCCAATCCGACTTCAACTTTTCGGCACTTCCTTTCGCAAAGCTCCAAAAGCTCCAGTAAATATCTTTTCTGCTCCAATCGTCCATGTACCTATAAAGACTCTAAAACAATACCAAAATACAACAAAGACTCTAGATATTGGACTTATATCATGGCTTAAACTGGGTAAAAACCATGATATATCAACTCCCCCAGACTTAGCTTTTTGCTTGTCCCTAAGCAAAACAGTGTAATCACTCCTTTAGGAACAACATACCTTTGCAAAGCTAATCCGATGATACTTCGATGTTTCCCTAGAAGTATAGCAGTCCTCCAGATTGAATCCAAACCCCTCATGAGGCTTTTTCTTTTTGATCTAGGACGGTTTTATTCGTCATTCGGGAAGAAGTTTCAAGAGCGGTCCATCCTCGCTTTCAAGTGTTTAGAAGCTGAATCAAGTCTTGCGATTTCCAACGCTCAAGACAAGAAATTAGAGATTCATTAGGGGCGGGGTCTGCAACGTCTTTCTGGCGTTCTCCAGAAGTCTGAACTCGCTCTGTTAAACCGATCCACTTCCATTTACCCACCTTAGTAAAACCAGCCAACTTGCATTGGAAATGGTCCTTGAGTGCTGTTCAAAGTAAGTGGAAAGGGGAGTTTCGACCCGAAAAATTTGAAAAACTGACTCAAAAACTCAAAATAGAAAACAATAATTAGCAACTACCTCCCCCAGACTTAAACAACACTGTCCCCAGTGTTATTAAGCCTAAGATTGGTGAAAAGAAATAAATAGGAAAACGAAACGATCCAAAAATCAAGTGAGAATTCATACTTGGAGGCAGTGTCGAGCGACACTGCCTCAGTGTCGATCGACACTTGGGAAATTGTCGCGTCGAACGACTGAAGTTCTTGTCGATCCGAACACGATTTTACTTGGTGTCGAGCGATGCTCCATATGGTGTCGATCGACACCTTCATCTGAAATTCATTCTCACTTGCGTTTAAACGTTCGAATTCCTGAAAATCAAAACCAAAAACAAAAACCAAACGTAAAACTATAAAAGAAAATAAAAAGAAAACATAAATATAAAACTCACAAATGGGTTGCCTCCCATTAAGCGCTTGTTTTTTGTCATTAGCTTGACTGCGACGAGGAACTTAGATGTCTGGCGGATCAGTACTCTTCCATGGAATGATTTCAGGGAAGAGTTTCTGCGTCTTCTGCACCATTACCTGAACGACTGCGTCTCCTTTATCTTTCAGCTCTGGAGGAATGATGATTCGCATTTTAGCGAAAGGCTTTGAAGTCCTTTGACGCTCCTTAGGAATCCCTACACATGTATCAGAAAAACCAAGCTTTCGAGGAACTCGTTGCTTGCATGAGCGCGTAACAGCTTTTTGAAGTCCTAAATCATGATTTAAATCAGGAGAGTGAGAAATAAGTTCAGGAAGCTCGTACCTTTCTTCTTTGGGAGGGTCGTGGGCGGTGATAAGCGGTGTGATCTGTTCAGCAACAGATAAAGGAGAAGGAGACTCCTTGACTGAGTCTTCATCTTCTAAAATCTCCACATAAAAAGTCTGACCGTTGATGGTGGATTTTCTTCTTGTTGTCTCCATGTCAAAGTCCATGACAATATCACCAAGATCAAGCTTTATCTTCCCTTTCCTCACGTCGATTTGAGCACCAGCAGTAGCTAAGAATGATCTTCCCAGGATTAGAGGGTCTTCAGGCTCATCGTTGTATTCTAATACCATAAAGTCTGTAGGAATGATGTAATCCTGAATCTTGATAGGCACATCTTCAAGAATCCCTTTTAGGAATCTCCTGGATCTATTAGCTAGGAGAATAGACATCCTAGTGGTCCTGAAATCAGTCATACCAAGCTTAAAAGCAACAGAAAGTGGCATCAAATTAATACCAGACCCCAAATCACAAAGAGAATGAGGAAACTGCCATGTTGATATGGAGCAATCGAGCACGAAGTTTCCTGGATCTGGTAGCTTGATTGGGATTCTGCTCTGAATCATCGCGCTTACTTCCTCTGAGACCACAACGTCCTTCTTCTTCTTTTTAGGTACTGGAGGAGTGTTTAAGAGTATGGCTCAGATGTCTCTGGTCAGCAGTGCTCCTTCCTCAGGACTAATACCATTTGCTGCAAGCCGCTTGACATATCTTCTAAGCGCAGGAAAAAGTTTAACTGCATCAACAAGAGGCATTTCCACCATGATCTTATCAATAATCCGCTTGCAAATCTCCTCCTCAACCTCCTGCTTAGACCTTCTAGCTCTGGGAAAAGGGACAGGAGGCTTGTAGACGTTCTCCTCTGAAGCAATCACGATTGCCGCAAAATCAGGCTCGGTCTGGACGGGGTGTCGATCGACACTCTCTTTAGTGTCGATCGACACTAGCTCTATTTTCGCGATCCGAGTTGATGATTCGAGAGGTGTCGATCGATGCTCAGCTATAGTGTCGATCGACACTTGCTCTGCAGTTCCAAAAATTTTGTCCAACTCTGCGAAATAATCCTTTGTTTCAGTCTGAACAGCATTGCACGTGCTCCTTGGGTTTGCATTGGTCTTCGCAGGAAGGAAACCCTCTTGTCGCTTGATCGAGTCAGCAGTTTGAGCGACCTGAATATCCAATTTCTTGACATGCGCGCTCAATGTTCCAATCTTGCCATCCAAGTCCAGGTACATTGCATCCATCTTCCCATTGAAGCTAACGGTCATCTTTTGTTGGCCCTCTAGGAGTTGTTCCAGCATATTCTTCACCTCATTGTTCTGCTCAGGAGGCTTCTGGTAGGATGAAGAACCATAACTTTTGTTGAAGTTGTTGCTCTGATATGGCTTTGAACCATAGCCTTGTTGATTGCCATACTTCTGAAATCCGGCTTGGTTGATGTAGTTGACATCTTCCTCTGCAGTCTCAACTTCCTGAGCGAATTGAATAGAATTCTTGCCCACAAGAATACTTTTCATAGAATCCAGCTTTGCGTTCATCTCAGCCAAATGCTTCCCACCATCCTTGCTCTCGCTCATCTGCTTCCTCTCAAAATCAGCGTTCTTCGTACTGTTGCTAGAAGCCAAGTTCTCGATGAGAGTAACTGCGTCCTCTGGGTAGTTGGTATTGAAGTTACCACTACTCGCTGCATCCAAAGCCATCTGATACCTCCAGTCCACTCCTCTGTAGAAGATGCCTAGCAACTGAACATCTGTGAAGCCATGGTGAGGACAGTCTCTCTGATAGGACTTAAGTCGCGTCCACACAGCCCTGAAAGCTTCTGTAGGACCCTGCTTGAATGAAGTAATCTTCGTCCTTAGCTCTTCTGACCTCGCATCATCGAAGAAGTTGTTCAGGAACGCGTTCTTGGTGTCCTCCCAAGTAGTCAGCGATCTCGGTTCTAGCTGCTTTAGCCAATAAGAAGCATCCCCACTAAGAGAGTAGGGGAATAGCTTGCAGAAAAGATAGTCTTTGGACACTTCATTCGCCTTGATGCTTGAAGCTAAATCCTCGAAGTTCATGATGTGGTCCATGGGATGCTCATGAGGAAGACCATGGTAAGGGTTCTGAGCAACCAGGCTAAAGTAAGCAGGCTTCAGCTCAAAATCATTCCTCTGGAAAGCTGGAGGATGAATCGCAGCTCGATTCGCATAGAATTGGTCCGGACGGTTGAAATCAGCTAGCGTTCTGGGTCTGTCCTGGACCGGGTGTCGAGTGACACCAGCTTCTCCTCCTTGTCGAGCGACTAACTCTTCGTGTCGTGCGACACGTAAATCTCCTGGGTGTCGAGCGATACCATCAGGGTGTCGAGCGACACCCGCTTCTTCCTCAACCTGCTCGACGTTTTCAGCGACGTTCTCCGCAAAGATTACGTTCCCTTCGTCGTCGATCCTCTGATACTGCTCATTATACTTCAATCTCGCCGGATCACGCAGGATTCCATCTCCTCTTGGAACCAGAACGAGTACTTCTCTAGCAGCCATCTGTTCCCTAACTGCTCTTCTGTTCTTTCGCTCTAAACTCGCTAGTTCCTGAAGACTCAAATCTACTAGTTCTTTCTCTGTAGAGCTTCTTGTGATGTGCTCGGGCATGTACCTGAAACGCAAAACAAAAAGAGACACAAAAAGAGACTAGCAGAAACAAAAACAAAAAAAAAAAAAAAAACCTAGACAAAATCCTAATAATAGTAATTTAATGGTAATGATTCCCCGGCAACGGCGCCAAAAAATTGATATGCTCAAATTAACCCTAAGAGCTACTCTCTCAAATTAAGAGATCAATGCAGTATTTAGGGATCGAATCCACAGGGAATCAGGAAACACAATAGATTAATAAACTCAGATTAAGCTAGGCAGATTAAGATGAAAGCAAGTAAGCATGCAATTAAAACGGTTGTAAAACAATTAAGAAAAGCGCTAGGCACAGGGAAATCTCCAGTGAATCAGAATTGCAGATAAATCAATTGATAGGAATATTAAAGAACAGTTTCTTGAACATGAACACGAAAGTAAAACAAACCAGCTTTCGCTGCGAATATTATCTATGAATAAATCCTGGAAAACCAAATTCATTTGCGAATCCTATGAATCTAAACAAGCATTAATTTCAGGTTCAATTATTCACAAAACCCTAGACCAAATTTCTTTGCGAAAAGGAATTTTGCTCATCAAAGACTAGATCAGGTAATCAATCAAACTGTTGTTTCTATTAATTATCCTAAGATCAGATTTCAGGTCATGAATCTAAAATCAGCATTAATCACAAGTCAAGATGAAGAACATTCTAAAGATATTATCCTAATAATTAAATCAGATCTAGCAACTCATCAAACACCTTTGAAAATCCCTAAACCTAACAAGAGAATTACTCAGACATATCGAATGAAGAAAACATGATTTTATTAAAAGATATCTCTAAGAATTCAATAGAATAAAGCATAAGCCTAAACAATGGCTTGGAAAACGTATATATAAGGGTACAAAGTCGGCCAGAACATAAAAGTAAACATCTGGAACTTTCGGGCTTCGAACGGACTTCTTCGGATTTGGGCTTTTTCTCTGATCGAACAGGGTGTCGATCGACACCAACTCTGGATTTCCAATCCGACTTCAACTTTTCGGCACTTCCTTTCGCAAAGCTCCAAAAGCTCCAGTAAACATCTTTTCTGCTCCAATCGTCCATGTACCTATAAAGACTCTAAAACAATACCAAAACACAACAAAGACTCTAGATATTGGACTTATATCATGACTTAAACTGGGTAAAAACCATGATATATCACAAATCTCCTGCTACATTCCTCTGTAAAATCAACATAGGTGGACGTGGAGGCATTGTAGCTTCTTTCGCTGCTCTTGCTAATTTCCTTTTCTCATGCTCTAGCCTTGCTAACTCTGAATTAGAAAAGTTCTGTAACTCTTCTCCTGATTTCTTGCTCCTGGTTCTGTTATTAGGCATACACCTGAAAGAGACAAAGAAAAAGAAGAAGACAGTAAGTAACTAAAAATAAAATAAAACCTAGACTAAATCTTAATCCTAGAACTTTTATTGATTCTAATCAGAGTCTCCGGCAACGGCGCCAAAACTTGATGTAGAATAAAGTTTATCCTAATATTATTGCAAGTGCACAGTGGTGAAGTTGTAGTATAATTGGGTCGAATCCCACATAGACTCTAAGAACACAATAAATTTCCAGTTTAGATTAAGCTAGGTGAGAATATTGTAATTAAAAGACAGTAAACAAAACAAGTGGCGATTTTTAAGTTGTAACCTTATTAGAGAGAATGGCTAGGCTATCAGGATATTTGCAGGAAATCAGGATAAATATCAGGACAATTCTAGGGACAGTTTTAATGCAATTCTAGAACACAAACCTCAGTTATAATTAAAGTCCAGCTTCCACTATGAAATTAACCTATGTTAATTCAATAAGAAATCAGCTTCCGCTGTAAATCCTAACACTTAAACATGCAATGAGATCTAGTTTGTCAAGTTCACAAGTTTCTTAAGTCAAATTCCTTTGTAAATAAGAATACTTGCTCATCTAAATTTAGTTCGAGTTATTTAGCTTTACTTCCATGATAACTTAATAACCTAAATACCTAATTCTGGTTCATGACTCCAAAACTCAGTAATAAGTGCAAATTAGATGAAGAACTCTAATGATAAACCCTAGATTTATATTGTCCTAACAATTTAACTCTTAATCCATTGAATTCCTCAAGCTTAACAAGTAAATTAGCTAGACATGAAGTTTGTAACAGCACACATGGTTGTAAAGTATTGCATAAACAGATTCAAAGAGATAAAGAGAAAGAGATAAGAAATTCTTCTCCAAATTGATAGAATCCGGGTAGCAAAACTCTCACAAGTACTATGTCTCCAATCTCCTTCAAAAGCAAGCTAAAAACTCGATAATCTTATACAATGGCTAGAAAATCCCTTTAAAAGTTTTAGGGACATCCTAATTTTGTTTGGGCTCGAAAAAGGAAACAACGAAGCCCAAACGTAAAAATAAGGAAAATCTCGTATTGGGCTCTCGCGACCGTATCGATCGACACACAGGGCCGTGTCGATCGACATGGTTCCAAGATAAATAAGGCTTGTGCGTGAAAATCCACATAAACTTCCATTTTTCTCCATTTTGATCCAAGTCGTCCCAAATGCTCCAAAGTTCTTCTTGGCCATGAAAATACCTGTAAAAGACTCTAAAAGATACAAAAACAAAGGTTCTAAAACCCAAAAAAACCACAATATATCACTCAGCGTGCTGGTTTCCGACCATAGATAAACTAAATCCAATCTTGCACTAACTCCTCTGTCTACGAATAGTAGGCTGGTGTACCAATTTCATCTGAGAAGCTTCTTTGGTGGAATTAGGGTTTCTCCGGGGTCGGATTTGAAATACCCAGCGGTCAAGGCGTTCCGGTATAGGCTACTCATGGCTAAACCTCCTCATTTTTACCTCATTTTATCTTAATCAATCCATAGATGTTTAATATAAGAATCTATTTTATTACGTTAACTAGTCATTTCCAATCCTACATGCAGTATGCAGTGGAATTCTTTCTACTTAAAACCTTTCTAGATTCAAGTTTTTTCTATCACTTGGTTCCGGTTTTATTATCGATCCTTGCCTTTCACTTTATGTATCAATCATAACTCAACCCAAGTCATGCAATTTTAAGCATCTATCATTTATCCGTAATCTTAATCCGTTCTAAGGCTAAACAAGTCACTATTCACAGTGTACTCACCTTAGTCGTTTTGTAGTATTTGTTTCGGTGGAATCCGCGACTCATTCATGGCCGCACCTTTTCATGGTTGCACCCTTTCATGGTCACACCTTTTCATCGTAGCCCACTTAGCGGTCATCCTTTGTTAAGCTTAGCCCGATCCCTCCGTTACTTAGTCATACAACCAACCATCCTCACTGACCAAGTATACGAAGAGACCGAGATTCACCCATTCCCGATCATGGTAGGATCTTGACCGATCCATCACTCCCTCTCTTACCCGCTCAAATCTGCTCATTGATCTTGACTAATCGTCAGATAAAATGGTCGGCGCCGACCAAAACAGAAAAATGGTTAAAAAGTTGATGGTGTCGAATGGTACAATGGGTTATTTATAGTACTTGTACTCGGCTACCTAGGTTGTTTAGGTTAGATAAGAAGAAATCAAGAATATCTTGGTTGTCAAATTTAAAATAATATAATTTTCTTTATTTGGAAATAATAGTCCAAAATTTATGATATAATTGTTAAAGGCAATTTTCTCAATCAAAATTCCAAACAAGGTCAAAGAAATCACTGTTCACAAAGAAATCCCTTTTGTGGGCTTAGCACTCTCTTTCTGAAGCAGAGTCTTTAGTTTGTTTCAAGAAAGGGCATATATCTATTTTCATCAGTATTCGAGGCAGGTTTGGGTGTTTATCGAGATTTTATTTCTACATCTGAGAAAGTGTTCTTCATTTTCATCAAGTTCTACCTTCTGAGAGCAGAAAATTTCTTGTCAAGAGAGGTGGTGAGAAGAAGAAATGGATGCGAACATAGATAAGGCTATGGGGTCGATGAGGATTGAAGAAGAAAAAGAAGTTCCTTTTGATCTTCCGGATCTTCCAGAATTCAACTCGAGTGAGAGAAATGTTTTGAGCTTAATGGGAAGAATTCTGAATTCCGATCATCAGAAGGTAACAGATGTGGTATTTGATATGCCGAGGAAGTGGCAAATCAAAGAAAGAGTGAGAGGAGTTGTTTTGTCTAAAGATAGATTTCAGTTCATTTTCAAATATGAAATGGATCTAGAGGAGGTGCTGAGAAAAGGAGTTCAATGCTACAATCAATGGCCGATTGTGTTGGAAAGGTGGGTGCCAAAACCAAGACCGGACTACCTGCAATACATTGAGGTTTGGGTTCAGTTACGAAACATGCCTGTGAATCACACGACTGCGGGTACGATTGGTACGTTTGGGGAATTTGCAGGTCAAGTTATAGAAGTTGTTTTTGACCCTGATAGAACAAGGAGCAAGGAGTATGAAAGGGTTAAAATCAAATTTGATGTGTCTAAGCCGTTGAGAAGGTTCAAGGAAATCAATCTTCCAGGAGGAGAAACGATCTCTATCAAATATGATTATGAAAGGATTCAGAAAAGATGTTTTTCTTGTCAAAGATTGACTCATGATCAGATAAAGTGTCCTTTTCTCGTGGATATGAAGAAAGTTTCAAAGGAAAAAATACCAGAAGCAGAGGTAGTCAACAAGAATGTGGCAAACCGGGTTCTAGTAGAAGGCGACCCACTGTTTGGTGTTTTAAAAGATGATCAGGTGGGTCTAGATCCTCTCTCAGGAAGGCCCAGAATAGCAGAAGAAGTGTTAGCCGAAATGAGAAGATATCTTTTGATTGATGATGGTAATCCTAAATTGGTGAGAGAAGAAAGGGTTAAATCATCTATTATGGAGTTAGAGAATGATTACCTAGGCCAGAAGACTATTCTGAGGATGGAGCCTCCTCCATTGTTATCTGTGGATAGCAATAAAGGAAAATGATTAGTTTTTGACTTTGAGGAGCAAACCAAAATGAAAATGGAAGCATCTAAGAAGAAAGGTAATCAAAGGATGATGTCAGATGCTATTTTAAGTGGAATGGCAATGGGTTTTGGTCCCTTAGATTCCCAGACCCATTCCGAGCAAAGAGCTGGAATTCTCTTGGGTCCCCCTTCTGAAAATCAAGTTTGTTCTACGGTTTATAGAACTACCTCCTTTGAGATTGGTTCTTCCGGGACAAGCTTGATAACAAAGAAACCAAGAAAGAGACCGTACAAAGCTAAAAGGATCCAGAATAAGATCAAAGATGGTGAGTTTTTAAATGTGGAAATCAAGAAAGCTCCTTTGAAGAGGTCCAAGATGGGTCAGGAATATGCTATGGAGCCTGGAGTGAGTACTGATGACACATTAACCCAGTCGTCAAAGATATGCAAAAGGAAAGGTGCTGGAGGTTTGGATTTTGATGGTCCTGCCAAAAGTGCAAAATCTGCAAAACCAGTGGGGGTCCCAATGGAGGGATCACCCACTTTCCAATGAGTCTCATGAGTTGGAATTGTCAAGGATTAGGGACTATTGAGGACTTGACAATTCCTAGACTCAATTTCCCTGAGATTTTATTTCTGATGGAGACAATGAATAAGAGAGATGTGGTTGTGGATTTGCAGGAGTGGTTAGGATATAACAGAGTTTATACTGTGGATCCAATAGGGAAGAGAGGTGGTTTAGCTGTTTTTTGGAAAAATTCTGTTGATATTGATTTCAAGTTTGTTGATAAAAACATGATGGACTTCCATGTTCATTATGGGTCGCTTAGTTATTTTGTAACCGGGGTTTATGGAGCTCCTGCGGTTGGAGAGAGAACTCAAGTTTGGGAAAGGCTCATGAGAATTGGAATTAGTAGGAAAGAAAGTTGGTGTTTGCTTGGAGATTTTAGTGAGATTTTGCATAATGGTGAAAAGCTTGGAGGGCCTCCAAGACAGGAGGCAACTTTTATTCCTTTTTCTGACATGATTAGATTATGTGAGATTAATGAGTTACCAGCAGTTGGTAATAGCTTCACTTGGGGAGGCATGAGATGCAAGCTATGGATTCAAAGTAAGCTTGACAGGTGTTTTGGTAATAAAGAATGGTTCAGGATGTTCCCTGCATCAAATCAATCCTTTTTGGCCAAGAGAGGCTCTGACCATCGTCCTGTTTTGGTCAAGATGATTTCCTCTTCTGCATCATATAAAGGTTCTTTCCGATTTGATAGAAGATTTTTGAACAAACCTATGGTAAAGGAAGCCATTTGGGAAGCATGGGAGACTGGTGGGAATGGTTCAGAGAGTTTGTTGTCTAATAGAATTAGAGTTTGTAGAAAATCTCTTAGCAAGTGGAAGAAGAAGAACTCTATAAATTCCCTGGACAAAATTACTCATCTTCAAGCTCTTTTGGAAGCTGAGCAATCTGCATCTTTGCCAGTTTTTGAGTATATTAGGTTTCTGAAAAGAAGTTTGGTGGAGGCTTATAAAGAGGAGGAGAAATACTGGAATCAGAAAAGTAGGCAAAGATGGTTAAAGAATGGGGACTTAAATACTCGTTTTTTCCATGATTCGGTTAAGGCTAACAGAGCTAGGAAAAGAATAGAGGTTTTGAAGGATATCAATGGAATCTCTCAGCGATCAGAAGCAGCTAAGGGTGAAGTAGCTACTGCATATTTTATCTGTTCAGAACCTCTAACCCTGGTGATTTTGATTCCTTTTTTCAAGGGTTTCAAGCAAGAGTTACTGAGGAGATGAATAGAGCTTTGATAAGTCAAGTTACTTCTCAAGAAATCAAAGAGGCTGTTTTTCGATTAAACCAGCTAGTGCTCCTGGGCCTGATGGGATGAGTGGTTTATTTTTTCAGAAATATTGGGAGATTGTTAGTCCTCAGGTTACCACAAAAGTAAAGAAGTTTTTTGAAGAAGGTGTTTTTCCAACTGAGTGGAATTATACTCATTTGTTTCTGCTTCCAAAAGTGTCTAACCCAAAATTGATGGCAGATTTGAGGCCAATTAGCTTGTGCTCAGCGATTTATAAGATAATCTCCAAAATCATGGTGGCTAGATTGCAACCTTATCTACCGCAGATTGTATCTCCAAACCAATCGGCCTTTGTTGCTGAGAGAATGATTTCTGATAACATTCTTGTAGCTCATGAACTTGTTCATGCCCTCAGGACTCATCCTACTATCTCTCATGAGTTTATGGCTATCAAATCTGATATGTCAAAAGCTTATGATCGAGTGGAATGGAACTATTTAAGGAGTCTTCTAGGTGCAATGGGATTTGATGCTAAGTGGATCCGATGGGTTATGTTCTGCATCTCTTCGGTTTCTTACTCTGTACTGATTAATGATCAGCCTTTTGGGTTGGTGAGACCACAAAGAGGGTTAAGGCAGGGTGATCCTCTATCACCTTTCCTTTTGTGATGTGTTCTGAAGGGTTAACCCACTTATTAAACCAAGTAGAACAGAGAGGAGCTTTGACTGGGATTAGTTTTGATCAGGATGGTCCGATGGTACATCACTTGTTGTTTGCAGACGACAGTTTGTTCCTTTGCAGGGCTACTTTGGAAGAAGCCAAGACTCTTGATCAGATCTTATATTGTTATGGGAACGCCACAGGTCAAAAAGTTAATTTGGATAAGTCCTCAATAACTTTTGGGGCAAATGTGGATCAGTTAGAACAAGAAAGAATCAAGAGAATCTCTAGAATTATGAAAGAGGGTGGTGCAGGAACTTATCTAGGCCTTCCTGAATGTTTCAGTGGTTCCAAGATTCAGATGTTGGAATTCATAAATGACAAACTCAGTGCTAGACTTAGTGGATGGTTTGCAAGATCTTTGTCTCTAGGAGGAAAGGAAATTCTGCTCAAAGCAGTAGCACTAGCACTCCCTGTGTATGCTATGACCTGTTTCAGGATCCCAAAGACCACAACCAAGAAACTAACAAAGGTTATGGCAGCTTTTTGGTGGAATTCGGTTGAGCATAAGAAGAAAATCCATTGGTTAAGTTGGGACAGATTAAGTTTATCAAAGATGCAAGGTGGACTTGGTTTTAGGGATTTACAATGCTTTAACCAAGCATTGCTAGCCAAGCAAGCATGGAGATTGATTCACCAACCTGAATGTTTTTTTGCTAGGATTTGTAAGAGCAGATATTTTCCTCAAACTCATATGCTTCAGGCGGTTTTTGGAAAGAGTCCTTCGTATGCTTGGAGAAGTTTGATGCATGGAAGAGAGCTTTTGGCTAAAGGCTTAAGAAAAACAATTGGGAATGGTGAAGATACAAGTGTGTGGATGGAGAAGTGGCTTTTTGATGGCCATATGAAGTCTCCTCTCATGAAAAATTTCATTGTTGATCTGTGTTTAAGGGTTGTGGATCTTATTGATGTTCAGAACAGAGATTGGGATATGGTCAGCTTACAAGAACATTTTTTCACTCCAGATATTGAGCTTATGATTGCAAATAAGCCAGTTATCTCTTTGGATGATTACTGGTCTTGGATGCATACTAAATGTGGAGATTACTCAGTAAGCTCTGGATATTGGCTTGCTAATCAAATAAAGAATGGGGAGAAGATAAGGGAAGCGGAGATGAAGCCGACTCTGAATGAAATTAAAAAATATGTTTGGGAAGTGAAGACGAATCAGAAAATCAAACTTTTCATGTGGAGAGCTTTGAATGGAGCTCTATCGGTTGCTGATTCCCTTGCTCATAGGGGCATGGAACTGGACTTGAGATGTCAGACTTGTGGTGAAGAACCTGAGACGATTAACCATGTTTTATTCTCTTGTACTATTGCTAGGCAGTTGTGGGCTCTTTCTGATTTCCCAATGCCTTGTGGAGGTTTTGATCAATTTTCCCTTTTCTCCAACTTTTTCTACTTGTTCAATGTGGAAAAGAATCTGAGTTGTCCTGCAGATATTAGAAGCAAATTTCCCTGGATCTTGTGGTATCTTTGGAAGAACAGGAATAAGTTTCTTTTTGGAGCTGCGTTTGTTCTAACTGACACAGTGGGGAAGATTGTGGATGAGATGTCTCAGTGGTTTATAGCTCAAGAAGTGGATTCAGGGGATCAAGAGTGTCAAAGGGTCTCTACTACTCAGATGTCAAGTAAGTGGAAAAGACCTCCTTTTCATGTGGTTAAAGTGCAATGTTGGTGTGTCTTGGTCAAAGAGGAATAGCATTGTTGGATGTGCTTGGGTCTTAAGGAACCATTCGGGTGAAGTGTTATTACATAGCAGGAGGTCTTTGTCAGGTATGAGATCGGTTGATGAGGCTAGGCTTAAGTGTCTTCTATGGGCTATGGAATGTATGAGTAGTCATAGATTTAACCGAGTTATTTTTGCGTCTGATGCTGGAGATTTGGTCAAAGCAGTGAATAGGCCTTTGGCTTGGCCTTCTTTCTATTACCATATCTCAGAGATGAAATTAAGGCTGGACAAGTTTTCGGATTGGAGAATGGAGTATGAAGATAGAGTATCTAACTTAGGAGCTTTCCGGATTGCTCAGAGTGTGACTCTGGATAATCGATCCCAATCGTATGTGGCTCAAAGTCATCCTATATGGCTAAAGGAGCTCTTTGATTGTGAAAGGAACAATAGTTCTCGGTAGGAGTTAGAATTTTTTGGAAAGGATGGTGTTGTGATTAACTTGAACCAAACTGTATAGGTTACCTTTTGTGTTTGGTCTGTAATCTCCAATTGTAGTTTGATCTTGATCCTTTTATTATAATGAAAATCCAGATGAAAAAAAAAAAAAATTGTTAAAGGTATTCTGGATTTTAGGAATGTGATCGATGTTTTCGGCAAGATTTCAGATTGATAAAGTTTGAATATAGTATTAGGTTTGTTATATTTGTTAAGAAGATATTGAAAGATTTGAGTATTTATGATATTTTTTCATTATTAGACGAATTAGTGGGATGAATATAATAACAATAAATATTGAAACACTATTTCCGGATGAAATATTTTATCCCCTAAACAAACGCAACAATCGTCTTTCCTAAAAGGTATATTTGAAATCAAGTGATTTATTGTTATAACCCACAAAGATCTGGGTCAAGATTCTGACCAATCAAATTAATAATAAAGGATCCGCGTGTTTATCCGTTTTGAACTGGGTATGAAATTGGATCATGCATATTTCCTTCCGAAATTGCCCCTCCGAATTTGAGAAATATTTTTAGAAAGTAGATTTTTGAGTGGCAATTGGAGTAATTAACGGTCTAATTTTGCCCAAACATTTTTTTATACTCTTCGATTATTAGTATTGATGTTTTCTATTTATAATTGAGACCACAAACTTTTACTTGTTCATTTTCAACCTGGAAGGATGAAGACACAAAAAAAGAGGAATTTACAGAGGTTTGGGATTAACTTGATTTCCTTTTTTCTGAATATGTGAAAAGGGTATTTTAGTCATTTACGTTCCAACTAGGGTTTTTTTTTTTTTTAGTTCACCTAAATTTCTAAAACCTTGCCAAAAAAAAATTGATATTTTGATTTTTGTTTGGAATCAAAGCCGAAGTTTTGATCATCACTGATCACCAAATCCAATGAATTCCAGCGACTCAAGCTCGGATTGCGTCGAAATCCGATACAACAATTCGCCTTCTCCGATCAAGAGAAAGCATGAAGACGACGAAGAAGTCTCTAATACAAAGGCGAGGCTCACGAGGAGAAAAATATTAAAGACGACATTTTTATCACCTTCTTCTTCTACGAAGATGATTTGGACTCGAAACGACGAACTTATAATTCTCGCGGTTTGTGAAAATTGTCTAAATTCTGATTTTCTTTGTTTACTCTGTTTTTTTTTCAACTTTTTTTGTTTTGATTGTGGAAATTAGGGTATTGTGGATTATGAAATTGAGAAGGGATCGAGTTATCAAGAAGATTGGGATGCTTTATACAATTTTATCAAAGGCTCTATTGAATCGAAATTCACTAAGACGCAGCTAAAAGATAAGATTAGGGGATTGAAGAAGAGATTTACTGATAATCTTGTTAAATCTGAAGATGGTAAAGGACCTTCTTTTACTAATACTGAAGACGATGAGATATTCAAATTGTCAATGATCATATGGGCCACTAAAAAGGAAGAAGAATTTGGTTCTAATGAGGATTTGGATCATAAGAAGGTGAGTTTTGAGTGTTTATTCTGTTGTACCATCTCAAAACATTACTGTGTAATGATCTTACAAAGTTTTTTTTTTTTTTTTTTTTTTTTTGAATAAGGATGTGCCTTATGTGGAGCATGAGAAGATTAATGAGAGTATGGATCAAGCAAAGCTAGTGAGTGTTTATTATATTTTAACATTATGTATAAATTTTGATACTACTAAATGAGTAATGATCTTTTACGTTCTTGTTTTTGAATTAAGGATGTGTCTTATGAGCGTGATGATGATAATGTTGACCAAGCAAAGGTAAGGAGTGTCCATGCTGTTCTAATATAATGTAAATCTTGATTTCACGAATGATTAATGATCTTGAAAGTTTCTTGTTTTGAATAAGGATCTGCCTTTTGCGGAGCATGAGAGTGTTGGCCAAGCAAAGGTGAGCGTTCATTCGGTTCTAAGATTGTGTATAAGCTGTATTACTAATGAGTAATGATGTTTAACTTCTTATTTTGAATATAGGATGTGCCTTATGAACGGGTTAATGAGAATATTGACCAAGCAAAGGTGGTAAGTATTCATTCTGTTTGAACATTATGTAATTTTTGATTTTACGAATGAGTAATGATCATTACTGGCTTGTTTTGAATAAGGATGCGTCTTATGCGGAGCAAAAAGGGGTTAATGAGAATATAGATCAAGCAAAAGTAGTGAGTGTTCATTCTGTTCTAGCATTATGTAAATTTTGATATTACTAATGTTTAATGAATGATCTTTTATGTTCTTGTTTTGAATAAGGATTTGTCTTATGCGGAGCGTATGCAGGTAAATGAGAGTATGGATCAAGCAAAAGTAGTGAGTATTTGTTTGGTTTTTACCAATCTCCTTATTGGTTTATTGCCATACATACTGATCTTTGGTTCTTGTTTTGGAAAAGGATGTGTCTTGTGCGGACCAAGAGCGGGTGAGTAACATAAGTATGGAGATTGATGATGGTGAGAAAGAAAAGAATACTGAAGAAGATGGTGTTGGTGAGTTTTGTGTTCTGCAAGACGCGTTTGAGGAGATATTGTTTCCAACTTTAGGTAAAACCCATCAGAAGTTGCTCCTTCGCAATTTGAAAAACCTTGAAGCGGAGAAAGGAAAAGAGCTAAGTGATGAATGGAAGGCATTGGTTGTTGAGGAGGTGAAGTTACATATCAAGAAGCTGGCTTTCTCCACAAAGCTTGCAAACGCAATAGTCTCTGCCTAGTAAGAGGTAAAAAAGTTGTGCTTTTTGGAATGACTTAGATGTGTTTGTTTAAACGTAAAGCCATCTTTTGAACGGTTAATTAGCTTATGTTAGAAAAGAGTTGTGGCTTCTTTTGTCTCTAGGGTGTGACTGGTTTTGTTCTAGTTTTCATTGGGTTTTTGGTTAATCTATGTTGTATGTTTATGAATTGAATCTAAACCCGGAAAGCCGTGTTCATATCCATGCGGACAAAGTTCCGGGTTCAGATGGATTTTTCGCGGGGTTTTTCCAAACTTTTTGGGATGTTATTGGAGATGACATTGCCGAGAAATCCGAAATTTCTTTGGCACTAGAACTATGGAATCTAGACTGAATGAAACACATGTGTGTTTACTACCCAAAGGGACAGCGCCAAGAAAGCCATCGAAGTATAGACCTATAGCGTTAGGTATAAAATCATCGCTAAAATCTTAACCGGACAACTACAACCGCTACCAGTCTCCCTCATCTCTATTCACCAATTAGCTTTTCTCCTGGGATGTGCCATAGCCGACAATGTGCTCCTTACACATGAGACACTCGATTTTTTTTAAAACATCTCAATCCACAAAATGATGCTCAATGGTGGTCAAAACCGACATGAGCAAGGCATATGATTGCATCGAATGGGATTTTTTAAGAGTGGTTTTAGAAAGATTGGGGATGGATTGGATCATGGAATGTGTCAAGATAGTTTCACATGCGTTCTTTATCAACTAAAACCATAATGGTAGTGTTACCAACCTAACCCCTTAGAAAAGGGGAAAGCCATCGAAGTATAGACCTATAGCGTTAGGTATAAATCATCGCTAAAATCTTAACCGGACAACTACAACCGCTACTAGTCTCCCTCATCTCTATGCACCAATTGGCTTTTCTCCTCGGACGTGCCATAGCCGACAATATGCTCATTACACAAGAGACACTCCATTTTTTTAAAACACCTCAAGCCACAAAATGATGCTCAATGGTGGTCAAAACCGACATGAGTAAGGCGTATGATTGCATCGAATGGAATTTTTTAAGAGTGGTTATAGAAAGATTGGGGATGGATTGGATCATGGAATGTGTCACGATAGTTTCACATGCGTTCTTTATCAACTAAAACCCTAATGGTAAAATGTTACCGACCCAAGGCCTTAGAAAAGGGGATCCACTATTTCCTTACCTCTTCATTGTATGCATGGAAGTGTTTTCGGGGCTATGCCAAAAGCCTATACTTCATTGTTGACATCAACTTGTTATTTGCGGACGATACCATATTTTTTGGACGCACTAAGAGGCTTGTTGCAAGGAATTGACCAACATCCTAAACCGATACGAAGCTTGCTATGGTCGATGCGTAAATCTCGATAAATCCACTCACTTTCTCGTCAAAGACACCTCAGGACATTAGGAAAGAGTCAAAAAATCTATAGGGAAAGAAGGTAGTGGTGGTAAATATATCTTCACTAGCAGGTTGATGATTCGCAGACGTTTCAGGAGGGGTCCGTGGGTGAGATCAGTGTGAGTTCCAGTGTGAGTAATGGTGGTGCCAGGGTTGTTGCCGGAGTGGCTGGTGTTGCAGTAGGCTTAGGTGTGGATGCGACTGTAGGTGTAGCCCAAGTCCGAGATGATCATCTGGCAGTTGACATTGTTGTTGGAGCGGTTACCAGGAGCGGTACCAGTGCAGGATCCAATGATGCCACAAGTGGCAAAGGTGCAGCTGAGATTTGCGGTTGCAGAGGAGGTTCCACTTTATCTTGCTATAGTGGGGCAGATGGATAGGATTGGCACAATGTTTTTTTCCGGGAGGAACTAAGCCTGAAGAGGCTGATGAGTGGATGATGAGGATTTAGCGTAATTTTTGCTCTCTTTGATGTCCCGAGGAGTACCGGGTTGATATGGCGGTGCATTACCTGGATAGTGACGCACATCTATGGTGGAGAGGTGTTGAGGCCAGGAGGAGGCAGGCCGTGTGGACTTGGGGAGAATTATTGGATGAGTTTTATGCCAAGTATTTTCCTCAAGAGGCAGTGGGTCAGTTAGAGACGTTGTTCGTGGAGATGGTTCAGGGTGACCAGTCTGAGTGTGAGTATGATGTGAAGTTTAACCGACTTCTACTTTATGTTGGTCAGAGTATGGAGGACGAACAGACTCAGGTGAAAAGGTTCTTGAGAGGACTTAAGCCTAATTTGAAGACGCGTTGCACAGTGACCAAGTATGCCTCGAAGGCGGAGTTGGTCGAGACGGCTGCATTGATTGAGGAGGATCTGAGAGATCATGCAACAATAGTGATTGCTCTAGCTATTCACCCGAGGAGGGCTCAGCAACAGTTGGTTCCTAGCAAACCTTTGTTGCCTTTGCTAGGAACCACATGTTGCTTAGCCCTCCTCGGCTGAACATCTAGAGTAATCACTACCATCCAGATAATGCACCGCCGGATCAACCCGGTACTCCTTGGGACATCCCATAGAGCGAAAATTACGCTCAATCCTCATCCTCCACTCATTAGCCTCTTCAGGCTTAGTATCTCCTGAAAAAAACACCGTACCAAACCTTTGCATCTGCCTAGCAAGATAAGGTGGAACCTCTAATGCAACTTTCGCCTGCACCTCTGCCACTGGAGCCTACACTGGTACGGCACCCGTTTACTGCTTCAACAATAGAGTCAACAGATCCCCCATACGATCATCTCGGCCATGGGCTACACTAGCAGTCGCACCCATACATGGGCTTACCGCAACACCAACCACTCCAACACCAACAAAATGATGCTCAATGGTGGTCACGATAGTTTCACATGCGTTCTTTATCAACTAAAACCCTAATGTGTCACGATAGTTTCACGTATGATTGCATCGAATGGGATTTTTTAAGAGTGGTTTTAGAAAGATTGGGGATGGATTGGATCATGGAATGTGTCACGATAGTTTCACATGCGTTCTTTATCAACTAAAACCCTAATGGTAAAGTGTTACCAACCCAAGGCCTTAGAAAAGGGGATCCACTATTTCCTTACCTCTTCATTGTATGCATGGAAGTGTTTTCGGCGGAGTTGGTCGAGACGGCTGCATTGATTGAGGAGGATCTGAGAGATTATGCAACAATAGTGATTGCTCTAGCTATTCAGCCGAGGAGGGCTCAGCAACAGTTAGTTCCTAGCAAACCTTTGTTGCCTTTGCTAGGAACCACATGTTTCTTAGCCCTCCTCGGCTGAATAGCTAAAGCAATCACTACCATCCAGGTAATGCACCGCCGGATCAACCCGGTACTCCTTGGGACATCTCATAGAGCAAAAATTACGCTCAATCCTCATCCTCCACTCATTAGCCTCTTCAGGCTTAGTTCCTCCTGAAAAAAACATCGTACTAAACCTTTGCATCTGCCTAGCAAGATAAGGTGGAAACCTCCAATGCAACTTTCGCTTGCACCTCTGCCACTGGAGCCTGCACTGGTACGGCACCCGGTTACCGCTTCAACAACAGAGTCAACAGATCCCCCATACGATCATCTCGGCCATGGGCTACACTAATAGTCGCACCCATACATGGGCTTACCGCAACATCAACCACTCCGACCCCGGCCCCGCCAGTCCTCACAATTGCTTCACCCACTGAAACGTCTGCAAAACAGCAAATTGCTTGTGAGTCGAATTATGAGTCACACTCTCGGCGGACTCACTCACTCGTCCCTGACCACGACCTCTAGCAATTCAAGCAAACACTCACTCCATTCCCAAAAAAATACAAACTAAGATATTGGAATTCAAAATTAGAAGTCAAACAAATACTTGCAGTGAAATCTCATTGAAGGCTCGAAGAAGATGATCTAAAACTCCAAATTCATAGAATTGACTAACTACTTATAATTTATTCAATCAACAGTCTCAAATCATTCATTTAGTTGCCCTAAAACCGTAAAGGCTCTGATAACAAACTCTTTTAATTGAGATTATTTGGTGTACAATAAAGAAAATAATTATAACTTAAATTTATAAACAGACCAAAATCCGTAAATGGCTATATCAAATTAACCCACTTAAATTTGGTTATAAGTTATGATTTTTTCCTTTGTTATACATCAAATTAACCCACTTAAATTTTAGAAGTTTCTGCCTTCGGCTTTGGGTTGGTTTTTGGTAGGCCTATAGTAGTAGTTTGCTCAGTTTCTCTAAAGTGGTTTTTGCAGTGCTTATAGTCTGAGTTTCCTCGCTTGTTACGAGATATTCTCAAATCTTTGTTTTAGTAGTCTTTTCTTGGTTTTAATTGTCTAGTTTGTGTAGTCTTCTTTTAATCGAGAGTTTGGGTTTCTCTCGTTAGGATTTGTTTTGCTCTAGCTTTCTGCAGTTTGTGTGTGCGTAGTCGATGGTTAGGTCAGGTTGAAATTTCTTTGTTTAGCATCTTATTATATCGGTGTTTTTATTACTTTTTCCGGTCTCCTTTCACCGCTTTTAATCTTAGTGAATAATCATTTTTCGTCTTAGGTCTTCCATTGTCAGTTTTTGTAAGGCTAACCTTGTGTGGGGATGGAAAGTTCTAGATTTAGACTCTTTATGGTGAAGATTAGGTGGGTAGGTGTAATGCTCAACTATCATCACTAAGCAGGATGCCATAGTAGATACCCGTAGAGAAGCCGATAAAGGATACTAAAACGGATCTAGCTTCCCGAACCAACCCGTCCAAGGTACCTTTACATCTTGACCACGGTCTAAGGCTTTACAACCCGTTCCATGGTTTTGAGTTGTGTTAGTCTGGACAAGACTAGTTTCATATTAACACCCACAATTGAATAAAACACTTTTATTTATTTGCAATAACTACGTAAGGTTAAGTTTTGCCAGGGTCTAAAGCCCAAAAGAGTCGTAAAAATATAACATAAAACATAGTTTTACAAAAGACATCAAAAACCTACTCCGGTGGTCCTATCGTTCCACACACCTGCTAATGGTTCCATGTAAAGGTTAACCTGAAAAACAAATGGAGTTATGAGTACTAAGTTCTCAGTGAGCCAAGGCTTCCCTAACATGCAATAATTTATTCCTAACCCAAAAACAAAATAATAATCAACAAACAAGCAATCGGGCAATCACACAATAATCAGAGAATGCACATGCAGAAAGTACAAAATGAAAACAAAAACTTATTCCGCGAATTGAAAACTTAGTTCCATTATCCTATTTTACCTCACTAAGCCATAACCACAAAGGCTCAAAAATTAGTGATCTGATAAATGTATCCACGGTCATAGGCTGCAATTGCGTTCCTCTGTGGCCTATAATCGGAGTCACGGCCATAGGCTGTAATCATGTTCCTCTGTGATCTCCTATATATGGAAGTGTCAACCGCTTTTTACAATCGTTAGGAAGTTAGATAATCCTCTTGATCACTTAGCAAACCTAACTTACAACGCAATAAGTTTGAAACCCTTTATTGACAAAAGTTAGTACCAAATGCATACACAATCATTTCATGACATATGCAAACGTAAGCACACAATCAAACATCATGCACAACCAATCAAAGAAAGAAGTTAACCAAACTTCTGAAATTCTAGCATGAACCTCTATGACTATAAAGTATAACAAACAAACACCCTCGTGCTCTACTCATCTAACTCATGACAAGCATCACCAAAACTTACATTTACTTTGTGAACGGTTTGGACTAGAATTTGAACTAGGATCTATACTAGACCTTCCTTCAGGTAAAATGGAAGATCTTCGGCTAGAAATTTGACTATTTCAGACCAATTCAATCAAGAAAACGGCTTGGATCACGAACGCGGGAAGGGTACATATTTTAAGGCGTTTTATCAAAGGTTTCCAATGAAAACTATGGAAATAGTGGAAGCTCCTTAGTCCTATATATAGGTTATAATATGCTAGTAGGAAGGTAGATGAGTCACTGTTGACTCGTTGCACCAGGTCGTGACATCTCGTGTTTGGGATTGCACACAATCGCGACACTACGTGTTTATCAAGGGTTTGTCGTGTTTGGTCGATCTTGAACATGTCAATCCCGAGCTGTTGTATCGTGCTTCTGCAAACTTTTGTATTTAAGTAAAAATATTAGTTTAGAAAAACATTGTGCCACATCGTGCTTGACAAGCTTACCCATGCAAAAATTTGGCTCGATCATTCTCGTAATTATTTTGATCTCACGATAGAGGTATTACAGTAGGGGTTTAGATTCGTGTTTGTCTTTCTTTTTTCGTGGTTGCTTATTGACTCGTCGTTGACTTCAGAGCTTTGTTTGTCTATTTCATCGCGTTTAATGTATTTGTTGGCAGTGTATTCCACCTTTTAATATATAAATAATTGGACGGAAACAAAGTTTAGAAGCTATCCAAAAGTTTTCATTTTTCCTCAAAATTATTCTATGTTTTGGAAAACATTTGTTCCGAAATTGCTATTAGTAGTGAGAAAAGAGTATTTTAGTCATTTACGGTTGAAATTTCTACACCCAATCGTGTCCAATGTGTACATTAATGGCATCCTTATTGCAGATTCTTTAGGGTCTAAAGTATGTTTTTATGATATAAAATTATTAAAATGGTTGTAAAAGGAAGAAAAAAAGTGTTTTTGTAGGGTATATTGATATATAAAATTAATAAAAATTGAGTAAAGAGAGTAGAGAGTAGAGAGTGTTTAAAAAGGAGAGAGAGATCTAATATTAGATCTTTTGGAAAGTATGTTTAAAAGTAAAAGAGAGTGTTTAAATATAAAATTAATAAAAGTTGAGTAAAAAAATGAAAGAGAAAGAATAAAGTAAAATAAAAGGAAGAGAGAATGTCTATTAATAATTTTATATCGCTAAGGATGCCTTCAAACGCTTAACACTTCCTCTCTCTCGAATCCAGGGTTTTTTTCTTTGTCCTCCCAAAAATCTCAAAACCTTTCAAAGTTTTCATCTTTTGATCACCATTTCCATTGATTCCGACGATTCAAACCCTAATCGCTTCGAAATCCGTGTCAATAACAAAGCTATGGCTTCGTCTTCTCCACTCACGAGGCCGCGTGACGACGACGGAGAGATCTTAAGAAGCAAGAGACCGAAAACGACATTGGTATCTTCTTCCACTGGTTCGAAGATTACATGGACTAAGAACGACGAGCTTCTCATTCTCGAGGTTTGTTGTATAAAGTTTCTATTTTTAATATTCTTGATTAAAAGTCTCTGTTTCTTACTTTTTGTTTCTTTTTGTGTTTTGTTTAATGTGCAAAAAAGGGTATATTGGACTATGAAGATGAAACGAAATTGAGTTACGGATCTGATTGGGATGCGTTTTACGGATATATCAAATGTTTTGTTCAAGCAAACTTCTCAAAGGTGCAGCTAAGGAACAAAATCAGAAAGTTGAAGAAGAGATTTACTGATAAATCTGAAAATGGGAAAGGGCCTTTTTTAACTAATACTGATGATGATGAGATATTCAACTTGTCAATGATCATATGGGGCAAAAGAAATGAAAATGTGAATACGGACCAAGCAAATGTGAGTTATGTGACTAATGTGTGAATATAGATGTTACTAGTGTGTTAATGATATTTTGTTCTTGTTTTGAATAAGGTGGTGATTGATGAGCATATTACTGAGGATGTGGAGCAAGCAAAGGTGAGTGATTGTTCCTTGTGTTTCACCAAAACTTTATGTAAAATTTGATAGTACTAAGTAAAGAGTCATTGATCTTTTTTTTTTAATAAGGATTTGGCTAATGTGGAGCATGATGAACAGATTAATAAGAATGTGGAGCAACCAATGGTGAGTGAGTGTTTTCAAAACATTATGTGAAATTTGTTATTACTAATGAGTCAAGGTATCTTTTGTTTTGAATTAGGATTTGACTAATGTGGAGCATGATCCGATTAATGAGAATATTGACGAAACAATGGTTGATAATGGTGAGAATAAGAACAAGGAGAGTGAGAAAGTTGGTGTGGAGGAGTTTTGTGTTCTGCAGGAAGCAGTTGAGGCGATATCGGTTCCAAGTTTAGGTAAAACCCATCAGAAGTTGCTGCTCCAGAATTTGAAGAACCTTGAAGCCGAGAAAGGAAAAGAGCTAATCGAAGAATGGCAAGCATTGCTCGTTGAGGAGATGCAGTTACGTATCAAGAAGCTGACATACTCCGCAAAGCTTGGAAACGCAGTAGTTTAAACTCATGATTTCGGTTGTGTTAAAGCCATCTTTTGAACTGTTAATTTAGCCTATGTGAAATAGGCTTGTGGCTTCTTCTTTTGTCTTAGGGTGTGACTAATTTGTTCTTTTTGGTGTAAATTTCTAAGATAAATCTAACATATATTGTATGTAGGATGTTTTACTTGCTTGAACTAGAACAAGAAACAAATGCAATGTGCTTTAATCTTGATTTAGAGAGATATGTAAGTACTTAGAATCAAAATGCATATCTTCGGATGCATATGGGCTTGAGATTAGACAAAACTGAGGAGATGCACAACCAAATACTGTTGAACAATTCTTGGGTTCACCCCTAGAATTTATTCACCCCCATTTAGTTATTCAATTAAAATTAGACATGTCTCTTAATTAACAAATTAATTTAATTAATTAAAAAAAATTAAAACTTAATCAAGGTGGGGACCACACATAATTGTGCTTCCGTAAACCATCCAATTTTTTTGTAGAAACTTAATTAGTTAATAAAAAAAATCTGAATTTAAAAATCATTAACCCTAATCGATCATAGTTTTTTTTCTATTCTACCTCTATCATTAAAAGAGAAATTGGTTTCACTAGAAGAAAAAGATTGAGATTCACGAGTCATATAATTTCACTAGAAGAATTGTCCAAACTCAAACCCCAAACTCAAATCCTAAAACCCAAAATTATATCCTAATTTGGGAATAGTTAACCCAAACCCAAAAATTTAAACCACAAAAATTAATTTATAGTTTAAATTTTTGGGTATGGATTAACTATTCCCAAATTAGGGTATACCTTTAGGGTTTAGAGTTTGAGTTTGGGATTTATAATTTATTTTTGGGTTAACTATTCCCAAATTATAGTATAATTTTGGGGTTTAGAGTTTGAGTTTGGGGTTTAGAGTTTATATTTGGGGTTTAGGATTTGAATTAGGGCTAAGGACTTTTAAATTCAGATTTTTATTAACTTGTTAAGTTACTTTTCCTTTTATTGATTTAAAAATTTTGCAAAATTTTTTGAGTAAGTTACGGTAGGAAAAATTTAGGAGGTTCCCACCCTTATTAAATTTTGATTTTTTTAATTATTAAACTTAATTGCTTAATTAAAAGACACATGTCAAATTTTAATATGCTAATTAAGAGGGGGTGAATGAGTTAAGTTCACCCCTAGGGGTGAACCCAAGAATTGTTCAATACTGTTACTTCTTTGTCAATTAGTCGGTAAAAAGATGAAGAGAAAAACCAAACATATATTTTTTTTTTTCGTCTAAAATATTTTTGTATCAAAAAGTGGAATAAACTTCCAAGGATTACAATTTGAAATCAAATACATACGAGCAAGAGACGACACAAATACACATCCGTCCGAGAGCAAGAGCTGGCACGGGAACAAATCCGTCCAGGAGGGTGCCTAAACATTGGAAGCATACGATAAAGTTGATAAAACTAATCGAGACTAAACCCTCTACACCAAAATAAAACTATGAAAACAAAGCTTTCGGAAACACCTCCAAAACAGACTAATACATATTGAAAAACACAAACTAGGTATATCAAACAGAAGCTGCAACTTATCAAAGCTCCACGATAATCTTTACCAAGAAGCTACCAATGACGATACATCGATAACAGAGACCTCCCATAGCGAATAAGATGTACATAGCAAATCAGATTCCATAAGCTTCATAACCCGGCAAGACATGCGAGTTCTTCAAACTCTCTTCCGGATGCGGCGATGTCAATATAATTAGACGGTTATTTTTAACGGTTGATGCTAGAATTATAAATAATCGGCTACTATATTATTTGCGCAGCTATAGTATGAAATATTTGATTATTCATAATATTGCAGCTAAAGCTTTTGTGTGGATAATGTTTCTATGCACAAGCTAAACTCAACTTTAACCGGATACAAAGTTGAGTTGTCGGATAGGCAAACAATGTATCGAAATATTGTCACATTGGCAGAAGCAGAGCAATTAATGACCGCCGCCTGACACAAAAACGTATGGACATGAGTCTACAACCTACCCTATACTCCCTAGACTGAGCTAAATATATTTTTTTCATAAGAAAAATTTACACGTTTTTCGATACCGTATTGGTTAAGATTTGCTAAAGAGGATATTGTCATTTCTCATGTCATGTGGCAAGGTCAACCTCTATTTACAACAATTCATCGTTACTTTGCTAAATACATAAAACTTCTACGTTTTCTACCTAATTTACCCAAAAATTAAAGGTGATAGTGAGAAGATGGAGGTTTTAGATAGAGAAGGTCGGGGACGTGTTGAATTCACCACCGAAAAAAAAAAAAACCAAAACAAACACATCGGTCGGTCGTCTAATTTCTGACAATTTTGTTCCCCCAATAAAATTAAACAAACTAATATTTTTGAAAAGCATTAAAATATAACGTGCATGTGGTGCGCATAAATTTACCGTACATAATGTATTATATAAATTATAGAAAGGTAAAAGAGTAAAATCATAAATCAAACGAGTTCAACTTCAAGATCGAATCTGATTCCGCTTAGTAGTCTCCTTATGGTTGTTTAGTGTGTGGGTTTAGGGCAGCTTTAAATAGAGTGCTTGAGGATCGATGGTTGTCGTTGGTTAGGGATTGGTCTTGAATGTGTTTGACTCTTGTTGTGTTGTATGTTGATATTGGAGGACCTAGTAAGGCAAGGAAATAGTCTTGGCCATGTTGAGCGCGCTAACATCATGATGGGATTTTGTTGAGCCCCTATGCTTAGTTAGTTTCGGGTTAGTGTAGTTTTTAGCAATTGTTTCTAAGTTGTTCGATGTGCCTCGCAAATGGGGTTTGAGGTCAACTCTGTTTTGTTGATTACCGTATCTTGGGTTATGTTGATTATTACGTGTTACCGGATGAATGTGCTTCCTCTAGCGTCGTGGGCATTTCAATGTTTTCTCATGTTACCTCTATTTCATCGGCTTTCACATTGCTAACTCGCACAACGATTCCATGATGTTTATCAGGATTTTCTGGGGATTGCTTCCCGGAAGGTCATAAAAGTGTTAACGATTTTATTTTTTTTTCCATTTTTTTTTTTGCCATGGTATAGGTGTAACAATTTGTTTCTCAAATATTTTGTAACCCCTAAACTTTTGTTTCATAAATGATATTTACAATTTAGCACCCAAAAAAAATCAAGATCGAAATGGATCAATCGGGTTCAAAATCGATCGAATTTAAAATGTATTAACATATCTAATGGGTTTAAGTATGGTTTAAGTCCTTTAGATTTGCGAAAACATTTTGGTTTGGTTTAAAACTTTAAACCCATATTTATTGACTAAAAGTGTGCACACAAGCAATTTACGTGTTTGGCTTTACTCGTCGTTAGGAAAACGTTACACAAGTGTATGTATGTTTGCCCACACTAATCAAACTATACAAGCACACACACATGTATTCAAATAACTTTCCTTTTGGGTTGGGTTTCGATAACCATTCTTTTGACCCAATAAACAAATTTTCCAACTAGTAATCATTTTGTTTATTTTTGCATTCTCTCTCTCTCTCTCTCTCTTAACAAAGACCGCATCAAAAAATATTTACGTTAATTAAATTTTGAGAAAAAAAACGAAATAAAACTTTTTAAAATTTTTCAAAGAAGAGAATGATGTAAAAAATGAAAAGAAACGACGAATTTATACGTAATTTTCAACGATACCATGACATGAGAAGCAGACCCGAGAACATATGCTTTGGGCCCCATTTTGCATTTCAAGTTTATCATCATCCTTCTCCAAACGCTAAACTCCAAATTCCCCAAGATTAATTAAATTAAAAAAACACCATTTTTTTCACTCTTTCTCTGTATACTGTCCGATTGGATTCTCTTACAAGCTCACGAGACCACTAGGGTTTTATTTTCTTTTTGGGAATCTCAATGAGCTCCGAATCAAACCTCTTCACCAACCTAATGTTCTTGGGTACATTTTTTTTTATTATTATCAGCACTCTTACTTTGTGCATTTCGATCTTGTTTGCTTTTGATGAAATTTGAGGCCAATGAAAGTGGGTTTTTGAGCTCTTCATTGTTCACTCATTTGAATCGCTTTAAAAGTTAAATCTTTACTTCACTAAGCACTCTGTTTATTTAGCTCCATTAAGTTTTCTGGGTTCTTCAACTTTCTTTTCCTTTTGGGTTTTTTGTCTTACTTTTCTTTAATCACTGTGTAATTGGTTGGTCCATTTGTCCAAGTAAATTTACGTTTAAGCTATCGAATCTGGCCTGGCCTGTGGTTTTGATGATTGTCTATTAAAAGATGTGTTCTTTTTTTGTTTAATTAAAAGACTCTACTTGTGTAGGGTTAATCATTGAGTCTACATAACTATAATGACCTTACCTTTTGGGATCTGTCCTTACTTTGATCATTGCATTTCTCTTTCACATCTTTCTTTTACTCAATACACATTTCTCTGTTTTTCTTTTTCATTGTTTGCAGGGAAGATGAGTCTAGGACTGTTATATTGATAAAGTTTGAGTTATTGCAATGGATGGTTGTGAAATTGTTGAGGAGAAAGATGTGGTTAGGTTAGATAAATATTCTAGTAGATATTGTAATAAGCCAGCTTTAGGATCAAGCAGAGATATGGAGCGTCAAGGTTCTATAGAGTATGACATTGATCAGCTTTTCCAGTCTATAACTATAAAACCACCAACCAGACAAGTGATGGGATCATCTTCTTTCCATAGCGCAAGCGCTGGTCCGACCAGGAGCTCAAGCCCTTGCGCTATGAAAAACCATTTTCTGATGGGATCACCAAGAGTTGGTTCTTCTGATTCGATATCGTTAAAGCAGGCTTTGAGAGATCTTTGCATCTCAAAGGCATCAGAAATGGCTGCACAGAAACGGTTGACGAAATCTGCAGCTGCATCTCCGAGGGTTTCTGAATCAGACAGGATTAAGAGTCTTTACAGGCAAGTTTTGAATGAATCTGCAGGCAAGTCTGATCTTCCTGTGGACAAGGGTAAAGGAAGCTTGGTTGAGATATCGTTGACGCCTGTAGACGCTATACCTAGTTCTTCCCAGAGTGTGTCTCAACGGTTTGATGTCCTTGAGACTTCTGACTCCATTTCTGAACCATCTCAGGCTGAAATAGAAATTGACAAACATGTTACCTCGCTGCCTCCGTTTTCTGGCAGCAAAGTCTATGTTGAAGAGCTAGACAAGAGCATTGTCTCATCAACAGCTCTGGAAGTAGGGCTAAAAGGAGAGTTGGATAACGCATCAGCTAGTTCTGGAACAGAGAACGGTCAATTGGTAAGCAAGGTACCAAGAAATATCCCACGTCCCAAACCACGGCAGAAAAAGAAGATTTTGGTCAAAAAGAAGCTAAAAATTGCTATAGCTTCTGCTACAACAATGGTCGAGAAAGGTGATATTACCGTAGATCCTAGTGCAAGTCAACTTCTATGCCAGAGTTGCCACTGTGCGTTGAAGAGCACTAGCACTGAAACAAATACAGAGAAATGCTCAAGCGGTTTGAGCTCTTTCTCAAAAACTGTCAGTGTAGAAGCAAATCAGGAACCACTTGCAACCCTGCATCTAATTCGCATTGAGCAATGTGATAAAGAGGCCAACAATGATTCTTGTGAGGTTAGAATTAGTGGTGAAGCTGACATTGTCATGAATCAAGATGTCTCTTCAAGCAATTGCAGTGGAAATGTTGAAAAGAAGAAAGAAAATCCATCTTCGAGCGAAAAGTTTGAATTCTCATTGAGCTCAAAAGATAGCATAGGGGATTACAGCAGCAGCACAAGCCTGAGTGAGGAGAGTAACCTGAGCAGGTTTAGCTGTGCCAATAAACCTCACATGTCTATGGATGTAAGATGGCAAGCTATTAAGCATGTCAAGTTGCAGTACGGCTCTTTAGGACTCCAGCATTTCAACCTTTTGAAAAAGCTCGGTTGTGGAGATATAGGAACAGTTTATCTTGCTGAGCTCGTTGGTACGAACTGCCTTTTTGCCATAAAGGTCATGGACAACGAGTTCTTAGCCCGAAGGAAAAAGACCCCGAGGGCACAGGCGGAGCGGGCAATCCTTAAAATGTTGGATCATCCTTTTCTGCCTACCTTGTATTCACAATTTACGTCAGATAATTTATCGTGTCTGGTAATGGAGTACTGTCCCGGTGGAGATCTTCATGTCCTGAGGCAGAAACAGCTAAGCAGATGTTTCTCCGAACCTGCAGCGAGGTAAGATTACTACTATGAACCTGTATCTCTAATTACAATTTCATTGGTAATGTAGAAAAGTAATTGATGATATTGTTTCACAGGTTCTATGTAGCAGAAGTCCTCCTTGCTCTGGAGTATTTACACATGCTTGGTGTTATATACCGAGATTTGAAACCGGAGAACATTCTAGTCCGAGAAGATGGTCACATCATGCTTACGGATTTTGACCTCTCACTCAGATGTGAGGTGAACCCGACTCTTCTCAGATCAACTTCTCCGCCCGGGCAAGACCTTGCAAGAATGTCAGGTCCATACAACACATCCAATTGCATACAACCTCTATGCATCGAACCATCTTGTCGAGTCCCATGTTTCAGCCCTAGGCTCCCATCAATCCAAGCTAGAAACCCAAAACCAAGAAAACCGAAAAGGCCTGATCTTTTAACTCAACAGTTCAGATCATTGCCTCAGCTTGTAGCTGAACCAACCGAAGCAAGATCAAACTCATTCGTAGGAACACACGAGTACTTGGCACCAGAGATCATTAAAGGAGAAGGACATGGTGCTGCAGTAGACTGGTGGACGTTCGGTGTCCTTCTCTACGAGCTTATATACGGGAAAACACCTTTCAAAGGTTACGACAACGAGGAGACATTGTCGAATGTTATGTTTCAGAACCTCAAGTTTCCTGATAGTCCGCTCGTGAGCTTCCAAGCAAAGGATTTGATCAGAAGGTTGCTGGTGAAGGATCCAGAGAGCCGTCTCGGGTCACAAAAAGGAGCTGCAGAGATCAAGAGACATCATTTCTTTGAAGGATTGAATTGGGCTCTCATTCGTTGCGCCATACCACCCGAGCTGCCGGATTGCTATGAAAATGGTGCTACGGAAGTGACTTCTCCTGAGGGAAATAATAGGTTTCTTGAATGTAAAGCAATCGGAGATCATCTTGAGTTTGAGTTGTTTTAGAGGGTAGAGTAAGACAATAAGGTCTAAAGCAGACATAAAACTTTTCTGGTTAAGCTATTACATCTAATTCTAAGTCTTAGAGGTAAAAATTTGCTTCTCTTTTCTTGGCTTACCTGATTGATCCGGAATCTAAATTTTGACAACTACTCATGAGTATAGTTGAAGGCAAAGCAATCTTCTTAAAAAATGGTAGATGCAACAGCAAAAGCCCAAACAAGAAAGAAAGCAGACACTTGAAAGTAGATAAATAGAGGCAAGTGTTTGATAATAGCAAGAGAAACAAAACCAAAGGAACAAGAACATGAGTACCAACAACTCGAGAGCTACAACTTCGACCAAAAGCAAGGTATTGGACGAGAACGAAGAAGAAGAGATATGGCGAAAGTTTCAAGCCCGAGAGGAAGAGATCGAGAGGAAGAAGACAACCGTTAAGGAGAAGGTTCAACAGAGACTTGGGTTTGTAGAGGAAGCCACAAAAACCTTGAGTCATACATTGGAAGTAAGTCCAATATGTTGTTATTCACACCAATACATAACATACATATAACTCTGTGTCGACTTTCAATGAAAACTTTATATATCATTATTAACCAACACCTATATCGTCTCAAAGGAGCTAGAGATCATGGCAGATCCAATGAGGAAGGAAGTAGGGATGTTAAGAAAGAAAATCGATATTGCAAACCGAGATATCAAATCTTTGTCTCAGAGCTGCCAGAAGAAGGTTTCATATAAGTCTCTCTATTAATTACTCTACAACTTTTTATGTCCATCACTAATCACACCAAATGATAAATATCAGGAGAAGGAATACAAAGAGATACAAGAGGCTTTCGACGAAAAGAACAAAGAGAAAACTCACCTTGTTTCAATCTTAATGGAGGTAAATCGACCATACCCTACTCACAGATCCGATTCTTTTAGACTTTTAGCTTCTCGAGTTGCGGTTGTAATGCTAATCGCAATCTCGGTGATCTTCTTGGCAGCTACTAACTGAAAGTGAAAGATTAAGGGTAAAGAAGCTGGAAGAGATCAACAAGACTGTTGGATCCTTGCGATAATCGATTCTACCTTTTACACAGAAAATGTTTGAGGTTTTTGCGTTGTATATGGATTTATGTTCATTTAGTAAAAGTGTGTAATGGAGATAATGGTTTGCCTCCAGGTTTAAGAAATTCAGACCTATAAGATGATTGTGAGTTTTATGGCTGAGCTCCTCAATCAGAGTAGAAGGGTTTTGTATTCTTCCAGCATTTTCGGGATGTCATCCATCCGCAACTGAGAATAATAATACAAATTAGACAAGTCAGATCTCATGTGAAAATAAATGAACCTGATGGTTGTTTAAGATGTATAAAAATTGTAGACCGAAATTTATATTCCAGGTACAGCGTATACAAAAACTAATAACAGGAGATCGATTGGTGTCAAATGTTAAGGAGAGCTAATACCAGGAGGAATGGATGTAGTATTACCTCGGAAGAACTACTGATATGATAAAACATAAAGGTCTTCTTTCCAGGGAGGCCAAAATCAGCAGACATTAAGCTGCTCTGTGCTCTGAGACACACCCGCCACAACGATGGAAACACACGTGTGAATGAAACGAAGAAGCAAATGTGAAATTTCATAACATGTAAGAGACTTTCAGAAGGGGTACAAAACAATGTTTTAACAATAAGCTTTATTGTGAGGATTTCACAACCTTAAGAAATGAATCAGTTTCCACAATTTCTTCTGATTGACAAGTCTCAAGGGAATATTCAAGAAACGAAAAATGATATCCATGTCAATTTTCTATGTCACTCCTAAACTCTCACGTGATTTATCTAAATTATTTCGCGGTCAAGTGGTAGTTCCAGGCGCAATCAAGGATTTACATAAAAAGATAATATACACAAACAAGAAGTGAATCTAAAATAATTGGTATGGGCAAGAACTCACATGTATTTTCGGGTAACCAGTCGCTGATAATCTCGAAGTAAGGAACCAAGCTCTTTTAGTTGTAAATTTATTGGAGTGGACTCTTTCCAGTGTTGACGAAGTGCTTGAGCTGCCATCTTTTCATTGGAAAGTATTTCAGTAAAGGATAACACAACCACACATCCTAAAATAGACAGATGAATGATTACCTGAATCATGGAGGCCCGATCTTTAACTACATCTCCCTCGATCAATCTTGTTCCTAGTTCAACAAATTCTTGATCTTCTGACTCCTCAGGAATTTGAAGGCGCAACCCTGATGAAACAGATATTCCCATTTTCTTTTGCAATTCAACAATAGTGGATCCCTCTTGTCCCTTTTCCTGCCAAGAAAAGCTAATTTAACTGCACTGGAGAGAAACACATAAGATGATACGTAGGAACTCCAATTACCTTATCCAATTCTCTCTCCGACTCCTTATTTTCAGGAAGATTTCTAAGTTGCGGTACAGAAGACCTCTTGGCTATCGGATCATCTAAGAAAGGCAAAAAAGGATAGGGCTCAGGTTGTCATGAAAGCATAGAAGTTTCAAGCTCGTTCCTTATCTAGAGTGCCGCATACATTTCTGTCTTTAAATATGAATTAGAGCATTTTTAGAAGGCTATACGGTAAACTAAAATTCAATCAGATACGTAAAACTCATAACTTTCAATACGAAAGCAAAGTGTAGCTAATTTACCTACGATCTATGATTAACACCATGATCAGTCCTCTAGCGATACTAAAGGCTTTCCACATATAATTTATATCCAAAGATAATACTGACGATGCGTCTACCCAGATTGATAAATAAGGTTGTAAGTTTTTGGAGGTAAGATATCAGTAGAAATAAGAATAAAGTACCTTCGGGAACCAACCACCATAAATCACCAAAGGTCGATTTTCCATCAAAACCACCAACTAAAAGATGCCGGGCTCCAATACAAGTCATAGAATGGTAAGCTCGAGGAGGAGGAGGCTCGTTGCTTAATGGTAAGCGTTTCCACTGAGCAGTTACTAGAGTATGAAAATAAAAAAATTAGCAGAAACGATAATAATGCATAGAAAAAAGTGAACAGCGAGAAAAATGATAAATTACATCACCATTAATCATCTCATTAGATTGTACAATTGTAAAAAAAATTGTGATCCTTGAGCAAGAGGCGAATCTTATGAAATGTGTGAGAAAATATCTACCTCTGTCCAAAATTATAGTGTCGTTATAATAGACATCATAACGACTCAGCCATCCACCAGTTCCATGTCCCCCAAATAACAGAAGCTGCATAAAGAAAATGATTGATGTGAGTGATGTATGTAACGCGAACCCACCCATACACGAAAGCCAAAACAAAATGAAAAGCATCTTGATTATAGACATAGTTAACAAGGAGCAAACAGGAGCTGAAATAGACATACATTATGTCCTCCAGATGTAACTGTATGACCACATCGAGATGATGGTGCTTGGCCAGGAAGCTTGAGTTGGGTCCATCCAGGTGTTTCACGCTCTTTCTTCCCCAACAAATGTAAACCACAAAAAGATCAGCAAATAAAACATAAGAAAGAAGACATATTAAGAGGATACTACTACTAGATTAAGATTACACCTTCATCTATCAGACCCTTCAAAGCCCACAAATCACCCATGATAGGACCACCACCTCCTGTCAAAGATAGAACATATCACACACCACAATTTCAGTTAAGTTATTATCAACGCAAGCTAAAAATTATGTGCCTACTCCTCAGAACCAAAGAAAGATCAAATTAGTTAATAAGGAATACAGAAGCCAACAGAAATATTCTACATGTATTTGGTATAGTCTACCTCGGCCACCGAAAACAAGTAACCGTTTCTCAACCATAGTAGCTGTATGACCACATCTAGGAGGTGGCGAAGACCCCGAAACGGACAGCTCCATCCACTCAAGTGACACTAATGGAAACCAAGAACGTTAGCGTTATCAGCAACTAAAAACAGTTTACTGCAAAACTAAAGTAGATGAGAGTAATACGGATTTACTTGTGTCCATAAGATACACATCCGACAGCCACTTTTTACCATCCCATCCACCACACCTGCCAATGATGCAGGCAGTAATATTAAACTAAACCTAACAAAAACAATGAACGTCTAAAGCTCGATACTTACAATACAATTTTCTGATTCCCAATAGCAGCAGCGGCAGAAAAATCACGAGGCGTAGGTAAGTCACCGAAGCTAGTCAGTTCAGACCACTGCCATATATCTGCAGCCATCATGAATGGATATATGATAGAAGTGTCTAAGCAAAGAATTAAAAGTTCCCAGGCGGGTTTTACACAAACGACAAATACATACCTGTATCAAGAACCCAAAAGTCTCCCAACCTGAAATTGATTTACAGAAACAAGCTATTTGAGGACAGTGAAGATAGAAAATAATAAAGCTGTTATAACTAAAACTACACCAAGTGTGTGTACCTCTTGCCACCAGAACGCCCACCAAAGATGAACATATGACAATCAATGGTGACGGCAACATGAAATGCACGCGGCGTAGGACCTACTTGTCCTTGGGATACGCTACCGGTACATTGTGGCTCAAACCAGAGTCTGTTTTCTAATCAACATGATAACAATCATAAGACAATTCATTTTGACATGATTAACAACGTTAATGGGAAACAAATTTTCACTGATGAATCCTAATGAAGTTTGGGATGATTGCATTTGAAGATAATTACGAAGCTTTTTACAACACAGAACAAAAGATAGAGGATGATAAATACCAATATCGTAAACAATTATGTCGTTGAGGAATTTCTTATCGACGAGACCACCGAACACCACCACCATGGATTTGCCGACATTGGCGGCTGTATGTCCACTGATCCAATATTTAACGAAACGAAAATCAAAATCCAGCTCAATCGAATCGGATCGGAGAAGAGGAATTGTTACCTTCGTGGCGTTGGAGGAGTTCCGGTGAAATCGGAAGAAGAAGCTTGAACCCAGTGATGCATTTGGACTTTCTTCTCTAGTCAATTTTTGCAGATCGAAAGAAACGACTCTTATTTCGGATTCTCTCATGTATTATTTATTATTAAACCAAGCTTTCATAACCGAATTATGGACGGTTTACGACACTTTGAAGGATGGACCGGGACAATTCAATTGGTTCGTTCTGAGATCCGGTTATTAAAAGTTTGTCAGTACTATCACCGAACAATTCAAGGATTGAGATACAAATGTGAAATGATTCGATAAGCTTTAGAAGCAATGGCAATAAGCTTACTCGATGAATTCGTAACCCTCGTCGTGAAGAATCCATGTCGACGGGACGATTCTGCGATTTCAATCTCAGCTTCAGAAATTGAATCATGGGATTTATCAGAAATGCTCTGCTACAGTATAGTTAAAGTTCAAGCTCATCGAAGTAGGCAAGTGTTAACATTTGTTCATGAATAGTGTAATTGATTCTTAGGGTTTCTCGTTTCTCTGTACAGGCTTATTCAGGAATCATCTTATTTCCAAGGCCTTTTAAGCGGAAGCTTCAGGTAGTATTCGTGTGTCTGCTTCATCTGTATGTTGATAATGTGATTAAAAACTGGATTTTTAACAGTGAATCAGGTCTTGATCATATCTCTATCCAATGGAATTCAGAAATTTTCTTCAATCTTCTCAAGTTTATGTATGGTTGTGACATTGATATTACATCTAGTAGTTTCTTGCCTCTATTTGAGGTTAGCTTTTTATGTTTTTCTCTTGTTACATGGTTTTTTTAGTTTATGCTAATGATTGAAGTTTGAATGGAGACTATAGGCTGGACTTTTTTTTGGTGTGGAGAAGCTTCTCTCTAAATGCAAAACCTGGCTTTCTGCGTTGGACTTATCGAAAGACCCTGCATCAATACAGCTAGAATTGTCTGACCTTATTCATATTAGGAGCTTTGCCTTTGAGCATGGTATGGATCTCGAGAACCCTTTAACATAGTTGTTGAACTAGTTAATTTTTTCTAAATCATGATTCGTTTGATGTTGGATTTGTTTGTGGCGTCATTACGAGTACAAGTTATTTGAATTTTACATTAGGTTTGTAATGTTATGTTTTGACATGATTATATTTCTAACACATAACTTGTGATACTAACAGGTGTAGACGTCTTGCCAGAGCTCTGTGTATGTACTTAAATTCCTTTATTAACTACTTTTGATTTTGAGATTGATTTTGATAGTAGCTGTTGGGTACGTTCGTGTAGTCTTTGTTAGGATATATGATAGAAAATGCTGACTTGTACTTGTATTTGTTCATGAATTCATGAAAAGATGTTGGAATGAGGGGTTGAATCTGGATTTGCTTCGACTAACTATCTTAAAGCTATTCATAATTCCTTTAAGGATAGCAGATATGCATGCTTTGACTATGTGAACTCCTGTCAGCCAATTAGTATCATCTTGGTGTTATGAAGTGAAAAAAAAAGGTCTAGTTTTGGTTTCAAAACTTTCATTGAATGTGCTTCTTTTGTTGACGATAAGGTGAAAAACTTAATTTTGCTTGTGAATGTCATTTGCTGCTGCTAGAAGCTTGTTTTCTTTTTATTGGTCATGCGTTTGTTAGTTTCTTTATCCTTTTTAAAGTAACTGATCTGAAAGATCTAACTTCTTTCCATATGGTAGTCGCGGTAGCCAATAACTGATTCTTATGTTTTCTGCAGATGTTTGTAAAATCTGACAAGTATTTTGGAAATATTCCATATGAGTAGTCGATAGTCTAAGAGATGACCCTACTGCTGATCTTAGAGTTCGGCTGACTGAATACTCAAAGGTATACATTCTTAAATGAAGCTTCTTCCTGGTTTTTTAGCTAACCAGTTGTGTCAGAAATTGTGTTCGTTGTTTATTGCTAGAAATTTCTACGAGTATATGTATTGGGCCTTTTTTAAAGTTCACTAATGTACATGATGATGATCAAAAGTTTTTTCTAAAGTATTATTACATAAGTTTGCATGATTGGTATGTATAAATCCAAGTTCTGTCTTGTATGCTCATATATTTAGAGATTGGATGTCATCTGAGCCTTTGAAAGCTTTGTGTCGTTCTGTCTAATTATGTCTTTGTTCCCCCAATCAGAGATTGGACCTCTCAGGTTGCCCGCAGGTAAATGAAGCCATTCTGCTACTGTCAGTACTTCCGAACTCATACTTCACAAACCCCATGTGGAAAAAGAGTTTGAAGAGGTTCGTAAAGAACCCTGATGATGATGAAGGAAACCAAGAATCGCAGATACCAATTTTGTCTTTTAAAACGGTGGAAGAGATAGATATTTCGAAGTGTCAGAGGCTTGATTATAAAGTTGCCATCAAATGCTTCTGTAAGTCATTCCCATCATTAAGAAAACTGAGAGCTGCTTATCTCTTAAACATCAAGGTGTCCACTATACTTAAACTTCTCCAGAATTTTCGCCAGCTTACTGAAGTTGACTTAACAGTTGATATCGCTCCTACTGTACTGTGTCAAGCCTCGGGGGTGTACTTGAGTCCAGATTTAGCTCAAACTCCACTCTCAAATATCACAAGACTAACACTGGAGGGTAGAAGTGATATAAATGGTTAGTCCTTTTGTTCGCTACTTTCTAAATTTTCCAATTTTTCCATCTTTAGTATCAGACAGATATGCTCAACTTTGAAAATCCAAATTTCAACTGTTTTTCTTGTTGCTGCTAAACGGTAGCTAACTGTATGTTCTTATAGCTGATACCTCATTTTTTCATTGCAACAGATATTGATCTACGGAGCATCTCTAGAATATGTAATTCATTATGTTACCTGAATATTAAAGGGTGTGCACGACTCTCAGATGCATGTATAGCATATGTTATACATAGCTGTACAAAGTTACACTCTCTTATAGTTTGCTATACCTCTTTTTCGGAGAATTCGATTATGGCACTATGTGCTAGTATCTCTGTTACCAATGAGCCCATGGATTCATTAGCATCCAATCTTCAGATGTTGCACATGAGTAAATGTGAGGGTGGGTATCTTTACCATTTCATTCTCTGTTAAGGTAATAGATCATGGCTTCTAACATAAATTTAATGTTACATTTGCAGGAGTTAATGAGGCATCGCTTCTAAACTTGATAGCTCGGACAAAGAAAATGAAGAGCCTTTGCTTAAGGGATACAAAAGTTTCAGACAATGTGCTATGTGAATTCCCTGGCTCTTCCTTGGAAGCACTTGATATTTCAAATACTACGGTCAGTGATTCATTCCTTAGTAGAGTATATTTTACATTCGTATAGGACATAGCCACATTCAAGCGATGCTCTGATTCCTTAATCCATAATGCTTTAATCCCCTAATGCTTGGAGATTTTTACAGATATCTAGGATGGCTCTTGCTCGTGTAATTATCAAAAATCCTGATCTAAAAAGCCTCAAAGCCAAGGGATGTAAAAATCTGCTTCAATTGCACGTTGACGGAAGAACTGACAAATTTTCACCCTTTTCTTCTGGTCAAAAACTGTTTGAATGTTTAGGCAAAGGAAGTGGATTGGAGGAGCTTGAGATTGGTTGGGGATTTTCTTATTTCTCTCTTGAGTCTCTGAGACCTGCAGTTTCGTTCCTACGAGCTTTAAGCGCGGGTTTGGGTGCTTCCTTAGGTGAAGATGCTTTAAAGCTTCTACCTTCAGCTTGTCCTTTGCTAGAGTCTATTGTCCTTTGTTTTCAGGTAATTCTGAGACTTAAAATTTTCAAAGGGCGTTTTGAAAGATAAGTGAGTTTGTCAAATTTCTCATTATTAACCGATTTTTTGGGTTTGTCAGGAAATATCTGATTCTGCCTTGACAAGTATTGTGACATCAATGAAGCACCTAAAAGAGTTAGCTTTATCCTATTGTTTCGGTGATATATCCCTTCAAAGTTTCAAGTTCTCTTTGCCAAACCTGAGAAAACTAAGGCTTGAGCGGGTTACTCGGTGGATGACCAATGATGATTTATTTGTTCTCACACAAAGCTATCCGAACTTGATTGAGCTATCGTTAATTGGATGTTTACACTTAAATTCAGGTACAATTTTTTTTTTGTTACTGTGGAAACAAATCATCCAACCTTGTAATCGTGTCACTATTTCGTTTGTTCACGTTGTGCTTTGATTATTCTCTCTCAGATTCTCAACCTATCATCTCTGCTGGATGGCCAGGAATGATTTCTCTTCAGCTAGAGGTTTGTTAGGACCCTTTAGCTTTTTAGTTGTGCTTTAGTAGTCTGTACGGTAAAATGATCCCCAAATGGGAACTCGCTAATTAAGTCTTTGTTTATAACTACGTTAACCATGTTTGGATGATAGGAATGTGGAAGAATAACAGAAAATGGTGTTGCTTCTCTCTACAGCTGCATTGCACTTGAAGACCTTTTACTTCGCCACAACGTGAGTTCTCTTTTATATATCACTCGTTTTATTGCTACATCGCATTGTCCTCGAATAGAACAATAAAATATTTGATGCATTAAGCTTTATATGACGGTTTCATATTTTCTTTAAATCAGGGCTCTGGAATACAGAAAAGCTTCCTTCGCGATGCTGCTTTGAAGGTAAACTTCGGAACTCAATGCCTTCTTAGATCAGGTGATCTTTTTGCTAATTTCATCTCAACATTACGCAGTTTCCAATGCTTCGGCTGGTATCTTTGGACTTGTGTGACGTAAAGGAAGGCGATTTCAAAGTCCCAGAGGTAAAGTAATAACAGAGAACACCATATATATACAGTTCGTTGTAGCTTTAGATCGAAACAAACAATATTCGTACGTCAAGATTAAAACGTTGGTCATGAAACGAGAAGATTTATCGATATGTTTTGGATTGGCAGGAGAAAGAAGGTCGTTTTCTAAGCATTGTGAAGATTAGTAGATGCAAGTCTCGGAGCTATGGAAAGAGACTTGGCTCCAGTTCTTAAATAGACGTTTTTGGTTATGATTTGGAATGGCCAAAACTTATCTAAAACGCTGCTCAAACAAAGACTTTAATTACTACTCTACACTTTATGCTAGTTTCGATTTTATTGATTTTTTAGTTGATAGAGTCTGATTTCGAATTTAAATTCAAGTCCGGTTTAGAATTTGTTTTGGGAATTGATAATGCTGCTGATCAAGCTTGTCTCATGTCAATGAAGGTGGATCCAAAGGCTATGACAAATGAAGATTGAGGCACAAGAAGGGTTCCTTAAGATTGTTCAATGGAAAAGCTTGAAAGTCTTAGTATTAGAGTACTGGTTTGTGTATATAGGATTGGTATAGAATAAATTCTGGTTTAGATAATTTATGATGTATAAGCTTCGATTGTTGGTTTAATGTTGTTAGTATAGTATATAAGGAACATATTGTAAAATGAGCTCATTAATGAAGAATAACAAACTTTTACATCAAATCTATATTCGCTAATATGGTATCAGAGCTTTTCGCGCTCAATCTCTGAGTTTCTCCATTCTTCTCTTCAATTCTCATCGTTTTTGTTCGATTTTCTTCAAATTTTCTATGAATTCACCGTACGTTTGTTGCGATGATTTCGAATCTGTGTTTTTCTTCGTCATTTGAAGCTGCAAAATCGATTTTGTCAGTTACGGTGGCCGTTTCAATCAGATTTCAAGCTTCGTTCTACAACAATGGTGAAACAAGGCAGGAAAACTCGAAACCGCAACGCGATGACGGATTTGGATGATTCTCCGGCGAATAAACGGGGTGAATCGGAATTTCCCGATGAATCTGATCATATTCACTCTCCGATTCTCCGTAAAGCGCCGACTCGAGCTCGATCTGGAACTTATGCGTCTGGAATAGCTTCGTGTGATAATATTCATAGTCCTTTCTTCCTTCATTCTGCGGATCATCCAGGTTTATCTATTGTCACTCTGAAACTTGATGGAACAAATTACAACAACTGGTTTAAAGCTATGCGAATGAGCTTAGATGCGAAAAATAAGCTTAGTTTTGTTGATGGATAGCTACCTAGGCCAGATTTGGATGATGATTTGTTTCGTATCTGGAGTCGATGCAATAGTAAGGTAAAATCCTGGATATTGAATGTTGTGAGTCAGGAAATTTATGATAGCATTCTATATTACGAAGATGCTGCTGAAATGTGGATGGATTTGTTCTCAAGATTTAGAGTCAGTAATCTTCCAAGGAAGTATCAGTTGGAACAATCTATTGTTGGTCTTAAGCAAGGTTCTCTTGATCTTTCTACATATTATACAAAGAAGAAAACCTTGTGGGAACAATTAGCCAACACTAAAAGTTCTACTGTGAAGAAGTGTAGTTGTGATTATGCAAAAGAGCTTGTGGATGAGGCGGAAACAAGTTGTATAATTCAGTTCTTGATGGGATGAAATGACAACTTTGCAAATATCAGAGGACAAATTCTTAACATCCGTCCTAGACCTGGTCTTACTGAGATTTATAATATGCTTGATCAAGATGAGAGTGAAAGGATAGTGGGAGGTGCTTCTTTTCAGTCCTTCACTAATCCATCAGCTTTTCACACTCAAGCTTCTCAGGTTAATGATCAGTCTCATGTCATGTTAACTAATGGTGGTTTTCAAAAGCCCAAATGTTCCTACTGTTTCAAGCTTGGTCACACAGTGGATAAGTGTTACAAGAAGCATGGTTACCCTCCTGGTTCTGGTCCTAAATGGAAGAAGCCTCAAGTGGTGGGAAATACTAATCTTGCATATGTACCTTATCAGTCTCCCTCAGAACATAGAGTTGAGTTTGTGGATCCTAATAAAGAAGACATGTCTAAGGAGCAAATTCAATCTGTAATTTCGTACCTTAGTTCTAAACTTCAGACTACAACCATGGATTCCACACCTGTCATATCTTGTGCTTCGTCTTCTCTTTCTGTACATGTGATCTCACAGATCAAAGGTACTTTCCTTTGTCTCTATTCACTTGCCTATTATGACATGTTAATTTCATCTACCTCTAAAGAACCAGCTGTGTATCCTAAGTCTTGGGTTATTGATTCAGGTGCAACTCATCATGTCACCCATAATAGAACCCTTTTCCTAGAATACAAATCCTTAGATCAAACCTTTGTTACTTTACCCAATGGCTTTACTGTTAAGATAGAGGGTATTGGATTGATTCAATTGACTGATGTTATCTCTCTCCTGAATGTTCTTTATATTCTTGAATTTAAGTTCAACTTGATCAGTGTTAGTGTTTTTACTAAAACTTTACATTCTCAAGTTAGTTTCACATCTGATGAATGTTTTATTCAGGAACTTACTCAGGAATTGATGATTGGCAGAGGTAGTCAAGTTGGCCATTTATATGTCTTAGATTTTGATGCATCTTGTAATTCAGTTTCTTTAAAAGGTACCACTCCTGTCTGTTCTAGCATAATAGTGGATTCTATTGTCTGGCATATGAGATTAGGACATCCTTCCCAAGCTAAACTTGATTCATTATTTGTTGCTTTGAATATGAAAAAGACAAAAGGAAATAAAACTCATTCTGATCATTGTCGTATTTGTCATCTATCAAAGCAGAAGCATTTACCGTTTAAAACTAGACATAATATGTGCAAAACTCCATTTGAATTGGTTCATATAGATACTTGGGGGCCATTCTCTGTCCCTACTATAGATGGTTGTAAATATTTCCTTACTATAGTTGATGATTATAGTAGAGCTACATGGATTTATTTGCTTAAACTCAAATTTGATGTCTTACACATATTTCCTAGTTTCTTAACCATGGTAGAGAATCAATACAATGTGAAAGTGAAGTCTGTTCGTTCTGATAATGCTCATGAGTTGAAATTTACTGAACTGTTTGCATCAAAAGGCATTGTTGCATATTATACTTGTCCTGAAACTCCTGAACAAAATTCAGTTGTAGAGAGAAAGCATCAGCACATATTGAATGTTGCTAGGGCCTTACTTTTTCAGTCTAATGTTCCTATAGAGTATTGGAGAGATTGTGTACTTACAGCCGTTTTTCTTATTAATAGACTGCCTACTCCAGTTCTAGATAATCAGACCCCTTATGAGAGATTGACCTCTAAACCACCTGAATATGAACATTTAAAGAGTTTTGGTTGTTTGTGCTATAGTTCCACTTCCCCTAAGCAGAGAACTAAGTTTGACCCTAGAGCCAAAGCCTGTGTGTTTTTAGGATATCCATCGGGTTGCAAAGGATATAAACTTTTAGATTTGGAGATACATGCTATTTCTGTTTCAAGACATGTCATTTTTCATGAGGAGATCTTCTTTTGTTTCATCCACTATCAAGGATGAAACAAAGACTTTCTTCCCTCATTTACAGTTTCTTGCTTCCCATGATGGTCAGTTGCTTCCTATGCAATCATCTTCTGATGCACATCCTATCTCTGATGTGTCATCTTCTGAGTTAGTGGTTCCTTCTGAATCACTTCCTCGCAGACAAACAAAACCACCCAAACACTTGCAGGATTTCCATTGTTATAATCTTACTAGTACTATTGTATATCCCATTTCCAACTATATTTCTTATTCTAGTATTTCTGAGCCTTTTCTAGCTTTCACTAACACCATTACCAGCCATTTTATACCACAAAGATTTTCAGAGGTAAAAGATATTAAGGTGTGGTTTGATGCTTGTGATTTGAAAATTGGAGCAATGGTCCGAACTCACACTTGGAGTATTTGTTCTTTGCCTCCAAACAAGATTGCTATTGGCTGTAAGTGGGTCTTTACTATCAAGTTTCTTTCTGCTGGAGAGATAGAAAGACATAAAGCTAGATTAGTAGCTAAATGATATACACAAGAAGAAGGTATGGATTTTGAAGAAACTTTTTCTCCTGTTGCTAAACTTGCTACTGTGAGAATGCTGCTCCTTCTTGCTGCTAAGATGAACTGGATCATACATCAACTGGATATTTCTAATGCCTTCCTTAATGGAGACTAAGATGAGGAGATTTATATGAAAATCCCTCCTGGTTACACTGATTTAACAGGTGAATTTCTTCCTCCCAATGTTGTTTATAGACTTCACAAGTCTATATATGGGGTGAAACAAGCTTCACGTCAGTGGTTTTTGAAGTTATCTAGTACTTTGAAGGCAATGGGGTTTAGTCGTTCTAATGGTGATCACACTTTGTTCTTGAAATTCACCAATGGTGTTTTTCTTGGTATTCTGGTGTATGTTGATGATATCATGATGGTTAGCAATAGTGTTGAGGCTGTGAAGGAATTTATTGATGAGTTGGCTTCTTATTTCAAGTTGAGGGATCTTGGTCAGTGTAAATACTTCCTAGGCTTGGAGATAGCTCGTTCTGCTGCAGGGATTTCAGTGTGTCAGAGGAAGTACATTTTAGAATTACTTTCTACCTCTGGTTTCTTAGGCAGTAAACCATCTTCGGTGCCTATAGATCCTAGTGTCAAATTTGCTAAGGATTCAGGAGTTCCTCTTCAAGATTCTAAGGTTTACAGAAGGTTGGTTGGGAAGTTGATGTATTTGCAGATTACCTGCCCAGATATTGCTTATGCAGTCAATACTATGTGTCAGTTTTCCTCTGCATCAACAGATATTCACCTTAATGGTGTTCACAAGGTGTTGAGATACCTTAAGGGTACTGTTGGACAGGGATTATTCTATCCTGCAGATGACAAGTTTGATCTTCGCGGCTTTACAGATGCAAATTGGGGTTCTTGCAGAGATACAAGGCGGTCTATTTCTGGTCTTTGTATGTTTATTGGAGATTCTTTGGTTTCTTGGAGATCAAAGAAGCAAGAATCTGTCTCTTGCAGTACAGCTGAAGCTGAATATCGAGCAATGTCTCTTGCTACTAAAAGAGTTGCTCTGGTTATCTTGTTTGCTGGTGGATTTACAGGTTCCTTTCAAGGGTCCTGCATACTTGTATTGTGCTAATACTGCTGCTTTACACATTGCCAATAATGCGGTGTTTCATGAACGCACCAAGCATGTGGAGTTGGATTGTCATAATACAAGAGATCAAATTGAAGCTGGTTTTCTTAAAACCATGTATGTAAAGACTGGAAATCAGTTAGCTGATCCTATGACCAAGGCTCTGTATCCAGCTCCTTTCAGAGAGTTGATATCCAAGATGGGCGTTTGCAACATTTTTGCACCTCCATCTTGAGGGGGGCTATTAGAGTACTGGTTTGTGTATATAGGATTGGTATAGAATAAGTTCCGGTTTAGATAATTTATGATGTATAAGCTTTGATTGTTGGTTTAATGTTGTTAGTATAGTATATAAGGAACATACTGTACAATGAGCTCATTAATGAAGAATAACAAACTTTTACATCAAATTTATATTCACTAATACTTAGTTTATGGAGAAGATCAATACGGACGATGCGTAGGAGATTTATACTGCGATCAGGCCTGTGCCTACGTTCAGTTCTAAGAAGCCTTCGCTTCTGGCTATTTTTTTTTTTTAAACTTCAAGGCCTTTAATTCTTGTAGATATAGTATAGTATATATAGTAAGATTCCTTAGATAGATTTAATCAATCCACAATATCTTCTTATTTCTAAAAGTCATGCTATTGTTTAGGGAAAATTAATAACAGACTCGGAAAATTAAATACAAATTATTAATTAAAATAAAACTAGAAACTAAATAAAAAAAATTAGGGTAATTTAGCGGCTTCATCTCTTCACTTTCTTCTCAAGCACGTCGGCCATTAAAAAAACTTGCATACTTTTTGATTTTCTTTATTTACAAGCATCAAGCATAATTCACAAGTAAGCTACTTTTCTATTGTACTTTTGTTATTTATAAGTTCAAAGAAGTTTGATTTGGGATTTGGTATTGTCAGGCCTGGTTCTGGCCATGTGCCGGTTGTGCAACTGCACAGGGGGCTGGGCCCAAATTTTCAGCTGAATTTTGTTGTAAAAAGAACCTTAAATTTTTTAATTACTTGTAAAAAAAACCCTAAATTTTATAAAACTTACAAAAAAGCTCTAAATTTTTGCAAATTTTTTTTTTTTTGCACAAGGCCCATATTTAATTTGAGTCGGGCCTAGTCGTATTGATGTATTGTAAAGTTTAAATGCATAATTGATTAGTCTTTAAATTTGTGATGATTTTGTAACAAATTAACAACGTATGTGTATTGAATATTATTCAAACAGTATCCACCGTTCATGTGTTCTTATAAGAAAAGTGCCTTTATCAATTATCACAAAGGGTTTATTATTAGAAAATTATTCATAATAAGATTGTGATGTTAGATTTTTTTTTTCTTAATTTGAAGGATGCCTCCGAAAAGCTTAAAACCACAGATGGGGGGAGCAGAAAAACTAAGGAAGAAAAAAAGAATAGAAGCAGATACAAAATCTCAAGAAAATAGTTTATTCAGGTTCTTCAAAAAATCTCATACTTTTGATGACAATGTAGAAAAGAATGATGAAATTGTTAGAGATGATGGAGTGTGCGAGCGATGAAATTACAGTCAGCGAGCGATGAAAGTTTGATGGCATCATGTACCAATCTTGAAGTTTCTTTAAATCATGGGAAGCAAGCCGATATTGTCGGTAATGATCTCTTTGTTGAACTCAAGATTCTAAGCGAAGCTTTACCAGTAGAAACTAAGAGGCCAGTTGAAGTGTTAGATTTTCTGAAAAAGGTTGAAGATTGTTATCCAAACGCATGGATCGCTTATCGAATATTGTTGACAATTCTAGTTTCTGTTGCATCTGCTAAAAGAATTTTTTTCAAAGTTGAAGTTGATAAAGTCATATCTTCGCTCTAGTATGTCACAAGAGAGATTGAGTGACTTGGCTGAATATCTTGTCTATCGAAAGGGAACTGGTTAAAAATGTTGATTTTGAAAAGTTGGTTAATGAATCCGTAGGGAAGAAGCGAAGAAAGATTATGTTTTGAAAAGCTTGGTTTTTGTTAATTTTATTTTCTTTATTGGAGATTATGGTGGTTATTATTTAAGAAGTTTTTGTTTTATATAAATCGAAACCTTTTTTATAACTTTGCTTCTAGCCTATAAAACTCTAGGAACGGCTCTGAATGGACATACAAATGTTAACAAAAAGTTAGTAAATCTAATACATTAAATTAATATTACAATTAATACTAAACTAATGTTTATGAAACTTTGAGAGTCTCACCATTGAACATGGTATTACTAGTTTATGTTCAATTTCTATCTATCTTTTAGGAGGAGTCTAAAAGGGTTATGGAAAGAAGAAAAAAGACAAGAAGTCACGTCTGTAACTATAGCTATATTAAGGCACTGAAGTTGTTGGATTACAGTTAATGCAATTTTATATAGTTGGCCGTTGGGACAAATTAATACTCACTTTTTATGGGGGTTCTTCTCATACTAGTATTTTAGATTTTAGATTTGAGACTTTCTGTTCTTTAAGTAATTTTCGTTCGAAGTTGAAACACGCTTATAAATGAAGATTAGTACTAATACAGATAATGGGTGCAAATGGTTGTAAGTGAGAGGAAAAAAGAAAAATTAATAAGAGGAAATAGTCTATTCAACCAAAATGTATTTCTCTAATGTGTCAACCATTTGAACCCAATGAATACTTCTCTCTAATCTTCACATGCACCACTCACCACAGTTAATGATTTTCAAGCTAATCAATTGATAAATGGGTAATTAGCATGCATATTACATTTTTCACCCATAATTAAGTATCTAACATACTTTGATTTATAATTAGGTATCTAACATTAGCCATAACTAAAATGACAACTATACATTTAATCTATCAATCAGATTTTATCTATAAAATAAAATAAAAATAAAACACTAGATTTTTTTTACCTAATCTCATTAATAACCAAAATTAAAAACAAAAATAATTTACCCTAGTCTTTTGCAGTCTTCCTCTTCCTCTTTCTCCTTCTTCTTTCTCCTTCTTCTTCTCAATTATGGAATCATCACTTTTTCATCTAATCCTTCCATTACATGTTTCAATAAATCTCTAATTCCATAAACGTGAAGAGAACTGAGCCTTTATCTCATTATCTCATTCATCGATTTCATCACTTCTCCTCTCCGGTCTCGTTGTCATAGATCATAATCTCTAATCATGAATTAAGATGATATTCAATCGACATCGACATGTTAACTATGTTCGAAAATCAAAATAGGTTATGTTTCTGATATTAGTTGACTATATATGTAATTTTATTAATTAAAATAGGTAACTATATTTATCATAATAGTAGCTATGTATGTGTAACTATTATAACTATGAATGTAGTTAACTATATGTAACTATTATAGCTATGAACGTAGTTAACTATATTTGTTTAAATAAGTAATTATAACAACAAAATTTTCATGTAGCCAACTATGTCATGCAATCACTAAAGTATATATCTATGTTTTGAAAATAGTTAACTATATTGTTAAGAGTTAAATTAGTAACTATTTTCTAAAAAATAGCTAACTATATTTTAGATAGTTACAAAATAATGTGGTTAACTATCCTTTGAGACAACAAAATATGTAGTTTCGAATTAGTCAACTATGTTTTAGATAATTACAAAAATATGTGAAACAGTTAACTATCCTTTGAGACAACAAAATATGTAGTTTTGAGATAGTCAACTATGTTTTTCTCACCCAATTTTATTTTCTTTGCAGAGCATGATGCTTTAAAGGCGATTTTTCAAATATAGAAATATAATATTTTTGGGGATTGTTTTTCACATTTACTTTGATAAAGAAAATCTTTTTACTATGTCAGCATAAGGTAATACATATTCTTAGGGGTTTTAACTAATTTTATTAAATAGCTCATTAAGGGTATTTTAGTCATATTTTCTCTAGTTGATGTTATACACCTAATTTTCAATTAGAGCATGTTATATACCTAATTAAAGGCCCCCAAACTATTATACACCTAATTAACCCTTGATAAATTTTCAAAATATGGTTGCTTTTTTTCTTTTCTTAACCAGCTGCACAACTTACAAAAATGGTGATTGGTTCGGCTGTAGCTGTAGATGTAGAATTTTTGCTGTAGAATTTTGGTTGTAGCTATACAATTTTTTTGCTAAGTTTTTAGCTGTAATTATTCTAAAATAAAACATAATTAACAAATATACAATATGTGATATAGTTTAGTTTAATTAGTTTGTGCAGATAAAAATTGTTATAATTTAGAAATGTATCGCTACTTTAAACATATAAAATAAATTTAGTCCAAAGTAGCAATTTTAAATGTTAACTAAATTTATTTTATATTTTAAAAATAGCAATAATTTCTAAATTATAACAATATTATAATATGCATAAAATAATTTAATTAAAACTACATCACATATTATATACTTTCCAATCATGTTTTATTTTAGAATAGTTACATCTAAAAATTTAAAACTACAACTTCTAAATCTATAGCAAAAAAATCTTCAGCAAAAAAAAAGTATAGCTACAGCCAAATAATTTTTACAGCCCAACAAATAAGGCTTTAGCTTTTTGATATGTTACAGCCAGAAACAAAAAAGATTTTGGGACATTTACAAAAATGCCACTTTTCAAATATGCCACTCTTGGATTATTTTCTTACCAATATGTCACTTATAAATCCGTTTAAAAACCTTAGATCTCAAAATTTTCAATTTTAAAAAATGTTTTGATCCCCCACAAACCTTAAACCCAAAAAACTAAACCCTAATATAACATAGTTAACCCAAACATAAATGATTTAAAATTTTGGAAAAAGTGATAGTGGCATTTTTGGAATGTGGCATGTCAAAAGTGGCATATCTTGAAATTTCTCAAAGATTTTTGACATTTTTTTTGGGACTGTAACTTTAAAAAAGAAAGCTACATCATGATTGGTAAAAACTAAAAACAAAGCTGCAGTTTTAGGAAGAAATCTACTGGTAAAAATTTTGTATATTTATTTTAAATAAGGATGTAAACTAAAGTTAAAGCCTAAACAATCACCCCCAAATTGATTACCTTTATTTTAAGGCAGTGTTTTAAAAAAGGGGAATTACAAACTGTGGTGAGTGGTGCATAAATAATTTTTTCAAACATGTCATTCTTGAAAATTTATTGTAAACATGACACCTTTTATAGAGAAAAAAAATTATTAATTTTTTTTTCTCTCTCTCTTTCACACGAAAGAATCAAAACTCAAACACTAAACTCTACCCTAAATATAAAATAGTTAACTCCAACCCAAAAAAATTAAAAAGATAGAATATTTTCAAAGATTTTTAAAGGATGGTATAACTGTAAAATGCTATGCTAAAAGTGGCATATCACAAAAATTCTCTTAAAAAAAAAAATTGGTACCCTACAATTTTTCAAACATGCTACAATTCTCTTAAAGTGGCATATAATTATGGGGATTTTACCAAAATTGTCATAATTTTGGCAATCCTTTCCAAAATTGCCATAACCTCAAAATCCTTTTATTTCTCTACCACAACTTTTCTGAAATTCCGAAATTAACCCTTATTTTATACCAAATTTTTTTTACCCAGATCTGAAAAATGTCTTCTCTCCTCTCCTCTCTCTTCTCTTCTCTTCTCTCCTCTTCTCTTCTCCCTCTCTTCTCTCTCTCTGAAAAACAAAACAGAGCATGAAGAAGATGAAGATAAAGATGGCGGTTCTCCGGTGCGTTTTCTCCGGAGTTCATTCTGATGCTCTCTCTCTCTCTCTCTCTCTCTCTCTCTCTCTCTCTCTCTCTCTCTCTCTCTCTCTCTCTCTAAAAAAAGATGGAAAGAATGGAGACGGTGAGGAAGGACACGGTAATGTGGAGGAAGATCTCATGACGACGGAGACGGTGAGGAAGGACACGGTAATGTGGAGGAAGATCTCATGACGACGACGGAGACGTGGAGGAAGGACACAGTAACGAAGATGGAGACATCGACAGTGGACAAGATATGATGACGTCGCCAGTGGACAAGATTTGGTGACGGCGACGATAGGCGAAAACGAAGTCGGCGGTGGACGAATTTAAATTTGGTGACGATGACAGTGAAAAAAATGGATTCGGCGACGGATTTGGTTACAGTGGACAAAAACGAAATCGTCGGCGGTGGACAATAATTGAACCGATGACGGAAACGGAGACAGTAAATAAAAATGAATCTGATGACGGCGACGGTGGAAAAAATTTGGCGACGGAGATGGTGGACAAACTGAAACCAGCGACGGAGCTAGTGACGGAGCCGGTGATGATGACGGCGGATGAAAACGGACAAAACGGTGGTGGACAAAATAACAATTATATACCATAAATTATAGTAAGGGTAAATTAGTCTTTTTGTCTCTTGTGGTATGAAATTAAAAATGTTTTTTGAGTTATGGCAATTTTGAAAAGTAATTGCCATCATCATGGCAATTTTGATAAAAATCCCTATAATTATATTCTTTTGTTCAAACATGCTAAAACCGAGGTCTTTGCATTTTGGGTTTGGGGTAGACAATTCAAACCCTACACGTACCTAATCCAAGGTACCCTTATTATCGGCCATAATCTAAATTTTTACCCGTAATAAACTTGCCTACTATAAATAATAAATAACCAGTTATTCCAACGACTAAGATAATTTTTTCAGCCGATATTTTTTTTTGTGGCATTTTTCACTAGAAAAATATATACTCTCACTGTTTTGAAATATAAATTGTTTTACTTAAAAAATTTCCAATTGTTTTAAAAATGAATTAAAGAGTATATAAAACAACTTAACCAGTCATAAAAATATTGCATAATATAAATATATTGTCAAAAACTATCAAATGAATTTAAAATTTTTCAAAGAAAATTGTAAACATTTTTTGTCATACTTATAAACATCTTATATTTTGAAAAACAACATTACTAAAACATCTTATATTACGAAATATACGAAATATAATTCTTATATATACCAAATTTTAAATATAGAAATGTGTATGACATACTAGAATATGAAATTAATTTTAATTTGAAGTATTAACTATTTTCATTGAAGAAGTTTAAAATTACTAAAAAATACTCTCTCAGTTTTAATTTAAGTGTCGTTTTGACACTTTTCACACAAACTAAGAAAATAATTTTAAAATTCTATTATGCCCCTAATAAATAGTTTCAATATTGGTATTTTATTCTACTATTGGTTAGATTTGTGGGTAAATTAAATATTTTTACACTAAAAATTGCATTGGAACTATAAAACGATACTTATTTTAAAACATACTTAACTTTAAAACGACATTTAAATTAAAACGGAAAGAGTATTAAAATAGTCCTTAAACCCAAAAAAGGTTGTACTAGATGATCTAGTATGTCAAATAGGATCCGAAGAACGTGATCAATATATCGCGTCTGTTATTATTGGGATCCTGTATGACTCATGAACGTGATAAAATTGCTGAGCTTTTGACAGGTCAAATCTGATAAATGGTGCATTGTTTTAAGTTTTAACATACAAAGACACCTAACTCCATTTAAAGTTTTTTTAAAAAAAACTACCTCCATTTAAAATTATACAACAATGACACTCTCGTCGCTTATACTTTACCAACAAACACAAATATTTCGTCACAGCTGACGCTATGCATGTACGTGCATGTATTATTAAACTACAATAGATGAATTAACGTACAAATGGGTTGGATAATTCCATGAGTAAAATACTCATACAGAGTAAATTTTTGGATTAAGCTTCTTTTTCTTTTCTAAATGGGAGATGGAAATTCGGACCGTCTTGAATACTGATCTCCCATTTAAATTACTGTAGATAATGTTGTTTAAAAAACAAAAAAAAAACATACGATAATCTATTTTTCTGTCTCCAGCTATTATTCATTCTATGAATTGTTGTGCATGCATTATAATTTTCAGTTGTATATGGACATTCTTTTTTTTATTTGATAACCCAGGTATTTAGATCCCACCAAGACGGGTCCCAACTAGCGCCGTGTCAACGGGAAGTGACGTAGTCCTGGATAGGGCTGGGCGTTCGGGTACCCGTTCGGGTTCGGGTCGGGTATTAAATTTTTTCGGGTATTTCGGTAAGAGGCTTTGGAATCCGATCGGGTAGTAGTTATATATGGAACGGGTTCGGATCGGGTAACTTTGGGTTCGGGTATATCCGAATAAGCCGATCCATCAATTTCTTTCACCTGATTCAAACAATTTGTGACGAACCCAGAAAACCTACTCAGCTAATTGACTAACTAGAACCCAGAAAACAAACAAAATCGGGAATTTTTCTTAAAACCCACATAAGATAATTTAGAAAAACGAGTTACAAACCTTCAAAATCAAGTTTTGATACAAACAACTACGACTTAATCAAACATTCCAAACCATCAAAATTAACCATAAACAATTCATCAGAGAGCTTCGATAATGCATATACTATAGGTTTCATGAGTCAATTCGAGAAAAAGAACCAGAAGAGATCGGATTTATCTCTGAGTGCCTCTGCGAATCTACAGACGGAGGAGATGAAGAAAAATTGAAAACCCTTGCAGTTTGAGCCTTCGTGGGTGTATAAATCCTCTCTTCCTGCTTCGATTTTGAGAAAAGCGATCTCGATTCGAGCTTGGAAGATCAAGAGGCTCGTACATGCAGGCGAGGAAAGCAAAAAGAAGAGTGAATGTGTTTCGACTTTTGACAAAATGTGTTTAGGGTTAAGTGTAGGGTCTAGCAGTTCGGTTTACTTCGGTTAAACTTCGGTCTTCGGTTATTACCCGAACCCGATCGGTTATCCGAAATTATCAATAACACAAACCGATCGGGTAATTGACACTATCCATACCCGTACCGAACTGTGTTTTTCAGGTCGGGTTCGGGTTCGGGTTCGGGTATCGGGTACGGTTAAAAGGCCCAGGCCTAGTCCTGGAGGCCCGAAGAAAACTATGTGAATACCTAGGTGGCCAGAAATCGAACCAAGGTGGCGGTACTCCCAGCCGTGGGCCCATTACCACCAGGCCACAACCGCGTGGTTTACATATATATATATATGGACATTCTATTACAGCTAAATCACCGAATCACCAATTTCAGGGCATTTTTTGTTTCAAATTCTAAATGTTTTTTATCAAATAAAGGTTGCCATTGTTCTAAATGCGTTTACTGAATAAAAAATATTATGCGACGTAAAAATTGAACATAGTTAATTGACCACAATTTTCATACAAAAGGTCTCGTAAAAGATCAAAACTGTTGTGAATCAAGAGAACGAATGGGGAAGATTGTGTTTATTCATTAATCATAAGATCCTTTATATAGGATTATTACAAGAGAGAAAAGGAAAATTCCTTTTCCTAATGGGAAAAGGAAAGTACATAAAAGGAAAATCCTAATTCAACTAGGATTCATTAAACCGGCCTAAAGACTAAGTGTTAATGGGCCGTAAACGGACCAGAACTAGTTATGACAATCCACTATGATTTATAACACTCCCCCTTGGATGTCATAACTCTAATGGGCTTGTAATACGCTTTGGATGTTGCCTCATTAAAACCTTACCAAGTAAAACCCATTTTGGGACAAAACCGTGGTGAAGGAAAAAGAGTACAACACGTATTACTCCCCCTGTTCTGAACCTCACTGCAAGTCTTTCAAACGACGCATTCCAATCTGATAAGTAAGTTTCTTGAACGTTGAGGTTGGAAGTGACTTGGTGAATAGGTCTGCTGAATTCTCACTTGATCGTACTTGCTGCACTTGAATTTCTCCATCTTTCTGTAGATCGGATGTGAAGAAGAATTTTGGCAGAATGTGCTTCGTCCTATCACCTTTGATGTATCCATCCTTAAGTTGAGCTATACACGCTGCATTGTCCTCGAACAAGACCGTCGATTCCTGCTTACCTTCGGCCATTCCACAATCCACTCTTATGTGCTGGGTCATCAGCCTTAACCAAACACACTCACGACTAGCCTCATGAATTGCCAATATCTCTGAATGATTAGAAGATGTAGCTGCAATGGCCTGCTTCATTGACCGCCAAGATATTGCAGTTCCTCCATGAGTAAACACATAACCTGTCTGGGACCGTGCATTATGAGGATCTGAAAGATAACCTGCATCAGCAAAACCAACTAAACCGTCCTTAGATTGGTTAGTATAAAATAGACCCAAGTCTTTCGTTCCTTGTAGGTAACGAAGAATATGTTTTATCCCGTCCCAGTGCCTTTGGGTCGGACATGAGCTAAATCTTGATAATAAATTCACGGCAAAACATATATCTGGCCTAGTGTGGCTTGCCAGATACATTAAAGCTCCTATGGCACTGAGATATGGCACTTCGGGACCAAGGACTTCTTCAGAGTCTCTCTTAGGACCAAACGGATCCTTTTCTAGATCAAGAGATCTCACCACCATTGGGCTGGACAATGGGTGACATTGATCCATATTAAAACGCTTGAGTACCTTTTCAGTATATGCCATTTGATGCACAAGGATTCCATCATTTATGTACTCAAGTTGCAATCCCAAACAGAACTTAGTTTTGCCTAGGTCTTTCATCTCAAATTCTTTCTTGAGGCATTCAACTGTTTGGACGATTTCACCAGGGGTTCCAAGGATGTTCAAATCATCCACGTAAACTGCTATGATAACAAACCCTTTGTTTGCAAACTTTTTTATAAAAATACATGGACTGATGGGATCATTCTTATAGCCTTCTTTGACTAAGTACTCACTCAATCTATTGTACCACATACGCCCACTTTGCTTCAGTCCATAAAGGGATTTGTTCAGCCTTATGCAGTGTTGTTCTCGAGAACCTTTCTTATCTTTGAGCTCAATACCCTCTGGTAATCTCATATAAATCTCATTATCCAGTGGACCATATAAGTATGCAGTTACAACGTCCATTAACCGCATATCCAACTTTTCTCTTATAGCCAGACTTATCAAAAATCTAAAAGTTGTAGCATCCACCACAGGGGAGTATGTCTCCTCATAATCTATTCCTGGTCTCTGTGAGAATCCTTGTGCAACAAGCCGTGCTTTATATCTCACGATTTCACCATGTTCATTTCTTTTCCTCACAAAGACCCATTTATGTCCAACTGGTTTAATCTCATAGGGTGTCCGAATTATTGGACCAAAGACATCCCTTTTCCTTAAAGAATTCAACTCCACGTTTATAGCTTCTTTCCATTTAGTCCAATTTTCACTCTGAGTGTACTCATATATCGACGTGGGTTCTAGATCCTCCATAAGTTCAAGTGCTACCTTAAAAGCAAATATATCATCGATTTCCACACACTTTCTATTCCATTGTATTCCAGACATAACATAATTCATTGAGATCTCATTATTTTCAGGAACGTCAGAACCATGAAACTCGGCGTCCCGAGTCTCATTGCTTGGAACTATCGGTTCAGTTATGTCTGGGGTTCCATCAGATTCCTCAACCACGATTTCAGCACCTTTCTTTCTTTTCCGAGGATTCTTATCTTTGGAACCTATTGGCCGGCCACGTTTTGAGTGTGGTTTAGATTCTGTAGCAACTTGATTGTGTCCCTCTTGAACATCAATTCTAATCGGTGCATTAACAGCTGGTATGTAAGACTTAGTTACTCTTTTCGGGTCAGCAAAGGAATCTGGCAATTGATTAGCTAGCTTTTGTAAATGTATAATCTTTTGGACTTCTAATTCACATTCTTGAGTCCGAGGATCTTGCCATTTTAAGGACGTTTGATTCCATATAATTTCCTTTACCAGTCTGTTATCTCCTCCTAATGTTGGATAGACAGATTCGTCAAAATGACAATCTGCGTACCTGGCCTTAAACAAATCACCCGTGGTTGGCTCAAGGTACTTAATGATAGTAGGAGAATCATATCCAACATATATCCCCATCCTCCTTTGAGGTCCCATCTTTGTTCTCTGTGGTGGTGCAATAGGCACATAAACGGAACATCCGAATGTTTTAAGATGGGATATGTCTGGCTCTTGACCCGTTATTAACTGTGATGGGGAATATTTATGTTCACTAGATGGCCTGATACGAATTAGCTCTGCTGCATGTAAAACTGCATGTCCCCAAGCTGAGACCGGGAGTTTTGATCTCATTAGCAACGGTCTAGCAGTCAACTGTATGCGTTTAATAAACGATTCAGCCAAACCGTTTTGTGTATGTACATGTGCCACAGAATATTCAACACTTACCCCCATGGACATACAATAATCGTTAAACGCTTGGGACGTAAATTCACCAGCATTGTCAAGACGTATAGTCTTTAAAGGAAAATCTGGAAAGTGTGCTCTTAAACGTATGAGCTGGGCAAGCAATCTTGCAAATGCCACATTTCTAGTTGATAATAGGCAGACATGTGACCATCTCGTGGATGCATCAATAAGGACCATAAAATATCTAAACGTCCCACAAGGTGGGTGTATTGGTCCGCATATGTCTCCTTGAATTCTTTCCAGAAAATTTATCGTTTCCTTAGTTACTTTGATTGGTGATGGCCTAGTAATGAGTTTCCCTAGTGAACATGCTTCACACGTGAGATTCTTTGGGATAACTCTCCTTTCTTTCAAGGTGTGCCCATTAGTACTTGCTAATATCTTTCGCATCATGTTAGCACCGGGATGGCCAAGCCGGTTATGCCAAAAAGTGAAATTCTCAGTAAACTCTTTGTTTACCATAGCATTTGCTTCTATCATTCCGATCTTAGCACAATAAAGGCCCACATAAATGGCAGGTATAGTCTCTAGGACTTTCTTATAGCCATGGACGGTTTCAAAGATTTGAAGGAATTCTTTGTTATTCTCGTCCTTAGTTTTAACATGAAGACCATTCATTCGAATGTCTTTAAAGCTCAATAGACTTCTCTTTGAACTAGGTGAATATAACGCATTAGAAATTTCTAGATGCGTGCCCTTAGGTAATAAAATATGGGCTTGACCGTGGCCTTCAATTAAATTTGCTATACCCGCAATTGTGGTTACATTTGCCTTTTTAAGTGTAAGATCAATGAAGTATCTCTTATCTCTTAATATCGAGTGGCTTGATCCACTATCCACAATGAACACATCCATATCGTTCATACTTCAAAAGAGATAACAATAGATACTTTTAAATAACACTCTTTCATTCCATAAAGTTTAATAGAAAGCAATAACACAAAACCAAAGTATAAAGTGTAAAACGTAAAACAAGCAAAACACAAAACACCAAAACAGAAAATCAAAATCAATCACTTAAGTATATCTGAGGTTTCAAAATTCATCAAGTCATCTTGCTCATGATCGAAATCTCCTTCATTATCATGCTGGATCATATGAGTTTCTGGATTCTTCCCTTTAAGGCTCTCTTGATAGAGTTCAACCAGATGCTTGGGAGTCCTACATGTCTTAGCCCAATGATTACTCATTCCACATCGATGGCAAACTGATTTTGGGTTTGATTCTCGTGGTTGAGAAGTAATACCACGGTTATTACGATCATAGTCAGTTCGGTATCCGCGTCCTCGTCCTCGCCCGCGGTTAGAATGATCGTTATGGAATCCGTGGCCTCGGCCCTGACCTCGGCCGTATGGATTAAAATGGCCACGGCCACGTCCTTGCCATCTACCCCCACGTCCACGACCACGATGTCTATAATCACTTTGGACGTGGTTAATTTCTTTCTTTTCATCTATGGCCACATTCGCTTCAGGAAGTGGGGCTGATCCAGGAGGTCTCATCTCACTGTTTCTCATTAGCAGTGTATTATTCTCCTCGGCTAGTAATAGACATGCTATAAGCTTTGAGTATGTCTCAAAACCTCTTTCACGGTATTGCTGTTGAAGCAACACGTTATTAGTGTGAAAGGTGGAGAAGGTCTTTTCCAACATGTCTTTCTCAGTTACCTTCTCACCACATAGTCTCAATTGAGAAACTATTCTGAACATAGCCGAGTTATATTCTTCCACGGACTTGAAGTCCTGGAACCTGAGATTCCTCCAATCATAATTTGGCCTTTGGTAACAACACCGTTCTATGGTGGTCATATCTTATCTTTAATTCTTTCCAAAGGTCCAAAGGGTTCTCAATGGTTAGGTATTGATCCTTGAGACCCTCAACAAGATGATGACGAATGATCGATATCGTTCTGTATCGATTCCTTTCATTCTCATTATTATCCTCAATGATACATTCGCCAAGTCCTTTAGACTTTAGATTTATCTTAGTATCCAACGCCCACTGTAAGTAATTGTCTCCAGAGAGATTGAGGGCAGCATAATCCAAATTGTTGATTTTCGACATCTGAAAACATTCATCATATTCTCTAAGAACTATAAGATTTTAAAGTTTATGCATATGATGCAAAATAGGTCATGGGTGCTTATATAAACGGGTACGGATGCATGATGCTTATGAAACCAGATTTTTATGTTTAACAACCTAACATAATGTTTTTATATGCTCATGATGCAAGCCTAGTATTCAAATTCTAAACCGTATGATGATATGACCGGATTTTAATCAAGCATGTTATGTCTATATGATGCAATCAGTTTCAGTTTCATGTTTATCAATCAACGAATCAATCCAAACAAGCAAACAAACAAACGAGTTCAAATAAATATGCAACCAAATTTGGACAGAGTGTTTACTGTCGATCGACGGGTGATTTGTGTCGATCGACACAGTTTAATTCAAACAACAAATTCAGGCAGAAGTTTACGTGTCGATCGACATAAAACTAGTATCGATCGACACGGGTACAGATCATGCAATCGGTTTGGATTTTAATTGAATTAGGTTAGGGTTTCAAGTTAGGGTTTCAAGTGATTACGAATCATGAATCAATAAACACAATCAAGCAAGCAATAACAATAACAAGCATGATTTAGATTAGGGTTTCTAAGATTATCATGAATCTAGGTTCTTTAGATTAGGGTTTCTTATTGTTTACCTTAACCTCTGTGAGTCTTCTAGTTCGCCGTAACCGTTGATAGGCTGTATGAACTTTCTTCTAGTTCGCCGTAACCTTAAAGGCTGTATGAACTATGATTTGAACAGTAACGCCGGATGAACAGTAATCGTCGATGAACAGTAATCGTCGATGAACAGTGCGCGATTAATAGTGCGCGATGAACAGTACGCGATGAACAGTACGATGAATAGTAACGATGAACAGTAATCGCGTTTTTTGTGTTTTTAGGGTTTAGGGAGCAACTCGTGCTGATAACGTGTTGTGAATCAAGAGAACGAATGGGGAAGATTGTGTTTATTCATTAATCATAAGATCCTTTATATAGGATTATTACAAGAGAGAAAAGGAAAATTCCTTTTTCCTAATGGGAAAAGGAAAGTACATAAAAGGAAAATCCTAATTCAACTAGGATTCATTAAACCGGCCTAAAGACTAAGTGTTAATGGGCCGTAAACGGACCAGAACTAGTTATGACAATCCACTATGATTTATAACAAAAACGGATAAATTGGTTTTTTCATCGAAACACTCGAGATTATAGGGGCCGATTGGAGATTAGGCTGTGAGGTCTTTTGATGATTTACGGTCTCTAGAGTTATTAATTCTCATATCAAGCTTTAATAATTGTACAACAGTTTAAAGTTGGAAAGTCCTGTTTTTGCATTTCCTTCTTTGTTTTCGGTTATTTTTTAAAGAGGCAATTACAAATATGCTACATATGGCAAAATTTTAATCAAACATGTCACTGCTCACAAAATTATTACGAGCGTGCCAATGTTCAATGGTCAAATGACAATTTGCTCCAGTTTTGAAAAAAGAACATATCTCGCTTACTCTTCCATCTCTCACAAATCTCATCTCCCAGAAATCCAAAATCCTCTCTCACAAAATTCTCTTCTCTGAAATTGCAAATCATGTTTGGGTTATAGATCTTGAGTTTTCGATTCTATCTCTAACTCCATTGAATTTTTTTCTAAATCGATTTTGATTTCCTGGATTGGAAGAAGAAGAAGAAGAAAAAATTTGAATTTGAAGAAGGAAGAAAAAGAACATATTTAATCCATAATCAACAATAATCAACAAGCAAAAAATCCCCAAAAGGTAAGAATCTCCATCTCTCTCTTACTCCCTTTCTCTTCTCTCTCTTTTTCTCAAATCTAGTTTTTGATTTTCTCTAATATGATTTTATTTGATTTTTGTTACAGATCTGAGTTTTTTCACTTGATTTTAGTAATAAATTTGAGTTTTTTATCCGATTTAGCTACATTTTTGGCTCGATTTTGGTTACAGATCTGAATTTTAGTTATTTTTTGGTTAGATCTGTTTTTGATGTTTTTCATAGGGATTTAGGGTTTTGAGTTTTTAATATTCTTTTTAAACAGTTTTATAAGAGTTATGCATCTTCTTACTAATTTAGGATTTTCACATCTTTTTATAAACTTTTTAAACAGTAAACAAATCAATTTTAAAAACCTTATCAATTATTATTTCAACTGTTCAGATTTTAAAGATAACGTCTTACAAACTTTTAAAACTTTTTTATAAGAGTTATGTGAAACGACCAAGCTTTTTTTTATTTATTAACCCGAATTAAGTATTCCCATAAATACCAATTCTCAACGGTTAACTCAAACCAACAACCAATAACCAGCGGAATCAACATTAACATTAAACCATTAAAACAAATTCCAATTCATCTCAACATTTCTAGCAACCTAAACCAGGTTCTACCAAATGTAATACCAAAACATATAATCTAGAGATCCTAATCATCCTCTCGTCCCAGCCATGATTCCACGATCTCAACTTTTCCTTTACCTGCAACTCAAAAGGGAAAAACAGAGTTGCGTGAGTATTATCACAAATACTCAGTGAAGCGGTCATCCCGTCTACCGGATACATAGTAAGGGAAAAAAATAGATTATCAATTTCTACATGATCAAACAACAGTCAACAACAAGTGAAAACTACATTTAAAAACAGTGGTGTCGATCGACACTCCCACGTGGTGTCGATCGACACTCCCACGTGGTGTCGATCGACACTCCATCAGAATCACAATCCTCGCGAATATCAAACAGTGGTGTCGATCGACACTACCACTAGGTGTCGATCGACACCTCTCGCAGAAACCTGAACCGAGTCAAAATCCTCTCACAACTCGAATTCCGTTTCATCACACGAGATCAGTCACGATTCCAAATACACGATTCACACAGAATAATCATAGCAAACAATCCAATCAATACAAACACACATTTGAAAAAATCCTAATAATCTAATCCCATATCCACGATCACGCACTCACCTCGATTACGCAATTCGAGGAAAGAACGGTTAAGAACACAAAATCAGCGACCTCGCAGCCTCTATTCTCAACCGAAAACACCAAGGAACCCTTCCTCAATTACCTAGAACACAAAACTTGGATTTTCCCAAAACCCTAATTCAGATTTCCAGAAAACAGAACGACGCACTGGATTCAAGCGATCATAGGGATCAGAGCTTACCTCCGAATTCAGATCGAAAACCCAATCTGAAAACTAGACCAACAGGGCTTTCTAATGGTACCTAGATCGTCCTCTGATTCCCTCTGAAACGCCGGGAAAACACTTCCCAAGAAGACTGATTGAATCCCAAAACTGCACAGACCACTTACGGGAAAACAATCATAACTCACAAACTACCGATCCAAAAGACAATCCTGTTTCTCCTATAGATAGCTAAGAGGAAGAAGAACACACTTACGAAAAATCACGCCAATCAGACCTAAATTGATCGCCCGTTCCTCCTCTCTACCGAAACAGTCCAGTCTGTCCTCTCCTCAAGGATTCCCCAAACTCTCTCTTCTCAAATCACCAACGATTTCCTCCTCTAAAACTGACCAAACTCCTCTTTTTCCTCTGAAAAATACGGCCACGACCTTATATAACACGTCCTAGGGTTCCGCACCCTTAACCGACGTAAACCGAGCAATTAAATTCAAACCGGAAAACAACCCAGAACTTGGTGTCGATCGACACCCACCACTGGTGTCGATCGACACCCACCACTGGTGTCGATCGACACCCCTTTCCAAATACAAAAATTGGAAATGGGATGTTACATTATTTATTTGTCATTAAAAACTAAACAGTTCAAAATACTATATAAGTTTTTTAAATGGTTATATAAGACTGTTTGAAAAGCTTATAATATCTTTTAAAATGTTTATAAAGGTTTTTAAATGATTTATAAGACTATTTAAAAAGCTTATAAGATTTTTTAAGTATTTTTAAAAAGTTTCGTAAGACTGTTTAAAAACCTGATAAACCGTTTAAAAACCTTAAAAACTGTTTAAAAACTTTATATTTTTCTTAAAAAGATTTATAATGTAAATGAAAACCTTCAATCCTAAAATTTTATCCCCAAAAACTATACCCTAAATGCACAATAGTTTATATTAAATTAAAATTTTTACAGCAAATAATTTACAGCCCAACCAATCACCCACTATAAGTATTTTGAATATGTATACAGTTGAATATTTATTGCTGTAGTTTTCTATTAAAAATAACAAGAAAAGTTTCTACAGTTTTTGTTATCAATCAGACTTTTAAAAGTATTTAAAGTAACATCCACAGTTTTAGCAACCATTTCTCTACAGCCAAAAATCTACAGTCACAATTCTTACCAATCGGCCCCTATAACGCAAGAGCATTGTGATCATTCGTAAAGTTTCTCAAAATTAAGAGTTTGTCAATAGTATAATATTTATATTTCAATATATTTCAATTAAATAATTAAATTTTAATTATTATAAAAAGATAAGTATCTCAAATCCTTTTCGTTTAATAGATTTTTAAACGAGAACCGATTCTTTTTATCTTTTGAGAATTTTTAAGATATGCCATTTTTAACATATCAAGTTTTAAAAAATACAACTATTCTAAATTTTTTATATTATTTATGTTTAAATTAACTATGTTATATAAGATTTATGTTATACTAGATGACTCTCCGCGTAATACGCGGATTAAATATTTTTCTTTTTACTATAAACATAAGAGTTGTTTCTTTCAATCAATAATTCTTCAACAAAAAACATTCTAATTAGTTAAAAAAAATAAAAAAAATTCAGATATTTTTTATGACCATTCAATGCAGTTTAATTTGATTGAATTTTCACAAATTTGGAAAGACTGTACTATGGTTATATATTGCTAAAATGCTCAATATTTTATTTCATTTTGGTATAATTGTTGTGAATTTAAAATTTTTGAATATAATATCTAAAATATTATTAATATATGATTTTTGTGATTGTAAATTTTCTTTGTATTGCTGAAAACATGAAAGTTTGTGATCATATAGATTCTATGGAAACATGTAAAAATCGAAAAAGAAAAAGCTAAAATGTTTATTTACTTTTAACACATATTTTTCAATAATATTTTTTGTTTTATATGATATGTGTCTTTCCATATTGGATGTCACATTTTTTATATAACATCGTCGAAATATTTTGTAATCTTTACTTACTAATTATGAAATATAGAGAGATTCGTTTAGTCAATAATCCGTCGATTAAAACCATTTTTTATTCTAAAATGATGATATAATATATAAATTTATGATCATTTTGAATTATATAAAATTAATGTATTATAATTGATAAAATAAATTTATAACATCTATCGTTAGGATATAAGGGTAAGTAACTATTATTATATTTTTCTTACCTAACGTTATACTCAAAAATATTTAAAATTTAAAAATGCAAATGTAACTATGAAGGGCATATATAATTACGTATAAAGATCCAAATTATTTTATATTAGTGATAATATGAAGATTTGGTGGCGATATAAGTGAGTTTTTTTTTATATTAGACTATGGATAGTTAGTGATAATATTCGAAAGACTATGTAAAATTTGATTCCTATATTATCACCCTAAGAATAATTTATTTCTACAAAACAATTTGGGCTAATTATGATACAAATAAGATTTTTTTTAGGACATATATAATTACGTATAAAGATCAAAATCATTTTATATTAGTGATAATATGAAGATTTGGTGGCGATATAAGTGAGATTATTTTATATTAGACTATGGATAGTTAGTGATAATATTCCAAAGACTATGTAAAATTTGATTCCTATAATTTTAACCATAAGAATAATTTATTTCTACAAAAAAAAGGGCTAATTATGATACAAATGGGATTTTGTTTTTAGGGAATTAGCTAAAATTAGTTTTTGGAAAGAGTTTGGTCATGTCACATTTAAAGTGATGCCATGTCACATTTGAAGGGATTTCATGTCACATTTTAAATGAAATCACCTCCCTAATAATGTATAAGGGATTTCTACAAAACAATTTGGGCTAATTATGATACAAATGAGATTTTTTTTTAGGACATATATAATTACGTATAAAGATCCAAATCATTTTATATTAGTGATAATATGAAGATTTGGTGGCGATATAAGTGAGATTATTTTATATTAGACTATGGATAGCTAGTGATAATATTCCAAAGACTATGTAAAATTTGATTCCTATAATTTTAACCACAAGAATAATTATTTCTACATAAAAAAAAAATTGGGCTAATTATGATACAAATGAGATTTTTTTTTTTAGGGAATAAGCTAAAATTAGTTTTTGGAAAAAGTTTGGCCATGTCACGTTTAAAGTGATGTCATGTCACATTTGAAGGGATTCCTTGTCACATTTTAAATGAAATCACCTCCCTAATAATGTAGAAGGGATTATTTTATATTAGACTATGGATAGTTAGTGATAATATTCCAAAGACTATGTAAAATTTGATTCCTATAATTTTAACCATAAGAATAATTATTTCTACAAAAAAAATGGGCTAATTATGATACAAATGGGATTTTTTTTATAGGGAATTAGCTAAAATTAGTTTTTGGAAAGAGTTTGGCCATGTCACATTTAAAGTGATGTCATGTCATATTTGAAGGGATTTCATGTCACATTTTAAATGAAATCACCTCCCTAATAATGGATAAGGGATTAGGTTTAGTTTTTAGGGTTTAAGATTTGTTAGAAATCAAATCTTTTTTTTTATGATTAAAGATTTTGAGATACAAAGTTTTATAAGTGACATATTTGTAAAAAAAAAATAAAAAATTTAACCGTGACATATTTATAAATAATAATTCAACAGTAGCATTTTTGAAATTGTATATCTTATCTTTTCTACTTTTTCTTTACAAAAATGTGAGATACTCGTTGGAAATTTTCTATTAGAGATGCTCTAATTTTCTCTTTCTTTAATTGATCACAATTTGTTGAGCACATAGCTGTTCTGCTTTCCATTGATCACAATGTTCTATTCACAATTTTTGTTGAGCATATTTAATTGCTCACAACAGTCTTCATAGCTGTTCTGCTTTCCATAGTTAAACAAATAATTAAACATTTTGGGAACTATCTGCATCTTAAATGAATTAAATTTATTTAACAAAAAAAAAACTTAAATGAATTGAATTTGATTATTAGCAATGTTCAAGAAAGCTCTGGGCGCTAAGCGGGCGGTGTGACTCAAAGCCTAGCGCCTAGAACGCCTAATCGGGGCCTAGACGATTTTAGGCGTCTTAAGCGTTTACAACATAAAACATTGTAAATAAGATATATTAAGTAAAAAATAAAGAAAATTATATTTAGAAAAATAAAAATATATAACTATAAACAAAAATTAAACAAAAATATTTAATTAATTCATATCGAACAACATATAAATGTTTATAATTATGTAAATGGAAATAAAATTTATAAATTTAAATTTATGTAGTGGGAAAGTGAAAAAATACATTAAAACGAAAAGTATCAAATTTTAAGCGGTCGAAACGGTCATATAGACGTTGTCTAAGGACCTAATGCCTAAGTTGGGCCTAGGCGACTGTCTAGACCGCTTTTTATTAGATAGACTATTATTAATGATTGTGGTTATAATGATGCCACTCATTATTATTATTAATTTGTTATTGTATTAATGGATTGCATGGGGAATAGTCAAATGAAGACTGTTGTCATGCGATGAAAATCCCTTATTTCGTGGGCTTCGGTATCTCTTGCGTTTATTTCTGACCGTTCGATCAGCTCACCGAACATGCGGCGGTCACGTTCATTTCTATTGATTATCTAACAACCGATCTTTATGTAGATTTTGTTATTACACTCATTATTATTATTAATATGTTATATGATTTTCTCCAATTAGTATAACAATTTTTTCAAACACCACTTTCTTTGTAAACTTATTACTTACTACTCCAAATGTTGTACGTAGAGACGGATTGCTCTAAATTCTTAAACCAAAAAATGTTTGAGAAAATTACAATTTTTACCTACTATTCTACACCACACATTATCTCTTTTCTTTTCTCTTTCCTTATCTCTTTCTTTACACCACACATTCTCTCTCTCTCTCTCTCAAGATGGTGGCCGGCGGTAGAATCGTAGACGGGACTAAGACAGAGATGGAGACTGAACAATGGACAAAGATAGAGACGGGGCTGTGGACAAAAGCGGAAACAATGATATAAACAGTGGACAATAGACGAAACACAGATCATAACAATAGACAAAAACGGTGGTAGACTTAACCGGAGACGACAGAACTGTGAACAGTGGACAAAAACAGAGACGGTGGCAGAACGGTGGACAACTCTGACAGAGACGGTGGTTGACATAGTTTTGACTCTACAAATATAAAACCAGAGCCGGGGACAAGTTGTTTTGGTGGACAACAACCATATACAATATCATCATTTCTCATGATTAAAATTCAAGAATATAACAGTCATTTTGCTTCCACTAGAAGACAAAATCATGACATTTCCTTACACAGAAATAATGGCATTTTTTGAAAGTTTTTTCAAAATAATTGCAATTAAGACAATTTTCTCAAAATATTTTATGTAAAGACGGATTGATTCTTACCTTTAAACTAATTCTTTTTTATCACTATTTAAATCGTATTACATATGTTTTACTTCGCACTACTCTATCATCATTCAAAATAGAATTGTCAAAATGGATAAACCCAACCCATTTAACCCGTTCTTTCATGGTTTTTTTTCCTTAGTCCATGATGGGCCGGCCCACGAGACCTCCGAGTCTGTAATGTTAGACCTAAACCCGACCCACCATATAACGGTCCGTGGATTTTAGTATTTATTCTATAATAGCAATAAAAATAAGTAAAAATAAATTTATTCATATAATAAAAATCCCACAAACTTAAATAAATAAAAATATAGCAAAACGAAATTCGATTATGAAATAAAAACCGAAAGCATATGGAAAAAACTCAATTAAAAAATGATAAGAGTCTATAAATTTGAAAAAAACATGTTGTTTCACACGATATTTTTGCTCACTGACTCAACAAAGCGTGTTGGTTCTTTCTCAAGTTCGTTATTTGTCACCTCTACTAGTTATTATATATCAAATGTCTTATATATATAGTATATGTATAATACTAAAATATATAAAATAATGTATAATTGTATGTATGTAAGAATTTAGTGGGTCGCCCGTTAAGCCACGGTCCGTCATGAGTTTTACCCGCTAAACTTACTGTCCATCATGGATCAATGCATGACACCCATATTTTTTTGGGTTTACAATATTAGACCTATACTCGTCCCATGGTGGAATGGGTCCGACCCGTGGGTTTTGATCCATTTTGACAGCTCTAATTCAAAACATATATGCAAATTTATACTTTCTATTATGTCAGTTATACTATGCCATTTTGTAACGCCCTTACCATGGGCCCCTCGTCCACTCCGGCCCGTTGGCCCACCTTGTCTGACGGTTGTTGCGTTAGTCCGGGAGGCTCGGAAGTCTTGTTTGTTGGCCTTGCAAATCACCACGCGATTTTTCCTTGTGTTTTGACCTCATTCACACGGTACTGGAAATGACTTCCTAGTATGTCATCCATCCTTAAATTGCTCCAGCTCAGACACGATTAACTCTGGAGTTCTCTCAAGACATGTGACCGAAAAGATTACTGCACTTTGGTGACATAGGTAGCCAAATCAATTCTTTTTAAGTCTCTTCGTATACACCACATATTTCCTGAAACCTAGGTGTGACACATTTTGTCTATTTCGTATGTTGTCTTATATAGCTTATATGCCTTATATTCGTTTAAAAATATGATATTTGTTGTGAATACGAGAGATTAAGAGATAATTGTGTTGTATTATTTCATCAGTAATAGAGAGTATATATAGGATTACAAATACTTGGACAATAAATAATCCTAGAATATTTAAGAACATAATGGGCATCCATCTAGTGAGTTTATAACAATATTTAATATATATTTGTGCATTCAAATATGTGGTTTTTTATTTTTATAAAAATATGTATTTGATGTTTTATACACAGTACTTATATATGGCACACTATTTATAATTAACAAAATTGTCTTATATGAATAATTAAATTATGTTTTTAAAAAATCAAAATAATCTTTGTTTTTATTTAAACCATCCTATATATTGTATGATAGAAAAATAATAAATTTGAACTTAGATATAATAAAAGCACTATCAGACAACATTTTGTTAAAAGCTCTTGCTTAATTAATGAGAAGTGGTGCATAACAAGAATATCAAACGTAAATTTAAAAGTGAAATGACCTTATTCTAGGAGATAAGTCCACTGAGAGCAGACACTATCACCCTCGAGATCAAGTCCTTCTACCTACTTAATGTAGGAATTAGGCTAATGGACTCGCTAGTTGTGATCCAATATTAAAAAAAAGAAAAAAACGTAAATTTAAAATCAAGCAAGATTTGCCGAATGCATATATCTTCCGTCCAAGGACGATGAACGCCACTATTCGTGATTGACTTCCCAAAGAAACCCCACACGTATGATAAATGTGGTAGCATTTACTAGATCTAATTCATACCAACTTACCTAGGAGAAAAAGGACACATACAATAAATAGTGGTCCATAACTTACGTTTATTTGGGACAATTTCAAAAATGATGTTCTTGAATTATTTTTTATAAACAGGTCGCTATTGAATTATTTTTTACAAATATGTTACTTATAAAATTTTTTAAAATGTTTATATCTTAAAATTCTCAATCTTAAAAAAGATTTTGATCACTAACAAACTTAATCCCTAAAAACTAAACCCTAATATAACATAATTAATCCAAACATAAATGATATTCAATTTTTGAATAGTGACATTTTTGAAAAGTGGCACTTTTGAAAAGTGACATATCTTGAATATTTTTCCGTATATTTTCTACTATTCCGAATTTTACTAATCAAAATTGTAAGTTTACAAATAATATTGTTTTTTTTCTCTTGTTGTACATCATAAGGACGAAAACCGAATTACTCATTTTTTTTCTTTCTATCACAAAGATTTTCATAGATTAGTTGCTCTTCACTAAAAGAAAAAAATGTATATTAAACATGAAATGAGAACCACAAAAGGCAACAAAAACAATGCTACAAAAGCAAGCATAAATCATACGATCGAGAGATAGATAGGAGCGAGCGTAACACTTAAACAACTAAAGTCGTAAAGGATCTCGACGTCATTGTTGTTGAGAGGAGAGACGACACCATCAGATTCAAAGATTATATTGAATTATGTTTTTATAAACATACGACTTGTAAAGGTTTTTTAAAACTTTATATCTTAAAATCATCAATCTTAAAAAAGTTTTGATTTTTAACAAATTTTAAATCTTATAAACTAAAACATAATATAACATAGTTAATTCAAACATAAATGATATGAAAATTTTAGAATAGTATCACTTTTGAAAAATGACATTATCGAAAAATAGCATGTAGCATTTTTTAAAAATTCACTTATATAATCATCTTTTTTAATGACTAAAACCAAAATTTATCGTCTCATGTCCCTAATCGCCTATCACTGAAATACTTTCATATTTTGCTTTCATTTAAAAGTGTTTGTAATTGTGGTAGTTTAAAAAAATGTGGTAGTTGCATTTGTAATTACATTTCGTTTTAAACCAGGGTTAATTTGGTTAATAACCAACAAAAATTTAATAATTAGGTAAGTAACCAAAATGGGGGTATGTGGCATAATTATATACATCAAAATTAGGGTAATTGGTTATATTTTTAGTTATTGTTTATTTTATGGTTATTGATCCTAATTTCCTTTTAAACTACCCACATCTTTTTTTCCCAAAAAAATGGTTGTAATTTAACAATAAATGTCATTTTTAAATGCTCAGTAAAAAGAAGAATCACATTTTTTTTTTTTTTGGTCGACAGAAGAATCACATCTTGTGCACAAAGACTTTGATTTATTTCCCAGCCTATTATTTTCTTTATGACGCAAGCAATTACATCACTACGGTCTACGGGACATGATAAACACGTTGAATCCGTATCTTGCAATATTATTTTAGTAAACATGTTTTTTTTTTTATGTGGGCTAGTAGGGGTGGAATTATTATCCGGGATCCGAGATCCGATCCAGGATCCGAGATCCGATCCAGGATCCGCTCCGAAAATCTGGATATCCGGGGGGCCGGATCCGGATCCGGATAGTAAAATTACGGATCCGTCAAAAACGAATCCGGATCCGGATATCCTTATTTTCAAGTCCAGATATCCGGATCCGGATCCAGGCCTTTTAAATATATTAAAAATATTTAATTTTTTTAATTTTTTTAATTTTTTTTTAAAAATTATACATAATAAAATAAATTTAAAATCATTTTCGTAATATTTTATTTATTTTTTAATTAAATTATAATAATTTTACCAAAAAAATCACTTTTTAAAATTATTTTAATACTTTTTAATTTTTTTTAATGTTTTTACGGATCCAGATCCGGATATCCGCGGATATGTTAATATTTGGAAGGATATCCGAACGCCGGATATTCGGGTGGCACGGATCCGGATCCGGATAGTAAAGCCACGGATCCGGATCCGGATATCATCAAAAGGCCGGATATCCGGATCCGGCCCACCTCTATGGGCTTGTAAACATGTTAAAATTGCCTAAAAGACCAATTCCGAAAATAAATACTTTTCTTTTTGTCATCCTAGATAATTAATCAATAATCACAATATTGAAAATTTTAACTCGGTCAAATGATCCTCAAAGCAAATTTTCTCATCCAACTATGAGCCACCGCCTTTCACGATTACGGCTGTACCTTCACGCCGGTGTCCTCCAGTTCGATGCTTTCCCCAATCGGAATTTCCACAGACGATCGTACGCGGTGATGTCTGCCCCAATATCGGTGTGGCCCAGATCAATCACAGATCGTGAGGTCATTACTGCCGTATCTTTCATCCAATCTCATCTCCAATCTGCCATATTTGTTCATACACAGATTCAATATCTTTGAAATCAAAAAGGCCGGTGATTGAGTCTAATTTCCAATCTTTCCGTTTCAGAGGATGCTAAAATCTGATTGATTGGCATTTTTCTTCCGAATCTGTAGGGATTATCATGGTCCCAGCATTTATCAGCAAATCTACGTTACAGGGCCATAAAAGGAGAGATAAACGAATGGTGCCTCCACTGTGCTTTCCCAATTATCTACTTTTCTCTCACTAGTATACAAGAATCTTATTACTTGATCCTGCTCTCATGGCGAATTTTGGCAAGTTGGTGGACCAGAACAGAGACAAAGTTACCTCCATATCGATCAAGCTCCCTCCTTTTAATCGGTCAGAGGTGGTGAAGAAATTCTATCTCACTCTTGTGGGTCGTGTGCTTAATTTGGAGTGCCAAGCACATCGGGTGAAGGCAATTCTTGGCTATTTCCTTACGGTGTGGAAGTGCTCAGACAAAGTTCAAGGGATTGAAATGGAGAGAGGCAAGTTTCATTTCCGTTTCCGCAATGAGGCGGATCTTCAAGCTGTCTTGGCTCGTCGCCCATATTACTTTGACGGTTGGATGGTCGCTTTGGAGAGATGGATCCCAACGGTCCGTAAGGATTTTCCATCAACCATAGCTTTTTGGGTCAACATTGTTGGTTTGCCAGATTACTACTGTGTATATTCGCAGATGAAAAGCATTGGCGAAGCTCTCGGGGAGTTGGGTGAATGGGATTCACGTTATCCGACTCCTAGGTTTCAAGTAGCGGTGGAGTGTGATAAGCCCTTAATCTTTCAGAGTGAGCTGGAATCGGATATGGGTGAGAAATTCACCGTCACTTTTCAATACGAAATATTGGATCGTAGAAGCAAACATTGTTGTCAGATTACGCACGATATCAAGCACTGTCCTGAGCTGATTCGTGAAGAGCAAACCAATCGCAGACCTAGCGGACGTCACGACGGTGGTGAGGTGCGTAGGAGGTCCAAGTCCGAGAAGTGTGAAGCAAACGTTGACCGTCGGGGTAAGAAGGTGGCTACGGAGAGTGATAATCATATCCGCAGATCTCGGGAAGATGATCATTTGAATGGAGCGATGGTGGTCCCGGTAAGTCTGGTGGCTGCACCGAGTCGGAAACCAGTCCGTCGTAACTTAGTTACTGATTTTTCAAGATCTTCGATTCAATCCCTGACTAAGCCAAAAGCCCCGGAATCAACAAAGGAGTGGGTCTGTAAGGGCTTTGTAGAGAAGGAAATTCGAGGTGGAAACACCAATCGGTTGGAACAAGAGGCGCCGGTGAGCACTGTTATCACTATTCCGATCTCAAGTCCACCGAAACAACAGGTTGAATCGATTACGAAAAATGGTGGCCGAGCTTCTTGGTACAAGGATACTGAGGAGGATGTCCAAATTCATTACGCGGTGGAGGAGCAAACCCGCCGGTGGAAGAGGGCGGAGGCAGAGGTGGAGATGGCTGCATCTGAAGGCCACGGCTCAGCAACAATGGGGGAGACGGCGGTGCTTGGTCTCGGAGGTGAGGAGGTCATTTCCCCTTTGAAGGATCTATTGACAAGCAACGGCCCATCTGGGGAGCCCATTAATAATTTCATAACAGATCCAAGTCCCCCAGCCAGTTTCACAAGACCAAAGCAATGAGTCTACCTAAAAGGCGTTGGGAGTTAAAAGGAAAATAGGTCGTAGTCCGTTCACGGGCATTCGGATTAAAAAACAAGCGGCTATAGCAGCGAAACTAACACTTAGAGACCAAGAGAATCTTTGTGAGGTTTCACTTCCGTCGTCTTCGAGGACGGCTCCTGTTCCAGGGGAAATTTCGAAGGACATCAAAGCACCGGTGGTTGGAGGCAAACCACCGGCAATCGATTATATGATCTTAAGTTGGAACTGTCAGGGGATCGGTGGTTTTCTGACAGTTCGTCGATTGCGCGAAATCCGTCCGAGACTATTCCCAGGAATAATTTTTCTAATGGAGACTAAACGTGAACAAAATTACTTGCAAGAGTTACAAGTCGAATTTGGTTATGATTTTGTTTTTACAGTTGACCCTATTGGTCTTAGTGGTGGTTTAGCCCTTCTGGCTTTACCTGAGTTTCAACTTCAAGTTATTTCTTCCAATAAAAATGTTATCGATGTATTGGCTACAATTCATGGTAATAAAATATTTATCTCTTTCGTTTATGGAGAACCTGTTATTTTTCGTCGCCGATTAGTTTGGGAGCAGTTAACTCATATTGGGTCAACTCGTTCTGGGCCTTAGCTGATGGTGGGTGATTTTAATGAGATTATCGGTCTCCATGAGAAAACAGGCTGTCGACCACGGAGTGAAAACTCTTTCTTGGAGTTTCGGTTGATGCGGAACAATTGTGGCATGATGGATTTCCCATACTCTGGGAATTGCCTTTCTTGAGTGGGCCGACGAGGCCGCAATGTTATTCGATGTCGTCTTGATAGAGTGATGGGTAATGAGGAATGGCATGATATGTTCACTCACACTCGAGTTGAATATATGCGCTTTATGGGCTCTGATCATCGGCCAGTTCTTACTCGGATAACGCATAGAGATTTCCAAGGAGTAAATAAGTTCCGTTTCGACAAACGCTGGTTATCAAAACCAAATTTTGAGGATATTATTAAGGAAGGGATGACACCAAATAATACTGACCCTAACCTCGAGGTGACCGACCAGATTTCTTTGTGCCGGAAGCTTATTTTTCGGTGGCGTAAGGCTGATCAACAGAACACCAGGGAGATTATAGAAAACCTCAAAACGGAGTTAGACACACTTCTGAGTGATGATTCGGCGACATTAGAGGAGATGTCAGCTGTACAAGAACGACTACGGATTGCTCTAGTTGAAGAGGAGTTGTTCTGGCAACAAAAGAGCAGGGTCCTGTGGCTAGTTGCAGGTGATCAAAACACGCAGTATTTTCATGCCTCGACTAAGCAACAACGAGCCCAGAATAGAATTAACGGCGTTTTAAATGCTAGTGGTGTCTGGACGGAGAAGGAAGCAGAAATAGAACTAATGGCGACAGATTATTTTCAAGATATATTCTCCTCCGAGGGGATTTCAGATCTTGAAACCTCCCTTCACCATATTCCATAGACGGTTACAACTGCTATGAATGAGGCTCTAACTCGGCTGTTGTCCCCTTCGGAAGTCAAGGCGGCTGTTTTTTCAATCCACCTAGAGAAGGCTCCAGGGCCGGATGGGATGACCGCCCTATTCTACGAAAAGTTCTGGCATATTCTAGGTCCACAGGTTATCTGTATGGTCCAGGAGTTTATGGCGTCGGGAACCATTGAATCCAGTATGAATGAAGTGAACATATATCTTATTCCTAAGATCGAGCGACCCCGTGCTATGAAGGAATTCCGGCCTATTAGTCTGTGTAATGTGAGTTACAAAATTATTTCCAAGGTTTTATGCCAGCGGTTAAAAAGGCTTTTGCCACAGTTGATCTCGGAGACACAATCAGCTTTTATCTCGGGGAGAGTAATTTCTGATAATATTTTGGTAGCCCAAGGGGCCTTTCATGCCCTTATCACAAAGGATAAATGTCAGAAGGAATTTATGGCGGTGAAAACAGATATGACTAAGGCTTATGACCGAATTGAGTGGGGGTTTTTTGGAGAGTCTTATGCGGAAGATGGGTTTCTCAGAAAAGTGGATATCATGGATTATGCCTTGTGTAAATTCGGTGACTTACCACCTTTTGCTTAATGGGAATCCACGCGGTTCAATTACCCCCACAAGAGGCTTACGGCAAGTGGACCCACTTTTGCCGTACCTGTTTAGACTCTGTACAAAGTTATTGATTTTCCAATCTCAAGGCTGCGGAAGCAGCGGGTTGTCTTATAGGACTTAAGGTTGCATTTGCTAGTCTACCAGTGTCTCATTTACTGTTTGTCGACGATAGTCTGTTCTTTTGTCAGGCTAATCTGGATCAGAGTGACAAAATCTTACGGATTCTCACACAGTACAGAAATGCGTCGGGCCAGCGTATTAATTTTGATAAATCGGCCATTACTTTTGGTAAAGATGTTGATCATGATACTCGCCAAGCCATCCATCAACGCTTAGGAATTTTGAATGAAGGAGGGTCAGGGAAGTACTTGGGCATTCCCGAACAACTGCATGGATCTAAAGCACAAATCTTTGCCTATGTTCAAGATCGTCTGAATGGGCGTATAAATGGGTGGTCAGCCAAGTTCCTGTCAAAAGGAGGCAATGAATTCATGATTAAGTCAGCGTCTCAGGCTATCCCAACTTACGTGATGTCATGTTTCCTACTACCTAAAGGATTGTGTAGAAAACTAGCTAGTGTAGTCTCGAAATTTTGGTGGCGCTCTAAACCATAATCAAGTGGCTTACAATGGATTGTGTGGAAGAAACTCTGCTTACCCAAGAATCAGAGCGGTATCGGTTTTAAATCTTTTGATGATTTTAACCAGGCCCTCTTGGCAAAGCAGCTGTGGCATCTGCACCAGTTCCCTAACTCTCTTGCGGCCAGAGTCCTTAAAGGACGGTATTTTCGTAACGTATATCCCTTTTATGCGACCAAACCAAATCGCCCTTCCTATGGTTGGCGCAGTATATGGTCAGCCAAGCCTCTGATAAAGAAGGGGATACAGAGCATTATTGGGAATGAGCGTAATACGACAGTATGGGAGGATAATTGGATATCGGATACGGAGCCTAGACCTGCGTCCTCCTATCAAACCATAATCAACCCACTGCTCCCGGTGGCGGACCTGCTTAATCATGGAAACTCTACGTGGAATATACAAGCTCTTCAGGCCACTATTCACCAATGTGATATTCCATGCATACTCAGTCTTCGGGTCTCTCTAAGGATGACAGAGGACAGTTTTTGTTGGCACTATACCAAATCTGGAGTGTATACGGTGAAGTCGGGCTATGAGGTTGCAAGGAGGTCCACGGACGCAGATACCCGATTCTTATTACAATTGCCATCTGATAACCCTCTAAAGGCTCACGTCTGGAAATTACAAGCCCCTAATAAACTACGCCACTTTCTTTGGCAAAGTTTATCAGGTGCGGTAGCGGTAAATGAGCGACTCAACTTTCGGCATATTCGTGACTCGGCGTCCTGCCCGCGCTGTGGCGACCAGGAGGAGACTATTAACCATGCTTTATTTACGTGCCCCCATGCTATGGAAACCTGGACTCTGTCCGGAATCCCTACTCAAGCCATTCAGTTTCCTTCTGATAGCCTAAGGACTAATTTCGATACTCTTTTCTGGCGGTTATCTCACTCGGATGCGTTTTCTGAGATCGTCCAAGCAATCCCCTGGATTATCTGGTATATCTGGAAAGCAAGGAATGATAAAGTTTTTAACTCGGTGGCCTGTGCGCCGTCTGAAACTCTGGCTATGGCCATCAAAGAATCGAAGGATTGGCTCCAAGCGAACAGCTTGGATCCCGCGGCCGTGTCACACACAGGTTTGGATTCTACCACGGCTTCCACCACCTTCATGTGTTTTGTAGATGGATCATGGAAAAATGATGATCGGACGAGTGGTGTGGGTTAGGTGTTGCAGCTTCAGGATGGGACGACATACCTCCTTGGATTACAGGGGAATCAACGGAGTCTCTCACCCCTGCATACAGAGGAACATGGTTTGTTGTAGTCCATGCGCTGCTTAATTCGGAAGAACCGATATTGTGCCATCTTTTTAACAGACTCAACAGAAATGGTAAAAATGGTGGAATCCCCACACCAATGGCCTGGCTTCCAACCGGAATTGCGTGATTTGGCAGCCCTCAGGGAATCCTTCCCTAAATTTGAACTCATCTACCGGCAACGAGAGAACAACAAGAGAGCAGATTTGCTGGCGAGGACTGCGCGCACGCGTGCAAAATTTTGTTCTTACAGTAGCACTTCAGTCCCTTATTGGTGTTCGGATACATACAATATATTTGTTTAATCAATATTGAAGTGTGCTCGTGACAAAAAAAAAACTCTTTTTTTTATCAACAACTTCATTCTATTTCGTTAATGTTTAAAAAGTTACATTGGGTAAGGTTTGAAGAGCTTATTTGGCTACCGAATTGACTACATCATTGTAGCTATTGGTACATAGTGAACTTCAGATAATGAAGATTATGAGGCAAGTCCTAATATGTAGTGAAGAACTCCATAAATTTTCTTGATTGAGGTGGAATTGTTTACTGCTCCGGTAAGCTGTAAGATCCCAAAACCAAATTATGTAATTTGGTAAGGGGTGTCGATCGACACCATGTTTTTGGATTGAAAACGGTTTAAGTTTTAATCGCGGTTTGGGATCGGTTTATGGGCGTTAACCCTAAGGCTTCGTTTATAAGCCTTGGAGCAGCCTTGTTTAGGGTTTTGAGAGATCAATTTTTGTGATATTGAGAGAGAAAAGGTTTGAGGATCCTTGAGGGTGTTTTTGTGTGGAGATTGAGAGGAAATAGAAGCAATTTCAGCTGTTCTGGTAGAAATGAAGAACGGACGATCGAATCAAGTCTCATCGGCGTGATTTTTCGTAGGTATGTTCTTCTTTCTATTAGCTAGCTACAGAAGAAAGCTGATTGCCTTTTGGATCTGTAGTTTTTGAGTTATGATCGTTTTCCCGTGAGTGGTCTGTGTAGTTTTGGGTTTCGATCAGTCACCTTGGGAAGTGTTTACCCGGTGTTTGGGAAGGAATCAGGAGACAATCTTGGTATCGTTGGAAAGCTCTCTCAATCTTGTTTCTAGATTGGGTTTCTGATCTGATTTCGGAGGTAAGGTTTGTTCTCTGCGTCGATTTTAGTTCAGCGCGTCGGTTCTGGTTTCGGGAAATCTAATTAGGGTTTGGGGAAAATCCTAGTTGTGTGTCCTAGGTGATAGAGGAAGTGTCCCTCGGAGTTTGCGTGTGAGATCAGAGGCTGCGAGGTTGCTGATCTCGTGTCCCTGTCCTTTCCTTCTCCGTTTCTCCCTTCGTTAAACCAAAGTGAGTTCGCGACCATTGGTTTCTAGGCGATGACGGATTGTTTGATGCGTTTTGTGATAGATTTCTTGTTGTTTATGTGGAATTGGATAATGATGTTGCTATGTCTGGGTGTCTTATCGTGTTTCGATGCAGGTTTGCGACTCATGCAACCGGAATCGAGTTGAGAGATGAGAAACTCTATTATGGCGTTGCAAAGAGGCGTGTCGAGCGACACGAGTGTTGTTGTCGTGTCGATCGACACCTTGCTGGTGTCGCTCGACACGAACAGTTTTTTGTTTCCGAACTTGTTTATTTTTCGTGAAGGTATTGTGTGATGTGATGTATGCTGGTTTATGTTGAATTGTAAATGTTTTACCTGAGCCTGTTTGTTACTCTAGTAGATGGTATGACCGGCTCACTAAGTATTTATGACATACTTACGCAACTCTTATTCCCATGTGTTGCAGGTAAAAGAAATGTGTGATCGCAGAATCAAGGCCGGTGAAGAGGATGATATGGATTGTTGTTTTAATTGTTTTTGTTCTAGTGAACCTGGTGTTTAGGTTGCTAGAGTTTCTGTTTTAGTTCTTGAATTGGAATTGAATTGTTTGGTCTTGATAATTGGTTTCAATGTTTTATTAGATTATTCTTTGAGAATTCCGCAATTGTTGAAATAGCCGTAGAAAGTTAATATTTATGGGAATGTTAACTCGGGTTATTTATTTTTTTTTGAAAAAAAAGTGTTGTTGTTTCATAAGCATTCCAAAATCAGAGAGTATACTTAACTTTATTGTTTCTCTATTCTTTGCCGCGAGAAAGGCCTGACTTAAGTCATCAAAGAAGAAGCAACGAAAGGCTCATCTAGAAATTGATTGATCCCATATGTTCCTCTTACAGAAATTATCTCGAAATTATAAGAGTTTTCTACAATCTTTTTATTCAAAATTATACAAGTACAATATGTATTGATTTTAATAAACTAATAAATTTCAATAATTTCATAGGAAACAATAATACAATTTTAAATTTATATATGTTATATTTTCGTTTTGTTACTGTTGAAACCATCACGTACTTCAAAAAAATGAACCCCTAATCCCCTTACTATTAAAAGAAAAGTGGAATTAGTTAAAAAAACTTAGGTGTTTTAATGTTATTGGCTTTCATCCAAAAAAATAATGACATGTAATGATGAAATGTAAAGATGACATGGCATAAATATCCAATTTTACTAACAATCTTTGAACACAAATTATTATTATTACTATATCAATATAATAATACTATTATGAAAAATCGAATCCATTTCAAATTTAATAACCAATTTCAATTTTTTTTAAAAAAAAATTAACAATTAATTATAAACTACATTATTTGCTTACGAATTATTTCAAAGAAATCAAATCCCACTTAAATCTAATTATATACTAATAAGTATTAAATACTAAAAAAAAAATTCCTTTTTGATAATTTCAACAATTCCATTTTTGTAATTTTATTCGAATTATTAGAAAATTGTGATAATTTGGTGTTTGTTGCAAGACATTTAACTAATATTATTTTTACGGATTACTTTGAAAAAAATAAGGTTTTTCAAGAAACTGAATTTTAGAGAGAACGAGAGATTTACTTTTTTGGGTTTGGCCAAACTTTGATTAATCAATAAAACCATGATGGTACAACTTATTATCATTAGTTTTTGTGATCACAGTGAACTAAAGCGAATGTAATACAAATTAAAATGTCAAGATTTGGCTTATCAGTTACTGGAGCCTCAACTCAAATAAATTAGCTTTTAGCTACAAATCTATTTTTCCAACAAAAAGTTCAAATATCTTAATAGTTTAAAAGGCTACACATTATTTAAAAAGGCTATTATAGTATCTTGAAGAATTGTTAAGATTTGTAGTTAATATTGTGTTATTTTCTTCGACATAATATAGATGATCAAGAAAAACAAGAAAAAGAGGAAAAGCGGAAAATAAATATTAAAAAAAACCGAAATATAAAAATTGAAAGAAAAAGATGAAAAAAGTAAGAAGAGAAATAAAAAGTTAGGGTAGAAGAAAACGGTTAAGAAGCACTATGAATACATAAAGACACAGAAAATGAAAAAAATAATAAAAAATAAAGAACTAATAAATCATAATTTTCAATGTAACACTCAAAATGTTACAAATAGTATCCTAAACACGTATTAATATTATACATGCATGAAAAAACTAAAACAAACACAATGTATTTTTATATATAATTCGTGTTCTTGAATAAATTAATTTACTTTTACAAAAATAATTCATACCCGCACACGGTGCGGATCAATCATCTAGTTTTACAATAAAACAATATGATCAAATTCAGTATCTAATACTCCCTCCGTTTCACGAAGATAGATTTTTTGAGTTTTTAAAGTTGTTTCATGATGATAGATTTTCAACATTTATTGATGAGAGATTGTAGCTATCAAGAAAAAGAATCAAATACTATTGGTTAGAATTTCTTGAAAACAGTTTATTGTAGAAATTAATACACTTTTTAATAATAATAATTGTTTTTTTTAATATGTGTAAAAAACTCAGAAAATCAATCTTTGTGAAACGGAGGGAGCATGTTAAGATCATCATGTTTAGCTAAGTGACAAAAAAAATTAGATCTGAACTGTCGAAAAAAACAGATTTTTATTGACATGGTAAACAATAAATTGACGGTTTGGACTTTGGAGGCTAGACTTTAAATGCTACACTTGCATTTACTTCTTTTTTTTTGTTTTACTACTACTTGTTGTTTAAGATAATTTTTCTCTAATAAGACTTCAAAATATTTACACCCTTAAAAATATTTCAAAAATTATTACAACCCTAAAGAAATATTTTTGTTCTGTTACTTTTTGTTTCCTTACAATTATGTAATAACTTTGACCCAACAAAAAAAAATTATGTAATAACTAATATTTACGTCCAAATTGTCTGCAATTAGAACCTACGGTCAACTTTCAAACCAATCAACCTAAATACTGAGTTTACAGTTTTAGAAACATTATTAATAAACAAAATGACAACTACCAAAAACAAATTGCCGTAATAATTGACATTTTATAAATCATTCAGAAACAATTATACATACATTAAAATATTATTAAATCGCTAATCAAATCTGTATATTCATATACATCCTCCAAAATCAAAGTCATATACAGAGATCCGCAAAACTTCACCCGCCTCTTCTCTCTACTCCAAATTTCTCTCTCCCTCTTCAATGTCGACCTAACCTAAATTCAAATCCCTAAATCTCAAAACCAGACCCTTACAAAGTGGCGGCCATGCTAGGCCGAGACGAAGATGTGGTCGGAACGATGAGCGGGAGAGGAAATTTGGCTTCAACGAGTCACCGGAGTTTAACCGGAGCTTCGAAAAGCTTCAGGGACGTGTTATTACCTCAGACCGACGAAGTTTTCGGAAATACCGAACGGCGGGAAGAAGATGACGTGGAGCTCCGGTGGGCGGCGCTTGAGAGATTACCGACGTACGATCGGTTAAGGAAAGGGATGCTTCCGCAAACGACGGTCAACGGGAAGATTGGTCTAGAAGAAGTTGATGTTACGAATCTTGCACCTAAAGATAAGAAACATCTTATGGAAATGATTTTGAAATTTGTTGAAGAAGATAACGAAAAATTTCTACTTCGATTAAGAGAAAGAACAGATAGGTAAAGATTTCAGAAAAAAAAAAAACGATTTCTGATTTTTTATTATTATTATATGATTAAACGACGATAGTGCTAACACAAATTATTAAACAAACATTTTTCTTTTTAATGATTTTCTTTTTGTTTTGGCGAAAAACAGAGTTGGAATCGAAGTTCCGAAAATTGAAGTGAGGTATGAGAATGTATCAGTGGAAGGAGACGTGCGTAGTGCAAGCAGAGCGCTTCCGACTTTATTCAATGTCACTTTAAATACAATTGAGGTTTGTTTTTTTTTTGTTTTTGTCTGAATTGACTGTTATTTTTGGTTACTTTGTCTTGTTCAATGTTGTTCAGAAAAATAAGATCTAAAAAGTTTCAAATATAGGAAAAACGATTAAAACCTAACTTTTACGGCTTTTAGTCTTTTCGTCATCATTTTAATCTTTTTTTGGGATATAAATCATATAATAGTCTTATCGGTCCAACTTGTATAATCTTTATGTTTAAACTTGTGAAACTCATCATGTTGATGTTGATGGGGTAACTGTCAGCTAATCTTCTTTATTTTCTACTTTTATGTTGATTTTGAAGCATTTTATAAACAGTAATGAAATTTTACTTAAGGATTTTTTTTTTTTTTTTTTTACTTAAGATTAATTCTGCCTCTGGTTATTTGTACATAGAGCATTCTTGGATTGTTCCACCTCCTACCATCTAAAAAATCGAAGATTCAGATACTTAAAAATATCAATGGCATTGTCAAGCCATCAAGGTAAGTAAAGTGAACCGCAACAATGGTCTTTGTTCTATTATATGGAAGGAGAATGAATATATTGAGTGACATTGTTGTTGAACATTTACAGGATGACTTTATTACTTGGTCCACCAAGTTCAGGGAAAACAACTTTGTTACAAGCTTTGGCTGGGAAGCTCGATGACACACTCCAGGTTTGTTTGTCTTACCATATAGTTGGAGTTAACATTTTCCAAGTCTATATCTCATAATCTGACATGGAAATGGCAAACAGATGTCGGGGACGATAACTTACTGCGGTCATAAGTTTCGCGAGTTTGTTCCTCAAAAGACTTGTGCTTACATTAGCCAACACGATCTTCACTTTGGGGAAATGACAGTGAGAGAGACACTGGATTTTTCGGGACGATGTCTTGGCGTTGGGACTCGGTACCAGTTACTTACCGAGCTCTCGAGGAGGGAGAGAGAAGCAGGAATAAAGCCAGATCCTGAAATTGATGCATTCATGAAATCCATTGCCATATCAGGCCAAGAAACTAGTTTGGTTACAGACTACGTACTTAAGGTACAATATTTTTTTGTGACTTGCCTTTTTCTAACAAAATGAAAAAGCAATATTTTGGACTAATTCTTGGTACTTTACAGATACTTGGTTTGGACATTTGTTCTGATGTACTTGTTGGAGATGTTATGAGACGAGGTGTTTCTGGTGGACAGAGGAAACGTCTTACAACAGGTAAAAACTATTAGTATTGCATATGATTCATTACATTAACAATGCAGACTTGTTCGTAACCTCGGATGATTCTTGTCTAAACTGAGCAGGAGAAATGTTGGTAGGACCGGCTACGGCTCTTTTCATGGATGAGATATCAACAGGGTTGGATAGTTCCACAACATTCCTAATTTGCAAGTTCATGAGGCAACTAGTTCATATTTCGGATGTTACGATGATAATCTCGCTTCTACAACCTGCACCCGAGACCTTTGAGCTATTCGATGACATTATCCTGCTCTCGGAAGGCCAGATTGTCTACCAGGGTCCACGGGAGAATGTTCTCGAGTTCTTCGAGTACATGGGGTTCCAATGTCCTGAAAGGAAAGGTGTTGCAGACTTTCTACAAGAAGTTACGTCGCAAAAAGACCAAGAACAGTATTGGAACAAGAGAGATCAACCTTACAGATATGTTTCCGTGAGTGATTTTTCAAGTGGCTTCAATTCTTTTCACATCGGACAACGACTTTCGTCGGAACTCAGGGTTCCTTATGACAAAACCAAAACCCATCCTGCTGCATTAGTGACACAAAAGTACGGTATATCGAATTGGGAGCTGTTCAAGGCATGTTTTGACAGAGAATGGCTGCTTATGAAACGTAATTCATTCGTCTATGTGTTCAAGACCGTCCAGATAACCTTCATGTCTTTGATTACCATGATGGTTTATTTTAGGACAGAAATGCATGTCGGAACTGTGCAAGATGGTCAAAAGTTTTATGGTGCTTTGTTCTTCAGCTTGATCAATGTAATGTTTAATGGAATGGCTGAACTAGCATTCACTGTCATGAGGCTTCCGGTTTTCTACAAGCAGAGAGACTTCTTTTTCTATCCTGCATGGGCGTTCGCATTACCAGCTTGGCTTCTAAAGATTCCGTTATCTCTTATCGAATCAGGAATATGGATTGCTCTTACTTACTACACTATCGGTTTTGCTCCTTCTGCTTCCAGGTACATTTTCTTGCTTCTAGTCCTCAAGATTCTTCTATTGTCATTCACTTGAACTAACCAAAAAAAATTCCATCAGGTTTTTCCGGCAGTTGCTCGCATATTTCTGTGTGAATCAGATGGCTCTACCCTTGTTTAGATTCCTTGGAGCTGTTGGAAGAACAGAAGTAATCTCTAACTCGGTCGGGACTTTCGCGTTGCTAATCGTATTTGTTCTTGGAGGCTTCATTATTGCTAAAGGTAAGTAAATGAAACTATACAAAGTTTTTCACTCTTTATTTATGAGATTGTTAAGTGAAAAAAAAACAATTTTTTTATATTTTGCTTTCAGATGATATCCCACCAATAATGGCATGGGCCTATTATATATCCCCTATGATGTATGGACAAACTGCTATTGTTATGAATGAATTTCTCGATGAGCGATGGGGCGCGGTAAGATTTCTACCAACTTCTCATCTATTTGACTCCTAGTTGTCAATTGTGATGCTTATGTTACATGTTGCAGCCCAACACTGATACACGTATCAATGCGAAAACGGTTGGAGAAGTCCTTCTGAAGAGCAGGGGATTCCCTACAGAACCGTATTGGTTTTGGATATGTATCGTTGCGTTACTTGGGTTTTCTTTGTTGTTCAATCTCCTTTACATAATAGCCTTGATGTATTTGAACCGTAAGTGCTCTTATGTCCATTTTTTTCCGGCTATTCAAGACTTTGGCCTTGAATCTTTTTTCTAACTAACAAGGTCTTGAAATTTTTTCTTCAGCTATTGGTAACTCCAAAGCTACAGTTGTGGAAGAAGGTAAAGATAAACAGAAAGGGAATAACCGTGGAACACAAGGTGAAATAATTTTTTTACCTCTTTGATTCAAAGCAATCTTTTCTTTTAGATTATTGTGTTTATTTACATTAGACTCTTCTAAGAAATTGCAGATTCTCTTGTGGAACTCAATAGTCTTTCAAATAATGGGCCAAAGAAAGGAATGGTTTTACCTTTCCAACCGCTTTCTCTTGTATTCAACAATGTGAACTACTATGTCGATATGCCTGCGGTAAGTAACTTCGCCTCTTCTTTCCAATTACGCCTATATCGGTGTTTCATTTGTTGTTTCCTTTAAATATTGTAGGAAATGAAGGCTCAAGGAGTAGAAGGCGATCGCCTTCAGTTACTAAGAGACGTAGGTGGAGCGTTCAGGCCAGGGATATTGACAGCATTGGTCGGTGTCAGTGGTGCAGGTAAGACAACCTTAATGGATGTCTTAGCCGGAAGGAAAACAGGAGGCTACATCGAAGGGAGTATAAGCATATCCGGTTATCCAAAGAACCAAGCAACATTTGCTCGAGTCAGTGGTTACTGTGAACAAAACGATATCCATTCTCCACATGTTACCGTTTACGAATCCCTCATCTATTCAGCTTGGCTTCGTCTTCCCGCCAATATAGATACCAAAACTCGAGAGGTAATTATTATTATTATTATTATTATTATTATGCATTCTCAAAGTTTACACAAAACATAAAGTTGATGATGGGTTCCTCTTTTGCTTATAGATGTTTGTTGAAGAAGTGATGGAGTTAGTGGAGCTGAAACCACTTAGAAACTCTATAGTTGGTCTTCCTGGAGTTGATGGTCTTTCGACAGAACAGAGGAAGAGGCTTACTATTGCTGTTGAATTGGTAGCTAATCCTTCTATAATCTTCATGGACGAGCCGACATCTGGTCTCGATGCAAGAGCTGCAGCCATTGTTATGCGTACGGTTAGGAATACCGTTGATACAGGGAGAACTGTCGTTTGTACCATTCACCAGCCTAGCATCGACATTTTCGAATCATTCGATGAGGTTTACCTTCAAGAACTCTAACTTTGGAGTCCTAAAACGAGAAATTTGGAATTAACGAACATTTTCGGTTTGATGCAGCTTTTGTTGATGAAACGAGGAGGCCAAGTTATATACGCTGGAAGTTTAGGACATCAGTCACAAAAACTCGTTGAATACTTTGAGGTGATTATCCATTTTTTCGCTTTCTTTGACATATGATTATATCCATGGAGGTAGTTATATAGAATGCTACTCGCAGGCTATTGAAGGAATTCCGAAGATCAAAGATGGATACAATCCTGCGACGTGGATGCTTGATGTAACTACTTCTTCAATGGAGTCACAAATGAGCTTGGACTTCGCTCAAATATTCGCCACCTCCGCTCTTTATCGGTATGTTAATTATAGTAAAAATGTTACCACTAAAACAAGAGTGTTAACACTGTTTTTTCTAATCCGAACTCGATGTGTTACTTCAGGAGAAATCAAGAACTCATCAAAGAGCTCAGTATACCACCACCAGGATCAAATGATCTCTACTTCCCAACTAAGTACTCGCAACCGTTTTTAACGCAAACCAAAGCTTGCTTCTGGAAACAGTATTGGTCAAATTGGAGATATCCTCAGTACAATGCCATCAGGTTTCTCATGACAATGGTCATTGGTTTCTTGTTTGGTCTCATTTTCTGGCAAACAGGAACAAAAATGTAAGCTTTCTTCATTCCTCTACTCCTTTATTAAAAGCTATCATCTTATCTTAACGTAATGGATTTATAAGAAATAAAAAATAAAAAACAGGGAGAAATTACAAGACTTGAACAATTTCTTTGGAGCTATGTTCGCTGCGGTACTATTCCTCGGTGCCACCAACGCTGCAACAGTTCAACCGGCAATTGCCATTGAGAGAACGGTTTTCTACCGTGAAAAAGCCGCTGGAATGTACTCTGCTATTCCTTATGCAATTTCTCAGGTTAACTAACCATTCTAATAAGTTTGTCTGATGTTGTTAATATGATATATATTTCCTAAAAAGATGGTTTAGATCACAAGGTCTTAAAGCGAAATCTAAAATGTTGCAGGTCGCGGTGGAGATCATGTATAACATAATACAAACCGGAATTTACACGTTAATCCTTTACTCGATGATCGGATACGATTGGACTGTGGCCAAATTCTTTTGGTTCTACTACTACATGCTCACAAGCTTCATCTACTTTACGTTATACGGTATGATGCTTGTAGCCTTAACACCAAACTATCAAATCGCCGGAATCTGCATGTCTTTCTTCCTCAGTCTGTGGAATCTCTTCTCCGGTTTCCTCATCCCTAGACCGGTAACTATCAAGCAAACTTTACATTGATGAAGAAAATTTAGTGTTATAGAGACTTACATTAAGTTTTTTTTTTTTTTTTTGGACAAAACACAGCAAATACCAATATGGTGTAGATGGTACTATTGGGCAACACCAGTGTCTTGGACATTGTATGGGATCATCACATCTCAAGTAGGAGACAGGGATTCGATAGTGCATATCAGTGGTATTGGAGACGTGGGACTTAAGCTATTGCTCAAAGAGGGATTCGGGTTCGAACATGACTTCTTACCAGTTGTAGCTGTTGTTCACATCGTCTGGATCTTGCTCTTTCTCTTTGTCTTTGCTTATGGTATCAAGTACCTCAACTTCCAAAGAAGGTGATGACTTACGAAGAACAACTTTTACTAGAAATAAAGTTGAAACAAATCTTTGTAGAATAGAGTTGAAATTTCTTGTAAATTTTCTTATGAATTACGTTTTTAATTATATGGAACAGCTTTTAATATCTAAATAATGCTTTGATATGATTCTTGGGATATTCTATAGAGTATTTGCATCTAGTGACCATGAAGTATACACAAATTAGGTAGATGACCATGGTACTTTGCATATTTCCATAAAACGAGTATAACCCTTTAGATAGCCGATATAGAGATTGCGTGTATGTATTTTTGTGTCAGAACAAAAATCTTTTTTTATTTGTTTTTATAATGTAGACTTTAGCTATATTGTAGACTAGAGTTATATTTAGATGGTTAGCTGATATTTCATTTATTATTTAATATTTGAATAATTAGCACTGTTAATTTTTTTTTATTTTTAAAATAACACTGAAACTTTTATTCTTCAGAAAATCGTAAACCAAAAATTGATTTACAGCGTTTTGTATTTAAAATTTTTAAATTTGGGTTAACAATTGGGGAAAAATGAATTTAGTTTTTCGTTCATTATTATAAATTTGATTAATTTGCATGGTTAATTATTTTGTACTTTAAAATACCACCGAAACTTTATTCCTCTGAAAATCGTAAAAAAAAAATTGATTTACAATCGTTTTGTACTTTAAATTTTTGAATTTGGGTTAACAATTACACAATTAGGGTATAATTACACGATTACTTAGTAAATTAATGTTTCATATTTGTTTGTGGCACTATCATGTACTATTATCTGGTATTTAAAACAGTTAGCTGACATTTTTAGATTTATCAAGTCAAAAATAATTTACCTACGTTAATCTAGCTATGCTAAGCTATACAATCTTTTATGCAACCTAGTAGATTTGGTTGCAGCTACCAAAAGGTGCGTGTATTATAATCAGTGTCGGCCCTGACTAGAAGCAGGGGAAGCATTTGCTTGGGGCCGGCGAAGACTATATCAAATTTAGGGGCCAATTATTTTTGTAAATCTTCGACAGCTCAATTGGTAATTTTCTTCTGTTTGGTAGACACAAGTCGCTAGTTCGAGACTTGCAAAGGGTTGTTTTAGAAATTTTTTCCGACTAATGATTAATGGGCTAAATTTTTTGCACTGTTTGTGGGCCTATAATTGTCAGGACCGGCACTGGTTATAATTGGCAAGAACGTGCCAAATATCTACTGTTCCATATAACTTTAGAATCTCATAATCACCAAGTTAATTCTATTGGATATTCTCAAATGGTATATTCCCAAATGATTTCACATCGGAATGATATTTGTGTTAAGTTTGGATTCTTCCTAAAATCAAGAAAGAAGGTTTTTTAAAAAAAACTTTTTCCAAGACAGGTCTAAATTTGACAACACAAAATTATTTGTTCTCTATATCAGACTGGTATTTTTAAGATGATTTTTTGTTTGGTTAAAATATGCAATTATTGAGAAATTGAGATAGTAGAGTTTCTGATGGTGAGATGCATAACGCTTGATGGGTCCTACTTAAATATCTGACATCACACACGTGGCATACTATGCTCCGTCCCTAAACGAGCTTCGAGTGATTGTTATTACTTTTATTTGTCGTCTAGTCCTTTTGATTTTAAAAATTATTTAGTTTTATCATTCATTTTTAGATTTTATTCCTTAACCTTTTTGCTCCCAAACAAGCTCTCTCTCCCAAACAAGCTCTCTCTCTCTCTCTTCCTCGCAATGGTGTACACAATTTCAGGCGTACGTTTCCCTCGTCTTCCATCGATTAAGTCATCGTCTCTCCCCAGTTTCTCCGATGATCGGAGAACCAACGCCGTTTCCTTCTCCCTGAGAAACGACTCTCGCTCTTCTTCTTCCGGTAAATGCTTTTTCTTCTATCTCCGTATGTCTCCTTCTTCGACACGGGTTTCGAGATTGGTGATTTTCATTGAGTCAATGTGTGGATTTCGATTTTCGTACCTAGCTTCGTTCTCGGAATATTCTCTGTTATTTGCTTGGATGATGTTTATTTCTGTGATTTTGGTGTAGAATTAGATGGATTAGGATTAAGCAAGTTCTTTAGATGATGCGATATCTACAATGAAAATTTTATATATGTTCTTCCCAAGGATTTTTGTGTTATTTGATTCCAGAGATTTCCCAATTGTTTGGTTAATCTAGAAGTTTGATCATTGTAGATTACTGTTCTGATTGCTCTGTGGAATGATATTTATCTTCAGTTTGTGTGCTTAGCTATCTTTAACTCTGAAGAATTTGATTTTGGTGTTTGTTTTCGTTTTGACATCGATTGTGCTAATTTCTTAGGTAAGATTTTTGCTCGGAAGCCGTCCTATGATTCTGAATCTTCTTCCCTAGCTACTACTGCATCTGAGAAGTTCGGTGGCCGTCAGAGTGATAGCTCTTCATCTGTCACTGATCAAGTAGATCCTCGGGAAACTGTCTCTGAAGATACTCAGGTTTGTTATCGCCTACTCGGTTTTCTACTTATATGTAAGGTTTATGTAACTACATTATATGACCTTGGAGTAATATACTGCTATGTCGACTGCTAGTTAGTGTGTGTGATTATAGATGAAGTTGATGTATGGAACCGAAAACTAAGTAGAAGTGGTGGTGTGAGACGTAATCATGAAGAATGAAAGTAATCATGCTTATTCCTTTATCATGTGGACCTTTAACATGTGATTGGTTGGATAAATGGATCTTTCTTACTTACTAAAGTCGAATACAAGTTAAATAAGAATACAAGTTAAATAAGCTTGTATCAATTTTAGTTTTCCATTCCATTACATATGCAGCAGCCTATCTGTTCTAAGATTGAAGATTCTCTCATGAAACGGGTTTGACTCTTGGATGATATTCTTCTTTCCAGTGCACTTACATTGCTTCTTGTGTTTACATGTTCATGATAGAATATATTTCTCTCTATACTGTTCTTATATGTTTACTATCAGGTACTTGACGATGTAGACGCAGAGAAAATTGAAAAGGACCAGGAAACAGAGGGGCAAGATCAAACCTCTGCACTCTCTACTTCTGGAGACCAAAGTTATAAAGCCAATATTGCACAGATGTCAGAGTCGTTCAACCACGAAATTGGACAGAGGAGGATTCCACCTCCTGGAGATGGAAAGAAAATATATGACATTGATCCTATGTTGAAAAGTTATAATGCTCATCTTGATTATCGGTAAACAATATAATTCTATCCTACTTTAACTTTTTTTGCAAAGAGTAGTAATCTCTCATCATTATTTTCCTCACCAAACTGTTAAACAATTTATGTCATATTGATATTCATTCTTCTCCTTCCTTAAAAGTCTGTGTTTCTATTATTTGGTTAATCCCAATTATTCAGCATGCCATTGCAGATACGAGCAGTACAAAAAACTGCGTGAAGAAATTGACAAAAATGAAGGTGGTCTAGAGGCATTTTCTCGTGGTTACGAAATATTTGGCTTCACGCGAAGGTAAACTTCATTTTAATATATTCAGGTGCCATTTTAGTAGCTTTAACTATTCTTTTACTGCAGTTTTAGCATTATAGTCACGTTAAAAGTTTAGTAGATACTCTACAGATAGTTGGTATTGCAGTTGCTAATTATAATTCACTGGTTTATTAGTGCCACTGGTATCACTTATCGGGAATGGGCACCGGGAGCTAAGGTTTGTTTGATCTCAATTCTTTACCTAACAATTAGTATTTTAATGATTCTGTGTTATTTTTGTTTAGTCATTAGAGTTTCAGCATCTATCTGCTTATGTTAAACGCAACTTTACATGCTTGTGAAGCGAACTAACTCTTTCGTGTAGAATCATGGATTGAAACTTATGTACTCCCACATTCAAACTGATTGATCATGTGATGTACCTATTATTAACATACATGACTTTTTTGTGGTGGTGAATATTTTTCTTGCAGCTGTTGGGTTCCAGATTTAAAAACTGGTTAAATGGTTTTGTATTTAGCATAAATATGACTCATTGTTCACTATACAGGGTCTCATGTATTGAGAAAGTAGACTAGTGCCTTATTGTTGTGCATCAATTTTGTCCTTGGCATATTATTACATGCATGTAGCACTTGATTGAATATCTAGATTACTTTTTGTTTTTTAACAAGTTAGTTGGCTGCATTTTGCTTTCCAGGCAGCATCACTGATTGGAGATTTTAATAACTGGAATTCAAAAGCTGATGTCATGTCTCGGGTATGCTATTACACTTTAATATGAGACGTTTTGCTTAATATTGCATCTCAGCTGATAGTTAGGTTAAGCGATTCTTGTTGGCGGCATGCTTTGCTCTGTTATCATTCTGTTTCTTATGGAATTCTGTTCTAAGACAGTTTTATCACTGAAATTTGAGCAGAACGAGTTTGGTGTGTGGGAATTATTTCTGCCAAATGATGCTGATGGCTCGCCAGCAATTCCTCATGGCTCCCGCGTGAAGGTGACTTGTTTATAGTTTTCAAGTCACTGTTCAGATGTATGAAAAAAATAACATTACAACTCACTTCTGCTGTACATTCTCTATATCAATTTCAGGAGGGAATCCACGTTCCTTTCCTCATTTATTTGCATTGTTTAGAACATATAGAAAGAAAGATCTTGTTTACGGCAGACAACTACACTGCTTACATCTGTTTCATGGTATTCCAAGTGAACTTCTAGAGTTATGAGATTTGAGTGTTTATATAACGGTCTCATGCGAAAATAAATATTGGCCGAGAGTTAGTAGTGTGCTGCATATTTCCTTTTGGAAAAGGATGCAAAGTTTTCGGCTTTGTAATTTTTTTCTATAATATTAATCTTATGTCATGCATTCGTAGATTCGCATGGACACCCCATCTGGTATTAAAGACTCCATTCCAGCTTGGATCAAGTACTCTGTCCAGCCACCAGGCGAGATCCCATACAATGGTGTGTATTATGACCCTGCCGAGGAGGTACAAACCAGTACTTTACGTCCTCATTTGTTTTGGTGATTTTTTAGAGATGATGTAGATATCCAAAAAAAAACATTATATGTAGTATTAACCTTTTTCCAGCATTATCTATGAGTATATGTAGTTTCAAATACGTCTCCTTTTCCTGATCCTATGATTTTGCGGAATGCCTAAAGAGAACTCTACTGTTTCAGGATAAATATGTGTTCAAACATCCTCGTCCAAAGAGACCCACATCACTGCGCATATATGAATCACATGTTGGAATGAGTAGTACGGTCCGTTTCTTCCCTCTTTTCTTGGAATGGTAATCACTACAATAAGTGTCAAAATATCAGTGACAGAAGTGGAAGTTACGCAGACTACATAAACTACACTTGACATGATAAATCTTGTTGGTGCTTGTCTTTGTCGCTTCTTGAGGATAGTGGAAAGTTTGGTCTAGTCAATTGAAGAGAATTTGGGAACTAGTCTCTTTGAACAGGATGACGTTCATAGTTGCTTATTGGCTTAATCTTACTTAGAGAATGTATAGTTTAAATATAAGAATGCAAAAAAAACTTTAAGAATGCCTTATTTGTTCCAGGTTTTTGAAGGTAGAGGACTTTCACTTTTGATTATATGATAATGAATAACTTAGTTATCTTTGATCTGCAGGAACCAATGATAAATACATACGCCAACTTTAGAGATGATGTACTTCCCCGTATAAAAAAGCTAGGCTATAATGCTGTTCAGATAATGGCCATTCAAGAGCATTCCTACTATGCCAGCTTTGGGTATTTTCCTCTCCAAGATTAGCTTGTCTATCTATCTATCATCCAACGCATTCCTGTTGAAAGCTATATGTTGATCCTTAGAAGTTGTAAATCCTTTTGTTCTCCTTGATGGTTGAATATGTGACATCACTACATGCAATGCAGGTATCATGTGACAAATTTCTTCGCTCCTAGCAGCCGCTTTGGAACACCTGACGACCTTAAATCTTTAATAGACAAAGCTCATGAGCTAGGTTTGGTTGTGCTGATGGATATTGTGCACAGGTATTGGCCTCCCGTTAATCATCTTATATCAGTCAAATTTTATCGTGGAATCAATTGAAAATGGACTTTTTCATAGATAATATTAATTGTCTTCAAATTACACCAGCCATGCATCGAAAAACACACTGGATGGCCTGAACATGTTTGATGGAACTGATGGCCAATATTTCCACCCTGGAACACGGGGTTATCATTGGATGTGGGATTCACGTCTTTTCAATTACGGAAGCTGGGAAGTATGTCTCTCTTCGTTGAGTCAATATTGCAATATTACTGGGAAAGTCTTTTAGTGTACCACCGTGTTGGTGCATATGGCCATCTTGGTATCAACATTTCATCCTTGTCAATTCAGGTGCTTAGGTATCTTCTGTCCAACGCGAGATGGTGGCTGGAAGAATACAAATTTGATGGCTTCAGATTTGACGGTGTGACTTCCATGATGTACACTCATCATGGACTGCAGGTGATATTTTTTCACATGGGATTAATTTGCTCTTTAGGTCAATATGATAGTAACTATCCTGTACACATGAGTATCATACGAAAATTCTAATGCGAAATATGTGGATTTCTGCAAGCTAACTGCTCGTGTTTGTGTCAGGTGGAATTTACTGGGAATTACAATGAGTACTTTGGATATTCTACTGATGTTGACGCTGTGGTCTATCTAATGCTGGTGAACGATATGATTCATGGGCTATACCCTGAGGCTATTGTTGTCGGCGAAGATGTAAGTCATATGCACTTTCGTTTGGTGATACTTAAGTATCCTTGATCTTCTTTTTAGCCCGGTCCTTGTGTAGATCTCTTCATCTTAACTGCGTCGAGCTCTTATAATGCATTTTACGTGTGTGGATTGTGAGCTTGACGTTTTAAATATCTCTGGTATACATCTACTGTCTGTGTCTGTGCCTTCTATGCTAACAGCTATTCATTAGTCTGAAAGAAAGTTCATTCAATATAATATTATGGTTTAGTGAGCCTCATTTAGTGCAGTTCACTACTAAAAGCTCGAACATGTAATCCAGTGATCGCAGATGGCTCCTACAATCTAAAGAGTAGCAGAAGTATACTTCTAAATTTAGAGTCTCTTCCTTGGATTAATTAACCAATTTTCTTCTATCTTGATTGATTTCGTTACAGGTTAGTGGGATGCCAGCTTTTTGTATTCCTGTCCAAGACGGTGGTGTGGGTTTTGACTACCGTCTGCACATGGCAGTGGCTGACAAATGGATTGAGCTTCTCAAGTATGTCCTCTAGCCGTCTTGGCCTTTCAGTAAGACTGAAAGGGACTTTATTATAACATATTGAACTGATTTCTTGTGTTGTAATTTCTATAGGAAGAGAGACGAGGACTGGCAGGTTGGTGATATAGTTTTCACGCTAACCAACAGGAGGTGGGGCGAAAACTGTGTCGTGTATGCGGAAAGTCATGATCAAGCCCTTGTTGGAGACAAAACCATTGCTTTCTGGCTAATGGATAAGGTACCAATTTCACTACCGATATAACACTCAGCAAACGGTTGTATTCAGTAGAGTTTTCGACTCAAACTTTTGTTTTTACCTGATTCTGTAGGACATGTATGATTTCATGGCCGTGGATAGACAGGCTACTCCGCGTGTAGATCGTGGGATCGCCTTACACAAAATGATTCGTCTCATTACAATGGGATTAGGTGGAGAAGGATACCTCAATTTCATGGGAAACGAATTTGGACACCCAGAATGGATCGACTTCCCGAGGACTGACCAGCACCTTCCTGATGGCAGAGTCATCCCTGGGAACAATGGTAGTTATGATAAATGCCGACGTAGGTTTGATCTTGGAGATGCAGAATATCTTAGATACCATGGACTGCAAGAGTTTGATCGGGCAATGCAACATCTCGAGGAGAATTATGGTTTCATGACTTCAGAGCACCAGTACATATCTCGCAAGGATGAAGGAGATAAAGTCATTGTATTCGAGAGAGGTAACTTGGTCTTTGTCTTCAACTTCCACTGGACCAACAGTTACTCTCACTACCGTATCGGTTGCTCTGTTCCCGGCAAGTACAAAATCGTTTTGGACTCTGACAACTCTTTATTCGGAGGCTTCAATCGGCTAGATGACTCTGCCGAGTTCTTCACTTCTGTAAGCCCATTGAACTAAACAACACCGAATGAAAACACTCTTTCTCCAAAGTCATTACAAAGAAACTGATAATTTGGTATGCAGGATGGAAGATACGATGACAGGCCTCGTTCCTTCATGGTATATGCGCCGTGCAGAACCGCTGTAGTTTACGCTGCTGTAAAGGATGATGAACGTTCGTCTCTTGTGCCTGTAAGCCTTGTACCCGATGATGTTTAGGAGCAAAAGATGAATGTACTACTGTAAGCTTCTTTGTACTACAAAGATCTACTCTATATCTCCCTCTCCTTTAGTTTTACTTTTGCATCATCATGATAACTTATAAGAAATAAAAGTCTCATCACTTTTACATTTGCTCAAAAGCTTCATCACTCGGCGCTTCTGCTTATTAGTGATAGGAACACTTGCTTAAGATATGAAGTTTCAAAAACATAAATATTTTGAGAGGGAAAACTGCAGAGAAAGGTTACAGATACAGGGAAAAGCTTAAAAAAGGGAAGAGGACAACAAAAGCTTCCCTTCTTTATACAAGCGAATAAAAAACCCAAAACAAACAGTCAAAAAAACCATAATGTTGTGTTGGTTTTACACTGTTCAATGAAAAGCTTGTGTCGAGACACCGAGCTGATGAAGAACACTGGTTGGGGAAGACGAAGAGGAAGATCTAAGGGCTTCGGCCAATGGTCCGCCCATGTGGTGATGGTTGTGGTTGGTCCCTCCACCGCTCCACCAGCTCATGTTTTGCTGGTCTCTTCCATTGTTGTTCCTCCGACCTTCCTCTTCGTTTCCTGTTGACAACTTCAGAGATACGTCTGAGGAAGAGTTTCCGGGCATCGAGATGGAAAGACAAGTGGCTGAGGTCATGGGGCTTGAACTATTGTCCGCTTCAGTACGAGGCCAGTCGTCGAAGAAATGCCTCAGGATGTGGCCTCCGTCTGATCCGCTGTGGCTGAATCCGTTGTGGGATTCGTATGGCCTCTTGTTATTGTTGCTTTCTTGCTTCATCTCTGAACAACTGCTAACAAAATCCATCTCATATTTGAGTCACATCGATGAAAGACATCAAAACAGAGCATAAAGCAAAAAAAAGTGTCTTAAGAGATTCTATATTTAGGCTCAACAAGAACAACAAAGTTGGAACCTTTAAATTGTTTTTTAAAGGTTTAAAAGCAACTTTTAATGCTTGGTTTTAGAATAGATTAAGGAGAAGCTCATAGAAATAAGATTATTAATGAGTTTTTTGAATCATGTGATGTGTGTGGATAGGGGAGGTGGGTACAGAAGAATCTAAAAGCTTTAACTTTTTCTGTAAGATATGAGACATATATGGGTCAGCAGCTTTCACTAAGGTCCCCTACCATTTCACAACTCTCTTTCTATTTCTCTGTTTAGAAAAGTCTCACACTAGCTTCACAAAAATAGATTCTACCAAATCCAATGTTATCATTATCTCTCAATAAAAGATGAGATATTTTTCACAGAGAAAACAAACAAAAAGAAACCCTAGAATTAATAATTGATAATGATGTCTCTTAATTTCCAACATTACCCCCTCTCTTCACAACATCAATGTATGAACACACAAACAAAGTTATGTATCATCAAAATTCATAGCCAAATACCAATTGCAATGCTAATAGATAAAATTTAGACTCATTATTATTCAAAACAAACAACTCTCACATGTCTTAAGTCTCAACCAAACATCTTACTGGCTTAAAACACAAGACAAAAAGTCAATGGCGTCTCAAGTCTTTTTTTTTTTTACCTTTGACTAAGGTGAAGAAGTTCAGATGAAGAATTGGTAGAGCCAGAGAAGAAGAATCCTCCTCCTTGACCCACCTCCTCACCACCACCAAATGCGAAAGAAGACATCGTTGCGGCCGGTGGAACAGCGGCGGCCACGGAGGCTGTGGTGGTGGTGGTATTGACGGTGGGAGTTTCCACAGGCTTTCTTGAACGGTTACGGCCACGGTGCATGTGGCGCTCGCAATACTTGTGACCGGCGAAAACGTCTCTTGAACATCTCCACTTCTTACCATCTGTTCTCCTACACCTCCCTGGCTCTGGATCCATTGCAGCCCTCCCCAAATACCCTGGTTCACCACAGATCAAATCAAGAACATAGATTCATAAATTTTAGATCTCTTAATAAGTGTTTTAATCTAATTTAAACCCCATCTTGACATATTCAAGATTTGAAAACAAGATATAATAATACTAAAAGTGTGGATCTTGGGAACATAACTCCAACATCAACACAAAACACATGCATCTTGTTTACAAAATCAAGAAACTGATTGATGAAGCCAAGAAAGAGAGAGAGAGAGAGAGAGAGAGAGAGAGAGAGAGAGAGAGAGAGAGAGAGAGACTTACAAGCAGGTTGGTAATGAGGGAGGTGTTGAAGAGGATGGTGAAGAAAGTAAGAAGGAGAAAGATGAAGAAGACTTTTCTTGATTGGTAAAAGAAGCTCTTGAGGAACAGCAGCACCAGCCAACATATACCTGTAAATCAGTGCTTGTAGCTCAAGCTCTTGCCACTGTGCCCAGCTAAAGAAGCTCCCCATCTCTACAAAACAAAAACAAGAACAAGAACCCACATCAAATTCAAGAACATTAAATTGAATATATGAGTAATGGTATTGGGAAGAAAAGACTTACTGGGGAACCTGGAAGAAGAATCAGGAGACAAAGAGGAGAGTTTAGAAGAGGAAGTAGGTTCAGGGGTAAAGAGAGGAAGAGCAGTAGATGTTGGGGTTTGGGATTGAATCTGATCAAAGACATGTTTTGGTATTTTTGCTGCAGAAGGTTGTTCTTCTGACTCATTCTGGCTTCTCCATTGTTTCAGTTGCAAATCCATCAGAGAGAAAGTATTGGTTGCTTTTTTTGTTACTTTTTTTTTGTGTGTATCTAGGTTCTGATTTAATAGCTATGGAAACAACAGCAAAATCTTGTTGGGGTTGTGAAGAGCAAAAGAAAACTTTTATACTCTTAAAGAAAAAAGATTTGTTCTTGTAGTCAGTTTCTGTATCTGAGCTTCTTCTGCAGAAAGAGGTTTTTATTGAGACACTTGAGAGAGAGTTGAGAGAAAAAGACAGTGAGACAAGACAGATGAGGGAAGAAAACTATATACTTAAAGGCCAATTATTTAACTTTATTAATTGGGTTTACAAATTTTCATTACTCAGTAATTATTATTATTAAAAGTATGGTTTCTGTATTAATGATATATAAAAATTTAAAAGCAAGTCAGAAAACCCAGAAAGAACCACTCTGCAATACGAAGATGGAGAGATAATAACCTGCAGTTTTTCTGTCTCTCTGCCTTGGAAATACCGCTTTTATATATCTTCATTAAGTAATTATAGGTGTTGCTTTTAATTGTTTAGTTTATAGAGAAGTGTAGTATTTATTAGTGACAAAATAACATTTATTTACTGTAAGTCCCTTAACGAGTGGGAAGTGATTTGTTTGAACTTTAGTGACCGTTACGCCAATAATATGTGCTTCCTCCGTTTCATATTAAGTGTCATTTTGAAAAATGTATCTGGTTAGTATTTGAATGTATTTAACTCAAAAACAAATCCAGATACATATCAAATATATTTTATCAAAACGACACTTAATATGAAATAGAGGGAGTACATTTTAATTTGCAATTGCAATATTTGCATCGGTGTCAAATTCCTTAAATTCCTTATTTAATCACACGGCACTGAATGTACTTACATAATTTCTATTTTAACTTCAACAATTTTGTACCTTCGTCCATGTATCCATAGATCCAGGCCCTAAGATGGTAATGTTTATTTGGTGGAATCGGCTAAATTGTAGGTGGAATCAGCTGAGGACAAAATTTGAAAACGTATAATTTGAGCATGATTACTTAGTTGGGTGATAATATGCTTTTTTGGTGAAACTCTACCAATATAATTTTTTCCCCTTAAATACCACTACATTAAATGTTTTTGTAAATCTAACTGAATTTCTAGAAAAAAAAAAAAAGTAAATGCAAATCCAAATGATTTATCAACATATAATATTATTTTTTTCTTCAAAAAAAAAAAATATGATTAAAATCCTATAACAAAACTTTTGGTTAATTCTGTCATCGAATTCTAACAATTCGTAAGTGTTTATGCTTTTATACACTTTGATAGACTATAAATTAATTAGTGAATATTTGATTCCATAATTATGCACACAAGAACCATTAGTTATGGATATAAACAAAACTTTGACTTATAGAATAATGTTGCTATTAAACGAATTTGGTAGTAATGACTATTCGTAAAAACTTCTTATCAAATACATGAAGATCTTTAATAGTGAATTTGCTTAAATATTTTTTTAATTTATTAAATTTCCTATTATTTGCTTATGATTTAATCCTAAGCGACATTAGAAAGTAATTTTATGGAAGTTTATGATTAGGAAAAGTAAGTTTGCCATATTATAAGTAATGAGTTGTCATATTGTAATAAAATTGATGAAAATAATGATGGAACTAACACAACATTTTGACCAAAATTATCTCTCATATAATATATAGAGGATACAATTCATTTTTTTTGGTTCGACACTTAAAATTCACAGCTCGGATAATAGGATAGAAGACAATGAAGTGGAAAGAGAGAGTGAGAGAGGTTAATAATGAGAAAAGGGAAGCAGGTGGGCTGTGTCAGAAGTAAAAAAAAGCATAAAAGTGAGTAAACAAGTGGGTGGTGAGGGTTTCTCTCCATTTTTTTTCTTTGATTTGACTACTCATGGTACTTCTATTGTTTTCACTTTTACCCACCTCTTTTATTTATTTTTCTCTTTCTGACCTTCTAAATCTTAATCTCACTTACCTCACACCCAAAATAAAAAATGTAAACTATTTCACACGCAAAAATAAAAGAATGAAAACTAGTTTATCAATTCATATATATCTTAGACGTCTAAGATCTAGTAATGTGTTATAATAAGATAGTTTTTGAACAAGCAAAAGAAATGTTATGGGGTTATGAAATATTTCACCAATTATATTATCATTTGTATTGATGCTTGGGGTTTATATACATAGAATGAGTTCGTAAAAATACGTTTAAATATATTTTATTAGTAAAGCAAATAAAAGTACAGCTTCTCTTCTATTTTTACGTCGGCAAGAGAAGTTGATGTCGTACACTACTTTAAACGTATAGATTGAGAAATCGTTATAGATAATTGATTTGCCAAACGAGTTATTTGTACAAACAAACTGAAAATAAAAATCGTAATATATTTTTACAAATTGAGGGAACGATAGAGAATAAGAAGAAGAGGCAAAGGAGGGCGAGAGCTCACATGTCCAAGAGAAGACAAATACGTTTTTCTGACACAAATCTGTCAGACCAAAACATTTAATTCAATTTTGTTTATTATATATATATATATTTTTTGTTTTGTTGTATGAGAAAGAAACGTATATATTGTGTCTATATTACAACAGAAGGGGTCCCACACTTTGGACAAATTTTTTATTAATTTTTGTAGTAAAAGGCAAGTCACGCCGGCACGCGAGGCCTCACGTGATCCCACGTGCTTTTTTATTCCCTCATCTCCTATTTCTTTCACTTTTTCATTTTCTTTTTGTCAAATCATCTTTTATTTTTGCAAAATTTTGTTCGTTTTTTGACTTTTTTCTCTTTCTCTTCGTTGTTTTTAAATTATAACAAGTTGATATTTCTAGCGGTCCACTTAAAGTCTAATACCACACAGAATCACGTGACTTGGAAATATTATTTACGCGTAACATAAATGTTACTAACATCATTACATAAGCATATGTCTTGATATGTAAATGTAAATTCACATCTAGCTATTGGTTATACAAAACAGGCTACTACCAAACTTGGACCGGAATTTAATAATACAAAGAAAAAAAAGAGTTAAAAAGAAACGAAAAGGAAAAAGGAAAAAGGAAAGAATAGATCTTTCTGGTGAGTGCACACACACAACACAATGACACAAGGTATCTAAGGGCATGACCGCACGTGTCAACATGCAACGATTATATATGTGATCTTTCAACAGTTTTATAAATATAACAAAAGAATCCTATGTAAAGACTACTTGCCTACATGTCATCATGCCAATCTTTATATAACCAAATTGTTTTCATCAAGGTCCTCTCCAACCCAGATCTATTTTTATTCTATAAACAGAGATAAAAAATAGTAATCCACTTTATATTCTCTCCAAATCTATCTCTAGGCCCGGGCTGTGCATGTACACAGGGCCCCACGCGTGAGACCTACATTTTCAGCTAATTTTTTTTATAAAAAGAACCCTAAATTTTTTAATTATTTGTAAAAAAAATCCTAAATTTTATAAAACTTACAAAAAAGCCTTAAATTTTGGCAAATTTTTTTTTGGCACAAAACCCATATTTCAACTGAGCCGGGCCTGATTTAGAGATGCAATGGAGAAAAAATAGAAGATTGCTATATTTATTCTATTTTAAAGGAAAATATAAAAAAAATACATTGGAGATGGTCTTAGACATATAAATTAACCATATAGTAGCCTTATGGTATGTATTGCCCCATAACGAGGGATTGATTATTAATTGGACTTTCACATATGATTCCAAAAAACACTAACGGTTGTAAAATAAACATTGCGTTCGGACTTCATATCGAATTGTTACTTAATTTTGTGTTTATGTGTCCGACAAAAAAAAAGAGATATTGTTCTGAACTGCGTTAAAAAATCTCGATTCAAATCTCGATTCAAATCTCACACATGATTATTCTCAACCAAAGATATCGTTCGTTTCGTGTAGGTGCCAATTTAAGGCAATAAACATACAATTTGATGGATAAGCGATATTATAAAACCTTATTGGGATGTAAACCACATGAATGGTTTAAAGTTTAAACGGAACTCGTCTTTTTATTTTTTCTGGTGAAAGCTCTGTTGGGCTTCGAGACTATAGATTGTTAATGAATGCATCATCATTTGGGCCACATACAGATATCTGAGCCTTAAGGTTACTTAACGAACCTGCAATATAGCCCAACCACTACATAAATTTACTACTGATAAAGGTTGATCTAAGTAGTATTACTACCGATACAAAAACATTTTCTATAATTACTGGTTTTTATTTTTTGTTGTTGGAATGTTATAAATATTTGGATTATGGTTTAATCCAGAATATATTTGTTGGCTGAAGAGAAGCTAAATCGAACACAGAGAGATCAAGTTTGATGAGAAAATTTGCACAATATGGTAGTTTTTACCACTTCTGTGATCATATCATGACTGAAATTGTTGATTCTAAATTTTTGTATGCATATCACTTTTAGTAATCGCAGATTCTTCTCGCGCGATTAGTGCCAAAGTTTAAGAAATTTGTGACTTGGATTTCCAGTAATTGTCTCTGTTCTTTCTCCGGTCGTTTTATCAAGTCAGTCTCATCCTTCTTTATGCATCGCCTTTCTATTATAAATTTTCAAATAAAATATTTTTGGACCTTTTGTATGCATATCACTTTTAGTAATCGCAGATTCTTCTCGCGCGATTAGTGCCAAAGTTTAAGAAAAATGTGACATGGATTTCCAGTAATTGTCTTTGTTCTTTCTCCGGTCGTTTTATCCAGTCATGGTCTCATCCTTCTTTATGCATCGCCTTTCTATTATAAATTTTCAAATAAAATATTTTTGGACCTTTTTTCGTTAATAAAAAAGAAAATTTTGCGGACCCTGTGCGGTGAAACCATTTGTCACCTTTCTTAGACAGCGATGTTTATAGTAATGATTTTATTATGTCATTATCTAAATTCAAATCCGTATAATGCATGTTGTTGAAAAAAAGATAGAAAAATAAATAAATAGTTATGATACATTAAATAAATGTAACACATTTTAGATTCGAACATGACATGCTCCTATCATGCATATGTGATTTATATATTATAATTTCATTAAATTTGGACCTTATAGACTATTAACAAAATTATAGTTTCCAATGGAATTATGTAAGAGATCACGAGTTGGTAGCACAATTGGCCAGACTTATTTTCATCCAAATGAAAAACAAAATGATGAAGGACATGAATTCGAACACCACTCTGGAGTGTAAACCATTTCTTGTGTATTTTTTTGTCTTTGGTCCATGGACCATGGAGACTACTAGGATAATTGTCCGAACCTCTTAAGATAAAAAAGAAGTAAAAATAGAAAATATATTCTCATTAGTGGTTGGGAAACGCATAATTTAGTAGTCATAATCATGATAATAGTTACTTAATACGTAGGCTAAACTTTTTTAGTAGAAAGTAAGTCGTCGACAAGTTAATATTTTTGTATTCCCGAATGGCATTATATAGACGCGGACCTCTTTACGACTAGTGTGACAAATGAGATTTAAAATGTAAAAAATAAACCAAATTCATGCATGGCAAGACGCGTCTCGTACCGGTCCTACTTTGATTATGAAACTTTTGACATCGACCATTGACCAATTATTTTTATAATTCAACAATTATATATGCAATTTCATTACATGTATGTTAATATGTTCTCGGAATTTCTATTTTCCATAAGAAAAAAAAAATACGCATCACGCATTGCTGGATGAGAATCGCCGTTTCCCGATTCCCGGTTTTATCCGGTCTGATTTCTCGGTTGTACATTTGAAACTGCGAGTAGTGATGGATTGTAAAAGACAAAAGTGCCCCCGACCGCTATGTCTAATTATCAAAGGCGGGAGCTTTAACATTTGTATGCAGTCTATAGAGTTCTGCAAAATCAAGAATCTTATTCTCGTGTTCTTCTTCTACAGAGAATTTACATCGAAGCTGTGATTGCTCTGAAATAAACATGTAACTCCGGAGCGCATTTTCTATCTTCATCACCAAACCTTGTTACCCAAGTAATTGAGTTTTGCAAGAACGAGACTTCACCGAGAAGACTATTGAGATTCTATTCTCCTAGAATTCAACCATGTGTTAAGAGTTTTAGCTGAGAGGAAGGATCATACAGCTATGCAGATACTCTTATCTGATCTCAGGAAGGAGAATCGCGCGTTAGACAAGCAAACGTTTAGCGTTGTAGCTGAAACTCTTGTTAAGATTGGTAGAGAAGAAGATGCAATAGGTATCTTCAAGATCTCAAACAAGTTTTCATATCCACAAGATAGTTTCACTGTAACAACTATTATTAGTGCACTCTACTCTAGAGGACATGTGAAGAGAGCATTGGGAGTTATGCATCATCACAAGGAAGTAATCTCTGGAAACGAATTGACTGTGTACAGAAATCTTTTGTTCGGATGGTCGGTTCAAAGAAACGTTAAGGAAGCAAGAAGAGTTTTACAAGATATGAAATCAGCCGGGATTACACCGGATTTGTTCTGTTTCAACTTGTTCCTGAAGCTTTGAATGTTATGTCGGAAATGCGGTCTTACAAAATCCAACCTACGTCTATTAGTTACAACGTATTGCTTTCTTGTTTGGGAAGAAACAGGAGAGTGAAAGAGTCGTGACAGATTCTTGAACAGATGAAGAGAACGGGATGTGATCCTGATATAGCGAGCTATTACTTCGTTGTGCCGAGTTGTGTATTTGACGGGAAGGTTTGGTAAAGGTAATCAAACGGTGGAGGAGATGATCGAGAGAGGACTGAGAAGTGAGACCCGAACGCGAGTAAATTTTGCGCTTCAACTGTTTGAGAAGATGAAGGTAAATTCTATGGGTGGTTATGGTCCGGTTTATGATCTCTTGATACCAAAACTATGTAAAGGAGGAGACTTTGAGAAAGGAAGAGGCGATATCTGTTGGTGTTACGCATAAAATATTTTATGAATAAAAAGAGTATCAGGAAAAAAGAAAACAAGTAAATTACGCGATACCGACAAAGTGTCAATAACCAATGTCTGTAACTTATTCTGGTGGTCCGAGAGATATAGATTGGGCCCTGTGTCCCGTGTTCGACCTAGGCCATGACCAGTATTGTCCCCTTTTTTCCCAATTTGCTTTAAAAGAGAGAAAAGACAGATATCTTCTTCCTCACGGCGCCTCAATTTCCTCTTTCGTGTTGTTTTCTTTTTTCCTGATATATATATTTTCTGTTCCTTTTCATAAAGGTAGCTAGGGTTCTCGATCGATTAGTATAAAATCGGTGGTGCCTCGCCTCAAGGTCTTCTTCTCTTAAGGCAAATCGTATTTTGATTGTTTCAAATTCACAAAGAATGATTTCGTTTAAGGGAAAAGGAAAAGAAAATTCAGGTACGTAGATCGATTCCAATTCATGATTCTGATTAGGGATATGTCTACCGATGTGATTAGAGGCTAGTTTGTTCTAAGATAGATTCCTTTGTGGTTGTTTGCAGTTTGCATAGAGATTGTGATTCCGAACAGCCACAACGAGAAGCTGGTGGGTCTGCTTCATGAAACTGGTTCGAAAGAAGTTGTGGTCTTGTGTCACGGATTTAACTCCCACAAGGACAACAAAATCCTCGAGAATGTGGCCACTTCTCTAGAGGAAGAAGCCACCAGCTCATTCCGTTTTGATTTCTCTGGTTGTGGAGAGAGCGAAGGTGGATTCAACTATGGTAACTTCAAGCGCGAAGCCGAGGATTTACATTCCGTAATCAAACACTTTCTCAGCACCAACCGCCTAGTTACCACCATTCTCGGCTACAGTAGAGGAGGCGATGTTGTCCTCCTCTACGCCTCCAAGTATCCCGTCCGCAATGTCATCAATTTCTCGGGACGTTTTGATCTTAAAAAGGGCATACGTCTTGGAGATGGTTATCTTGAGAAAATTAAAGAAAAAGGATTCATCGATGCTAAAGAGGGAGAATCCGAGTTCCGTGTCACCGAGGAGAGTTTAATGGAGAGGATGAACACGGAAATGCATCAAGCTTGCCTCAAGATTGACAAGGAATGCAAAGTCTTTACGATTCATGGATCAGCGGACAAGGTAGTACCACCCGAAGATGCCGAGGAGTTTGCAAAATTTGTGCCAAATCACAACCTGGAAATTGTGCGAGCATACAAAACCACTGGTCTCATTAGTTGTGGAGTTTATAATGTCGTGCATTGTCAAGAACTAGCTAGCCTGAAAATTTCTTCTTTCTTATGTACTAGTTAGTCTTCCTATAACTTAATTGGTCAATAAATTATGTACTTGTAGGTATGAGTAATGTAGCAATTACTCTTCCTTGCTGAGTTGGTCCATGAATTGATATGTACTTGTAGAGATATGAGTTCAAAACCCACCAACTATCTTCTTCTGCTTTTTTTTCTTTATTTATTTGTTTACCTTTTCGAGAAATGATTTTCTTTCCTTTTTGTTTGTTTTCTCAATGCATTTGTAATTTTGTCTTCATTTTCTTCTTGTCAATATAAAACTGAAATTGTTAATGTTAACAATTACAGTAGAACTGAATAAAGATCTACAAAAAAAATAGTATTTGCTACAATTTTAATGTTAACAATTACAGTAGAACTGGATAAAGATCTACCCAAAAAAATAGTATTTGCTTTTATACTTTGATCAAAATTTGTAAAATAATTCCAAAACAGGCATAGGTTTTGATAATTTGTGTAGTATTTTCATTTATCATCATAATATGTTTTACTTAATTAATTAAATTTTATATAATATATAGATGTATAATATGTCCCATCCCATATAAAATCGTCTCATGAGTATGTAAAGTTTGAGGTTTGAATCGTTCGAAAAGATTATCTCCAACCAAGGGTTTGAGAGAAACAACAAAATTAGTCGACTTTAGATACGTTGATTAAAAACCTAGTGGAAATGTTGATTGATAAAAGCAAATGGAACTGTCACAAAAGGTCCTTAGGAGATTATGAAAAGTGTGTGATTAAGGATGAAATTCATCACCTCAACCATGTGTTTCCCAAGGTTATCACAATGGTTATCTCTAGAAAGAATGATAGTGGAAAATGTTTTGGTATTCACTGGTAAATGTGCTCATTTTGTACAGAAAGACGACATAGAAATTGTCGATGGGGCATTGTGTGCCTAAGAATAAAGTGTTATGTGGCTTCTTGACATGAATAAACTAATATAGCTAGTTCACATTGCTATTAAGCAGTAATCTAAACAAACTTAGACAAGTGTGTATCTGTGTTGACTAATAATTTATGACTTGTTTATTTCCGGACCATAATGTCATGTTTCTCTTTGAGTCGTTAGTAATAAAGTTGAAACTTAAATTGATTATGTTCTTTTGATGATGAAGGCTAGCAAAACATTTCCTCGTATCACTACTAATACACGGTGACCGTATCATTGAGACTCAAACACGGGCTAATCAAGCAATTTTTCGGATTCAATCTCAAGTCGAACACGTAAGCTTACTGCTTATTCACTTTCTTTTGATTTTTTTTCCCCATGGGTTAAAATGTTTTGGTATTCCCTAGTAATTGTGCTTATTTTGAACAGAAAGACGACATAGAAAATGTCGATGGGGCATTGTGTGCCAAAGAATAATTTATGACTTGTTTATTACCGGACCATAATCTCATGTTTCTATTTGAGTCGTTAGTAATAAAGAACAATTCCTCGTATCACTACTAATACACGGTGACCATATCATTGAGACTCAAACACCGGCTAATCAAGCAATTTTCCAGATTCAATTTCAAGTTGAACACGTAAGCTTACTGCTTATTCACTTTCTTTTGATTTTTTTCCCCTTGGATTCAAATTCCCTTCTTTTGATTTGAAGGTGTTCGATATGCAGACCTTTAGAGTCTTCTTAATCTCTAAAGATTTTGTTGGTATCCATACACTGAAGCTAATGGCAGGCAGTCCTCAAGGAGGCGTCGAAGTGTTCAAACTCGACTACCACGGTCTGTCTGCATCCTCCGCCCAATCTGCTCAACTTCACAAACAGATGGCACTATGCGGAGGCTTCTGGAAGACCTTCACAGCGGGCTCTTTCTTCACGGCGGAAACGTCCAACACTCGTAGACACCTCTGCGAGTTGACATGGCTTAACGTCGAGATGCAAATCATTGACCACTACTTTGAGGTACATAGTGAGATTTTGCATTCTATTTCATTTCAAATATTTCTTATTAACAGTTCTAATATTTCCCACCACGTCTTTATGCAGATAACTTATAATTATATTGTTGTGGCCAAAGAAGCTTTGAAAAATAATTATAGTTACTAGGTTTTTAATCCACGCTACGCGTGAGTCTGTTTTACCGATGTATTTAATTTAAAATTGTTCAAAACATAAATAATTACTTTACCATAATTACTAAAGAAAATTCAACATAAATAGTAATCTATATCAATAATTTTTTAATGTTTGTAGAGAATTTATCATATATATAATGTTTTAGCTATGATTGTGGCATGTCTTTGAAACGGTAATGAATTCTTGTGAACATCTATAAATTTTCAATATTTAACTAATTTTATAGTTCCCAAATCTTTTTTAAAAGAAATATTTCAAACATATTTACTCTCGGTTATTTTGATCTTGCAAATATCAACTTGAGTGTTCCTTCTTGAGTTTATTCCGGCAAAAAATTAACATTGTTGGCAAGTAAGAGAGTGACATAAGAAATTTGGTTTATTTTTAACCGGTTTAGATTTTCTCTATTAATGTATAGCAAGAACAATTACTTTGACATATAAAAGGAGATTTTTTTTAGACTGAAATTATATCTCAAATTAGAACAGAATCCGCGTACGGGCAGGTATATTTCTAAATTTTGTATTGAAGATATTTTTTAAATTCTACTTTGATTGGTTATAAAATTGATTACATCTTAGTTGATTTGAATGAAAAATCTAACAATAAAAAAGAGTTATTACAATTTAGAAGTATGATGAATATTTTTTATCTTAATATGTTTTATTGTATTTTGTTTTCTTTTGGAACCAAGAGGTTATATATTTTAGGCATATAGTAAGTGCCTTCGATTGGGGATAATAACATGTTAATTACCTCTTATATTGAGATTCGAACTTGAGATCTTGAGAGCTATACATGGTTAGAGCTATTGACAGGAGTATCTTTATTGTTGTTGGTTAGTTGATAATAATAAATTTTACTTTGGATTGTGGTAATATTTTTATTTTCAACGTTTAGAATCATCAAACATATGACTAATATGATATCTCTTTAAAGCCTTTTGAGATATTATTTTTTGAGTGTTATCAATTCATGTCTAGGACCCGGTAATATATTCTCAAGTTATGTCTATCCCAACATCTTTGGGTTATAACATAATGTCTCAACAAACATAAGACGCATCGAATTCTTGCAACTTTGTAAGAGAACACAAAGTAGATGTAGATATTTTAAGGTTTTTTCACTAACTTGAAAATTTGGTAACATTACAACCTCCATATATATGTTAACGCATTATATGCGTAAACCAAGAAAGCTATTTGAAACTTTGATTCCACCTATTGGCGTTTTTGCTCGAATTTTATTTTGGTTTTGAGGCCTTAGCCGACTACATGTTTCTTTTGTGAGTTGACAATTTTGATTTTGATTAACCTTTGGAGGGGGTTTTTTTCTTGAAGTTATCAACACAATCAATTTGTTTAGCCGAGCATAAGAGATGAATCTTTAGATTTATTAACGGAAACGGAAATTTGAAATAGTATATATGTCGAGAAAAATATTTTCTGACCACAAACCGGCAAATCACCAACGATCCTTAGCAGATAACTGATGTTTTGTTCAGATGAGGAAAAGAACGCGAATCATAAGCTACACGCGGGTTTAAAAACTATTTTTTTATATATATCTTAGTTAACTGTACTTTTTCTAAAAATCAAATGTACTTCTTTAAAAAACATACATCCTTAAGATATTGCCTTACATGCATTTACAAATACTATTGCTTTCTATCTTTCTTGAATTAACATTTTCTTTTAGGAACAATAGAAACTTCGTTGCTTGGTTAAGATTTTTGAAGTGGGGACGTTAAATTCTTTTGTTTTACAATTTTATTAAATTTAGCGACACAATTTTCATTTAGTTATTTATTTTTATGTTTTCGTTATTTTGTTAAAATATAACAAATATTATTTATAGGCACATGCAAAAAAATTTTTGGTTTTGAAGCATTTGATTCAAAATATATATTTATCAAATGGCATGGTGTAAAACTTTATGTGTTTGTGTTACATTTTGGCATAGTACTTTAATTATTTATTTATAATTAAATTTAACTTTAAATGTACTATTTTAATCATTTATTGACTTATTTTCGTTTTTCCCTTTAGTTATAATTTTTCGTAAATTTAAGTAACAATAAATATACATAAACATGAATTAAATGAAATTTGAAATTAAAACTAATTGTAAAAAAAAAAAACTTGCCTATGTGGACACTCTAGATGGAGAGAGAACTCCCTAATTATATATAAGACTAGGGGCTTCTCCGCGCTGCGGGCGGAGTTTGTGGTGAATTGTAAAAAAAGTATTCTATATTTTAAATTTTAAATTTCTTAGTTGTTAACATATAGGATCGGTGGTTGAATTTTTTTGGTTTTATTAGTACTGATGGAGAAGATTGTTCCATATAAAGGAGAAGATTGGAAAGTAAAACCCTAGGAAGAGTAAGAGGCACATAGCTTCTAAGAGAAGAGGGACGACATAGAAAAGTGATGAAGTGGTAAACGGTTGCATAATTTTATTAAAGGTTGTAAGAGGAATCATGACTAATGGATATTAGAAAGTAGTAACGGTGATTGATTTCTTTAGGTTTGGGAAGCCAATCGTTCTTAGTTTCAGGGAAGGAAGATGGTGACGTTGGAGATTGGAAACAAAATTTGGTTTCTCTGTTTGGCTTAATTGAATCTGATTTGGACTTTGTATAGTTTGGTGTAAATTTGTTTATCGTATGAAAAGTAAAAGGCAGAAACAAACGTGGGGAAAGCTGATGTGGCACTATTATGCAATGGGATTGGTTGATTATACCGAAACTAATAGAAAGTAAGATATTTTGTTACCTTGTGTAACAATACAATTGTGATAGTGTGAAGATTGGAGATGCAAAACGAAAATTTGAAGTCTAAATAAGGAAGAATCTGATCTCTAGAGCAATTTCCGACTCTCCTTTACAAATAGGATTTTTGGATATTCCCTATTTTCTCTCTTATTTGCTTCATATCGTATCCAATTTATGTAAACACTACAAATGTATGTAAAGAACAACAGTGGTGATAGTAGATCAAGTGCTTTATTCCTTCATTCTCCACGACAGCTTCTCATACTTCATTCTGCTCCATCTCCACGTCTACTTCATTCTACCATATAGCAAAAGCAAAGAACTAACTTTTTCAAAAGAAAAGAAGGAAATAGCTATCATATATTGATAGACCTTAGGTCTTGTTAAGGAATTTCTCAAAATATTTGTGGTATCAATAACCACCAAATCTCACCAGTACTTTGAACTCCCAAAAATAATGGTCTAACTTTTTACTAAACTCAGCCGCTCTCTAACCAAGGCATAACCAAAATTCGCTGGAAACAATCCCATGTGAGTTATAGTTTCATATAACTAAGAGTTAACCAGATGGATTACTTTACATACTGTATATTTGCTTATCAAAGTCATAGAAAACACCTTAATAAAAAAATGCACTTTCATTGCTTTGTGAATCCAAGAAGATATTTATACAATCTTTAAAATATGATTTCTAACAATCGAATAACAGTTTGTTTTCTTTTAAATCTTCAACTATATTTTCTTTTTGATTTCACTATGTCAAAATGCTCTGTTGTAATAATGGCTATTAGGCTATATATTAAGTTGGCTTGAATATCACATACACTAATAAAGGTTTCAAAATAGCAAGCAATTACAAACCAACATTTTATCGCACAAGAATCAGTGTGTGAGTGACAAATTAATACTGAATCAAATAATAATAACATATATGGTTTTTGTATTTTAATCATATTATAAGGTATGTGTATAGAATCACAAAGACTTGTGTTGAGAAGCTCTCTGTAATCTTTACGGATTTCCCACAAAATCTCACTGAATATTTTCATGCTTGGTTTTCAACCTCTGAGGAGCTAAACACAGGAACACCATCTCCAATACCTTCCCTAATGCTAATTTGTTCGCTGGACTTTGTTCTAGCTTTGGATCCAATACCAATATCAAATCTCCATTCGCGAAATTCTTGATCTCTTGATGAAATCAAAACCGTTAAATAGATCAAACACACCTCATTGGCTAGGAGATTCCTATAAGTCTCTTAACTCCATCTGCTGGAGTATATATCCAAATAAAGTAGTTAGTTTTCTTCGTAGTAGACACTGAACCAGAAAATAATATAAAATGATAACATGTTGGTGTAATAATTGATACACATAAGAGGCATACGAATCACAGTAGTGAAATGTTTTGTGATGGACATGTTGTAGCCAGTAATACCATTGATTTTTTCTTTGCTTCAATTTAGTATCCATAGGTCCCAACCTGATCGGAAAAACAGGTAACCAAAGTAAATCTTTGTTCAAAAGAGAACATCCTCAGATTTTAAGCAAAACCTAATCAATGTAAAGTGGTTATTCCCTAAAACCTCACATTGTCGAACAACCATATGATACTAAAACTGTGGAACATACATCTAAACGAAGATCCTTCCATTTCATAAATAGTTTCATCAACATCAATCTCGGACGAACCATAACCAAACCCACTAACCAGAGCATTAACCAAATCAGCCGGATTCGTAAACTGTGATGATATTATAGTGTTTGCGTATACCCAGAAAACGCCTCTGCATCTGCCACTGCATGGAAAACATCTCAACCGAAACTAAAAGAGTCTTTTCAAATTTTCATTACTAAAATAACTATAAAGTTTGTATGTTCCTAGTCATTTCGTCACTGATTCATTCAAAGAAGCTAGAGAAGAGTGAAATACATACCACTGATTTTGTTCATAAAGCGAGATACTGAGATCTAAGAACCCTTGGACCAGAAATTTCTTCTTCTTCTTCTTCCTTAGACAGAGGAGGCTCGTTAGGTCGAGGAGAACCATCTACGTTCTTATTCTTCTCCTTCTCCTTCTTCACATACTCGCCGGAGTCTCTTCTAAACAAAACAGCTCAGAGGACCACCAATTCCTCTCTACGTAACCCATCGTTGAAGAACACGTGGGGTTTAACGGCGTTGATTTCGGCCAGGAGATAGAGGCGGTGGATTTGAGTTGCGTGTAGAGGATCGGTTATAAATAGTGGCTCGTTTGGCCAAAGAATTGATGGATACATTAAGATGCATGGAAGTGGGAGAGAGTTGAAGGTTTGAAACGGAGGTGGAGGAGATGAATCGCGTAGTAACGTCTGCGTGAGATATCGGAAGGGAAGCAGACAGAGCTTAAGGTTTGGTGAGAAATTGAAAGGGATTGGGAATGATTGGATCGTCAATATTTTTTGTAGTGTCTAATGGGCTTTATATGTGGATATTATAAAGGAGATTCAGTATTATTGGGCTGATTTTTTATTTGATATTCGTGATAGCCCAACGAAAATCTGAAAAAGTTGCTGACATGTCAATTTGGTTGGTTGAAAATATTCCTTATTATTTTTGCTGTTGTGGACATGCTTCTAAATCACTCTCTTTTATATAAAGGAGATTTACAGCATTCAAATGTATTTCAATTAATGTTCATAGTTTTTTACTCGTTTGTTTGTTTAAATGAAATTCTTTTGACTTTTTTTCAATGTCTTTTATACATACTAGTATAAACAATTTTCTATAACTATAATATCTAGATATAAAGTATATCCTTCAAATATATATATTTAGATTTTTTAATCATGAATAAAAACACATCAATCATATATATAGTGTTTTAAAAAGAATTAAAGTGTAACAATTAAAAAAAATTTAAAATTTTATTTTAAAAATAGATCAAACAATAGATTAGAGATGAAAACAAACAAAAAGCATTATGAAATCTAATAAATACAAACCAAATTAAATTCTAGAAATCAATACTTTCAAATTTGATCTCATCAAATTCAACTATTCAAGTAAAAGACAAAGTTTGAAAAGGAATAGTAAAATTTAAAATCAAAAATTTTCGAAACTTTCAATTAATGAAGAAAATAATGAAATTCAAAAGTAGAATTTATTTTAAAAAGTTTTAATCATAAAAAGATAAGGAAAAAAATCTGAAAATATGCAAAATTTGATATTAAATAATTAAACCCGAGTCAAATCTACAAGAATATTTTTTGGCTCGGCCAACTCGGTTTCGGTCTTTTACTTTTATTTATGTAATCAACTTAGTTCCACTTTGGGTAACCAATAAGGAGAATTTCATATAATTGAATGTTTGGTTGAAAATTTTTTTTATCAAACCCGGGTCAACCCAACCCGGGTAGCTCTCCGATTCGCGGTTGAATCCGGTCTGACCCCTGTCCGATCCAAGTTTCAAAACATTGCTTTTTTTGGAGTTGGATTGTATAGGTTTAAAGAATTGATATATTACTTGAAGAAAATTACAATGTAATAGTAATATATACAAGTCTACAAAGATATTAGACGAACTCAATTAGTGGAGATAATGAAGGCCAGGAGATGATGGTGAGAATATGTTTTGTATATGGAAGTGAATATCTTTTACACGCCCCCGCACTATGGAAGGGCGAATCTCACTCCAATCTTGCACAAGAGATCGTGGAAACGTGCTCGGGAGAGTAGCGTAGTCAAAGCGTCGGCGAGTTGATCTTTCGTCGATACGTGAGATACTCGAAGAGCACCAGATTAGACGTTAATTCTGATGAAGTGGTAGTCTAGCGCGACATGCTTCATGCATGAATGAAAAACCGGGTTCGCACAAAAGTATGTCGCGCCAACATTGTCACAATATATCACTCGAGTAGCTGGTAAGGTGATTCCAAGTTATGTAAATAACAAGCATATCCAGCAAAGTTCTAATGCGGTATTAACGACTGCCCGATACTCGGCCTTGGTAGAAGATCTTGCAATACCTTTTGGTTTCTTTGCGGACGAGGATATTGGTGTTGTTCCCATGTAAATGATGTATGCGTTTGTAGACACGTAATCATCAGAGTCTCCAGCCCAATCAACATCATAAATGGTATGAAGAGAGAGAGAGACGAGTTCATGTGTTATCGTGCCAACGAGATATCGAAGAACATGTTTTGAAGCTTGCTAGTTGTAACGCCCCGACCGCCCTTCCCAATGGGCCCCATGTCCACTCTCGGCCCATGGGCCCACCCATGTTCGACGGTCGGTGCGTTAGTCCGGGAAGCTCGGAAGTCATGTTTACTAACCCTGCAAATCACCACGCGATCTTTTCCCGTGTTTAGACATCACTCACACGATACTGGAAATGACTTCCCAGTAGGTCACCCATCTTGAAACTACTCCAGCTCAAGCACGCTTAACTCTGGAGTTCTCTCAAGACCTGTGACCGAAAAGATAAGTGCATTTTGGTGATATAGGTAGTCAAATCAATTCTTTTAAGCCTCTCCGCATATACCGTATATACCACATATGCCATGTAACCGGGGTGTCACAATCACCCCCACTAACAGATCGCAACGTCCTCGTTGCGCATACCAAGATCTTTACCCCGACAATCTGACCTTTCACAGATGTCTGAGTTCGCTCTGATACCACTTGTAACGCCCCGACCGCCCTCCCCGATGGGCTCCACGTCCACTCTCGGCCCATGGGCCCACCTGTAACGCCCCGACCGCCCTCCCCAATGGGCCCCACGTCCACTCTCGGCCCATGGACCCACCCATGTTCGACGGTCGGTGCGTTAGTCTGGGAAGCTCGGAAGTCATGTTTACTAACCCTGCAAATCACCACGCGATCTTTTCCCGTGTTTTGACCTCATTCACACGATACTGGAAATGACTTCCCAGTAGGTCACCCATCTTGAAACTACTCTAGCTCAAGCACGCTTAACTCTGGAGTTCTCTCAAGACCTGTGACCGAAAAGATAAGTGCACTTTGGTGATATAGGTAGTCAAATCAATTCTTTTAAGCCTCTCTGCATATACCGCAATATATGCCATGTAACCGGGGTGTCACACTAGTGATCTCGGTTGGTTTATGCATGAATTGTGAAAGCTCGTTGACAGCGTAAACAATATCCGATCTTGTGAAACCTCAAGTATAAAGGAATCCAACAAATAATTATATCTTTATGTCTAAGTAGAATCTTTGTTAAGGCCCAATAAATGCTTTTTAGTTTGCAATGTGAACACCCACTACCAGTAATGGGCATGTTTTTAAGCCAATTACTTCCATCTTTCTTCAAGTTTTTTTTTTCTTTGGCAAGTTTACATGAAGGCATAATTTCATATCGTTTTTGTTTTGTTTTTCAAACTTAGTATTACATCAAAATTTCAGGGTAAAATTTAATATAATCATACTTTAGAGATTACACCGAGCCATATAGATCCACAAAAGTTCGGACAAACGTCCCGAAAAGAGACGTACAACCGTAAGACAATCGTACGACAACATCCAAATAAGAGCTCGTAAACCATATCAAAAGACCTAATCTATCCTTGAACAAAGTTAAATAACTGATTTTGCAAGCATAAAGATCTCTAAAGTATTAGTAAAAATTTAGCTTTATTTAATTACAATTCTCTCAACTCGAAAATAGTATAATCTATATGATAACTTCCATGGGATTATTTTGATTAATTCGCGTGTATAGTCTAGTGAGACATTCTATTAGATTTGAGAGGCATGGATTTGGAAGAAAAGGCTTTGGAGTTTGGACGTAACGTAGTTAGCTTTGGTCAAGTCAATGGTAGGACATAAGACTAAATTCTCAATGACTTCTAGAAAAATTATTAATCTTGAAAAACAAAATTCATCAGAACAGGGACCAATCATGGGTGGACATGATTTAAGTTAAATTGTGGAAGTTCAGAAGGAAGCTCGAATTAATAAATTCTAAAGCAGCTTTGGGTTTAGGATGGATTTAGAACAAACATTTTTTTTTTTTTTTTTTTGTATTTATGAATTTTGACAGTGTATTTAGTTTTAATTAGGATAATGTTTCATGGTTTCTTATGAATATTGAAGCATACATGGCTGCAACAGATTTTGGAGCAAACATTTGTTAAAAGAAGTTCTATAGAGAAATAGAGGAATTAGTGGATATGCTGATTTATGTTGAATACTCGTCGTATTAGTAAACGTTAGAAATCGAGTCTCATCGGCTAAGTTTTTATATCATTGTGGACATTTTAAAGAACAAAAATATCAACTTTACATGTGTTTCGGAATGAATCAAAGTTTTATACGACTCATCATTTTCCCAAGTACGAAAAACACTATAAACATTTAATATATACTAGTATAGTGAAATCTTGAAAACTCTAAACCATTTTGATTTTGTCGGAATAAGATGCGTTGCATCGGTAAAATATTAACGTTTGTGGTTACAAACCTATTTATTAACGTTTGTAACCACAAACATCCATCTTTAAACCTATATACCATTGAACTCTTAGGAGGCTCAAAATTTCTTTAAAAAGAGTCGATTATAAAAGGTTTTGATGAGATGGAAAGTAGTTGAACTTATTGTATAAAGATCGCCAAGAGGATTTGAAAGTCTTGATTGCTTCTTTTGTTTGGTTGAATGAGTCTTCTTTGCTTCGTATCTACAGCTATGTGGTTTATTGTTTAATCCAAATCAAAATGATTCGGCTAGAATTTGATTTTAAGATATTTTTATTTGCGCCACTATACTAACGATTCCTTTTTAGATCTTTATCAAGAGAATATGTTTTTTCTTATTTGTTCATCTATTACAACTTCTCATCTAAATCAGTTCTAAATGATTGTCAATCAATTGAATTCAACTATACCTACATCACATATGATCATGACCGGTTTAAGATTATTGTAGCTTAATTATTATTTTTTGCTGAATAAAATACTTTTAAGTTTTTGTTAATTTATTCTGTAAATTACGTTATGGAAAAAATGTATATTATCAAAAAAATATGGGTCTTTCCCGTTTTGCTTTTTTTTTTCTTTTTTTCTTTTTTTAAATTTGGACTCCTTCGTTATTTGGATAAGAGGCTACTTTTTTTAAATTACAGACATTTTATATCCATGATAGACAGTTTTTTTGTAAGACGTAAATTACGAGGAACGGTTCTACTTACAATATTTTAAAAATTATGATGCATTTCACATTCCATAATCTCAGAAAAAAGAATTGTATTATCTGTAATATACTAAAAAAAAGGAAAAAAAACAATAAATGTTGCACATATGATTAGTTGGACATGGTTGTCACTTGGCAGTTGGGTCATTTTCCTTTCTTTGCTTATTTGAATAAACTAAAACAGTCTGTAATCCTTTAACATATGGTATTCTCCCTTAAATATATTATAATTCCCATTTTCTGCATTGGCACATTCCTGCTTTTACTTTACAGACAATCCTCTTCTTTCCTAAAGAAAATAGTATTATTCCATTCAATAAAAGAAATTCTACAACCCCATATAGTATTATTAGTCAATAAAATAGATTTCACAAAACTTGAGATTCCTTAAAAAGTCTTTAGACTGTACAAAACAAATACACAAAAATATGATTAAAAACATACCATTAGGTAAAATGGAATTTAATTATATAAATGAAAACACCTTTACCAATACCACCGAAACCCACTAAGAATCCAGCAAACCAAATCACCTAAACCAAAACACACAACAACAACAGTCGCCTCCGCCATTAAAACACCTCTCTCTCTCTCTCTCCCAAATCAGCAAAAATAGGGTTAATCGAAGAACCCCAGCGTAATTCCACTGAGGAAGATTCGACTTCTTGCTTTGGTTTTAGGAAGAGAAACAGCAAAAACCAGAAAGAGAAGTCGAAAATGACTCAGACTAACGTCGGAACCGGAACCGGAGCTGTTTCAACGGCGGAGCCACCACCACAGACACAGGCTTCGAACAACGAGATGGTTTTACACACCGGAAGCTTGAGCTTTAGTAGTCATATGTCTAGAGAAGACGAAGAGATGACTCGTTCTGCACTTTCTGCTTTTAGGGCTAAAGAAGATGAGATCGAGAAGAGGAGAACCGAAGTTCGCGAACGGATCCAAGCTCAATTGGGTCGGGTCGAAGAAGAAACCAAACGCCTCTCCACCATTCGCGAGGTTCAATTTCACTCTCTTTACTTATAAAGTTAGATTAACCCTAGATTCGATGTACTGTATGTTGCTGCTGCTTCTCTGTTTAGGGTTTTTCGAGATCTAGGGTTTGGTTAAGTGAAAGGAATTGTTATTTTGAGTTTATCTTTGGGCATGAACAGTTGATTTTGATGGGGCTATGTTCTGTTTTAAGGTAAATATTTGATTTTTGTTGGTTACTTGTACAGGAGCTTGAGTCTATGGCAGATCCAATGAGGAAGGAAGTTTCTGTGGTTCGTAAGAAGATTGATAGTGTTAACAAAGAACTCAAACCTTTAGGCTCCACTGTCCAAAAGAAGGTAGAAGCTCCCCCCCCCCCCCCCCCCCCCCACACACACACACACACATTCTTAGAATGTTTGATTGTATCATTTCGGTTTAGCTGTATCAATCGTATATACGAATCGATTCAATTGAGCAGCGTTTTGAATTGATACACACACCAAAGATTTGATCTTTATGGCAACCAATTGAAACTTTTAACAATTGTGGAGAGACTGAACAAAACCCGAAAAATCGGGATGTTTTTTTCCGTGATGCAATGAAACAGGAAAAGGAATACAAAGAAGCGCTTGATTCATTCAACGAGAAGAATCGGGAGAAAGTGCAGCTGATCACCAAACTCATGGAGGTTAGTTCCGAGCTCTTATCCAAGTTTATGATTTGTAGAATTACGGGTACAAACCCGAGCTTTTTATCGCGTATTGTACATAAATGGTGTTTGGTTTTATTCCTTGGGGAGATGGGACAGTTGGTAGGAGAAAGCGAGAAGCTGAGGATGAAGAAGCTGGAGGAGTTGAGCAAGAGCATAGAAACCGCGTAAAATGTGTTGAGGAACTAATTGGAATTAGGGTCTTTGGTTCATTGTGTGATGATGTACCTAGTTTTCAATTTGTAAGATGTGTGTATTTGAAGATTTGAAGGGTGGTTGTTATTGTTAGTTTTGAAAATCTTGGGGTTGATTTGTAAAATTTGTTTGGTTCTCGTATTTTTTTTATTAACCAAAATTAGGGGAGTGGGAAATGGGAGATTCTTAGGATACTCAAACTCATCACAGTGATTATTTTTGTTCTTCTGTTCTTGTATTATTATGTTTGTGTATTTGTCTTTTTCTTGTTTTTAAGAATTTAATTTATTTATTTAAAATTGTTTTAGTATTTTCCTCTTTTCCTTGCTTTTTATAAAAGTCTTATCTTTGACAAAGAAAATAAAAGAAAAGTGTATCTCGCGTGCGCTTTTGAATCTAAAAGCTGTCGGAACGGCAGAATCTTAGGAGTTGTTTAGTCCCACATAATACATTCCATTTATACATCAGACTCCTCAAAGTTCAACAGAAAAAAATTCTATTTAATCCTCAAATCTGGCTTAATTAGTCGGAAATTTCCATTAAGTAACCATATAAATACTAAACTGTATTATATATGAACTTGCATTTGTCATGTTCTAAAATGCGGCCTAGGCAGATGACGGGCGCTACGCAGATGTCGGCGTACCGATTTTATGCTATTCGGTGATTTATGCGGATTCTAAAAAATACGGATGTTTATGCGGCCTAGGCAGATGTCGGCATACCGATTTTATGCTATTCGGTGATTTATGGGGATTCTAAAAAATACGGATGTTCATGCGGTCTAAGCGGCAAACGTTTACGCAGTTTAGGCGAAAATTACGCGGCCATATCAAAAGATTTTTTAAAACCATAATTTTTTTAATTATATTGTAAATTAAAAATGTTTAACATAAGCAATATTTATGTTTAGCCTCTAAAGATCAAACCTAATAATTAAATTCTATTAAAATAAGTTTGGAGATTGTATATTTATCTATTTTTATATATTTTATAAGATTGTTTTTAAATTTATATTTTGGGATCATATGTATATTTAAAACTACATGTCTTTTTCTTAAGAATTTATGAAATTCAATATTATGGAGTATATTTTTGCTTTTTCATTTCTAAGTATAAGATATATTCATGTTTTATTCGTTGTAATATATATTCATTCATTTTCATAGGTATATATTCCTAAAAATAATTATCCGTCTTACCCTGCCTATACTCCCCGCGTATACGGTTAGGCGCTAGGCCCTCCTTCACAGCCTAACAAGAGACTAGCGCGTTTTAGAACAATTGCATTAACACATTGATATAAGATCAAGTGGATGATCTTATATGTTGGAAGAGCATAGGATTGATGGAGCTTGAACAAGGGACCAAACGGTTCTCCTTGCTTGCGAGAAGATGATGATCAGAATGAGAACAAACGAGAAGGCCACACGGCTCCTTCTTCTTGTTCGGAGTATGGAGATGGACGAGACGTTACGGTGGATCGGAAGACGCCACAAAGCTTGTGAAAGAGCTTTGATAAGTCGAGAGAACTATGGAATCAAAGGGAAGCCGCTTTTGATTCGAGAGCTCAAAGGATATGAAGAAACTACGATTTTTATTACTTGAAAATGAATGATTATTACAGACTGCATATGGAACCTTATACTTCAGCCTTGACCTTCAAGGGTCCATTACAAAAGAAAAGGAAACAAAATAACTTGGCTACGAAGCCTAAAGATACAAGAGATAATTCCTATGATATTCTAAATTAATGGACGTGATCTCCTGCAAAAGAAACAAAGGAAAGAAATTAATTAAAAATGAATTTTGACACTTACTTGGAGTTGATTCAAGCCTTGATCTCCAATTCTTCGCTCATGAGTACGGTTGGGCCGAAAGTGGACTTGATAAGTGGCCACTCTTCTAAGCTTGGATCCTCTTTGTTATTGGGCCTTGAGATGTCTTCTTGAATCTCTCTTTGGTTGATTAAACTCTCGACAGCCTTGTTAAATTCTTCCCTCATTGTTCTTGAACCTGATCTTGTTCTTTGTGGTTCGTACATGATGGGTATTTTGATGGGTTGTTATTGTTTGGAGCTTGTGTCCTCATCATTTCCTCCCTCTTGAGAAGATTCTGACCTCAGAATTGTTTTATCTGCATCAAAGGAGCTAAGTCAGTAACATTAAAGCTAGAAGATAAGTGGCCACTCTTCTAAGCTTGGATCCTCTTTGTTATTGGGCCTTGAGATGTCTTCTTGAATCTCTCTTTGGTTGATTAAACTCTCGACAGCCTTGTTAAATTCTTCCCTCATTGTTCTTGAACCTGATCTTGTTCTTTGTGGTTCGTACATGATGGGTATTTTGATGGGTTGTTATTGTTTGGAGCTTGTGTCCTCATCATTTCCTCCCTCTTGAGAAGATTCTGACCTCAGAATTGTTTTATCTGCATCAAAGGAGCTAAGTCAGTAACATTAAAGCTAGAAGAAATGTTTAACTCACCTGGAAGCTCAAGTCGGTAGACATTGTTGTTGATGCGCTCCAAGACTTTGAATGGTCCGTCTCCTCGTGGTGCTAACTTGTTCTTCCTCTGTTTTGGGAATCATTCAGGTCGCATATGTAACCAAACCCAATCTCCCGGTTCAAAGATGACTTCTTTTCTGCCTTTGTCTGCTTGTTCCTTGTATTGTAATGTCTTCTTTTCCAAGTTCTCTAGTGCTTTTTGATGTAACTTCTTGATCAGCTCAGCTTTGGCCTCACCATCTTGACATACGCGGTCTTTTGGTGGCAGAGGTATAAGATCTTGTGGGATAGTCGGCTTGAAACCATAAACAATCTCAAACGGTGAAAGCTTAGTGGCCGAATGAGTGGCACGATTATAAGCAAACTCAACAAGAGGAATACAATCAAGCCAATTCTTAAGATTTTTACCGACCGTGGCTCTTAAAAGAGCTGAGAGGGTGCGATTAACCACCTCTGTTTGGCCATCGGTTTGAGGATGTCATGTAGTGGAGAAGAGTAATTTGGTTCCTAGATTTCTCCAAAGTGTCCTCCAAAAGTGGCTTAAGAACTTTGTATCTCTATCTGACACAATAGATCGAGGCATGCCATGTAAACGCACAACTTTTTTAAAGAAAAGATCGGCCATTTGTGAAGCATCATTAGTCTTTGCACATGGTATGAAATGAGCCATCTTGGAAAATCGGTCTACCACAACGAATATAGAGTCTTTGTGTCTAATCTTGGGTAAGCCTAGTACAAATTCCATAGAAATATCTACCCAAGGCATGTTAGGTATAGGCAAAGGCATATAAAGACCATATGGATGTGACCTGGATTTTGTCTTAAGGCAAGTGACGCATTTGGAGCAGAACCTTTCTACGTCTCTCTTGAGGTGCGGCCAAAAAAAAGTGTTCTACAAGAACACTTAAGGTCTTATCAACTCTGAAATGACCCATAAGTCCACCTCCATGTGCTTCTCAAATGAGAAGCTCCCTCATCGATCCTTGAGGTATACACAACCGCTTGTCCCTGAACAAGAAACCAGAGTGTATATAGAATAAGCCTGAGGGGGCTTTGCTACAATCTTGGAATATGGTCCCAAAGTCAGGATCTTCCTCATAGCTATCTTTGATATGCTCAAATCCCATGATCTTGGCCTCCATGATGGTGATCAATGTGTAGCGCCGGGATAGTGCATCTGCTACAATGTTGTCTTTTCCTATTTTGTACTTGATAATGTAAGGAAATGCTTCCACGAACTCCAACCATTTTGCATGTCTCCTTTTCAATGTGGTTTGTCCTCTTAGATGTTTCAACGTTTCATGATCCGTGTGGATCACAAACTCCTTAGACAAGAGGTAGTGCTGCCATGTCTCTAGAGACCTCACGAGTGCATACAACTCTTTATCGTATGTTGTATAATTAAGGGAGGCTCCACTTAGTTTCTCACTGAAGTAAGCTACGGGTTTCCCTCCTTGTGTAAGCACAGCTCCAATACCTAAACCTGAAGCATCACATTCAACCTCAAATGTTTTTATCAAAGTCAGGTAATGCCAGTACATGCGCATGAATGAGGCTGTGCTTAAGCTTCTCGAATGCGTCCTGTTGGGCATGTCCCCATTTGAAAGCTTCATCCTTCTTGATCACGACAGTCAAGGGTGCTGCTATGGTGCTAAAGTCTCGAACAAAGCGTTGGTAAAAGCTCGCCAAACCGTGGAAACTACGAACATGTCCAATGGTAGTTGGTGTAGGCCAATCTTGTATAGCTTTGACCTTCTCTTGATCCACCTGTAATTCCTGTGAACTTACAACAAAACCTAAAAACACTAGCTCATTAGTGCAAAATGTGCACTTCTTGAGATTAACATAGAGTCCTTCTTTGCGAAGTGTATCTAGTACTTGCTCAAGGTGCCTCAGATGATCTGAAAGGTTTCTCTGTAAATCAAAATATCATCAAGTAGTAAACTACTACGAACTTACTGATGTATGTTCTTAGAACATGGTTCATGAGTCTCATGAATGTACTAGGAGCATTGGTGAGACCAAATGGCATGACTAACCACTCGTATAATCCTTGCTTGGTGTTAAAGGCGGTCTTCCACTCGTCTTCTTCCTTCATACGGACTTGATGGTATCCACTCTTTAAATCAATTTTTGAGAAGATGGTGGATCCGCTGAGCTCATCCAGCATGTCGTCTAGCCTGGGTATGGGATGGCGGTATTTGATGGTGATGTTGTTTATAGCTTTGCAGTCAACACACATACGCCAAGTGCCAAGAAGCATCACATTCAACCTCAAATGTTTTATCAAAGTCAGGTAATGCCAGTACATGCGCATGAATGAGGCTGTGCTTAAGCTTCTCGAATGCGTCCTGTTGGGCATGTCCCCATTTGAAAGCTTCATCCTTCTTGATCACGACAGTCAAGGGTGCTGCTATGGTGCTAAAGTCTCGAACAAAGCGTTGGTAAAAGCTTGCCAAACCGTGGAAACTACGAACATGTCCAATGGTAGTTGGTGTAGGCCAATCTTGTATAGCTTTGACCTTCTCTTGATCCACCTGTAATTCCTGTGAACTTACAACAAAACCTAAAAACACTAGCTCATTAGTGCAAAATGTGCACTTCTTGAGATTAACATAGAGTCCTTCTTTGCGAAGTGTATCTAGTACTTGCTCAAGGTGCCTCAGATGATCTGAAAGGTTTCTCTGTAAATCAAAATATCATCAAGTAGTAAACTACTACGAACTTACTGATGTATGTTCTTAGAACATGGTTCATGAGTCTCATGAATGTACTAGGAGCATTGGTGAGACCAAATGGCATGACTAACCACTCGTATAATCCTTGCTTGGTGTTAAAGGCGGTCTTCCACTCGTCTCCTTCCTTCATACGGACTTGATGGTATCCACTCTTTAAATCAATTTTTGAGAAGATGGTGGATCCGCTGAGCTCATCCAGCATGTCGTCTAGCCTGGGTATGGGATGGCGGTATTTGATGGTGATGTTGTTTATAGCTTTGCAGTCAACACACATACGCCAAGTGCCATCTTTCTTGGGAACTAATAAGACAGGAACCGCATATGGACTCAAGCTTTCTCGGATATACCCTTTAGACATCAAGTCTTGAATTTGCCTTTCTAGCTCCTTTGTCTCGGTTGGGTTCATTCGATATGCTGGCCGATTTGGTAGAGCTGACCCTGGGACGAGATCAATCTGATGTTCGGTACCTCAAATTGGTGGTAATCCTGGAGGTGACTCTTCAGGAAACACGTCTTTAAACTTCTCTAATAATGTGGTGACCTCGGAGGGTGCCTCTGCTTCATTTGTTCCTGAAAACAATCCTTCTTGGAAGATCATGAGTAGCACAGTTTCTTTTTGATCTAAAGTTTTAGAAACAACACTAGATTTCACAAAGAGATTAGTTTTACTTACCTTAGCATCCTGGGCAAATTTCATTTGTATTTTGTGGACTTGTGTAGGTGAGAACGGTGCTAAGTTGTACTTGTGATTATCATGGATGAATGAATAGTAGTTGGTGCGCCTATTATGCACTGCTTCTTTGTCAAATTGCCAAGGTCTTCCTAACAGAAGATGGGCAGCTTGCATAGGCACAATGTCACAAACTACTTGATCACAATACTTTCCAATGCTGAACGGAACGATAACTTGCTCCACGACTTTGAGTTCGGTCTCATTATTGAGCCATTGAAGTTTGTATGGCCTCAGATGCTTGATTTTCTTAAGACCTAGCTTTTCTACCATGTAGTTGCTAGCAACGTTAGTGCAAGAACTTCCATCGATAATGAGACTACATACCTTAGAGTTTATGGTGCATCGGGTGTGAAATATGTTTTCCCTTTGGACAGCTTCAGGGTCAACAATGACACTTAGCACTCTTCGGGTTACCAAGAGTTCTCCTACGTCCGCAAACTCTACATCCTCCGCTTGTTCGTCTGTTCCAGCCTCTTGTTCGTCTTGAGACTCATAATCCCCACTAGGTGTAATGATCATGACTCTTTGATTTGGACATTCTCTAGCCATGTGTCCCTTTCCCTGACACTTGAAACAAGTAATATCACGAGCTCTTTGGGTTGACGACTTACCTGGTGCTTGCTGAGGAAGCTTAAATATCTCCGAGTTTGGTTTCTTAAACCTAGAATCGATTTCCGTTGCTTTACCCTTATCAAATGTCTTGGGTGGTTGGGGAGTCCACGTGGAGTTAGTTTTGGAACGGTTGGGGGCAGCGAGCTTGCGTTTGATGTGTTGTTTAGCCTGTATTGCGTAGTGCAATAACTCAGTCATGCTATGATACGGTTGTCTCTCTACTTTACTTGCAATGCGTTCTTGAAGCCCATCGATGAATCGTCTAAATCTAATCGATTATTAAGCTGTTCAAATTCTTCAAAGTACTCCTCTACTGACTTATTTCCCAGCGAACACTGACGAAATTGTTTATGTAATTCTCTATGAAAATGTGGGGGAACATACCTTTTCCGAAAGTTAAACTTCATGTCTGCCCACGTGGTGATTTGATCGTAGTGATGTCTTCTTCTTTCAGATACATCTCTGTCCCACCAAGATAAAGCATCACTACAAGAAAACAGAGAAGTTGCGACGCTCAATGGCGTCACAAAAGCGTCACAAAACAGGTGTTTGCGATGCTTTTGTGACGAAAAAAGCGTCGCAAAAAAACCGTCGCAAATCTAAACCGTCGCACATTCGTCACAAATTTGTGACGCTTTAGAGACGAATAAAAAAGTGTCACAAATTTGCGACGGTTTTGAGACGAACTTAAAGCGTCATAGATCTGCGACGGTTTTGTGACGATAAAGAAGCGTCATATATTTATTACGAAATTGTGACTCTCTTATTCCATCATAAATTAGCAACACTATTGTGACGATAAAATTCGTCACATTTGCGACGAATTTATGACGCTTTTGAAGGATTCTATTGTTCTTAATTCGTCACAAAAGTGTCACATAATTGATTTTTGTATTGCACATGAAAATGGTGGAAATGTAAAAGAAATTAAATGCATTGAAAACAAAATAACAAAATCTAGAAATTAAATTAAATGGAAGCTAATTGAAAAATTAATCCAAAATAACATAAATGCATTCAAACATGAATCCAAAAACAAAAGATTACAAGAATTTGCTATAATCTAGAAAGAGGGTATCAAGCTAATTCAAACATGACGTGCTCCTTGATGTTGAATGGACCAGGGTTAAGGCTGAATTCCCTGCCTAGGAGGCGGTGAGAGGTGGTTGGGAGGGTCAGCCATGAACTTGCCGATGGGCAAGACGGATGGCGGAGATTGTGAGAGGCTGCGTGCGGTACGTGAAGAAAGTGTTCCTAGCGATATGAATGTGGTTCATACAACGATAAGAAAGGAATTAAGGTAGGTATCTTAAGTATTATTAGGTGTATATTCATATAACAAAGGACTAGATCCAAAAATGTGCAATAAAGCAAGCAAATTTTAAAGACTAAAGATTTAAAAGGCTTACTTGAAGCTAGTAAGACATTCTCTTCCAGGTGGTCTTCTGCGGGTCCATCGAAATGATCTACTCTCTTGTTATTACTTGCTAGGTTTGATTAGTATCTGTACAAACCATCCTCATTAATCACCATAAACATGATAACAACTTGAACAACAAATAGAAAAGTGTCACATACTTTTTCTTAAGAGCAACATATGAATTTAGTTCCTTAACCTGCACAAACACAACATCACCACCGAACATTAGAAAACTCTGAAACTTATCACTAAATGTTCAACTAAGCATACCATAGATTGCCGTCTATCGTTCAACATCCGATTAGTATTAACATCATTTACAGCTTCCAAGCTTTTAACTTCCTTATCAAAATCTTTAATAAGGCTGTAACAAAGAATGCATCATCATCAAAATCACCAAAACCAGACATTACAATGAAATAAAGGAATAATTGTTACCTTTTACAGTCACGCATTTTGTCAGTGAGTTCTTCAAGCTGCCTACTTTGCCTATTAGCATCTTTAATCTTCGCCAGCTTCTGGAATCCATTTCTGTCAATACACAACATCATAAAAACCCAAAAAAACAAAACCCAAATCACAAGTCGGAGAAAAAGCTATTCTTACGATAAAGCACGGAAAAGGTCATTGATTTCGACATTTTTGATAGTCAGTGTCATCTTTAGTTGAACATTTAGTGATAAGTATCCAAGGAAAATCTGTCTTCAGAACATCTTTCTGAATAATCTAAAAAAGTAAAAAAAAAGCAAAAAAGGCAATAAATAGTTCTCTTAGGCATTTCATCAAACAGGTTGTGTGCGCTTATAGCTAATCTCTACAAACAACTCATTTCGTTCCTTAATCCAATCCTAGCAACAAAAAGCCATTCATTTCTCGATTAATACCCAAGAGGTTTGAGCAACTTCTACAAAAGGTTTGGGCTGCATATCAAACCCAAGAAAATAAAGAAATCAAGGTATCCAATTATGTTATAAGCTCTTACTTGTTACAAAGGGAGGTTCCGTGCATAGTGCAAAATCAAAGAAGAAGCCAGGCGCTTTAGCTTTGAAGACATGAGAGAAGAGATTGCAAATCGAAAGGGGAACGAGAGAAAAGAAACAGAGAGAAGAGATTTTGAAGAAACAGAGAGATTAAAACGATTTCGAAGAAACAGAGAGAAGATATTGCAAATCGAGAGAGATTGCAAATTTAGGGTTTCGAAAAAAGAAACTTTCAAATCTGGAGAATAGATTCCAGAGCAAACCAGAGGCACGACGAGCACCTACGAGGTTGTAAGCGACGAAGGGAAGAAATTTTGACCTTCGACGGTGAGTTCGTCTTTGTTGACGGCTTGTCCAAGAATGATGCTTGCTACCGCCATTTCTTTTTGTTGTTAGACAGAGACAAAGATTAAAGACGGGAGATCGAAACAAAGATTTAAAGAGGGGAGATCGAGATGGAGATTGAAGGGAGATTCAGATCTGAGAGAGAGAGATTTACGAATCTGGGACCAAAAGGAGTAGAGGGAAAAATAATACTTTACAATAATTTTCACTAACTTTACCAATATATTAAGCCGTAAGTGAAAAAATTTCACTATAATTTTCTCGCTCGGTGAAAGTCCAATTATTTTGAAACCTAAAACACAAAAGCGTCACAGTTTCATCGCAATATCGTCACAAATTTGCTACGCATTTGTGACGCTATGAGTATACATAGCTTCAAACCCTAAACCCTAAACATTTACATGAAAATTTGGTAAGTCAATAGGTTTAAAATAAGTTTTCTATCAAGGTATGACCAATGTGAATGATTATACTGAACTAATTTGAAGTATAAATGTCTATTTATAAAAAAATAAAACTTTTATCAAATATGACAATGTAATGACATGGTGTTTAACATAAGACTAATGTGATTGCTTTGAACATTTTCAAAATTTTTGGAAATTAAAAAGTTTAACAATTAGATGTAAGATTAGTAGTCCACACATCAATAATATAAATATGTATATAATCCTACTAAGAGTAGCTAATTAGTAGCAAAACTGTCACAAAATTGTAACTCATTTGTGACGCTTTTATGACGCTACGCGAATCCGTAGCTAATCCGTAGCAAAAGCGTCACAAATTTGTAACGCTTTTGTGACAATACCTGAAAACCTATACTCTAAAAAAAAAATTCAATTGGGCGTAGCTAATCAGTAGCAAATGTGTCACAAATGAGTAACAGTTTTATTAGTGTCGCTAATGCGTCACAAAAAGTGTGACGTTCATTAAAATAGTCATAACTTCGTCGCTAATTTGTGACGCTTTTACGACAGAAGTTTTTCGTCACAAATTTGCGACGATTTTGCTACGTTTTTCATTTTCGTCACAAATCCGTCACAGTTTCGTCCCACTTCCGTCGCAATCTTTTGTGACGAAAAAAACTGTCACAAAAATCCGTCACAGATTAGCTGTTTTCTTGTAGTGCATGGTCGGTGAGTTGAGCCGCTGCTAGAGATACCTTCCTCCGATCATTGTAGCCGTAATACTCGAATATATACTCCATTCTTCTTTCCCATTCAAGGTAGGCTTGAGGGTTAACGCATCCTGCAAAGGTAGGCGCAGTTAGTTTGATATCATTGTTGTTCTGTCTTACCTCTTCTTCTCGTAATCGTCCCCTATGGATAGGGTCTCGCAGTCGAGGATGATGTTGCTCGAGCATCTCGTCTGCTACGTCGTCTTGGACTTGTACATAGGCTAGTTGGGCATTTCTTGGTTCTATCGGTGGTTGTTCAAGTCGAGTCATTCGATCTCCAAGCGTTTGGAGATGCGTTTGAATGTTCACCAATAGTTGGGCCATATTGACTTGTTCCTTGTTTTCTCCCATTGGTACTATTTTTAACGGGTAGAGATGATCAAATACCAAAAGAATATAGCCGAAGCAAAACCAATGTTACGAATTGATGATTTTTTTTTTATTATTATTATTTTTTTAATTAATTTTTTTTTTGAGAACAAAAGAAACCTTAGAATAAAAACAAAAAATGGAACAAGGCGATGAGGATGATGATGAATAATCGAAGGCAACTTAGAATGAAAACCTTTTTTTTTTTTTTTTCCAATGAAACTTAAACAAAACTTAACGCCAAAGGACAAAATAAAACAAGGTAGCAAGAACAAAGCTTAGCAAATGCAAACGTATGGTGAGCTATGGAAATTCAAGAAAGAAGTGAGTGACGATTTGATAGAACCTGGTTTGGGAGCGTGTTAGGCTCTCACTACAAAAAACACGTTACTTAACGTCGTTTATAATAAGAGTTAACGTCACTTGTAAAGTGACACAAAGATAATAAAGTCGGTTCCCAAACCGTCGTAACATTGGCCGACGTTAAGTTTTTCCACGTCACTTTAGCAAACGACGTGTAGACTAACGTCATAATACTTGAGTCAGTTTTAACAAGCTTAGCGTCACTTCTAAACCGACGCATGTCCATTTATTTTAATTTTATTTTTATGATTTAAATTTCTGTTTATACTAATTATTGATTTTTATTATTTTTTTCTGAGTAACTGAAAATTTCAAAAATGAATCTAATAAAAATGTAATAAGTAAATAATGTATTTACAATTTACATATTAAACATACTTTACATGGAATTTAACAATCTTGAGAAGCACTACCAAAAAAAAAAAAAACAATCTTGAGAAGTATAGTTACAGTTTTATAAAGCTGTGTTTATGGATTGAAAACCCATCTCTCCCACTTAGAAGCACTGTCAGTCGCCAAATTTTTCACCTACATAAGAAAAACAATAACATCAATTCAAAATCATATTCATATACGAGGGCATTTGGAACCAAATTTTAATCTTTGAACATACGAGAATAATAACATTGGAATGATTGCTTCAAGGACTAACCTTTCAAGAGTTATTCAAGGCATAACTATAAACACTTTAGCAAAGGCTACACCATCCTCCTCAATTTTACACCTACACGAGCATCAACACCAAGACATCAAAAGAGTGCACACATCATTCACATTTTTCAATACAAGCATTGAATTGATTGAAAACAGATCACATTTACAAGTTACTGAGAAATCTAACCTAATATAAATCATAATTATAACACAATACCTATAATAAAAGCAAATGTCTTCATGTTATCATCTAATTGACATCACGAGACTGATTTCACATATCTTTTACGTCTAAATTAGTGACTGAAACGAACATATATTAATAGATTTGTTTTAGAAACCATTTAAATAGCATAAGGAGATCGAGAAAGAAACTAATTTAATCCAAGGAAGATGGTCTGAGTCAACAACAGTGAGAAACATGCATATTCACTTAATTTAGGGATAAACACACAAAGATATTGAATCAACCTTAAATCCAATGATAAAAATTAGTAATTACCTTCAATTCAAGTTCTGATTTCTGAAATTTGAGACTCACCTGTGTAAATACAATCCAAAAATCATCACCGATTCATCATATCTTTCAACAATCTTGTTGTAATCAAGCTAATTACTCAGATTCACAACAAAATTCTTAAAAAGCAGTTTTCGTACTTGGAACCAGAGAAACAAACCATATGATCGAATCGAAATCTGAATTTACTCCTCTGAATCTGAAACGAGACACACCGAAGATCAAATTCAAGCTAACAATCAAAGGAAAATGTTAATAATTACCCAGATTTACAACAAAATTCTCAAAAAGCAGATTTCATAAGAATCTGGAACGATTCCAAAGGAAAAGCGATGGAAGCAGAGAAACAAACCATATGATCGAATCAAAATCTGATTTTACGCCTCTGGATCCGAAATGAGCCATACAAAAGATCGATTTCAATGTAATCACCTAATCGCGAGAGGATTTGATGAATTTTCAGAAATTGATTTTCCAAAAAGTAAAAAATTATGTTCCAGAAACGTCCGAGTCTCTCACTAAGCCTATTTATTTAATCGATAATATTTTTAACATTAAAATTTTAACGTCAGTTAAGTAAGCGACGTTAAATACCGTCTATTAATTATTGTTAACGTCGGTTACATAAGTGACTTAAAAAAAGTGACGTAATCCGGCGTATTTGTTGTAGTGTCTGATACCACTTGATATAAGATCAAGTGGATGATCTTATATGTTGGAAGAGCAGAGGATTGATGGAGCTTGAACAAGGGACCAAACGGTTCTCCTTAATTGCGAGAAGATGATGATTGGAATGAGAACAAACGAGAAGGCCACACGGCTCCTTCTTCTTGTTCGGTGTATGGAGATGGACGAGACGTTACGGTGGATCGGAAGACGCCACAAAGCTTGTGAAAGAGCTTTGATAAGTCGAGAGAACTATGGAATCAAAGGGAAGCCGCTTTTGATTCGAGAGCTCAAAGGATATGAAGAAACTACGATTTTTATTACTTGAAAATGAATGATTATTACAGACTGCATATGGAACCTTATATAGTGGTTCTTCAGCCTTGACCTTCAAGGGTCCATTACAAAAGAAAGAGAAACAAAATAACTTGGCTACGTAGCCTAAAGATACAAGAGATAATTCTTATGATATTCTAAATTAATGGACGTGATCTCCTGCAAAAGAAACAAAGGAAAGAAATTAATTAAAAATGAATTTTGACACTTACTTTGGAGTTGATTCAAGCCTTGATCTCCAATTCTTCGCTCATGAGTACGGTTGGGCCGAAAGTGGACTTGATAAGTGGCCACTCTTCTAAGCTTGGATCCTCTTTGTTATTGGGCCTTGAGATGTCTTCTGGAATCTCTCTTTGGTTGATTAAACTCTCGACAGCCTTGTTAAATTCTTCCCTCATTGTTCTTCAACCTGATCTTGTTCTTGGTGGTTCGTACATGATGGGTATTTTGATGGGTTGTTGTTGTTTGGAGCTTGTGTCCTCATCACACATACACACACACAATTGTTATAGAAACTAATATGGAAAGAAAAACTACATTCGAACTAGCTTGCAACCACCAACCTCGGTGAAGGAAATAAGAGTTTCTTGGGTCAAGGCTTATGATAACGTCAACTGGAATTTTTTAATCAACATCCTCACAGCTCTAGAGTTGCCTGCGCAGTTTATTGGATGGATTAAAGTTTGTATCTCTTCTCCAGCCTTCTCAATTCTTCTTAATGGAGAACTTGTGGGTTTCTTTCCTGCCAAGAAAGGCCTAAGACAGGGAGATCCCATGTCTGCTTCCCTGTTCGTGTTAGTGATGGATATTCTAGCTAAAGACTTGGATCGTGCTGCTAGGTCCAACGTTTTCACTCCTTATCCAGCATGTCATGACCCTCTGGTTACTCACTTAACCTTTGCTGATGATGCCCTAATTTTCTTCGATGGCACCGAATCTTCGCTGGGTGGTATTCTGAATGTCCTGAGAAATTTCTACATTGCTTCTGGCCTTCAACTAAATCTTCAGAAATCTAAAGTTTTTATCGATGGAAATAATAGTTCTCTGGCAATTTCATTAGCCGGTCAATTTGACTTCGAGCAGGGGTCTCTTCCAGTCCGTTATCTTGGACTTCCTCTACTTCCTCACAAGATGAGAGCAGAGGATTATCAGCCGTTGTTGGATAAGGTATATAACAGGCTTCATCAGTGGGCAGTGAGACATCTTTCCTTTGCTGGCCGGCTTCAGTTAATTCAATCTGTTATCTTTAGTCTGATTAACTTTTGGGCCTCAGTGTTTGCTCTCCCTAAGCAATGTTTTCTCTCTCTGGAATGAATGTGCTCAGCATTTCTGTGGAAAGGAGCTCCTACTTCAGCCAGAGGTGCTAGAGTGGCTTGGTCATCTGTGTGCACACCAAAAAAAGAAGGAGGTTTGGGGTTAAAAAGATTGGAAGCTTGGAATAAGGTCTTTACTCTCAAACTCATTTGGCTTCTTTTCACTAAGGCTGGTTCTCTTTGGGTTTCTTGGGTCAGGAAAAACTTGATTCATGGACGTGTTTTTTGGAATCTACCGTCTCATACTTCGGGAAGTTGGTTATGGAAACAAATACTCAAGTCCAGACAACTAGCAAGACCCTTCTTGTGTTGTTCTCTTGGTTCAGGGAGAGATGCCTTCTTTTGGCATGATGATTGGACTTCATTAGGCCCTTTGATTGATATTATCGGTGTCAATGGCCCAAGAACTACAGGCTTATGTTCTCTGATTTCAGTGGAACAAGCTATTAGAGATAATCAGTGGAGAGTATCCTTAGGCAGGAATAGTATTTGCTCCTTGCTGAGGTCTTGCCTTCCTCCCGTGCCTCTTCTGTTACCTGATTCACCTGATAGTTACCTATGGAGAACCTCCTCCTCCAACCCTCCATCTGCCTTCAGTTCATCAAAAACATGGAACAACTTGCATCCGCCTCAAACCGCTGTTACTTGGCATAAATCAGTATGGTTTGTTCACCGCATACCTAAACATGCATTTATGCTTTGGTTGATCATGAGAGATAAGCTACCCACCAGAGATAGATTGCTTGGTTGGGGGTTACAAACTGATTCAGCCTGCATCTTGTGTTCCTTGGAAGATGAAACAAAGGACCATCTCTTCCTAGAGTGTTCTTTCTCTGCTCATATTTGGAGGGCCTTCTTTAACCATCACTCCATCAATCCTCCTTCGGGTATGGATAGAATCGTGAGATGGGTAAATCAGAAGCCTTCTAATAACGCTTTCTCCTCAACCAAGGTTATCACTATATGCAAGCTCCTTCTACAAGCGGTTGTATATGAGGTTTGGAAAGAAAGGAATGCTAGAATTCATAATACCCCGGCAAAATCGCATCACCTAATCATAAAGGACATTCAATCAATCATGCGCAGGAAACTATATACCCTTGACCGTCTCTCAGGAAATGAGCCGAGTCCAAGCTCTGCGCTCAGTTATCTATCAACTTGGTTCTACTTCTTTTAACTCCTATCCTAAACTTTGTTTAATTCAAAGGGTCGTGCCCTTTTTTCATGATGTTGCTTTTAAAGGTTTTTTTTTATGGTTGCTATATTATTAGGTAGATATTTTGGGATATCTGTATCCACCTGCGTGTGGGCTTTTAATGATCCTCTAATATCTATCTTGTATGTATGTTCAAAATGGTATCCCTTTAGGGGAAGGAAATATATGAATTTAAAAAAAAAAGAAAAAAAGAAGAGTTTCTTGGGTCATGACGGATTTTATAGAAGTTCATCAATGACTTCTTAAGAAAATGCTCGACCTTTCAGCTAATTGTTGTACAAGAATCACCTCTTAGTTTAAGGAAAAGTGCCTATATGCATTATTGTGGATGAAGAAGCTTTTATTAGCGTTCATATCATATATTTCAAGCATCGAATTTTCCCTTCAAAGATGTGTGACCCTAAAGCAATAGACGCCACTTGCTGTGATATACTAAAAGGACAAAAAAAAAACTTGTCTTTCATATCATAGATAAAAAGACAAAAAAACTTTATGTGATATACTAAACAAGTTGCCACTTGCTGATGTCCGGTTAACTATGCAACCACGGAGAATAATTTTGAAACCTCTAACCATTGTCTTTGCTTTTAGAAGTTTAGTTTATATTTTGTTACTTTTGTACATATGCATCTTTGAGATATTTGTTGGCAAAACATGACAAATCAAAGTTAATTTGATAAATTATTTTGCTTCAAGATATTTATTTTGAGATCAAAAGAAATAAGCAAAGTATCGAGAATGATGTGGCGGGCCGCGGGTCATCTTTGCATTTTCCCGTTTTCAGTTCTTGTCAACATAAATTGGGATTTAGTTTATTAAAGTGTGTACGCAGGGCCGGCCCAAATACTTCGGCTGCCTAAACCCCAAATGAAAATTGATGCCCATTGAGAAAAATACTATTTAAAAAAAATATAGCTAAATACTATAAACCAGGGCTCGAACTCAAGACTGAAGAAGGATGTGTATCAGACATAACCACTGTGCCACAAGGCAGTTTTAGAAATGGATGCCCTGAAATTATATATATTATCTGCTGCCTAACGCCTCAGCTTCCTGGGCTTTAGCCCAGGGCCGGGCCTGTGTGTACGTTAAGAAAACCAGCGCCAATCCAAACATCATGAGACAAATAATAATAATACATGTGATTTACACTTCAGGGCATCTCCAACCGATCATGCTATCAAAAACAACAATATGATCTAGTTTTTGTAGTGTATAGGATTCAACTTAAAATTTCTCGAAAGCAATTAGAGAATGCACAAACTATATATCTACTTCAATCTTTTATTCTAAGGTCTATCATTCCTAACATCTAACTCTTTAACATCCATTAACTTTGGGTTAAGTGTGTTGAGAATTGAGTCCATGATTAATTCTTGTAATATAGTTTGTATGTAAAGTCAACGGATATTATGTGTTACCTATGACTTACTCCAAAAGGGTGTGTGTAAGATAGAAATGTTACCAATGGTGACGTAGAGTTACAATTATGTAATTTCTATACAAGTGTGTATATTGTATCAAGGTAAAGTTGTCGAGAATAAAGAGAAATTTTCCAGATTTTTACTCAATCTCTTTCTCTTACAATTATTAGATTGATAACTCCCTTCTCCTTTCCATTCCATTATGAGATGATATATATAGAGTACAATAGAATAATCTAGAGAATGAATCTAGGGAAGTACAATGTATCTAGGGAATGGTAGTCAAGATAGTCTAACACTCCCCCTCAGTCGAAGCGGTGGAGGAACGAACGGTGAGACTGCGTCGGAAGTCGAGAAACAATGGAGAAGGCAGACCTTTGGTGAAAATATCAGCAAACTGTTATGACATTGGAACATGAAGAACACGAACGTGACCAATAGCAACCTTTTCCCGAACAAAATGTATGTCAATCTCTACATGCTTGGTGCGTTGGTGTTTGACCGGATTAGAGGAGAGATAAATGGCACTAACATTATCACAATATACAATCATAGTACGTGATAAAGGAATTTTCATTTCAAACAGCAACGTACGTAGCCAAATAGCCTCGGAAACTGCATTAGCAACGCCGCGATATTCAGCCTCCGCACTAGATCGAGAGATAGTTTGTTGTCTTTTGGATGACCAAGAAATCAAGTTATCACCAAGTAACACACAATAGCCGGAGGTAGAGCGACGAGTAGACGGACACCCAACCCAATCTGCATCGGAATAGGCTGTAAGTTGGAGTATTTTGGAGCGTGTCATGTGTATGCCGTGAGTAATGGTGCCTTTTACGTACCGTAGAATTCACTTCAAAGCTTGGAAATGAGGTTCACGAGGATCATGCATGAACAAACATACCTGTTGAACAACAAACGAGATGTTTGGACGCGTGAAAGTCAAGTACTGAAGAACACCTACAAGACTGCGATAAAGGGTAGGATCAGAGACCGAAGGACCATCATTAGCAGCAAGCTTCTGTTTTGTGTCAACCGGAGTACTACACGGGTTACAGTTAGACATGTTGGCTCGATAGAGTATATCTGCAACATAGTTTTGTTGGTGAAGAAACAAACCCCTTGAGTCAAGTTTGACCGTAATTCCGAGAAAATAATATAGTGGACCTTCATCGGACATATCAAATTCCGTGCTTAGACTAGCAATGATTCGTTGTAGAATAATTGTCGAAGAGGCAGTGAACACAATATCGTCAACGTAGAGAAGGAGACACGCCAAATCAGAACCATGACAAAGTATGAAAAGAGAATGATCAGAATTACTTTGTTTGAAGCCGATACGTTTGGCATAGGTCGCAAAATGTGTGTTCCATGCACGAGGAGCTTGCTTGAGGCCGTAAAGAGAACTTTTGAGAAGACAAACATGGTCGTGTTTGGATGGATCTACAAAACCGGGAGGCTGATGCATATATACGGTCTCTTGAAGGTCTCCATGGAGGAAAGCGTTCTTGACATCGAGTTGGTGAAGAGGCCAATTACGAGCTAATGCAACATGAAGAACAGTACGAATTGTTGTAGGCTTGACCACTGGGCTGAAAGTCTCATCACAATCAATGTCGAGTTGTTGAGATTTCCCGTTAGCGACAAGTCGAGCCTTATAGCGATTAAGTTCTCCATCTGCATTGAATTTGTGCCTAAATAACCATATAGAACGCACAATGTTAGTAGCTTTGGGCCATGGCACAAGAATCCACGTTCCCTTTTTAATATGAGCACCATATTCTTCACTCATGGAATTATTCCAAAATGGATCCTTAGCAGCATGAACGTGAGACAATGGAAGAGGAGAAATTTTGGAATCAGTATGAAGAGACAAACGAATAAGCGGTTTACTTATACCGTTTTTACCTCTTGTTATCATAGAGTGAGACTGGGTACGACGAGGAGGAGGAGGTGGAGGAGGAAGTGGTGGGGAAGATGATGGAGGAGATGGTGGAGAAGGAGGAGGAGGAGGAGTAGATGGAGGAAGAGCAGGCGGAGTTGTTATTTTATGAGGAATCAGAGGTGGTGAGATCAAAGGAAAAGGAGGAGAAATATTGGCTGTAGAAGACAAGATTGAAAAAGGGAACATCAGCTCATCAAAGACGACATGGCGGGAGAGTATGACACGGCGTGTGGTGATATCAAGGCAACGGTAGCCACGGTGGTCCGTTGGGTAGCCAAGAAACACACAGGGTGTTGATCGCTTGTCAAACTTGTGCTTTGTGGTAGGCAGATTAGGGTAGCACAAACATCCGAACGTACGAAGGTGAGTGTATGTTGGTGCCTGCTTGAATAAACAAGAGAATGGAACATCATTGTTGATCGCCGTAGAGGGAAGAATGTTGAGGAGATGTGCCGCCGTATGAAGGGCTTCCACCCAAAACTCCGAGGGCATATAAGCATGGAACAACAATATGCGAGTCATATTATTGATGGTGCGAAGCATTCGTTCAGCTCGCCCGTTCTGTTGGGATGTATATGGGTACGAAAAGCGTAAAAGTGTTCCGGTAGATGCAAGATGATCCTTGAATCTACGGTTGTCATACTCACCACCATTGTCGCATTGTAATGATTTGATGGAACAATCGAACTGTGTTTTGACATAATTAGAAAAATGAAGGTATTTGTTAAACGTATCACTCTTACGATGAAGTGGATAAACCCAAATATAATGAGAATAGTGATCAAGAAAAAGTAGGTAATATTTGATCCCACTAACACTTAAAACAGGAGAAGTCCAAATATCTGAGTGAACTAATTGAAAAGGATGAGAAACAAATGTATGAGAAGAAGAAAATGGTAAACGGGTGTGTTTTCCGAGCTGACACGCTTGACACAAAGATGACAAGTCGGTCGATTTAAAAGGAATAGAAAGAGATGATAATAAGCGAGAGAGAAGAGGAGCGTTGGGATGACCAAGACGATTGTGCCAAAGTGAACTATTCAGTGATGTAGTTGTGAGAGCATGATAAAGAGATGTTGGTGGCGATGGTGTCACAGAATAGAGAGGACCCGAATTGTTACATCGGAGAAGAGTGCTCCGAGTGTGTAGATCCTTGACACAAAAACCAAGAGGATCAAATTCAATGGAACAAGAATTATCAGTAACAAATTTTCGAACAGAAACAAGATTTTTAATGATACTAGGATAGACCAATACGTTTCGAAGAGAAAACGTACGAGAGGGAGAAGAAATGGTACCCTCACCAATTGTTTTAACCAGGGCAGAGGATCTATTACCAACAGTGACAAGAGGCATGGTGCTCGTATTAAAAAAGGATTGTAGATTACCTGTGCCGGAAGCGATGTGGTTTGATGCGCCAGAGTCCATGTACCAAGAGTTATCAGGTTCTGGGAGAGTCATCGTATTCAATGCTTGTGTAAGACCCATCGGAAGCTGAGATTGAGCCGTTGAATGAATCATATGTGCTTCACTATGGGGTCGAGCAGGACGAGGACCCAAAAGGCCAGAGTGCGGCGAGTGGTTGTACGGAGTTGGTGGTGGCACATAAAAAGGATATCCTGAAGATGGATACATGGGTTGTGGTGTCATGTTGGAGTAATATGGTGGGTGCCATGGTTGTTGGTGATGGTGATAGTGCAATGGAGGAGAAGATTGGTTGTGAGACAAGTTATTGGTGTTGCGTCCTCGACCACTGCCACGGTTACGTCCTCTGTTACCGCGACCATAATTGTTGTAGGTGGAGCTGCGGCGAGAGTCGTCAGTTGCCGTATAGAGGAGAGTTGATGAAGATGGTGTTTGGTGATGACTTGGAATTGGCTTTACTTGCTTAGCAAGTCGATCTTCTTCACTTTGGAGCATGGAACGTGCTTCTAGGAAACCAGAAAAAGGAGTTTTGTGTTTGATTACGTTAATGATGTAATCAAACTTATCAGACAAACCATTCAAGAGGTGCATCACCAATACACGTTCAGAGATGGGCAAATCAACATTAGCAAGGAGATCGGAGAAAGTTTTCATCTTTTTGCAATAATCATGAACAGAGAGATCCCCAATCACCATCATACGGAGATCGTTCTCAAGTTGGAGAGCACGAGCCTCTTTGTTATCGCGAAAGAGGTTCTCAATGGCAAGCCAAAGTTCATATGCCGTTGAGTTTTTCTTGAGGACAATATCGATGATAGAATCGGAGATGGTTCCGTAAATCCACATCTTGACAAGGTCATCCCGTTCCTTCTATTCTTTAGCGGTGTCGGGAGTAGAGGTGGTGGATCCATCAATGTGTCCGGACATGCCGAAACTGACACAGTGTGTCTCGAATAGCTCTCTCCAAACGTCGTAATTAAGCTTGTCCATATCAAGGGAGATAGGAATATATGCCTTAATCTGTGCAATTCCATAGGGTTTCTCGTTGGAGGAACCGGTGGTGGCCATTGAAGAGAAAAATAACCAGAAGAAAAGATGAGACGCAGAAGATGAATAGGCAAAGAAGAAGAAGAAGAAGAAAAGACGAAGAAGAAGAGACAAAGAAGGTGGATCGATAGTTTTTAGAAAATTGGCTCTAATACCATATTAGATTGATAACTCCCTTCTCCTTTCCATTGCATTATGAGATGATATATATAGAGTACAACAGAATAATCTAGAGAATGAATCTAGGGAAGTACAATGTATCTAGGGAATGGTAGTCAACATAGTCTAACACCAATAAAGTGCGGTCTCACAAAGAGAGTCTTAATCGCTCTCAATTGGTTTGGAATGAAAAAGATAAAAAATAAATGTTGTAAACAGGTTTCATTTGGGGTGACCGTGACTTACTCTCAAGAAAAACGTAATGCAAAACAAAGCACAACAGCAAGGGAAAAATGGGGAAAGGATGCAATCAAAACCACCTTTCATTCTATCCAACCTTTATAAATTTACTTCACTCTTTACCCATGCTTCAGGCACTTATCTATTTCAATGTAATCCCAAGTTTTTGTTTGGTAGATATCAATACTAAGACCCTAAACCTCACTTTTTTTTTAATCAAACACTTTAGGGACAACTATTTTGTTCTAAGCCCTTCTCTTCTTTTGTTTTTTTACCACCATATTTTTCATTATTTGTTTCTTTCTTTGATATTTTTTGGGACTCAAATAATTTTTCTTAATTCTAACTTAGAGATAGCTTTTATGTATTTCTCAAGAGTGCCTCTTTTTCTTTCTCCAATCTTTCACAAACCTAGGCTTTTCTTTTCATAGCCTTTTCAACTTACAATCACTCACCAAAATCCAAAGACCAATCAGACACAACATCCAAGTAACAAGCCTAGAGGAAGATAGTGTGTGTCATCTAATTCTTTCAAGATTATGTATCTATACCTTTTTAGTTCAGAAATAAGGTCTCCCTCAGCAATTAACAAAGGTCCAACCTAAAATGAGAATGGCTACTCGAGTTAGCTTAATAGTGGTAAAATAGGATAAGAAAATTCCAGTGTGTTCTATTAAGATCATGAGATCGATTTAAAGACAAGCGAGAGAATTAAGATTCAGTTAACATTCAAGCCAAAAGATCACAACATGCATGGTTTGTATTTTACTTCAAAATCGTATAAATGCATTAAATGTTATAAATCCATTTATGTGGATGACCATTAGAAGATTTGATTCTGTTAAGATGCTCTAGGATATTCTAAATGCTCTAGGATTATTCTAATATTTTAGACTTATCTATTCTATTTGTACACTATATAGTCTCATTTTTATAGAATAGAGTCATCACTAATTCTCATTCTCTCTTCTCATATCACAACATTAAACAACTACTATTTAAGACATTTATTCAAACTTATTGGTTGAAATTTTACAAGGAGAGTGGTTGACTCGCTTGACGGTTTTGCAAGAAATCAGACACAATTGTAGTAGAGGATAAGAAATTTTATTCGCTAAATAATTTTATATGGTAGAGAAATATCTTCATAATTTCATGTAAACAATTTCAAGAAGACAATATTTTATAGGTTACCGAAACAAATCGCCTTTATGTATTATTAATTTAGAAAATTGTGTACATGTACAAAAACAACATGAATATTTATTGTATACACCATGCTGTATTGATACATGTGTGTCGAGTGCTGGTTTTGCACTAAACGGTTTTCTTATTCACATAACTTATGATTCCTGTACAAATTCACTCCGGTGGTTGGCTCGCTCGACGGTACCGATCCAAACCGGTGGTTGGCGATTTAGACCTAAACTGATGGAAACGGTTTAAGCGGTGTAGAAACCAAACCGATGGTATTCTGGTTAAATGAATTTTGACTTTAAGTTTGACTCGGTATCTGGACTCTTATCGCAGTAACGAGGTAACTTGAAGAGAATGACCTCTGGTTCTACGAATTCGCGGCTTGATCGTCAGCATGATAAAAATGGTTCGAGAATAGTCTCAGACTGAGATGATTCTGGAGAGATGGTTGTTGATCCTTTATTACTTGGCAGAAGAAAGGTTCTTTCTTCAAAATCTGACACTGGCAGTTTGGCAAATATAGTCCCCTGCAACGTTCTGGAGGTAGTTGATGGCGTCGAAATAAGGATTTTGCAGGCTGCTCAGAAGAAAAGTCTGAAACGCATAAAACCTGATCTACCGGGATCCACCATGTCCACTTTAGATTCTCTAAATGCTATGATCACTCATTCCAATGTTCCTGAAGGGGTAGAGTTAGTCGTTCCTAACTTAGATGAGCGAGTTGATCATCATCCATATGGTTTCTTCACATTATATGAAGCTTATTTCTGGACTTGTTTTCTATGATTCCCGATTCCTAACGCGATTCTCGAATTTATCTAGAGGAACCAGCTTGCCATTTCGCAGATAACACCTCGAGGGATGCGCAGTTTAGTTACGATCGCAGTTATGAATTCGGCTGCAAAGTTGGAGTAGACCACTTGTTGAGTCTTTTGATGGTTAAGAAGGTTGGTCGCAAGGACAAACTTCTTTACTTTATTGATGGCAAAGTGAACCTTCAAGTCATCAAAGATTTTCCCCTCCAAAAACGCTCCTGGGAAAAGAAGTTTTTCTTTGCGCGAATAAACAATGCTTCCGTTGGACGTGATCATTTTTCCAGACTTCAGACGAAATAGGAGATTTATGGTAGCTGACCTAGTCGCGCCGTTTTTCTTTTGGATGCTTATTTTTGACTTTAGCGATCTTGTATGTTTTGTTTATAAGTTAGTCAAATCATAACGATATCGTTCTTGTTTATTGTCTTACAGTTCCAAGCCGCGTTAACAAGTTTCCGGAGTACTTATTTGAACTTCACGCCGCCTTTATCGCTGGAAAGTGTAGCTGGAAGAGAGATTTCTTTTTACGCTGAATCATAGACGCACTTGTTCGTCGCTTTAGAACGCATTTGTTGAATTCTTCGTTAGAAATGTTGAGTAACGGGAGAAAATTATATGCATGTGAGAGGAGAGCTTCTGAAGCGAGGGTTGATACTAGTGCGAGGGCGTCGCAACAAGCTAGACTGTTGCCGCGAGTCCCTAGAGCAGGTACTACTGCTACTCTTGTACCTAGGCCGCGTCGTCCTGAGCTTGAGCGAAACATCGCTGTCACCACCAATCATCATTGCCGAGGCTTCGTGATGATGCGAGGAAGAGGGATGACGTTGTGGAGTCAGGTCACAAACGTCCTTTAGGAGATAGTGAGAAAAAAACTAATTCGAGGAAGTTATTTGCCAGTAGTGCTATGGTGGTGTCTCACTTGGTGAAGATCGTCTTTCGAGGAACTGAGTTTCCTCCTCCAAGAGAAATGTCGAACAAAGATGTTTATTCGGGCATGGCTCTTTATTGTATGACGGTAAGAGTTTTTGATAAATTCTGCAGCACCTTTTTTTTTGTTTTGGGTCTGATTACTTGTTTTTTTTTTATTGACAATTCCTTTCTTCGCTAAACAAACTTGCCATTGACTATAAAGGGACTACCCATTCGCAGACTCGTTAGGTTGCTAATGTTTAGAGAGCTTGTGATGATTTCAAGAAGCAAAAGAGGGATGCGAAGGAGCGAGCCGCTAATTTGAAAGCTAATGTGAAGGAAATCGAGGATAAACGTTACAAGATAGATGACACGTTTTCAGAGTCTAAATCTGAGAGGAAACGTATGAAACAAGAAGTTTATGATCTGACTGCCTATTTAGACGTCGCGACCAAGGTTCAGGATGCGGCTGTTCAACGAGTTGTTAATCAAGCAAACCGTGAACTGGTGGCATAGTACAAGGTGCAGATGGGCCAAGCCAGAGAGAAGCTTAAGGTTACCAACGACAAACCAATGATTGATATTATTGATCTTACCCAAGTTCAAAGTAATATCGAGTTTGTGGAGCTGCTTTAGAGTGACGAGGCGCCTGATCTTGGTGATGAGCTTGGCGCTCTCAAAAAGCAGGAGGCAGGTCTGTCGCTTGCGAATGAGGTATTTGCTAGGCATGTGTGTGTACTCGAGGAGATCCATGGGAGTTCCGGATCCAACATAAGAGCTCGTGATGTTCCTTGTACTGCTTACAAGGAGGCTGATTCGGACTCAAGCTCTTCTAGTTTATCTAGTGATGAGGATTCGACAGATCCTGCGACCGGGGTTCCAACTGAACTAGTTGTGGAGGTTGTTGAAGATGCTTAAGGAGAAAATGCCTTAGTTTTTTTTTTTCTTAGTGTTTTATTCAGCTTGGCTGGTGTTTACCTTTTTATTTACACTTGGTACTTGGATGGCTTTATTCAACTTTTGACGCTTTATAATGATATAATACACAATTTTTGTTATGTCGAATAAGTCTGTTCTGGAAATAATTTTTTTTTTTTGATTACCTTGGTTTACAGAATTCTTGCCATCAACATTTCTGCTCCAGCAGCGAATATGTTCTTGTGTTAAGACCAACGTTTTAGATTGTTGGATTTTTTAATAAACACTCCGGTTTAAAGCTATGTTATCTTCAACATATCTGCTCTGGTAGTGAGTATTGTCCAGAGAGGTCACCAACGTTATGGTAGTAAGGTTTTGAAATGAACATTCGGGTTGACGAAGACGTTTTCCACTAACGCCTCCGCTCCACTAGTGAACATTTTCCAATGAGGTGGCCAACGCTTTGTTAGTTGGGTTTTTTGAAATAAACATTTGGGTTTACAGACACGTTTTTTACTAACGCATCCGCTCCTATAATAAACATTATACATTTGTATAACGCGCTGTCTGGTCCTTGTAAGGATGTGATAGTCATATCTGAAGTTGATGAAGTAGACCATCGATGTGGCTAGCACCAAGGTGTTATTCCTGTTTTTGGTAAAACTTAGGTTATCCACGGGGGATGTATACGAAGATAATTCGGAAAGAAGTATATATTTGTTAAGACTTGAGATTACAAGCAAAACTGTTTGGAAAAGTTTGCTCTGTTTGATTTTTTCTTGGAAAAAAACCCAACTAAGAGAGTTGGAGTATGTGAGTATACGTACCCCACTCACCCCCTATTTGAAGAGGGGGGGGGGGGGGCAGCTAAACCTATCCAACAATGAGCTACCTATGTACCCTTTGCAGGAATCAAGTCGCCTCGTAGTTCATGTGAAGCTACCTTAGTGATTGTTAGATAGCTCGTCCTTATGTTGGTGGTTCAGCTTGGACTTCTTGTGTGTCTTCAGGTTGAGTTATGGAATAGGGTTCCTAAGCTTGTGCACAGATGCATGATTCCTTCTGGTATCCCCGATTTGTCTTTACACCACCTCATGTGGGAAATTTGAGGCACATGTGGTAAGTGGATGACACAGCCTGCATTGAATTTGTCCATGGAGACCCTAAGATGATGTTGTAGATAGCCGAATGATCTGCTACAACAAATTAAACAATTTTTGTCACCCCTCCAGCATGAACAAGAAGCTGGATAGTTCTCATTGTCCTAGCCGTTTCTTAGGAGAAACCGGTCACTGGTGTTGGCCTTCTTTCGAGGTTGGTGAGGTCGACGTTCATCTTAAGGAGTGTGTCATGGAAGACGACATCTAAAGAGCTCCTTGCATCAGTGAGGATCTGGGACATGTTGAAATCATTGACTACAAGCTTGACCACCAGAGAATCATTGTGATGTCGATGAATGCTAGCTGCCTATTCTTCTTCAAATGAAATTATGTCGTTTGGCAGTTTAGAAGGCTCAGCTTGATTTTTGCAGACTTTGGCTCTCCGTTAGTATGCTTTGATGGAAGCCACAATATATGAGCAGTATTGAGATCCTCTCATTATCATAAGTATATCACGACGAGCTCCTCCTAATACTGCCTCATCGTTTAGTATTCTAGGTGCAGGTTGTTTGTCTTGTGCATTCTGTTTGCCTTGCGCAAGCTGCTGCTCGGTATCCATCTTGAAATCCTTAACATCAATGTTACCTTTAAGCTTTCTAGCAGTTATTGCAGCAACAAGTTTCAAGCCAAGGGTACGGCTCTTCGCAGGAGAGTGCCCAAAGGATTTATGATGCACGCAATATGATTTTTCGTCGTAGTTGCTCTCATCTTTCGTCCACATGTTAGACCAGCAACCGCGACCTTGACCATGGCCGTGGCCTCGATCTCGACCTTGTCCTCTGCTGTAACCTTGAGAATCCACTTAGAAATTGTGAGCGCCTTTGAAGTCGTGGTGCACGAATCCTGATCCTTGATTACTCTTCTTATCATGTGGCTGATTTTGACTAGGTGGAGGGTGAGGTGAGGACTTTGATTTTTCTTGAGCTTGGGTGAAAACGTTCATCTCGTCCTCGATTGTTGCATGGTCAGTTGCTCAGTGCAAAGTATCTTGAATTATCGTGGGCTTTTTAGAATCATCCCTCTGCAAAAATCTGAGTCGTACCAAAATGATTTTTTTAATGCCTCGAGCGTGTTTTTGTTGCTGACGCCTTCGACCTTGGATAATATTGTCTTCAAGCACTCGATGAAGCTTCTTAGAGTCTCGTTTAAACCTTGTTGCAAAGTCCAACTGAAACACCCAGACTTTTTTTTTTTTAATAACCTGGATTAATATTCCAATAAATAATAATCATGCGATCTAATTCAAACCAATCACACTAAACCAGACAAGAACCCGTGGAAGACACTAATTAATTAAACAAGACTTAACCAATAAATCTACCCTACCAATTCAGAACAACTAGCAACCTAAGCCAGGTACCAATTCCATCACACATAAACAACAAACGAGACCCTAAATCACAAACTTTACCTGCAACACATAGAAAAACGAGTTGCGTAAGTATTATCACAAATACTCAGTAAAACGGTCATACCACAACACAAAGCAATTATCAATAACCAGAATTGCACAACCAATATCATAAATAAACACATATAGTACCAATATAATACATAACCATAACACAGAGCAATTATCAATCACCTGAATTACACAACCAATATCACAAAGCTTCGTGTCGAGCAACACACACAGTGTCGATCAACACTACCTTACAGTGCACCGGATTTGAGTCTCTCCTCTCACGGCTCGACTCCGATGTACTCGAGTCGCTTTCCTGCACCAAAAACACAAAAATTACACATCAACAAGTCCACAATCTCACAAAATCAGCAAACCACGCAATATTCCATGAAACCGCATTATATCCACTTATTCTTGCCTAGAAGCCATGATCACACACTCACCTTGCAAGACGTAAAGAAAAAGGGATATGAACACGGAAGAACACAAAATCAGTGACTCGAAACCCTTGCAGCCTCTGATCTCATAAGCAACACCAAGGAATCGCCTTCTCTTCCTCTAGAATCCACCAACAACGCTTCTCAAAACCTCAACGAACAATAAACCACACACAATCTCCTTTCTTTCCTAATATCAATGATATCTGCTCCAAAAACGAGGTTGTACGACCAAGCACACGTTTATATACTAAGCCCTAGGGTTTCCAACCCTAAACCGCACCAAAACCAAATAATCGAATCAAACCGATTTTGTCTCGAAACCGATGTGTCGATCGATACACGCCCAAACATACACTGTGTCGATCGACACACAAACCAAAATCCCAATAATTGTTTCGCGAGCATCACACCAAAGATCCGCATCAGATGTCTCAGGCTCGATGAAAATAGCGTAGTGCTTCAGGAATGTTGCAAACAACTGTTTGAAGCTGTCGATAGAATTCCTCTCCATCTTGGAAAACCATTGAAGAGCTGCTCCTTTAAGATGCTCGACAAAGAGGAAGCAACTTCCAGCGTCTTCTTCGCCTTCCTTGAAATTAGCTCGTCCTAATGCAATCGTAAACACCGTTAAGTGTTTCGATGGATATGCCTTACCTTCGTAGAATGGCACTTTGATTCTTCTTGGATCATAGACTTTGACTCGCTAGATGTGATTCGTAAAAGGGGTGTTCGGGACCTCCTTGAGTACTCGATCGAGCTTAGGCGCCTTGGTGACTACTTTGTGTAGCTCAGATCAAAGATCCTTCATGTCAGCAACTACTTGCTATATGCTACGCCGCATCTCAGCCAACTCAGCCTTCTGAGCCAGAAAAGCTGCTTGTTTTTCCCCCTCAAACTCATATCGCTCTGACCAGGTTAGGTTCTCTTCTTCATCTTCAAGATCCTACTCTTGCTCCGCGTAGGCGCTGATTTGCTGAGCTCTAGTCATTGCTCCACCATCGAGCATGTTCTCTAGGTTGTTCTCAAGTCTAAGATTCTCCGAGTTGGTGGTCGCAGTCGCTGTGACATTTGGTTGTGCTATCTCAGTTTGTGCAGTTGTGTTTTGCTCAACGCGTAGAGTGACCGGATGAAGAGGAAGTAGACCTCGAACATTCAGCCCTCCGATCGAAGCTGTGAAGTCCAAAGATGTTGGAATTATTCACGATGCGGGTCGTCTGAACATACCCGTTCTTCTTTCATGAACTCGATCCACGGTTGTGAGGACTCGCAGCTCCGTTGTCTTCTCAAGCAGCATCTCTAGCATCGTCTTCTTGCCAGTCAGGAACTCTGGGTCAACGCTGCGTCTGTTGTTGCTGGCGTTTTAGGAACAACTGATGTGTTGTTAGTGTTCCCGGTTCCAGCGTCTCCGTCTCCAGATTCGTCTTTGGTGCTGTTGAGGATGGGTAGTTGATCGTCGTCTCCGATCATCTTCGCTTACGTAGCTTTCACGGTTGTAATCTAAGTCAGAAAATCCAGAGGTTCCTTTTAATCGGGAATTGGGATATGGATGGAATATAATGAAATTAGAGCCGCTTTGGAACGCCAAATTGTAAGAGTCGTAACTCGGACAATTGAATTTGTAGGGTTTTTGAGGAGAAATGAGAATTTTAGGTAAACCACAATGCAGAAATATGTAAAGATTTGTTTTTATTGCTGTTAAGAAAGCTACAAGTATTTTTGCTCTGAGAAATTTCTGTTTTTTTCTTGAATATAATAAGTTATATATATTTTTTCTAATCTAGGTTAAGTAATAGATTTGGGTCTGACCCATTAAACAATCTAATAGCTTTTAGAAACATATTATTATAAGTCCATTTTATATATGGGTTTAATATCATTATGGACCTAACTTTAAATTTAGCTTTTACAGGGTTGCTCATGATTTCTTCATGTCTTTGAGAAATTCCTTAATATACCACATTTTGAAGTTTTATTTCCAAACATACCACCAATTTTTTAAAGTTCCATAGATACCACTTTTTCAAAAAAAGTTCAAAAGTTCCAAAAATACCACTAACATAAAAATTGATTTTTAAAGGGTTTAAAATTTAAATTTTTGGGTTTGAGTTAACTATTGTACAATTAGGGTATAGTTTTAGAGGGTAAGGTATAAGTTTAGGGTTTAAGGTTTAGTTTTGACCATTTAAAACTAATTTCAATTTTGTGGTATTTTTAGAAATTTTGAATTTTTTTTTTGAAAAGTGGTATCTATGAAACTTTTAAAAATTGGTAGTATGGTAGGATTGAAATTTAAAAAAGTGGTATCTATGAGAATTTGTTCTACAGTTTTTATGTAGACTACCGATGTTTTCAAATTTTCTTTCACAATTTTTGGAGCATTACAAAAATTATTTTAAAAATAATGATTTTTGTTATGTTTTATCAGCTTTTTGTATTTTTGAAAATATGGGTAATTAGCAAAAATAATAAAGAAAAAAATTAAAACTAAAAAACTAACCAAATGTAGCATATGTGGCAAAATAAGAATCATTGGATCTAGGTCATTTTGTTAATTTTTTAGTTTTAATTTTTTTCTTTGTTATTTAACAAATTCACCCTTAAAATATACCATTAAGACAAGTATTGAACGAAATGTAAGTAAAGAATCAAATTTAAACAATGAGAGAACAATCAAAATCAAATAGTTTCCGGTTCAAGACACTATAGTGGTTATTAACAGTTACCAGCAAAAGTGGGTTTCCAAATAGTTTCGAAATAAAGTTGATATTTCGAATGGGAGCCAAATATATATTATACAAGTACATGTACATTTATTAAGCCCCTTACACGGTCATATTATTTTATTTTGTATAGTTAAAAAGAACGGTACGGCGCGATTTGCGTAAAAATATGTTAGCACATTCTTTAACGAGAAAATAATGTAAACACTTAACAAAGTATCTTCGTAAATGTCACTTTTAATAATAATACACGTGTGTGCATATTACACAAAAATGTCCAAATTTTGAAAGTAGTTTAAAAACGGCTGTCATACTTTTTTTTTTTTTTTGTCGAAGGGGAAGACAACAAGGTCTCCCCCAATTATTAAAATAAATTACACAATTACATTCAGACTTGTTGCGAAACCGTAGTCCCACACATATCTTTTAACAACAACAATTTGACTGAATCTGGAACCAATTCCAATAAATGAAAACTCAACGGTAAACTAAACGCATAGTTCGCTAACCCATCCGCAAGACGGTTAGCCTCCTTATACACATGAGAAATACGGACTATCCAGTCCCTTGATATAAAGCGTACCAGGAACGACAGCGGATGCAATATCCAGTCCCTTGATATAAAGTATACCAGGAACGACAGCGGATGCGATGCGCTAATCCCTGTCTTAAGGAAACCCACCACCATCTCCGAATCCACCTCAACCTCCAACCGAGTTACTCGCCTCTCCCAAGCAATAACCAATCCATAGTAAACTCCCCATAATTCAGCTAAAGGTGCCGAGCATATCCATATATTCAGAGCAAACCTCACACACCAACTCCCCTCTCCATCCGTAGACTCCCTCCCGCCGTAGCCAATCCAGGATTACCCCTCGAGGCTCCATCCGTATTCAACTTCATCCATTCCTCTCGTGGCTTGATCCAAGCTATTAACCTTTCAACTCGGCCCGTATGAATTTGTGTAGTATTCCTTTCCTTTAAGTGCGCTAACGAGACCTCCTGCGCTAAGTCTTTCAAGAAACGAACCCTATCTCGACATTTTCCACAATTCCCAAAAACATTACCGCAACTCCACTTCCAACCCCACCAAATACTCATAGCAAACAACGTGGACCAAGTACTATCCCCCAAGGCTGCATGATCCTCGAGGTTCTCGTATAACCATTCAATAAGAGACATGGTAAAAAACCTCCTATTAATCTAGCCGGTATCAATCTCCTCCAAACGCCGTCCATTGCCAGACAATCCCGGAGAATATGGAGAATCGTTTCATCACCACTCTTGCAAACTTGACATAACCTCGAGTCACTAATATGCCTTCTTTGTCGCTCCACATTTGTCATCAAAACCTGATTCACACCCAACCAAATAAACGTACGAACTCTCTCTGGTACAATTAGCTTCCAAACACGCTGAAAAAGAGAGCTCAAGTTCTGTCTCGGTTGCTCATCCCTAGTAAGGTTTGAGTATGCTGGCTTCACAGTAAAGAGCCCATCCGTACTCCCTCCCCAAGATATCATATCATCAACGCCGATAAGATTATCAATCACCACCGAACCAAGCCGTAAAACAATATCTTCTGGCACATAGGGACCAATACTCGGAAATAACCAACCTGTTCGATCCCTCCATAAATCAGACAGTCGAGTTCCTTCGAAGGCAGCCGGTAAAGAAACTGTAATCACCTCCCTCAAAGGTCGATCCAAGAGCCACTTATCTTCCCAAAACCTAATAGTTTTCCCATTCCCAATAGCCCAATTCATTCCCGGAATCACAACCTCTCTCAAACCCACAATCACACTCCTCCAAGTCGATGACCAACTGCTTTTAGGCATCATCCAAGTCTGATCTTGAACATCCATCACCTTATATTTGCATCTCAAAACTCTTGCCCATAGACTTTGACGATCATGTACTAACCGCCATCCTAACTTAGCGATGAGAGCTTCGTTCATATCCAAAGCCATACAGATGCCTAAACCTCATTCACATTTCGGCCGGCATACTTTCTTCCAGCTCACTAAGTGTTGCTTTTGTGTTCCGTTATCATTCCCCCATAGAAAAGATCGTGAGACTTTCTCCCAACTCTCAATCATTGACTTTGGTAATAAGATTGTGGTCATATTATAAATCGGAATCGACGAGAGAACTGCTTTAGTCATCGTAAGTCTCCCCGCGAAACTCAAGCACCTCCCTTTCCAACCCGCCAAACGAGAAGAGACTCTTTCAAGAATATCACCAAAGGTAGTTTTATTAATTCTTTTCTGCAAAATCGGCATCCTATAATACTTTCCCAACTCCCGCATTGATTTAATACCGCTTTCATCACTAATTAGTCTTCCCAACTCACGACTTACATTACTTGAAAAAAATATCTTGGACTTCTCCAAACTAATCTTTTGACCCGACGTGGCACAAAACCTCTCCAATATACGCCGTATAACTCGTATTTGCACCACCAAAGCTTCAGCAAATAAGATAAGATCATGCGCAAAACAAACATGAGAGAGCTTAAGTCTTCCAGGAGACAGATTGATCGGCCTCCATCCTCCTGAAGTCGTCTCTTGATCAATCAAATGACACAGCCTCTCAAGACATAAGACAAAGATATATGAAGATAACGGATCTCTTTGTCTTAAACCACGCATAGGTCGAAACGATTCTAATTTTTCCCCATTCCATAGCACGTTCATAAAGGGTCTCGTGACATACTTCATGATCCAATCCACCCATTTCTCTGAAAACCTTGCTGCAATTAGCGTATCCTTTAAGAAATCCCATCTTATTCTGTCGAATTCTTTTTCAAGATCAAGTTTTAGCAACATCCATCCGCTACGCCCTTTCTTTCTCCGCATCAAATGAACCGCTTCCTGGACAATGATAATATTATCTGTGCTCAAACGGCCCGGTATGAAACTAACTTGAGCTGGTTGAACTAGTTGAGGCATGACCGTCTTCATTCTCGTAACCAAGACTTTGGTAATGATCTTAAAAATCACATTACACAAACTAATAGGACGAAATTATGTAATATTCTCCGGTTTACCCACTTTTGGGATCAGTACAACTAGTGCATCATTTAATCCTTCCGGTAGAACTCCCGTCTCAAAGAACTCCAACACAAACTTTTGCACCGAGCCTCCAACAATGTCCCAAGACTATTGATAAAACCCTGGATGAAACACATCCGGCCCAAGAGCCTTAAATTTCCCCATACTCTTAATTGCACCATCAACCTCTGTACTCATAAATGGCCTACACAAACCACGAGACTCATGTCCAGCCAATACTGTAAACCCCACTGACGGTAATGTATCCACCACCAGTTCAACGTTGACCATGGAATAGAGCCTTTTATAATACTCTACTGCCATATTCTCAAGTTATGTCGGGTTAGAAACCCATCTCCCGTCGTTATCTTTTAACATCTCAATACGATTTTGCCTTCTCCGAATTATCGTCGTGGTGTGAAAAAACTTTGTGTTTCGGTCTCCAAACGCTATTCCTTTCTCCCGTGATTTTTAAAACCAGATAACTTCTTCTTGCTCTAACACCACTTCAAGCTCTTTAATTAACTCCCTCTCCCTTTCCAGTAAAACATTTGTTTGACCCACATCCAGTTGATCCTGAACATGTTTAACCTCAACCAATAATTCTTCTTTACGCTTATAGACGTTCCCAAACACATCCCGGTTCCATCAGCTTCTCACTCAGTCTTCTCAAAGCTTCAGGCGTTGAGATTTCATTATTCCAAGAGTTCTGTAATAAGTCTTTGAAACTATCATGTGTTAACCAAGCCGCCTCAAAACGAAAAGGCCTCCTCTTTGGATTTCCTGTAACCGGCACACAAGTTTGCACAAAAGAAGAGCATGATCGGAAGATAAAAATGGTAAATGAGTTACCGAAGCCTCCTGCCACTTCAATCTCGCATTAGCGTTGCAAAGGACTCGATCAAACCTCTTTGCAATATAAGTGCTCATATCGCGACCTCTCTTCCAAGTAAACTTATTTCCCTTGAATCCCATATCAATAAGGGATAGCTCATTGATCCAATCCCCAAACGCCAAAGAATCTAGTGATAATTGGCCATTACCTCCAGTTTTTTCATCAATCCTTAGGATAATATTAAAATCACCACCTATAATAACCGGCTCAACAATATTCTCGATAATTCCTTTCAACTTTGCCCACAAACCACTTCTTCGACTTACTGTCGGAGCCGCATAGACGACCACCAAATGGACACTCTCTGCTCCAGCGTCCACTTTCGTAACCACACCAATCCCATTCTTCCACAATAGCCAAATACCACCACTTTGGCCCATTGCATCTACTCTAAATGAGTTTTCAAATCCCAAACCATGACAGATTTGCCTCGCACGATCTCCTCCTACGTGTGTTTCAAAAATAGCCAAAATATCCGTAGAGAACTTCTTAAGCATATATCGAATTGAACGTCTAAAGTTAGGTTTATTTGCCCCCTGGCAATTCCATAAGAGTAAATTCATTGTGATGTATAAAATCTGTCTCAATCGAACTACCGGGGCAAACTGTTAAGCCACCGCCAAACTCATTGCTTCTTCCAACGAGATTGTTAAATCAACCTCCTCATCTCGCCGCTGCAACTCAATGACGCTGGATTGAGGGGCCATTAAAACCGTCCCTGAACTTGGAACAACAGTTTCCGTCACTACAACAACTTCCTTTCCTGACACAAAGACACCACCTGGTCGACTTGCACCTTCACTCTCCATCCGTAGTCTTTTTCCTGAACTTGATAACTCAGTCTCTTGTTTCTGGGAACCAAAAACAAGACCTTTAGTAGGCTGAGTATGTTTCCCCTTATTTCTAGGCCCACTACCTTCAGATTTCTTAACATTCCCGACTCGTTTCACAATCTCTCCTCCTTTATTGATCTCTTTCCTACTTTGAAACACTCCCACCGAAACTCCCTCCTTTACACCCATAATTTGATTATCATTCTGATGAATCTCCATGTTCATCTCGTTTTCCTTATTTGATCCCAGCGCAATATCAACTTCCATTAATTCTGTTGAGGTCAAATCCTCATCCAATCTCCCAAATGTGATATTTAATGCAATTTCCTGATTTCGTGGGATCTCCTGTAAATTCCGTTCTGGTCCATCTCTCGATTCTCCGGCGACAAATTTAGCCGGTTTGGCTGGCGGTCCGGGCCTCCGTGTTGACCTCCTAACAGTCGTGAACCCATCTTCCTCACTATCAGTTCCCGTTCTGCGATCCTCCTTCCTCACTGACGGCGCCTCCGTCGATTTCGCCTGTGTACTCTGAGGACAATTGTGCACCATATGACTATAAAGTCCACAAAGCGAACAAATGTTAGTGAGCCCTTCATACGACACATAATACCTCTGTTGATTAATCATTATTGACCATTTAAGCGGTTTCTTCAGATTAATTTCGATACACACTCTCGCAAAACGAGCCCTTTCCAAATGGAATGTCGTATCATCAACCCTCAACGGATTCCCTAATCCCTTCGCAATCTCCATCAAAATAGCCTTATGATAGAAATTAACCGGGATATTAGACAAACGAACCCAAACCGGAGTGGTAGTAATCTCATCCTTCATTGGATCAAAATCCGGTGACCATTCTTTCACCATCAAATAGCTCCTGAACGCCCACCATGGACCCCCTGTTAGGGCCTTAAGGTACTTCTCCTTCACACCGAATCTAACCATAAAAAATGACGAGGGAGATCTATAACATACATTGTCCCTTTCGGTTTCCACAACTCACGAAGCCGCTTACTCAAAATATCGATCGGAATATTCCTCCCGAGAACCTTAACAATCATACATTGTTTCCATAACCCATTCATCACCGCTAGCACCTCGTTCCCAATCGTAACCACTGGCTCCCCATCATCCCCATTCGGAAATTCGACACTCAATCTGGATGAAACAAACTCCACATCTAAAATCATCTCCGGCACCGGTCTTCCTCCACCTCTCGTTCCCGTCACTTTCCCCATCCACGAGCCAGGTTGCTGATCCGGAGGCTCCCCCGGTGGTCGCCCCTTCTCAGTAGAATCCGTCATCATCGCGTCTTGGTCACGCAAAACCCTAGTATCACCGAGCTCTCGGTCATCATCGTATCTCAATCGTTAGCATAAAAACGGTTGTCATACTCAATATGTGTGTATTAATTTTGAAAGTAGTTTACACCTGTGTATTAATTTGTAAGGAAAAAAAATCATTGCATGAATTAGTGTTCCATTTTTATCTTCTCAATATGAATTTCCTTTTAACTATAATCTAGTAAATTTTAGGATGAAATTTTTTAGTTTTGCTTTTCATGAGCTTCATTTCTTTTATTTGACCGACCAAACCACCAATGTTATCAAAAATGTTATTGGCCAAAACTTATATAATGTTTTGCACAACTAGTTAGGTTTTAATTAATGTATACGTAAACAAGCAAATGAATTCCATACGTTTTTCAAATTTTCAATAGTTATTACACGGATTTTATCTTGCAATACTTTTATAAGTACAAACATAAATAAAATCCGTCGGTATATTCATAAATTGACATTTCATGATACGAAGAGGGGGTATTTTAATTTATTGGTTTATACAAAGTTTTGTCATAGCAATAAAACAAGTAAAAGACAAAAACAGATCAATACGGTATCGTTTGAAGTTCCACGCGCTTAGCAAAACTTTTGGTCTGCTGCATGCTCAGATAAAATTAGATTTGGCTTAGTCACAAATAATTAACCACAATAATCAGTTGATACTCTAACTAATACAGGCTATACAGCTATATTTAATCTTAAGCCTTGTTCGTTTTTTTAAATATTTGATTTACAACTAGAGGAGGGGGCAACCGAGAATAAATAGTGCCCCTAGCTAATTATTTATTCAATACCAGTATATTACCAAATTGCAATTAACTATTTCTTAATAATTAGTGGACTTCGCTTTTCATGAAAAAAATCATTCATATTCAGACAACAACAATAATTACAAAAAACAATCTACATATTATTAAACATTCAGATTTGTCAATAATTGGAAAATAGGTATGAGTGGATGAACAGTAGCCAATTATATAAATATATCCATACATCTCTTTAAATCAAGGCAAAACTAAACAATAAATAAACTGTAGTAGTACCACGTGAAATTACAGGTGAAAAATATCACCATATACTAACAATATATAAACCTAAAGTCCACAGATGCTGAGAATTTAATTAAAGGTAGTACACAGCTGTAAAGCCTACAACTTTTCTTTCTCATTTATGGTGCGAACCTTTTTTTGTCCTGCCCAATGCGTTTTTATAATGTTTATACAGTATTTTTTTCGTTTTGTATAATTTCAATTTTGAAGGAGAAGATAATTCGATGTATATTCATACTAGTAGCAAATTTTTGTGTGTATACTAAAAATACTGGTAGCAAATTTTCACGTGTGGACAATATAGGAGTATACAAACGTGTTTACGTAGGACAAATCAGTCGTTGGATTAGTAGTTGCCAACAGTCGCCTTAATTAATAAATTGGTATTCTCATACTTGTTCTTTTTTTTGGGTTTGTTAGGGTGAAGATAATATATAAATTTAAATGTAATAATTTATATGAAGTTGTATTTTGTTCTCATCAATCAACATCCGCTCTGATTATAACTAATTGTGATACAACTGATCTGTCTTAATTTATAGTACTGTTATGTATATATATATTTTTTTAAAGAATCATTGGTATGTTTTTTTTTTTTTTGCTTATTTCAGCATAATAGATAGTGGTTTTGATTGGTAGATTTTTTTAAATCTTTATGCCACTTTTTAATTCATACAGTTTTAGATTGTACCAATCACTTGTAAGAATACTTCCGTTAGTGTGGCCGAAGTATTAACGGTCCGACTATTATAGTTTAAGTTTAATGTAAAGCTTAAGGTTTCCGGTATATAACGAGATACGGTGATGGACCGAATCAAAGAAAAGATACCGGAATGGGTTTGATGTCAACCCTCTTACTCCACCCAATAAAGAATCTAATCTAAGGGTTCATATACATTTATATATAATGGATTAAATTATATGAATGTATATGTATTAAAGTATAGTTTATATGTTATGTCTTAATGAATGAGTGTCTCATTAAGAGACACATTTTCCTCCTCCTTTCTTCTAATCACGTGGGCCCTCATATATAAGGGAAGGAGGAAGTTATTGCAGAGAACAAGTTCTCATTTTTCGGTTTTGAGACAAAGAGACATAACATAGAAACACAAAAGAGAGATTAGAGATTGTGATCTGAATCGGAACACCCCGGCTCCGTCGAAGGGGAGATCGCAGTAAGGAAGGGAAGGAGAAGATCAAACAATCATCAAGGAATCATCATCATGCCTAACAATGCAATGGATCAAGGTTAGGCACTCTTTCTTCTCATAACCGAAAACTCCATCAATATGAAATTGTTGATTTATTTGTTCTAGTGGCGATTATGGGATGGATTACAAGTATGTAATCATAAGGATAAACTTACATGTGGTATCAGAGCCATCCTAGAATCATTTGTTTCACTTTAAAGCATATTGATGGATAAAACCGAAAAAACTCGTTAATCTCTATTAGAAATTCATCAACGCATTGAATCTGAAAATGGTATAAAAGTTATATCAATGTGTAGAGGATGAAATTATCTATCCATCGGTATAAAATTCATTAAAATCCATCAAGTAAATCAAAAGTTATAGGATTTTAAAGTTTTGAAAATTTTATTTTCGCGACTGTTCATCGCGATGAAGGTAACCGTTAGAGACCGGACTGGTCGGTCCGTGTGTTGGACCGGTCGGTCCATAAGGTGTGTAAAGGGACCTGGAGACCGGACCGGTCGGTCCATGTGTTGGACCGGTCGGTCCATAAAATGCATAAGGATCTCTGGAAACCGGACCGGTCGGTCCGTGGTCTGGACCGGTCGGTCCTTGAGGTGCATGAAGGTCTCGGGAAACCGGACCGGTCGGTCCAAACCCCGAATAAAAAAAAAATAAAAAATAAATTTAAAACCGTAAAACCGTTTCCGCTGTTTTCTGAAATGTGAAAAGCTAATCTATTATGAAATGTTATATATATAAAACTTTTAATAAAGTCTATAATAAAGAGTTCACATTACGTATAACTTGTTAATCACCAAAGTGGTCTGATTATATTTAATGTGACGGTAAAGTAAAGATTCATAATTGATCATGATTAAAGGATGCTAAATGACATGAAAAGTTTATTGATTGATCAATTGCTTACTTAGTATATCCTAGGAGATCACCCAAAGGTGGATCATTGGGTGTATTGAGTAACAACTAAAGTATTAATCACCCATGTTGCGGTTGATGGTGTGTATACCCAAAGGTAGCATTGCTATCCACTGAAACTATGGATTGATTAATTATTAAAGAAAATCTAAACAAGCATCAATTTAAGTGTATGTGTTTAAAGTATTGCCCAAAGGTTGCTTGAATACATACAAATGAAAGTGTTTAGATTATTTGTTGTCGATGAATCTATTAAAGTCTCATGGAACTAATGGTAAGCATATATAAAATATTTTTGCAGCTCCGTTTGCTTCAGCAAACTCTATCGTGAAGTTCAATGGGCTCAACTATGAGGAATGGTCTGAACAGATAAGGTTCTCTTTGGGTGTAATGTCCCTTGACCAGGCTATACTCACGGATGAGGAGCCAACAACCATTACGGATGAGAGCACCAAAGTGGAAAAGACTCGTTATGAGACTTTGGAGCGCTCTAACCGGCTGTGCCTGAATTTACTTAGAATGTCGATGGCGGACAGTGTTAAGCCATCCATGCCTAAGACAGAGAAAGGAAGGGAATTCATCTTGAAAATCAAAGAACAATCCCAATCGGATGTTGCTGACAAATCGATTGTAGGTAGTCTCATGAGTGAGCTAACTACGAAAATATTCGATTGGTCTCAGACAATCCATGATCATGTCACTCACATGTCAAACTTGGCATCAAGGTTATCGTCCATGGGGATGGAAGTGCATGAGTCTTTCTTAGTTCAGTTTATTATGAACTCTCTACCTATGAAGTATGGTCAGTTCCAGGTGAATTACAACACCATTAAGGATAAGTGGAACCTTCAGGAATTAAAAGTCATGCTCGTTCAGGAGGAAGCGAGATTAAAGAAATAGAAGGGAGATATTGCACTGTTTGCTGGACATGATAGTGCCATGGGAAACTCCAAGAAATCAAGCAAGGGCAAAAGGAAGGATAAGGCTGTCTTTAAGACTCCAGAAAGCAAAATCCGTAAGGCTGTAAAGTGTTTATTCTGCAAGAAGGAGGGACACATCAAGAAAGACTGTCCTAAAAGGAAGGCATGGTTCGACAAGAAAGGTACCGAACATTTATATGTTTGTTCTGAAATGAATCTTGTAGAAGTGCCTAGAAATAATTGGTGGCTTGATTCTGGAGCTTCTACTCATGTATCTCATATTGAACAGGGATTCAGTTCGATCCAGCCTTTAAAAAGAACTGAAAGGTACTTGTTCATGGGAAACAGGATGAAGGTGCAAATAGAAGGCATTGGGACGTATAGATTGATCTTCAACACTGGATGTTTTGTAGATCTTGAAAATTGTCTCTTTGTACCTGAGTGTGCTAGAAACCTTGTTTCAGTAAGTAGGTTGGATGATGTAGGTTTTAACTTTGAGATTGGTAATGGTGTGTTTTCGTTGTACCGTAACAGATACTTTTATGGTAATGGTACATTGTGTGATTCACTTTATAAGTTCAATCTTGAAAAAGCCTTCTCTGAATCTTTGTTTAATATTGAGTATCAAGGAATTAAACGTAGTGCAACTATTGAAAACTCAACAATTTTGTGGCATAAAAGATTGGGTCACATATCCAAAGAACGGATGATGAGGTTAATAAAGAAAGAATTATTACCTCCATTGGATTTTAGTGACTTAGATGTGTGTATAGAATGCATTAAGGGAAAGCAAACCAAACACATCACAAAGAAACAAGCCACAAGAAGTAATGAACTCTTAGAGTTAATTCACACAGATATTTGTGGCCCTATAGATGCTCCGTCATGGAGTGGTGAGAGGTATTTCATCACTTTTATTGATGATTACTCACGGTATGGATATACTTATTTGTTGCATGAAAAGGCCCAATCGGTGGACGTACTGAAAGTGTTCATTGATGAAGTAGAAAGGCAACTTGAAAAGAAAGTAAAAGTTGTGAGATCTAATAGAGGTGGTGAATATTATGGTCGATTCACCGAAAAGGGACAATGTCCAGGGCCATTTGCTAAATTTCTGGAAAGTAAGGGCATTTGTGCATTGTCCCTTTTCGGCAGAACGGTGTAGCTGAAAGGCGAAACCGTATTTTAATGGAAATGGTTAGGAGCATGTTAAGTAATTGCAAACTACCAATGTCAATGTGGACATACGCATTAAGAACTGCGACATATATTTTAAACCGGGTTCCTAGTAAAGTGGTTCCAATGACTCCATTTGAACTATTCACGGGAAGGAAACCCAGTTTAAGACACTTACGTGTCTGGGGATGTCCAGCTGAAGTAAAGCCGTATAATCCGCATGAAAAGAAATTGGACTCTAGGACGGTTAGTGAATTTTTCATTGACTATCCAGCAAAGTCAAAGGTGTTTGTGTTCTACTGTCCTAACCACAGTACAAGAATTGTCGAGACTGGAAATGCTAGGTTCATTGAAAATGGTGAATCTAGTGGGAGTTCAGAATCTAGGGGAGTGAACAGATTCTTCACCCGTAGTTCCAAGCCCACTATCAAAATAGAACAACAGAATGAAGAACATACGAACCCACTAGTTCAGGAGGAAACCAAAAATGAACAATTAAGGCGATCTGGAAGGCAAAGAAGATCCGCCATTACAGATGACTATGTGGTTTATGATGTTGAAAATGAATGTGACCTTAGTCTTAATGAAGAACCGAAAACATTCAGAAAAGCCATGGAAAGTGAAAATTCTGAAAAGTGGTCGAATGCTTCAGATGAAGAAATGTCTTCTATGGATGTGAATTGAGTGTGGGACCTAGTAGAGTTACCTGATGGTTTCAAAACCGTCGGGTGTAAATGGATCTTTACGACCAAACGGAACTCTATTGGTAGCATAGAAAGGTACAAGGCTCGCCTTGTTGCTAAAGGGTTCACTCAAAAGGAGGGCATTGACTATACAGATACCTTCTCTCCAGTTTCTAAGAAGGATTCCTTGAGAATTGTCATGGGATTGATAGCTCATTATGATTTGGAGCTTCACCAAATGGATGTTAAAACCACCTTTCTCAATGGAGAGCTTGAGGAAGAAGTTTACATGGACCAACCAGAAGGTTATGTGGCTGCAGGAAAAGAAAATCTTGTGTGTAAGCTGAGGAAGTCAATATACGGATTGAAACAGGCCTCCCGACAATGGTATTTAAAGTTCAATGATATCATTTTGTCATACGGTTTCATAGAGGTCATCGTTGATCGATGTATTTATATGAAAGTCAGTGGGAGCAAGTTTATCATTCTAGTATTGTATGTTGATGACATATTGTTGGCTACAAATGATATGAGTATGTTGAGTGATGTAAAGAAATATCTCTCCAAGAACTTCGAAATGAAAGATATGGGTGAGGTAAACTATGTGATAGGGATTGAAATAATCCGGGATAGATCACAAGGATTGTTAAGTTTATCTCAGAAAGGATACATAGATAAAGTCTTGAAGAGATATGGGATGGAAAAGTGCAAGTTAAGCAAAGCTCCAGTTCAGAAAGGGGACAAATTTAATAAAGCTCAATGTCCAAAGAATGAACTAGAGAGGAAAGAAATGGAGATGATACCTTACTTGTCAGTGGTAGGAAGTTTGAATTACATTCAAACATGTACTCGACCAGACATCAGTTTCGCGGTTGGTGTCTTGGGTCGGTATCAAAGTAATCCTGGAATGGACCACTGGAAAGCTGCAAAGAAAGTTCTCAGGTACTTGCAAGGCACCAAAGAGTTTATGCTTACGTACAGGAGATCCGATAATCTTGAAGTAATCGGATACTCTGATTCAGACTATGCCGGGTGCGTCGATACTCGAAAATTGACGTTTGGCTATCTGTTCCTATTAGCTGGGGGAGTAGTATCATGGAAGAGTGGAAAGCAGTCCGTCATTGGTACTTCCACCATGGATGCGGAATTTGTGGCATGCTATGAGGCCACAATTCAAGCATTGTGGCTGCGGAACTTTGTCTCAGGACTTGGACTTATTGACAGTATTTCCAAGCCACTGAGAATGTATTGTGATAATTCCGCAGCAGTCTTCTTCTCAAAGAATGACAAGTATTCGAAAGGTGCTAAACACATGGAGATAAAATACTTGTCTGTAAAGGAAGAAGTGCAGAAACGCAGAGTAGCAATTGAGCATATAAGAACGAATATGATGGTAGTGGATCCGTTAACGAAAGGACTCCCTCCTGGTATATTCGCTGGCCATGTAGAGAGGATGGGAATAATTGATAAGACCTTGCTGTATTGATATTATGCTATTGTAAAGATGCTAACTCAAATATTATGAATTTAATAAAGTTTAAGTGTTTTCTGCAAATCTAATATGTTATGATTAAGATATGTACATGTAGTGTTTGGATAACATATGAGTTGAGAATAACGTTATATCTCAACATAATGGATTTTGAGAATTAGGTAACCTCTCAAATATTAAAGAAGTAGTAAAGTTGGAATTTGTTCGTGATGATGGAAGGGAACTTATCGCTGTAAAAGATAGGGGACCGCCTCATTCGATGAGTTCTGATTTTATGGTACTTAAAAGAATAATTAAGCTTAATGAAAGGATGCGCATTAAAGGAAGTTGAACCATTAAGTTAATACACAACCAAGTGGGAGAATGTAAGAATACTTCCGTTAGTGTGGCCGAAGTATTAACGGTCCGACTATTATACTTTAAGGTTTCCGGTATATAACGGGATACGGTGATGGACCGAATCAAAGAAAAGATACCGGAATAGGTTTGATGTCAACCCTCTTACTCCACCCAATAAAGAATCTAATCTAAGGGTCAATATACATTTATATATAATGGATTAAATTATATGAATGTATATGTATTAAAGTATAGTTTATATGTTATGTCTTAATGAATCAATGTCTCATTAAGAGACACATTTTCCTCCTCCTTTCTTCTAATCACGTGGGCCCTCATATATAAGGGAAGGAGGAAGTTATTGCAGAGAACAAATTCTCATTTTTCTGTTTTGAGACAAAGAGACATAACATAGAAACACAAAAGAGAGATTAGACATTGTGATCGGAATTGGAACACCCCGACTCCGTCGAAGGGGAGATCGCAGTAAGGAAGGGAAGGAGAAGATCAAACAATCATCAAGGAATCATCATCATGCCTAACAATGCAATGGATCAAGGTTAGGCACTCTTTCTTCTCATAACCGAAAACTCCATCAATATGAAATTGTTGATTCATTTGTTCTAGTGGTGATTATGGGATGGATTACAAGTATGTAATCATAAGGATAAACTTACATCACTAAATATTTATCAAAAGCTTTACCAACACTATTACACTAATCTTTATCTCAAATCTTTATCTATACAGTTTTGCACTATGCTATAAAGTTTACCGCTCCAGCTTTCCGCTCCAGATTTTAAAAAAGCTAGTTTACCAATCGGACCCAGTACTTCGATTGAGTAAGTTAAGATTCGAACCACTGTTAATTGTTTTTTTATTTTTTAAATAAAAATTCGAAAGCAATAGATTTCGTGTTGTGGCCGGTATTGTTAATGTAGAACATGGGGTGTTTGTCTTTCTCTTAATTAATCAATCACTAGATCAGATATTCAGATTAGGAAATACGTCAAGTGCCAATCAGATTGTTCTCACTAAATCCATATCTTATTGCTTTCTAATCCAATTAACGTCAGTCCACTGAATGACTAAAATTTGACTCAAAATATATACGATAACGGAATAAGTATGGCCAATTCTTTATTTACATTATTTCTAATATTTTTGCTACAACTATTAGTGAATTTATTTTTCCCTTAATTACGGTTTTATCACTCGTTTTCGACTACTAATTCTATACCCAAAAAAATCACCAAACATATAAATTTTGTTGTGGTATTAGATTCGATAATTATCATACGATCCGGATAAGACTTCTTCTTCCAAATATGTAGAGAAAAAATATATTTGATTTGTTTGCTTGACTTCCAACATCATGGCTCGCAAATCGAAACTACAACTTGGAAGCAAGACACATGGAGAAGTAAGAATTAGCGCATGCAAACCAGCACCCCGATTTTCGTCTTACTACAACAGGTAGACCGAACCTACATGAATAATCGTACGTGCGTGCTTCCTCTTATCTCATTCTGGTTTGCCAAAGATCCTTCGCCTTGTCATTTTAAGAATCATAAATGTACCATTTGAGACAGCAATACTTCATCTATAAATATATTTTGAATTAAATATGGTATAAACAGTCAATTTTAGTGGTAAATAATGGGTTCAAGCTCGTAAAAATTATGTTTTATGTAAAAAATAAAAACGTTATTGCTTCTCCATATTTTTTTTTGTCGACGTTCTCCACTATATATTATTTATTGATTTTGCGACATATTATCAAAACGGATTTAGATGTACAAAAAATTAAGAAGGAACTAAAGTATGTAAAATTATCTCCGTGAATATGTGCATCAATGTTTGAATGTTGTTACTTGTAATTTTTCGGCCTATGTCTTACAATCTTGTTGCTCAAGGTTATTTAAAATCAATATGTATTGTTACATATTACGTTTGCATTTGCTTGAAATACCACAAATTACGTATTTTCGGCTGAAATACCACAAATTACGTTTGCTTGAAAAGGGCTTCGCGGCATAATATATCTTACAATACAACTTTTTCTATTTCTATTTATAGTTTTTCGTTTTTTTAAAACTTATGTAAACGGATTAATATGATTTATAATGATTCAGTCTCACTAGTAATAAAAAGAAAATCCTATACAAAACGAGTATTCGTCTTAATCGTTTTCTTTCTTATTTACAGTTTAATTCATTCTAGTTTTCATCCAAATTTCATAACAAATCTTCTAAAAATTTATCAACTGGTCCAAACTCGTCTAGATTCTTCTTTCTAGAGCTAAACAAGTCGATTTTGCTGGAGAAACATACCTCTCCACTTGGTACCGTATCTTCCAACCAACATGTCAACAAACATCACTTGTTCGGTGATCTTCTACTCTTTGCATTCTTAAATTGTACTCCATTATTCCTAAGTTTTGTATCTCATTTTGTTATTGATAGATAACCATTTCTGTTTTTTATGGCGATAAATTATAGTGAATCTAACCACATTAATTTTGTTTTGTTTTGGGATAATTATCATATAATTAGTCCACAAATAGACTCTTTAGCTCTGAGACGTAAACTCTATATTTCTCTTTCAGGAGTCTTTTCGGCCCACTCTGAAAATAATTTGTCAACTAAACTTTCTTTAACATACAAAATTACCGTTGCATAAAGACAAATGTCGATTACATTTCAATATGAAGAAAGAATATAAGACGAAAACTTTTATTTTATATTAATTTTGCAAGATTGCTCGGAAATAAGCCAAATCCAAGCATTGACTCTTTATCGAATGTCTCTTCCTTTGTCTATAACTGTTCCTCCTCCTCCACTCTCTCTCTCTCTCTCTCTCTCTCTCTCTCGCAAAAAGCTTCCTTCGTTTACTAATTTCATGATTCTGAATTCCTCACAAAGATACTAAAAAAGCTAAGTAATTTTTATTTTTTTGTCACTCAATGGCTGAGAAAAAGAAGAAACACTTACATGAGCTACTTGAAGATGACCAAGAGCCTTTCCATCTAAACCATTACATCTCCGACCTTCGTTCTCAGATGGGTTTCTCCGATTTGCGTCTTAAGAAACGAAAGTCCGACACTTTCTCCGTCTCCGGCAACAACAACAACGTTCCTCCTGGTTTCTTCTCTTGCGAGAGGTCTTGTTTCTTCGCCACTACACATTACAAATCTCCCGACCCGAGAAACTCTCCACTCTTTGAACTCCGGTCTCCGGCGAAGAAGAAGAACCGTGACGGTCGAGTTTTCCTTCAGATTCCGGCGAGAACCGCCGCAATTCTCTTGGAAGCGGCGGCGAGGATACAAAAACAGCAGTCGGAGAAGGCTAATAAGACAAACAACAAAGCTCGGAATAGAGGAAATGGGTTTGGGATGTTTGGTTCTGTTTTAAAGCGGCTTACGAACCGTAAACAAAAACCGCGTTTGGATAACGCGGTTTTGTTGGAACGCGGGTCGGAACCGACGAGTAGTAGTAGTCGCCGGAGAGAGAGTTTTGTGGACATTGGTGGTGATAAGTGCTTTTGTGAGAGTCCTTTTCATTTTGTACTTCAAACAAGTCCTTCTTCCTCCGGTCATCGGACTCCTCATTTCACTTCGACGGCCACTTCTCCGGCGCGACGCAGTACGGAGGTTAGTCTCCATCTCACTATTATTTTTACCCAGCAAAAAAATTAATTTAATTGAACAATTACGTAAATAGTTTGACTTTTATATCAAAATTTAAAACAAATAACCTATATTTAAACGTTTTTAGAAAACCTGAAAATTTGAATCATAAATTTAAATCCTGAGCACTAAATCATAAATAATGTAGGAAATTATAAAACAAAAAAATTAGAAATCTTAAACCATAGCTGTTAAAAATGGTAAAATCTGAAAGAAAATAGACTTTTCTTTAATTTAGAAAGATTCGCTCTATTTTTAGTTTTTTTTTCTTTTAAATATTTTTTTCTTAATTATTTTCTGATTGTGGTTGAGTTATTTTTATTTCTGTTTAGATAAACTGCTAATCAAATAAATTACCACACAGTAAAATAAAATTAAGTTAAAAAACATTCTATGGAAAGTCTGAAAAAACATCTTCTGATTAGAGCAGAGACACATGGCCGGCTGAAAATTGTCTGTTTGATATGACTGAATCATGTAAGTTCTTCAGGAGTACGGTAAATATGTTTTTTTACTTCAAAATAACAAATATATCCCTACCCTTTGAGTGGATATGTATAGTGGAGCCTGGGTTTAATGTGGGTATTAATGTCATTTACATACCTCGGGTCAACATTCCCCACTATGATGACGATTATTGCCTCTCCCTAGCTACTTTCAACTTCAAAAGTTTTCAAACCAAATAGTAATAATTTTCTTGAAGGTTACCAGTTTACCACAAACTTAAATGTAAACCAAACCTTTTGTAGTTGTTAGCTAGTCATCCAAACGTCATAACTTTTGTGAATAGTATCAAGGTTTTGTCAAAAAGTAGCTATCTTTATAGGGAAGTATTTAAATCGTATGTTTCGAAAATTCAAAATTAAAATTTACCCTATCTGTGGTTGTAGTACAAAAAGAAATGCATACTAGTAAAAAAAGAAGTAATTAAGGAATACTGAAAAAATAAGATAGATATTTAGTAGATCGCCTAAAATATAGGTAACGGAGCAACCTGTCATGGTTGCGTAATATTTTGAGATGACGTATAAATTTGAATGGCTAAATTTAGTTGTGCTCCAAAGCCAGAAATAGTAAGAGACAAAAAATGGTGAAACCAAAACTGTGTTAAATGAGTTGTAACAGGACGAAGATGGCGATAAGACAGAGAGCTTAGAGAAAGTGAGAGGACAAGAAGAAGAAGATAAAGATGAGGAAGACAAGGAACAATGTAGCCCTGTCTCTGTACTTGATCCTCTCGAGGAAGAGGAGGAAGACGAGGACCACTACCAACACGAGCCTGACCATCTCAATCACCTTTCTTGTAGCTTTGAAGTTGTCCAACGTAAGTATAACCAATCTAGCATCACATGGGCCAAGGATACTGCAAACATAAATTCAAAATTGGTCCCAATATCGTCTTACGAGGATTTAAACGTTGTCTTTTGGACTAAACAGGGGCGAAAAGGCGTTTACTTAAAAAACTTCGTAGATTCGAGAAGTTGGCGGGACTGGATCCGGTAGACCTCGAAGGGAAAATGTCGGAAGGAGAAGATGAAGAGGAAGAGTATGAGGAGAGCGAGGAAGATGATAACATTAGGGTTTATGATTCGGATGAAGAATATGAAGACGTGGATGAAGCGATGGCACGAGAGACTGGACGCGTGCAAGAAGAGATGAGGAAGAAGAATGTTGAGAGGCAGAAGAAGTGGAGGATGATGAACGCATGTAGGGTAGGGTTGGGTGCGGAGGAGGATGTGGACGCGTTGGTCCGGAAAGATATGAGAGAGGAGGCCGGGCAATGGACAAAACATGGTGAGGAAGTGGAAGAGGCCGTGTCTGATCTCGAGCTCTCTATCTTCTTCTTCTTGATTGATGAATTTTCCCATGAACTTATCTCTTCTTGTCCATGAACAAATAATGAAGTTTATTAGAGATAAGCAAATTTAGTAGATGTTTAGATATATATCTTTGACTCTGATAAACCGAATTAACATCTATAACGTTAGTTTCGTGTTCGATATATGGATTTTCTTGTCACTTAAAACACTTTAAAAGGACGTCACAATATTAACCTTCTCTACTCATCAGCGCTTCGTACTACTAATCTTTGTTGAATGTTCTGTTTAGAAAAACGCTTCGTTGAATGTTCCACATTTGAACCAAAACCATAAGCGGACTTATGTTTGTAAAACGGAACTTTTCTTTTGCTTAAACTAGGGATGCGCGTTCGGACACCCATTCGGGTAATTCGGATTTTCGTTATTTTGTATTTTTTGGATATATTGTATTTTTCGTATTTTGTCTGTTTGGATATTTTGTATTTTTTGGTTCGCGATCGGTTCCTTGTACTATATGTGGAATCCAATAATGATCGGATTGGGTTCGGATCGGTTATATCCGATCTAAAACCGAAAATAATGTTTATATTAGTCTAAAAAAAGTTTAAAATTCAAGTGATTTTTCATAAAAACTTAAGCAATAATCTACTAAGTGCTAACAAATTTAATCAAAATCAAACTAAACAAGAAAGTAATTCATAAAGAGGTATCAAAACCGATATTCACACCGATATTCACATGATTCTCTCTGACCGCATTAGGGATTTTGGTAAGTCAAAGATTTTGGGGCTAAAGATAGGTAAGTGTATAACAAGGGTGGTTTTGTTCGTTAAGTTCGGTTATCTGATAATATCCGAACCGAACCGAAATCCAAACTCAAATCAAATTAAAACTAATCGGTTAATTGACCATATCCGTACCCATCCGAACCGCCTGATAACAGTCGGGTCCGGGTTCGGACTTCGATTTCGGATAATTTGCCCACCCCTAGCTTAAACAACTACATACGCTTTCGGTTTTGTTTTTTGGGATATTAATTTGGTATATTTTTTTTGGTCATTTATTTGGTATTAGTTTATCCGGTTTAAGAGATAATTAGTACCTCTTTTTTTTTTAAATGAACGTAAAATTTTATTCAAACCCAAGAACATTTATACATTAAGGATAATTTCAAGTCGAGTTTTGTTAGGGAGCTTGATGGGCTTTGTATATTGGGCCGTACATATATTAGCTTGGTCGTCAAATAGTCTAGGGTTTTCATACTCTTGTATATATATGATTGTATTGCCGTTCCATATCAATAACAAAATATATTCTATTACTTTACAAGTTTTTAGTAAAGATATGAGAAGAGTGAGACATAAAGAGTTAAGAACAAAACTATGGCAGCATAGCGAACCAAAGTTCTATTCCTTTCGTCAAATCGGTGATCTCTTTGAGCTCTAATGGATAGAATCATAGAAGCCAGTTTCGAACTTGCTTGTCGATGAGAATGACGGGTTGGCTTTGGTGGCTGAGTTGTTTCTTATGCCTTCTTGCATTTATTTTTCTCCATATTCGAATTGACACTTAAAAAAAGAAAAAGCTCATGTAAGAATGTAATGTTCGGTGTATTATTCAACAAGAATACAAGGCCCTTTATATAGGTACATAAGGGAATCAATCAAGAGAAATGAGAGAAGATTACAAGGGAGGTGATGGAGGATTTACGGAGATGAGGAATAATTATAGATTGATATACTTTCCTATATTGCTTGTGTTATCACTCCCCCACAGTCGCATCATGAGGATTTCCGAATGTTGAGGCTGGAACGAAAGTCTTGAAAGAGTGTTGTGGGAAGTCCTTTAGTAAAAATATCGGCATATTGGTGCGAAGATGGAACATGAAGAACGCGGACAGCTCCTAGAGCAACTTTTTCTCTTAACCGGGTTATGTGCCATGTAAACCGAGCTGATGTTGTCACAATAGACGATGGTGGTTTTTGATGGCGGAGAGTGTAGCTCGAGGAGAAGATTTCTTATCCAACACGTTTCAGCAACTGCATTTGCAACACCTCGGAATTCTGCTTCGGCGCTAGATTGTGATATTGTCTCTTGTCATTTTGACGACCAAGATATGAGATTAGGACCAAGATAGATTGCATAACCAGAGGTGGAACGACGCGTTGTAGGACAACCTCCTCAATCGGCGTCAGAGTACGCTGTGATCTGCATATCGGAAGACTTGTAAATTTTGGAGACCATTATCTAGTGTACTTTGGACGTAACGGAGGATACGTTTGAGTGCAGTGAGATGTGGTTCTCTCGGGTCGTGCATGAAGAGGAAAATTTGTTGAACTGCGTATTTGAGATCGGGCCTGGTAATGGTGAGATATTGTAGAGCACCAGCGAGACTTCGATAAGAGGTGGGGTTTTCCACTGATGGTCCTTGATGGGCAGCAAGCTTTGATTTAGTGTCAATGGGTGTGAGATTTGGCTTGCAATTCTTCACTCCGACGTGGTGAAGAATGTCGATGGCATACTATTTTTGGGATAAATGTACTCCATCTTTGTTGTGAGTGGCTGTGATCCAAAGAAAATGGTGAAACTGACCAAGATCTTTTATAGCGAATTCATCAGCAAGTAATTTAATGATGTGTTGTAATAGCTTTGTTGTTGAAGCCGTGAGGAGGATGTCGTCTACGTAAAGGAGTAGATACGCCATGTATTTCCCCTGGCTAAAAATAAACAAAGAGGTGTCACACTTGCTGCTAGTGAATCCGATGCGTAAAGCATAGTCAGAGAACCAACGAATCCATGCCCGTGGAGCCTGTTTCGGGTGAAGGCATACATGATTTGTTTTATTGGGGTTAACAAAACCAGGTGCCTGATGCATATAAAACATTTCGTTGAGATCGCCGTGTAAAAACGCATTATGAACATCTAATTGGTGGAGAGGCCAATTGCGTCTGAGAGCAAGATGAATTAATTGGCGTATCGTTGCCGGTTTCACAACCGGACTGAAAGTCTCATCACAGTCGACTCTGGGCGTTTGTGATTTGCCATTTGCCACCAACCTTGCTTTATAACGAGCAAGAGCGCCATCTGCATTAAATTTCTGCCTATAAAGCCACATAGAACGCATAACGTTAACACCGGGAGGCCGAGGAACCAAGTCCCATGTCCCATTTTTAATAAGAGCACCATATTCCATATGCATAGCCAGTCGCCAGTTTGAATCTTTAAGGGCGCAATTATGGCTTTTTGGTAAGGGTGAAATGGAATCAATGGCAAGGGAGAAGTGTTTCTTTGGTTTGACAATACCGTGTTTGCTGCGGATAGCCATTCGGTGTGGTGGTAAAAGGGCTGGTTGTGGTACTGGTTGCACTTCTATTTCTTGTGGTGCAGGTTGTGGTATTGGAGGTGGTGAAGTGTGGAGTGGTGAGGAGGGTGGAGGTATAGTTGATGAGGAACTTAGCATCGTCGCTGTAGTTGAGATGGGACGTTCAAGCAAGTTGCGAAAGATAGAGAGCTAATTTCAGTGTTGGAGTCAAGGAACTCAAAAGAAGGGATAGAAGAATTAGAGACGGAGAGATCAGAGAAGGGAAAAGTAGATTCGTCTAAGACAACATGCCGAGAAATATTTATTTTACGGCTTTTGATGTCGAGACAACGATATCCGCGGTGATGAGAGGGATAACCCAAGAAAACACACGCTGATGATCGAGGAGCTAGCTTGTGAGGTGAAGTAGCTAAAAGATTAGGGTAACAAAGACACCCAAAAATACGAAGATGAGAATATGGTGCTGGTTTTTTAAAAAGAGTAGTGAAAGGAATTTAATTATTGATCGAAGAAGATGGTTAGAGGTTAAGAAGATATACTGCATTTATAAAGCTTCAACCCAAAAATGAGGTTGCAAGTGAGCTTGGAATAAGAGAGTCCGAATCATATTGTTTATGGTACGGATGACTCGCTTAGCTTTACCATTTTGAGAAGAAGTTTGTGGACAAGAAAAACGCACATTAATACCATTTTCCCATAAAAATCTTGAAACGCTTTGTTATCAAATTCTCCCCCATGATCGCATTGAAACGATTTAATTTGAAGATTAAATTGTGTTTTTGTAAATGCGTGGAAATGAAGAAATTTTCAAAAAACATCTGATTTTTGTTCCAAAGGATAAACCCAAATAAAATGAGAATAATGATCAAGAAAAACAACGTAATAGCGCAAACATTGGAATTATTTCAGAGTGAATTATTTCAAAAGGAGTAGAAACATTGGAATTAGAAGTGTAAAATGGGAGACGAACATGTCTGCCTACACTACAAGAAAACAGGTCGTTAGCCACTCGAATTACCGAGTGGCAAGTTAGTCACAAAGATTTGCGACTCATTTGTGACTCTTTTGTGACTAACGTGTGACTCTTTTTGACGGAGTCACAAATTAGTCGCTCATTTGCGACTCCATCCCGTAGTCGTTAACCAGTCACAAATTTGCGACTAATCTGCGAAACCGATTGGTATGTTTTGGTGGAGTCGCATAAGAGTCACAAATTTACGGCTCCGTAGCGACTGACACCAGAGTCACAAATTAGCGACTCCTTAGTGACACATAACGGAGTCACAAATTAGCCACTTGTAACTGAGGTCGCACAAGAGTCGTTAATTAGCCACTACTTTGCAACGTTTCAGGGTTTCACGTATTAGTAACAAAGGAGTCGCAAATTAGCCACTCTGTTGTGACTCATTACCCACTACATGTATGTTTTTGGGAAATTAAACACCATAATGTAAATCTATATAAGTTAGTTTTGCATTTAAATCTTATTCAAGTAATAAGTGTGTAGTAAATACACAGTACAAGTCAAAAAAACAAAAAAAGAGTTTCCTAAAAATTTTGCATCACAAATGTTTTCTTATCAACATCAAAACCTATATAACTAATCTCTTCCATTTCATTTTTTTGAAAATTATTCTACATTTTTGATTACTTTTGTTTAAATGAATAAAACCAAACAAATAATGAAGAAATACATTGGAAATTGATTGGAAAGGAATATGGTTTTTGTGGTTGATCCAAATTTTTAGGGTTTAGGGTATAGGCTTGTGACTGAGTCGCAAATTAGTCGCAAAGTAGTCACAAATTAGTGACTCCATAGCCACTACTCTGCGACGCTGTACGTAATGTGGCTCAATTAAAAGATGAGAGCCAATTAGAGAGGATCACTAGGATCGCTGACGTGGCAATCTTTGACATACTCCGAGGTAATCTTGTCCGTCCGTTAACTTTTTCAGTATTCTTTAGTGATAATCTTGTCCGTCCGTTTGCTTTTAACAAAAACCGGCGAAGATGATAACCCAAACCTTCTTCTTCTTCTCTTCTTCTTCTTCTTCTCTCTCGATTCTGTTGGCTGAGAGATTCTCTCTCGGGAGCTTCTAATTCCGGCGAAGATGATACCCCAAACCTCCTTCTTCTTCTTCTCTCTCGATTTTGTTGGCTGAGAGATTCAAAGAAACCCTAATTTTGTGTCGATTCCTTCAAAACCCATAAATCTTCAACTTTCCTCTCCTCTCTCGCCACCTTCGATGTTTCGATTTCGATTCCCCTAAATTTTCTTCCACTCTTTGCTACGAGAGAAAATAAACCAAAGAGAATCAATATTAGGAATCTAGAAGTTTCTGGTCGAGGCCTTGCAGAATCCTCGGCATCGTCTTACGAGTAAGCACCATTGTTTGTGTTCTCTGTTTCTTTTCTGAAACCTTAATTTCTTGAAATTAGAGCTGATTTTGGTCATGGGCATACGAAAGTTTGAGTTTTTGCTCGGCAATTTGTGTATCAGTAGGAGCTGATAAATTTGATCAATTTTGTTTATAACTCTTAAAGTTTCTACATTTGGGATATTGAGAGATATGTTGATATGCAGGGATAGTGGCTGGACATGATAACGCAGGTTATTACTCTCAGCATTTTAAGTCAATGGAAGCTAGTTTTGGTTCTAGGCATGAGGAATCATCTTTAGCTGCAGAAAATGGTTGTGATTTCAGTGGAAGAAGAGACCCTTCTTCTTCTTCTTCGAGCAATTCAATTGAGTCTTTGAGGACCATTTTGTCTGATCCTACAACGTATGTTCACTTGATTTCTAATGTTCTTTGTGGTTTTATTGGTATTGAGCTCATATGATTCACTTCTTAGCTCTTATGATTCGGTAGCTCTTGAAAATCTCTAATAATGGAAGAGAAGATGTAGTACTTTTCTGAAGCTTGTTTTAGTGAATATAAGAACCCTTAGGAAGTGAAAAGGATTAGTATAACCTCTCTGACTTAGTTTATCTTGTTTGTGAGTGTGGTAGTATTTGACAAATAGCTTTTAGTGTTACCTTGCCAAGAAGGAAGGGTGGAGTTATTTATACCTTTTTTTGCTTGAAACCGTTGGATTAGTGTTGATCGTGCTTGTGGTTAATCTGAACTCTGTTTTGTGTCTTTGTAAATTCGTAGAGGGGATTTGATGGCTGATGCTATGATTTTGCCTTGTGGACACACTTTTGGAGTTGGAGGGATAGAACAAGTTAAACATATGGTACAAAGTTCTGTTTCTTCACCACAATTACTTCTTTGCTCTCTGATATTTCTTAATGCTTAAAGAATCTATTTTTCCGTTGTGCTATCGTAGAAAGCTTGTTGCACATGTTCGCAGCCAGTTTCAGAAGACTCGATAACTCCAAATCTGAGTGAGTAAATCATTTGTTTTGGCATTTGGTTGTCTCGGAGAATTCCTTTTCATTATTTTCATTGGAATTTACGCAGCTCTACGAGTTGCAGTGCAAGCATTCTGCCGAGAAGAAAAGTCACAATTCACACATTTGTCTAAGAGAAAACGAGAAGGAATTGATCAAGTAACTCATTACTACTAACCATATTGATCTCTCATGTTTAATTTTGTTTCCAAACAAGAGACTTAACTTTTCCATAAATGCAGGAGAGACGCTCATTTGGTGACTCGACTCTCCCAGGTTGTTCAAGGAACAAAAGTAATCATTTCCCATTTGCTGTGGCAGACCGAGTTATAATAAAGGTCAATCATTTCTTTTCAATCCTATCAAAGGTATTTTCTTATAATGAAAGGTTGCAGGAGATGTTAACCGTTTGGAGTTAAAAATGAATCAGGGAAACAAGAGGACACCGCCTCGTTTTGTTGGGCGAGAAGCTGTTGTGACTACTCAATGCTTGAACAGCTGGTAAAGTCTCATTTCGTTCTTCCATTAGAACCTTCCCTAAAAGATTAGAATTCTTTCTCGTTGCAAAATTTTGTATTCTCGGATCAAGACATATCACATTTACAAACCATTGAGCAGAAACTTTTACCGATTTTTGTATAGTGTTTCCGTGAACTGGAGCTCATTTTATTGCACAAAAACTCTGATGCAGGTATGTGGTGAAGACACTGGACAATGCAGAGAGTGTGAAGCTTCAGTATCGTTCATTGGCTAAAGCTCCAGAAGATCCATCAGCCAAGGCAACAACACCAAGCAAGATGGTCTCTAACTGGCTCTAAACAAACCTTCCTTTGATGAGAGTACTTTCTACTCGTAGGTTCTCTATGTAAGAACCAAGAAACCTATCTACTGTTCATAGGACGAGTCCGTCCGTTTGTAGGTTTCTCTTTGTTTCTAAGTTAATCTAATGTATTTTTTTAGTTAAGACTTGTTGATGTTTAGACAAAATCAATGTTTTATTTCAATTGTATTAGACAAAATCAAGATTCTTATTTTGCTAAATAAAGTTTCTTTTGTTTACATTTCAAATCAAACATTTTTAGATTACACAAAATTTAATTTGGGTGACATTTGGTGGCTAATAAGTGACACCATGGAGACTAATTTGTGACCAACTTATATCTTCATAGAGTGATAAAATAGTGGCTATTTCGTTGCTAATTAGCCACTACTTATATTAGTCTCTCATTAGTTACAAATTTGCGACTACGTTTAACAGACACATATTAGTCGCTGATTAGCGACCCAAAATGATCGTCACAGATGAGTCGCTAATTAGCCACTCTGTTGCGACTCGAAAAATTAGCGACTCGACTATTGTCACTCCATTTTTCGAGTCGCTAATTAGTCACAAATGGCTCATTTGTGACTCTTTTGTGACTCTTCCCGGAGTGACTAACGACCTGTTTTCTTGTAGTGCTAATTGGCATTCATGACAAAGAGCAGAGGAACGTTTATTGCTGGAAATTAAACCTTGAGAAAGGAAAAAATCTTGAGCTTGACTACTGGGATGTCCCAAGCGCTGATGCCAAGTAGCAGATTCAACTAGAAAAGCGAAGGGTGGTGGTGAAGAAGAGTTGTTGTTTGTGGTTGTAACGGTAAAGGGATAAAGAGGACCGGTGATGTTACGTCGGAGAATCGTCTTGTCTGTTGGCTACTCCTTCACAGTAAAACCAAAATAGTCAAATGATAAAGAACACCAATTATCAGTGGTAAATTGACGATCTGATTTAAGATTTTTAATAATTTTGGGACAGACATGAACTTGCCGAAGAGATAGGGGGCTAGTGGGAGTAGGGTATGATAGAAAACCAGTTTAAGTGATGGGAAAAAGAGATCCATTACCGACTGTGACCAATGGAATAGTGTTCTTCTTAAAAGAGAGACGAAGGATACCTGGTTCGTTGGTTAGATGCGCGGTGGCGCCGGTATCCATTTACCAATTGGAGTCACTGGGATCGGCAAATGTCATTCTGTTGAACGCGTGAGCAATATTGTTGAGAAATAAGGTTTGTATTTCTCAGATTCTGGTTAGAATTCCGATCAATCTCCGATCTAATTCCGATTTGCTTTGTTTGCATAATTAAAATTGACACAAAGACTTATACGAGTTCCCAGCCGCGCTGGTACATCTCGTCGAGAGCCGGTCCTCTCGAAACTTCACTAACGAGAGAAAGAGTACAATGGTGTTTAGGGTTACAAGGAGATAAAGAGGAAGAACGCAACAAGATTACAGAGAAAGCTTAAAGAGAAGCTCTATGAAGAAGATGAGCAAAAACAATGGAGAACTCATTTCTATTTTTTTTTCTCTCTCTCTCTAAACTCTGTTTTTACTTCTCTGTAACCAACTTTTGATCTGATCCAATGTTGAAGATAAATCAAAACTCTGCGTTTTACTTCCTCTTAGCTGACTTAATAATGCTCAGCTTATGGGCTTGGCCCAATCTCTTTTCTTCTCCTTCTGATGCGAATTAGGCCCATAACGATGAGGCCCAAGTTGTTTAATATGAGTCAAACTCAACAAAACTCCACCTTTTAACTTCAGACCAAACCTAGCCGCATCCTTCAGAACCCTAAAACACACTCTCTCTCTCGAAAATGAAGAACGACTCATTACTCCGGTCGACTTCTCCGGTGATTCTTTGCCGAGAATCAGATCGCCGTTCATCTCCAGATACTTCTGCTTCCTTGACTTCTCTTTGTTTCGAAGATCTCTGAAGTAGAACCTTCTTCTTCTGATGGCCCTTTGTCTACTCAGAATCAAAAACTTGATTTGACTTCTTCTTTGTCTCTACATGTATCCGATACACCGGAGACCTAGCTCAGATGACTTCCGGCGACTCTTCAAAGCTTCTTCAGGCAACCCTTCACCTTCCATCTAATTCTATTGACTCTTCACTTCTTCTTCTTCTGTTCTTCGAAGATTCATTAACCAGTGACGATTTCTTGTCAGATCTCTCCAGAGAAACTCTTCAGATCAATCCTTTTGCTTCCAAAACATCCAAGGTAACATATCTAGCTCCTTAGCTTCTCCATCTCAATACTCAGCTTAGTTTCTACCGAGATACACAATAACACTTCTACTGTTTATATGCAGAACATCTCCACCTGGAACAAATCACTCCAACGACTTGCTCCTGCTCCAATAAGGTAACTCCATCTCCTTTCACTTAGCAAATTTCTTGTTTTCATTTTCGTTTACCTGAAATATACTCAACAAACTAACATTAGCTTTAAATCTTATTTGTTGAGGTCAAAAAACTAACTTGGAGTTACCGGAGCCGATGTCAGACTCAGTGGAGATTGAACAGCTCACAACAGAGGTGATACTTTTGACCAGGTAACGACTTAGTTAGGAAATCCGCAGGATTGACTGTAGTATGAATCTTGTTTAGCACAATGATCTTTTTATCATCCAAATCTCTGATGTAATGAAATTTAGTATCCACATGCTTAGTCCTTTCATGATGAACTGGGTTTTTAGCTAATGCAATTGCACTCTGAGAATCACAATTCATTACCACCTTGTCTTGTCCAAAACCCATTTCTGTGCATATTCCTTTCAACCATATTGCTTCCTTAGCTGCTGTAGATAGAGCCATATACTCTACCTCAATAGTTGAAAGAGCTACAACTTCTTCTAATTCTGATTTCCATGAAACTGTATTACCACCAACTTGAAACGCATATCCTATTATAGATCTTCGTTTATCCAAAGCTGCTGCATAATCTGAATCTGAAAAACATTCACCTTTGATCTCTAAATTTTTCTTGAATGTTAAACACCTCTGAAGTGTACCCTTAACATATCTCAAAACCCATTTTACTGCATTCCAATGATCCGTGCTTGGACATGACATAAATCTGCTTATTAAACCAACTGCATATGCTAGATCATGCCTCGAACCGATCATAGCATACATTAAGCTACCAACTGCACTAGCATAAGGAATGTTTTCCATATGCTTTGCTTCTTCTTCTGTTTTATCTTTATGTAGACGTCTCAGCTTCATCTGAGATATAGTAGGAGTTAGAACCGGATTAGCATCAATCATTCCAAAAGACTTTAGAACCTTTTCCAGATACTTTTCCTGTGACAGTATGAGAGTTCCTTTCTCTCTTTCTCTGATTATATCCATACCTAGAATCCTAGATGCTTTACCTATATCCTTCATTTTAAACTCCCTGTTTAGATTATCTTTAAGACCCTTGATTACTGTTATATTTCCAGATGCAATTAACATATCATCCACATAGAGTAGCAAATAGATAGCTTGATCTGTATTAACATCCCTCATGTAAACACACAGATCTGATTCACTTCTGTGAAACTTCTGTGTCTTCATAAACCCATCAAACCTTTGATTCCACATCCTAGGTAACTGTTTTAAACCATATAGGGATTTCTTTAGTAAACAGACTTTATCCTCATTACCCTTCTTGATGTAGCCTTCTGGTTGATTCATGAAGATTCTTTCTTCTAGATTCCCATGAAGAAAAGCAGTTTTAACATCCATCTGCTCTAGCTCGTAGTCATAGTTAACCAATAGTGACAACATTAGCCTTATAGAGACATATTTTACCACTGGAGAGAAGATCTCATTGTAGTCAACACCTTCAGTTTGAGAAAACCCTTTAGCCACTAGCCTAGCTTTGTATCTTTGATCTTCTACTCCAGGTATACAAGATTTAAGTCTAAAAACCCATTTGCAATCAACTACTTTTTGATCCTTAGGTCTCTCAACCAAAACATAGGTTTTAGTTCTGATTAGAGAATCCATTTCCTCATCACATGCACCATTCTAGAACCTCTTTTTCTTGTTTCTCATAGCTTATGCATATGTCTTAGGTTCTTCAACTGTGATATCTTCAGCTGCAGATAATGCATATGCAACCAAATTAGAATCCTCATACTTAGAAGGAGGTTTCTATTCTTTCTGACAACTCTGTCCCTTGCCAGAATATAATCTTCTAAATTAGATTCTTCTTCAATAGGGTTTTCTTCAATTTCTTCTTCATCAGATATTTCCTTATCTGATTCTGAGTCTGAACTTAATCTTCTGGTAATTTTACTAGCTTCTGTTGAATGTTTTCCAGAAGTAGTAGAACTTGTCTCTTTAGTCTCTCCAGATTGATTAGAAGAGACTCCACCTTGATCTGATGACTCATCTTCTGATGACACACTAGGTGTTGGTCCTTTTATCAAATCATTACTGAATAAGACCCTTTTAGTCCCATTATCCTTAGGTTTCTCCTTAGACTTTTCTGTAGTATCCTTAAACACTTCGTGCTCATGAAACACAACATTTTTGCTTGTTGTGCAAATACCTTCATCAGTTAACCAAAATCTGTACCCTTTAGTACCCACTGGATAACAAAAAAAAACTCCTTTAACTGTTCTAGGGCTTGTCTTCTCTTGCACCTAATGAACATAGGCAGAACAACCAAATCTTCTTAAGTGACCCAAATCTTGTTTCTGACCTGACCACTTTTCCTCTGGATGTTTAAACCCAATAGCTGTACAAGGTGACCTGTTTATGATGTAGACGACAGTTGATGCAGCTTCTGCCCATAAACTTTGATCCAAACCAGTTTCTGATAACAAACATCTCACCTTATCCATTATAGTCCTATTCATCCTTTCTGAAACCCCATTCTGTTGAAGAGTATAAGTGCATGTTCTGTGTCGCTTAATACCAAACTCCTTACAGTGATTATCAAACCTGTTGTTGGAGAGTTCTAATCCATTATCAGTCCTTAGACACTTTAGTTTCTTACCTGTTTGAGTCTCAACTGAAACCTTCCATTCCTTAAAGACCTCAAACACAGTATCCTTAGTCTTTTGGAAATAGATCCAGACCTTTTTAGAGTAATCATCTATGAAAGTAACAAAGTACTTACAATCACTCTTGCTGCTATGGGTTGATGGTGATCCCTATAAGTCAGAATGCACATAATCAAGTATGCCTTGAGTCTTGTGCTTAGCAGCATTGAACTTTAGCTTGTGTGATTTTCCAAATACACAACTCTCACAGAAACCCAAATCAGTTATATCCTTTTTAGGTAGATAGCCATCCTTAACCAACTGATTCAAACCCTTTTGACTGATATGACCAAGTTTTAGATGCCAAAGACTAATCTGATCCTTACTGGTTCCTGTAGAATTAGTCTCACCTTTTAAGATAGTGCCTTGTAGATGATATAGACCATCAATGAGTTTACCAGAGAAAACTGTATCATTCTGCTTGTAGAAAGTAACAACTCCATTTTCACCTTCATACCTGCAACCTAGCTTATCTAGTAAGCCATAAGAGATTAAGTTTCTTCCACCATCAGGCATATATCTCACATCCTTGAGAATAACAGTAGTGCCATCTTCTGTTAGTATCTTGACATTCCCTATGCCCACAACTTCACTGATAGTGTTATTAGCCATTAGAACTTTACCACCTTTGATCTGTTTGAATTCAAATAACACATCTTTATCTGGTGTGATGTGAAAAGTAGCTCCTGAGTCCAGAATCCATTCATCGAAAGTTTCAACATTGCTTGCAGATAAATCAACTGTTCTCTCCCACTCTAGTGGAGCAACAATAGTTTTCTTAGTCTTCTCAGCTAGATTAACGATCTCATTAGATCTTTTAGAGTTGTTATCTGGACACTCTCTTTTGCAGTGACCTTCTTTACCACAGTGAAAACAAGTGCCTTTGTTTGCCTTGTTATTAAACCTTGATTTAGACTTAGATCTTCCACGACTCTTAGATCTACCTTTATACTTAGAATTTCCATTCTTATCTGACCTGTTGAATGACCTGCCTCTGTTTTCCACAACCAAACCCTCTGAATTTCCTTTACCTCTTCCTAGTAAACCTTTCTGCCTTAGCTCAGCCTCTTTAGTATACACAGAAGTGCTAACTTTACTTAGGGTCAATGTTTCTTTACCCATGCCGTACTTTAGAGTATGGACCAGTGGCTCATAAGCCGATGGCAATCCAGATAAGACTTGAATGGCTTAGTCTTCATCAGAATGGTAATTCTTAAACTTTCTAAATCTGCAATCAGTTTAAGAAAAGAATCCAGATTCTCTTCTATTGACTCGTTTTCTTCCATTTTGTAGCATGCAAATTGCTGATTGAGGTAGATTATGTTAGGAAGAGACTTTGTTTGATAGTCTCTCTCAAGTGCTTTCCACATCTCCATAGCCATAGTATACTTCATCACTTTCTTCATAATCAAATCACTAAGGCAAGTTCCCAAAAGATTTCTTACTCTTAAATCCTTTGCTGCTTTAGTTGGATCTTTCCTGCTTATACTGACCTCTGTTCTTCTCATTGCCTCTCTTATCTCTGAGGAAGTTGGTAAACCAGTTAGCCCATATGATGGAGTGCTTGGAGGCTGAGTTGTTGCAACTGGAGTCTGTGTTGGTGTAGTAGGAGCCTGAGGCTCTTCAACAACATTATCAACATCTTCTTGCAACACATATGCAAGACCCTGAATCTCCAACTGACCAAAAAACTTGTATTTCCGTAATCCAAAATCTTCTTTTTCATCAAATTTTTCAATCTCAAATCTGCCTAGAGTAGGATCCATCTTGTATTGATTCTGTGGTTATTTCTATCCTGCAGGTACAGAAAACAAACACTTAGGCAATACCAAGAACTTGGAAACATACAAAAAACTCTAAGTCGAAGATCAGAGACAAAGAAGACTTAACAGATTATTCAATCTTGAGGTAAGCTTGAAAGATTTCAGTTCTTTTGATTCTGATACTTGATCTTGTTCACAGATCTTTAATACTTCTTCTTCCTTCTACAGATCCTTGTTCTCTGATTATCAAACCTGATAATCTTCTCTAATCCGCATTGACTCCTCGATCCTTCTCCCTTGGCACAAAACCTGGGAGCTCTGATACCAATTGTTGATAAATAAGGTTTGTATTTCTCAGATTCCGGTTAGAATTCCGATTCAATTCCGATCAATCTCCGATCTAATTCCGATTTGCTTTGTTTGCAAAATTGAAATTGACACAGAGACTTATACGAGTTCCCAACCGCGCTGGTACATCTCGTCGAGAGCCGGTCCTCTCGTAACTTCACTAACGAGAGAAAGAGTACAATGGTGTTTAGGGTTACAAGGAGATAAAGAGGAAGAACGCAACAAGATTACAGAGAAAGCTTAAAGAGAAGCTCTATGAAGAAGATGAGCAAAAACAATAGAGAACTCAGTTTCTATTTTTTTCTCTCTCTCTCTAAACTCTGTTTCTACTTCTCTGTAACCAACTTTTGATTTGATCCAATGTTGAAGATAAATCAAAACTCTGCGTTTTACTTCCTCTTAGCTGACTTAATAATGCTCAGCTTATGGGCTTGGCCCAATCTCCTTTCTTCTCCTTCTGATGCGAATTAGGCCCATAACGATGAGGCCCAACTTGTTTAATCTGAGTCAAACTCAACAAATAGCTGTAGTTAGATGTCGCTTATGCAATGGATGCGAGTTGGTTTTTGATTTGCAGGGCGTGGGCCCATGAAGCCTGGTGCCGTAAAGGATGGTCCATTATTGTTGTTTCCAGATTGCGGAAATGCAGAGTTGGGCCGTTGAGGCATCCAATATGCAGGCCAAAAGTTTGTGTTGGGCCATGGACCTAAGAAAGATGGAGATCGAGAATGATTGCGGCATCTTCCCTGATTGTTGCGATGTCCTTTGTTGTTCTGTCCACCGCCGCATTGGGATGAGGGACGTTGACTGGGAACCGCCGCGAGATCTGATTGGGAAGTGTCGGTGATCAAGGCATCCGGTGCAGAGGTGTGATCATGGTGCAAAGGAAGATGGCGATTCTGTCGCTGGAAACGAGCCTCTTCAAGTTACAACATAGATCTGGCTTCATCGAGCGATGGAAATGTGCATCACCAACGATCGTTCTGAAACTGGAGCATCTACATTATACAGGAGGTCATTAATTGTTTAGAGCTTCTCACTGTATTTGTCGATTGATAGATCTCCGATCGTGATTGAAAAGAAGGTCATTCTCCAATTGGATTGCACGTGCTTCTTTGTTGTTTCGAAAGAGATTCTCCAATTGGATCCAAGCATCACGAGCTCCAGTTTTTGTCTTAAGGATTGTTCGACGGAGGGAGTCACTGATGGTGCCATAGATCCACATCTTAATAAGATTGTCTCGCCGTTTCTAGGATTCATCAGCATCGTTAAGAGGCAGAGTTGTCCCATCGAGATGTCCTTGAACACCATAGCAATAACAGTGAGTTTCAAACATCTCACACCATGTATCATAGTTTTGTTCTTGAACATCGAGGATGATAAGAACATGAAATTTAATGTTGGAGACATCAAAGGGCTTTTCATTCTCTATGGTTGGAGTGGAAGCTGCCATTGGAGAGAGAGAGAGAGAGAGAGAGAGAGAGAGAGAGAGAGAGAGAGAGAGAGAGAGAGAGAGAGAGAGAGAGAGAGAGAGAGAGAGAGAGAGAGAGAGAGAGAGAGAGAGAAAAGTGTGGAAGAAGAGAAAAGAGGAGAATAAGTTTAGAATCAAGAACGCTCTTGTAACAACCCGAACCGAATTAGTGTAATTTGGCCAGGGTGTCGATCGACACCAGGGGGTGTGTCGATCGACACCAATGTTGCTGGACCAAAGATTGGTTCGATTTGTAAATTATTCGGTTTGGGAGAAGCCCTAGGTCGTCCTTTATATGTGGAAAGCGACGTCAGCCGTGGGCGAGGCAGAAAATAGTTTTTCCCAAAACAATTTTGAGAGAGAAAAGAGGATTCGAAGGAATTGTTGAGCCGTTCTTCGCCGTTCTTCGCGAGAGAGTTTTGTGGGATCGTGTAGGGGATTGTTGCTTCAGATTGTTGGTGTTTTCTCGGTGGTTTCGTCACTGTTCATTCCTAATCCTTTCCTCAATCCAAAAATTGAGGTGAGTGCGCGATCGTAGGCTCGTATATGCTAGGGATTGATTAACGGTTGATTTAGGGGATTACGTGATGGAATCATGTTTGATTGTGTTGTTTCCTTGATGGAATTCGTGTTGGATTATGTTTGATTCGTGATGGAATCATTGATAAACCATTTGATCGTGTTTTGATCATGTTTTCGTTCTGTGTGTTAATCTGCGAAGTGAGCGTCAATCGACACTGTATGATGTGTCGATCGACACCCTTGTTATTGAAAAGTCGATCGACACCGTGCGATGTGTCGATCGACACCCGTGTTTGTGAAGCGTCGATCAACACCGTGCGATGTGTCGATTGACTCACCTGTTATTCCAGCGTTAGTCATTTTAAATTAATTGTTGTTAATGTTTAGTATATGCGTACTTTGCCTGTAGACGGGAGTACCGTCTCACTAAGTATTTATTAAATACTAACGCAACTCTTATTCCCATGTGGTGTTGGTAAAAGAAATGTGTGATCGCGGAATAAATGCCATATGAAGAGGATGATGAAGATTGTTGTTAGTTTATTTCTAGTGAATCTGGTGTTTAGCTTGCTAGCGTTTTCTGTTTCAGTTATTGGAATTGATTGATTTTAATAATTTATTGGATTATTATATGAGAATTTCCGCAATTGTTGAATAGCTGTATAGGGTTAGTATTTATGAAATATTGACCCGGGCTATTAATTAATAATAATAAAAAAGTGTTGATTATTTCAACTCTAATATAATGTAAGAATGTAATGTTTGGTGTATTAATCAACAAGAATACAAGACCCTTTAAATAAGTATAAAAGGGAATCAATCAAGAGTAATGAGAGAAGATTACAGGGGATGTGATGGAAGATTTACATGGATGTGATGGAGGATTTACAGAGATGAGGAATAATTATAGATTGATATACTTTCCTATATTGCTTGTGTTATCAGCTCAAGTTTTTTTTTTTTTTTTGGTATGCGGATGGGAGACAATAACGCCTCCCACCAAATTATTCAAATAAAATAAAACGTTTACACTCGAACATCTCTCGGGCGCGTAGTCCCAATTGCATCCTCAAATACAATCGTGTTAACATCCTCAAAAGAAGACGCAAATCTATGAAAACCTAACGGTAAATCAAACGCATAGTTAGCTAATCTATCAGCAAGACGATTAGCCTCCCTATACACATGAAAAATACAGACGATCCAATCCCTTGATAAGAAGCCGTGGCACAGCCGTACCAGGAATGACAGAGGAAGAGACTCATTTATGCTTGTCTTAAGAAAACCAACTACAATCTCCGAATCCACCTCCATCTCCAGTCTCTGAATATGTTGTTCCCAGGCAATCCAAAGACCATAGTAAACACCCCATAATTCGGCCAACTGTGCCGAGCAGATACTAATGTTTACCGCGAAACCACCTCTCCAATTACCATCAGCACCCTCAAAACTCCTCCCGCCGTGGCTAATCTTGGGTTACCGCGGGAAGCACCATCCTTATTCAGTTTGACCAATCCTTCTTCCGAGGGTATCCATGAAATCAACCTCTCCTCTCGAATAACCCCTTGTGACGTCAATCTAATTGCTCTATGAGTATCTAAAACCTCTTGTGCCGTGTCCTTTTTTAAACCGCACCCTGTCTCGGCATCTCCTATTACTCTCAAATACATTCCCGCATCTCCACTTCCATCCCTACCATGCTGCCATCGCAAAAGTTGTTCCCCACGAGCTACCGTCTGCTCCACTCTCATCTCCCAAATTGCTATATACCCACTCAAGCAATAACATAGCAAAGAAAGAATGTAACTTACGCCGAGGAACTATCCGATTCCAAATACCCGACATTACGGGACAATCCCTAAGAATGTAAATGATAGTTTCGTCCCCACTCTTGCAGACTTGGCACAAACTGGATTCACACAAATGTCTCCGGAATCTCTCGACATTACTCATAATAACTTGGTGAGACACCAACCAAAGAAATCCTCTCATTCGTTCTGGCGCGATAACCTTCCACACTCTTTCAAACATCCTCCCCATGTATTGTCTCGGAGTCTCATCTTTAGACAAAACCGAGTAGGCCGACTTCACGGTATTAACCCCATAAGGACTACCACTCCAAGAAATTCTATCCGTTGCTCCCGTGAAATTATCAAGCACCACCGAAGATAGCTGAAGTCTAGTATTCTGGGAGATGTATGGTGCAATTCTAGTTAAATCCCAGCCCATCCGTTCTCTCCATAAGTCTCTAGCATAAACATTTAGGTCTGCAATGGGAGGGCTCCTAATTGCCGTCGTACAAAGCGACTCATCCGAGAGCCACTTATCCTTCCAAAATCAAACCGATCTTCCATTCCCAAGTACCCAGTTTAGACCCGGCAGTACAACTTCTCTTAAGCCCATTCCTACACTTCTCCATGTCAAAGACCAAGTACCTTTGATATCCAACCACGACGTGTCCAAAATAGAGCCTACTTTGTACTTATGTCTCAATACTCTAGCCCATAAGCTCTCTCTATCATGAAGAAGTCTCCATCCCACTTTTCCCAACAAAGCTTTATTCATTACTCTTGCTTCTCGAATTCCCAAACCACCTTTGGCTTTGGGAAGACAAACACGTGACCACGCAATAAGGTGCTGTTTCTTTCTTTCAGCCGTGCTACCCCATTGAAAGGATCTCGATATACTATCCAACTTATCCAATATACTCATTGGTAGAGAAATCGTAGTCATAGAATGAACCGATATAGATAAGAGAATTGATTTAGTCAAAGTTAACCGTCCCGTGAAACTAAGGAACCGGCCTCTCCAGCCCGACAAACGTGATGCAACTTTTTCAAGAATCTCACCAAAGGTATCTTTATTTATCCGCCTCTGTAATACTGGCATTCCCAAGTATTTACCCAGCTCCCGTGTAGATTGAATTCCACTTTCGTCACTTATCGACTTCGCTAGATCACAATGGACGTTACTCGAAAAGGAGATTTTCGATTTCTCTAAACTCACTTTCTGCCCAGATGATGAACAAAATCGCTCTAACACTTTTCGTATCACACGAATTTGTGCCACCGAAGCTTCAGCGAATAGGATAAGATCATCCGCAAAGCATATATGAGACAATTTTGGCCCACCTCTCGATAGCGTAATCGGTTTCCAATCTTTAGAGGCTACAAACATCTCGATCAGGTGACATAACCTCTCAAGACACAACACGAACATATATGGGAACAATGGATCACCTTGACGGAGTCCTCTAGCCGGTTTAAAAGATTCTGTCTTCTCTCCGTTCCACAAAACATTCATCGATGGACCCCTCACACACTCCATGATCCACCTTACCCATTTCACTGGAAGCATAGTCGCACAAAGAGTCTCTTCAAGAAACATATGCTTTCTCAAGATCCAGTTTTAGTAACATCCAGCCCTTGCGGCCTTTCTTGCGTCTCATTGAGTGAACCGCCTCCTGAACCACGATGATATTGTCCGTATTCAACCGTCCTGGGATAAAGCTTGCTTGCGCTGGGCCTATTAACTTAGGCATCACCGCTTTAAGCCTCATAACCATAGTTTTAGTGATTATTTTAAATAAAACATTACACAAACTAATGGGGAGAAACTGCATTATTCGTTCTGGTTTCTCTATTTTCGCTATCAATACCACCAATGCATCATTCATGGCAACCGGTAAAAGAGTAGTCTCAAAGAAATTGAGAACAAACCGAATCACGGAGGGACCAACAGTCTCCCAACACTGTTGATAAAACTCAGGTTGAAATCCATCTGGTCCCGGTGCTTTAAATTGTCCCATACTACGAATCGCGCTCTCCACATCTTTAGCGACAAAAGGCTTATTTAAATCTGTAACCTCATGAGACTCTAATCTAACAAAACCCACCGGCGGTAGTTTCTCAACTATATTCGGCACATCATCCATGGAGTAGAGACGTGTGTAGTATTCCACGGCTAGCTTCTCCAACTCCTTTGATTCCGATATCCAATGCCCCTCATCATCTTTCAACATCTCAATACGATTTCTCCGTCTTCGAATAATCGTCGAAGTATGAAAATACCTCGTATTTCTATTCCCCAATGCTATTATTTTCTCTCTTGATTTTTGGAACCAAAGAACCTCCTCTTGTTCAAGTAGCTTCTCAAAATCCTTTACCGGCCTTTCTTCATTTTGTATCAACGTATCCGTTTGCTGGATATCGAGTAAATCCCGGACCGTCTTAATCTCTGCCATCAACTTCTCCTTCCGTTTGTGAATATCGCCGAACACCTCCCGGTTCCATTTCTTCAATTTCACACATAGAGCATCTAGAGCTTGTGGTGTGCTCAACTCGTTATTCCAAGAGGTTGATAATAGTTCCTTAAACCCATCATGTTTTAACCAAGCAGCTTCGAATCGAAACGGTCGCCTCCGTGGATCACGTGTCCCTTCCGGTTGGAGTTGCACATAAAGAGGAACATGATGAGATGAAAGGAACGGTAAATGCGTAACCACCGCCTCTTGCCATTTTGGCCTTGAATGTGCGCAACACATAACCCGATCCAGCCTCTTAGCAATATACATATTCGCCATTCTACCACGTTTCCATGTATATGTGTTCCCATTAAAACCCATTATCTATAAGAGAGAGATCTTGGATCCATTCTCCAAAAGGTAGTGAGTCAGCTGATAACCTCCCGTTACCACGTGTACGCTCATCTAGTCTTAGAATAGTATTGAAATCTCTCCCTATAATCAATGATCCATTAACTCCGCTCACTACATTCCTTAATTGACCGCAAAGACCGCTTCTCCGACTTACCGTTGGAGCGTGTTATCAGCTCAGGTTCGAATTGACACTTAAAAATAAGAAATTAATTGGGTTAGGACCAAACTCGAATTAAATATTTTTCAGGCTTCTCCCGAACTCGAACATGGCTGGCTGATTGACGCCTACGTGATACCAACCGATACATTCTAACAATTATACTTGAATATGATGTTTTATGGGAATTATTTATTTTTCGAGCGTATATATTACTCTAAAGTAAAGTAATCAGGATCAATACTAGTTCTTCCAAGAAATTTCGGAGGACATTAGATTCAAACTACTAAACTAGACCAAGTTATGAGTCACCGCAAACTAATCTTCATTGGAAATACAAATGAATTTTATAATAAACAATCTTTATAATATTTGAATATGATGTTTTATGGGAATTATTTATTTTTTGAGCGTATGTATTACTCTAAAGTAAAGTAATCAGGATCAATACTAGTTCTTCCAAGAAATTTCGGAGGACATTTGATTCAAACTACTAAACTAGACCAAGTTATGAGTCACCGCAAACTAATCTTCATTGGAAATACAAATGAATTTTATAATAAACAATCTTTATAATATTTTAAGGTTTACAAATGAATTTTATACAAATGAATTTTATAATAAACAATCTTTATAATACTTGAATATGATGTTTTATGGGAATTATTTATTTTTTGAGCGTATGTATTACTCTAAAGTAAAGTAATCAGGATCAATACTAGTTCTTCCAAGAAATTTCGGAGGACATTAGATTCAAACTACTAAACTAGACCAAGTTATGAGTCACCGCAAACTAATCTTCATTGGAAATACAAATAAATTTTATAATAAACAATCTTTATAATATTTTAAGGTTTACAAAAGCCAACAAGCTCTGACAAGACAACACGTGTCATCTCTTTCTTTACAAATTTTTATTTTTAAAAAATGTTTAAAATGTTTTTTCTAGGTTTCGAACCCAGCAAACCTCAGTATTTTAAGTGGAGAATCTCTTTCTTTACAAATTTTTATTTTAAAAAAAAAATTAAAATGTTTTTTCTAGGTTTCGAACCCAGCAAACCTCAGTAATTTAAGTGGAGAAGAACCACTAGACTACTAAAGGTACTTGTATATATCACGGATAGAAACATATATGACCCGCTACTAAAAGTTTTTCTAAAAAACATTCACAAAAGTAAGAAATATTTTGAAATGCCAAATATTTTTATTGTAATGTGGAATCTATTTAATTAAATTAATTTATATACCTCTAATAATGATCATTCGTCATTGGTATTAATTCCTAAACTTCCAAAATTAATCTTTCCATTTATTTATCAATTATAATTCAACATTTAATTTTTAAACGCCCATATAATGTTTTGATTATTTAAATTCAACAAATTATTAATTATTTTACCATCAAATTGATCTCATCTAAATTTAACGTCCACATTTACTTACTACAATAAACTTACAAAATAATCAATTTATTATTGAAGATAATTAGGAAATCTGAACATTTTACCTTGATAGGAATCAATTTATTTATAATATATCAATATTAAAATAGTTTAAAATCACTTTACCTTTATATGTTTATGCAGTATAAATAAGAAAATTCACTAATTTAGTTTCAAGTCAATTACAAAATTGGTTTTTTTTGTCAAATATAAATAATAAGACAACATATTGTTTGTCATTACATCTAATAAAATTTTCAAACATATTACCATATAGTTTTATATTTTGATTTTAAAAAATATAATTTGTGAAAATATTTTTAAAATATCACTTATATACCCTAAAATAATTTTAAAATTTATATAAATAGTTTTTCCACGCAACGCGTGGACTTTTTCTAGTCTTATTATATAAAAGAGAAGCCGGTCGACGAGAGCGTGACACGTAAGCAAAATTGTAATTCATGAAATCATGACATGTGTCTAATATTAATGAGATGATGACATGTGTTAAAACTTAAATTTATTTTAAGTAAAATTAAAAATGAAAAACTAACAAAAAAAGTTTCCAAATAACTACTCAAATAATTAAATGGAAAATTTCTAAAAGTCTAAACTCACAAAAATAATAATATATGGGATTTAGAGAGGATATAATTATATGTTATATGTGATGTTTGATAATATGATTTATATGTTTTATATGAGGTTACTAACATAAAATTTACTAATTTCTGATTTAATTATAAAATATTTTAGTTGTTTACAATTTATTATACAGTTAAAAAAATATTCAATATAATTATGAGCACCCTAACATTATGATTAACCATTTAATTAACATTATATCAATTATTAGGATTAATTATATCGAATATTAGGATTAATCTTTTATATATGATTATGAATTCACATTATATCAATTATGACATAAGAATTAAGATATAAATGAACTTTACGGATTTATAGTTTATGTTCTATCAAATTTAGCGGGATTTTAGATAAAATTTAAATATTTATTAAAATATTTAATGTGTTAACCCGCGTATTAACGCGGGGCTTATGAAATAATTATCAAGCTTAGATTGGACCAGCCTCCATTATGTGACGACCCAGTGGACCATGAAAAATAAATACAAGTCACATAGATTTGTTTAGTATTAAAACTACCCCTTCAATTCTTTATAGACCCCTTTCACCAATATTCACACACCAATAAAAAATGGTTGACGCGGCGGAGTCACCGGATTATGTCTCCGTAGACGACGGAGGAGAAAGCCTCTTCAAGATCCGCATCGAGATGATGCATAAGAAGCTAAAGGAGCCACCACGGTTGCTCAGCTCAGCCGCTGGAAAACCAACTTGCTCGATTTTCCGAGTACCTCAAAGCATGATTGATTGTAACGGCAAATGCTACGCACCGCGAGTGGTCTCGGTGGGACCGTATCACCGAGGCCAAAGGCACCTCCAAATGATCGAAGAACACAAATGGCACTACCTAAACGCTCTTCTAACTCGAACCCACCAAACGAACAACCTAACACTAGAGGATTACATGAAATGCGTGAAGAGCGTTGAGGTAGAGGCTAGAGAGTGTTACTCCGAGACAATCCACATGGACTCGGATGAGTTCAACGAGATGATGGTTCTTGATGGTTGTTTTGTTCTCGAGCTGTTTCGTAAAGTGAGCAAACTTGTTCCTTTCGAACCAAACGATCCACTCGTGGCCATGGCTTGGGTTCTTCCTTTCTTCTACAGAGATTTTCTCCGTATCGAGAATCAAATCCCTTTCTTCGTTCTTGAAGCTCTGTTCGATCTCACAAGAGGAGATAACGAGAAAGAGACCAAGGCTTCTTTATCCTCTTTAGCGTTTGCGTTCTTCAACAACATGATGCACAGAACAAACGCAGATCTTGCAAGATTCAACGACCTAAGAGCCAAACACCTCCTCGACCTCGTCCGGTTAAGCCTCATCCCGGAGAGTGATCTTAACGCGACGCGGGTAAACAATCCGGGAAAGAAAAAAACGCCGTCGCCGTCACACATCATCCAAAGCATCTCGAAGCTCCGGCGCGCCGGGATCAAGCTCCAGGAGCTAAAAGACGCAGAGAGCTTCCTAGTGGTGGGATTCAGAAGCGGCACGATCGAGATGCCTACCATCACGGTCGACGACTTCATGAGCAGCTTCTTACAGAACTGCGTGGCTTACGAGCAGTGCCACGCGTCGTGCTCGAAGCATTTTACGACGTACGCGACGCTACTAGACTGTTTGATGAACACACACAAGGATGTTGAGTATTTGTGTGACCATAACATTATAGAGAACTATTTTGGAACAGAAGCAGAGGTGGCTGAGTTCGTGAACAATCTAGGCAAAGACGTGGCGTTCGACATAACGCAATGTTATCTCAAGGAGTTGTTTAAAGAAGTGAATGAGTATTACAAGAGTAGTTGGCACGTGGAATGGGCTAGTTTCAAGTACACTTATTTTAGTTCTCCTTGGTCTTTTATCTCTGCTCTTGCTGCTTTTGTTCTTTTGATCTTGTCCGTTATTCAGACTATTTACACTGTTGCTCAGGCTTACCAAAAAAAATAAACGATCAATTCAATTCATTTATTGAAAAGATTCAACTATAACTTATTGGGATGATTATACTAGTGAACTTAGTGTATTTAAGTACAATTTGTTTGTTGGAATTTTGTGTCCAAACATGCATCTATAGTGTTGGTGTAATAAATAAATGGCCTGGAGATGGATAATATATAATAGTTTTCCTGGAACATCAATTATTTTCTTTTTCTTTAATATTTCTATACGACATTGCATCTAGATATTTATAAGTATTAATGACAACTATTCTAAAATTAATTAAATAGAAGGGTTTAATTTTTAAACATTATGAGATTATTTGATAGCATGAAGGTAGGAAATGGTCAATTCCATAGAAAATCTGTACGATTCTCAATGTTTCGTGGATCAGTTTATTCCACGTGACAGCTCAGGCTTAGTAATCAAAGTGATTAGTAAAAACCATAGACTTTTGGTAATTTCGTGCACCTAACATTCGACAAATTTTTATTTTACTAATCCATAGAAGCTCTTTGGTACAAGGTTAGAGTTTTATGAAATGAATTTACCATAGAAGCTCTTTGGTATAAGGTTAGAGTTGTATGTTAAAGGCACGTAAATGTATTTACCGTGAGTGTCGTGAATATAATATATGTGGATAATTACATACGTGTATAATAAGTTAAGATTCTTTAAAAATACAAGGAAAATACAATACGTGACAAGGGACTTTAACAAAAAAAAAAATACGTGACAAGGGGAAGAAAACAAAAATTAACATTTTTTTTTTGTCATCAAACAAAAATTAACAAAACGAGTACTAATGGAAAGGAATTTAGAATATTCAACATCTTGAAAAAGTAACTATGTTTGATATTTTTTTTTGCCAAGTCTCTCGAAGAAGAATTGGTCGTCTTCTTCTTCATTTCGCCTCTTCTTGCAATTTTGTCTTAAACTCTCACTGCGTATATCAACACATAATCACACATTCTAATATAAATTTACTCAACACATTGATCAATAAAAGCGGATTTCGACATTTCTTTACTTTCAAGATCATAATTTCGTGAGTCATTTTTTCGCTTTACACGAACGAAGTAATGAGCGACAAAGCATCGTTCTCTAAAACTAGCATATCAGACAACATCCGTGCACTAATAGATCACAAAGAGATTCAAGAGATGTCTCAAGACCATGAGCGTTCTAAGCTTGCCAAGGGCATTAATATTCACATGACGCGTTCTCGAGGGGGCAGTCTAGTCGATGAGGTCAAGGATAAGCTTGAGAGGTCAAAGTACGTACGGTTAACATCTTAACGGGAGGAGAAGATGAAGAACAAAAGAAATAAAGGAATTGTAGAATTTATTCATTCATTCATTTCTAACCAACAAGACTTTACTTTCCATTTAGTCTTCATTTTAATTTTCTTCTTGTGAAGCTGTTTAAAGTGCAAGGAAAAGTTTGGAGAAGTAATAGGACTGTAAAAGGTCATTAATCTTTCGGCTACATGGGTTGCTATAGTTTTAAAAAGCCCATTGCAAAATACTTGGAAGACGCGGATCCAAAACTTTGGTCACGAGTACATTGTGAGGGACTTAGGTACAACATCAAGACTAGCAACATTGCCGAAGCGATCAACGCATCGCTTAAGGTCGCACGAGGATTTCCCATAGCATACCTTCTTGATTTTATCAGAATCAGGCTTGGAAGATGGTTTTATAAAAGACGAGACGATGCTTCCAAGCTAACCACACGCTTTAGTCGGGGAGTTGAATACTTGTTGGCAATTCGTGACCATTACGCGGGTCCAATGACAGTGGAACGGATAGAGGATAACCAGTTCATTATAAAGGCAGGAACACGAAATTATCTTGTTGACTTGCTTCACAAGAAATGTTCTTGTGGTATTTTTCAAATCGAAAGGATACCTTGCTCACATGCTATTGCGGCTTCGATAATGAGTGGTGCAGATGTGGCTACGGCGCTTTGTCCATCATACGGTAGGAAGTATTTGTATGCAGCATACTACCAAAACATTTTCCCAAAAAACGACGCGTTACCGTATCCTGAGGTACCATGTTTACCTCCTGAGGTGCAGCCTAAAAAAGGTAGGAAGAAGAAGCCTAGATGGCAATCTTACCTAGAACTGTCAAGGAGGAAAGGAACAAAACCGCGCAAGCTTCACAACCTCTACAAGTGTTCAAACTGCCATCAAACGGATCATACGCGGCCGCATTGCCTAAGTTAAGGTACTTAAACCAGACTATGTTCACTACTTAATCAATGTTTTACATCATTAAATCGGTTGTAGTAGACTTCAGGTGTAGACTTCTGTAGTAGACGTCTTAAATAGACACCTTATCTACTAAACTTTTGTGTTTGTTACTACCATCTTTACTTGTGCTGAAGCTGAAGTTATTACATTTTAGATTAAAACTAAACTTTTGTTCATGCTCAACTGTGTCTTCAATTATTTTAGAAAAAAAAATTATAATAATTTCTAACTTGTGCACGAATCTGCTCAACCTAGGTGATATTAGTTCAAAATTTTTGTTAAAAAAAAATGTTAGTTGTTTCTGCTTAAATTCAAACCAGGGCCAAATCTAGTAATCTTGTGTATTTATTTTGTATATGTTTATACTAAAAAGTAAGACTTTATCATTATCCTTATCAAAAGAGAAACATTCTTAAGTAGAAGTCTACAAGAGAAATCTACCATATAAGTCTAAAATGTTTTAACAAATATTAAATCAGCCGTTAATAACCTATCTTCACAAAAGTACTAACTTATCCCGAGATGCTAAGGATCTGAGTTTGTGCATTTACTAACCTATCTTCACAAAAGTACAAATTATCCCGAGATGCTAAGGATATGAGTTTGTCTTACATGTACAAAAAAATATGCAAGAATCCTTAATAGTTTTTAACGGGATAAGAAAGGTACGAATTACTGAACCAAAGTACTATCTCGGCTCGTAGAAGTCTAAGTGATCCCAACTTCGAGTTTCTGTGCCATCCTGTCTTGTCTCGTCGTATATCTCGGCCACAAACTTGTCCCTGGCTGCCTTGATATCAAAGTTTTTCATCACGCTAAATGGAAGACCCAGAAAATGACATTCAATGACCTTCAAACAAAACACTCCACAACTCGACCCGTCCTTCTGTTGTGGCACTTTCTGCCGCTCGATCGTAAAAGGTTTACGATCCCTTTTTCCTGCTCAGGACAAGTCTCCCGAATAAGATAAGGCACCATTACAGCTATTGGCTCTACTAACTCTTTCATTTGTTTGACAGGGGTAGTAAGCTCAGAACTATCTCACACAACAATCTTATGCGTTGGAATTGAAATCCACAAACCAATCTAATGACTCTTTTTGATGTTCATTGGGATGTAGATGTCATCCACTTGATGCCCCCATATCTTGTCTGGCCTACAATATGATGGTTTTTCACCTGTGTAGTATGTCGCTGGTCCAGCATGTAACAACTTACCAGACCCATCGGGATTTGCCGGGAAGGATTTAAAATCTTCGTATTTACTGGTCCACAACATGGGTAAGACTGTATCAATGAAACAGATTATGTCGCTCCTAAACCACTCTGGATGGTTGTGGAAATGTAGCCTAAGTAGTTTTATTGCAGCATCCATATGCTGAAACATGAAAAAACAATAAATTAAGCATGCACTGTCAAGTGATGTCTACACCTGAAGTGTACAAGTACAGGTGTTCTCCAGAGATGGAACCAATTGGCATGGGTGTTAGGCACCAACTCTTCTCCTTGCCTATATACAACACAATCATAAGTGAATTTTCAAGTTGTGAATATTGGAAGTCATATTAGAAAGAGAGAAAAATACTTACGGTTCATCTCTCAACAAATCCTCTAGCGCCTGCACCTTTTCCTGTTGGAAATTCATTTGAAATGATCATCTGGGCAGTTTCGTCCCCTTTGTATGGCGTTTTATGTGTGTTAGCAAGATTCCTCTTCCTTTGGACCTTATTCCGTGCCATAAGCAAAGCCGCATCATTCTTCTCAATTTGTCTATTTTCTGTTTCTTCAACACCTCCTCTTTTGGCGTTTCAACAACATGAACACTTGCCTCAGCCCCATTGACACTCTCACTTATCAGATCACTCTCATCTTGAAGTTCCTCCATCTCTACGTCTTGGTTGTTCTGAATCTTACTCTGCAAGTAATGGAGGAAGAAAATTAAAAAAATTTGGTGTGTAAGCAAATTGTATGTAGAATTAAACAAGTATTATGTTATATATTATAGCATAGTCTTTAAACAGCAACCAACCCCCCAATGTATGTAACAACAATCTAAATAAAAAAGCATAGTCTTCAAACAATACACAAACAATCAAACAGTCTGAGAACACAACAGCATATGATCTTAGATGCATTTAAATTCATCACTTAGACTTAGACTTAGGCTTCTTTGCTATGCATGCTATCCTCTGGCTAAAGCGTGTGGAATACAAGGGTACGTTACTAACCCCTACATCAGGAGTATCACATTGTTGTGCATTCGGCTGAGGAGCTGCCTCTGTCAATGGCTTATCAGTTTGTACCCCTCCCTCAACATGAGCAGTAGATCTCACCTCCTCCTTCCTTCCCTTTTTAGCAGCATAGTTGGACCCCTCAAGAGCAGAGACCCTTTCAGATATCTTGTCAAACTTTTCATCCCACCTATTGAAACCATCGTCCATCTTGCTACTCAACTTGTTGTAGAATGCATCAATAAGACCTTGTAAGGTTTTCAATAGCGACATTTGGTCTTCTCCATCAACACTTGCACCCTCATGAAGCTTTCTCTTTTGGCTTGGACCTGCATATTTCATAGGTTGACGTTCTGATTTCATTCTGGCAGCCTCATACTTAACATGACCTTGTTAACACATCAAATGCAAGTGAATCATTTGAATGCAGACTGGAAATGAAGTATACAATGCAGACTGGAATTGAAGTCTACATTGAAGACTATAAATGAAGTCTACAATACAGGCTGTAAATGAAGTCTACAATGAAGACTGAAAAAGAAGTCTACATTACCTGACGCAACTTTTACCGGGGATACCAGAAAACCCGACACAGGTCAATGACGTGGCTGCCATTTCCAGTTGTCATCATATAGAGCATGGAGAACATTGTCGATCAGTGGATCGTCAATGTCATCGTCCCACCTTGGGTACATTTCACTCATATCCTTTCTTACAAAACGTACGACATTGGTCTGCATAACAAACATGGTTAGTTCAAAGTTTGAACTTCAAACAGTTAAGTAGATAGATAAATATGTAATAAGTAACAAGGTGAGAATCATGATTATACCTGCTTCATCATATTCTGTTTGTAATTCTTGCGAGATGTGGTAGATCCTTTGTACATCAACATAATTGGCTTTGGGTTTAGAGGATCGTGTATCGGCTGACCAAACTCAGCTGCAAAATCAGGCAAAGCATAGTACACCCACAATTGGAGAACTTGAATAAACCCTTCAATATAGTATGACTTCTTATACATATCTGCCTTCTTAACACCCTCCATAAGATTCTTGAAAGCTAGTCTTCCATGGGGATACTTTAGAAAAGCATCTTCATTCATAACAAGCCTAGCCATCTGAAGGGAGATTTTTGTTTAACCTCTTTTGCCTTCAACATAGGCAGCATAAATGGCAAGATAACCCAGCCTCATACGGTCCACTCTGTCCCATTCGCTACAAACATTAAGAACAACAACTAAATCATCAAGAGAAGGGGCCCGATGAACACTCAGTCCAAGGAGGTTCCAGAAAGCGTCTATGGCTTCCGTAATCGCTACAGTAGGTTGACCAAGGTCTTCAACATAATCACAATTCAAACATGTGTTATGTTCAAACTCATGGAGAGAGAACCTTATCGGGTTAACACCATTGAGACTCCATATCTCCTGTTCCTTCTCGCATTTGAGCTGTAAAGTTAGTATATGATGGACCAGCCTTGATGCCCAACCAAAATGCATTTCATGTAACCTCAGGAACAATCCCAAGGACGAGTTTCTGATATCATCCAATTCGTCAGGAAGGAAAACACCAGGAGCCGTAATAGCATTCATGACTTTCGTATAACCGCTATAGTATCCAATGCTCTTATCCGGTTCGGGCTCAAGACCCTTGGTATAAAAACGTGGAGGGAATTCTTGTGTACCCATGCTGACCTCTCTGCAGATCAAATAACAACAATTACTCAAACAGTAAAGTAAACGTGGTGCTATCAGATGGTTTCACTTGCACCCTCTATTAGCTCACTCGAGAACAACTCATCGTGTAAGAGTAAAGCTCCATAGGGAATTCGCTAAAGTTCTAGAGAAGGATCTCATATTCGATGAGTATTTTCTTAAGTTTTCTCTCAATTATTGTCGTCAATAAGTGGAGACTTGTAGTCTCCCTAGATAAAATAAGTCAATAAGTGGAGACTTTTAGTCTCCCTAGATCTGTGTTTTTCTTGTTTTTGAAACTACTTCCTTAGGTTTTTCTGATTTTAATTATATTTTCTTGTTCATCAATTGCTTAACTTAATAAAGACTTGCTTGTTAATGTTCGAGAAATAGAGAGTGTGGTCGGAGCAGTTATGAATACCACCTCATAAACCTACTACAAGCAATTGAAGTCTACAAGTCTAATGTAGACTTCAATTGGTATCTGCAAATGAAGTCTATAACCAAAAGCATAATTTATTAACTTCTTCAACTTTTGATTGATTTCTTCAAATTTTCGTTAATATATTAAACATTTGATTAAGATTACTCGTTTCTTGTATTCTAATACTTTTTTAAAAATTATCATTCCATTCCTTTCAATTTATCTTTTTTTTTCTGAAACGGTTGACAAAGTTATTAATTAGTAGTTTACTGCAAAGATCTACTATAGTAGTCTACTATCCGAGTTGATGTGTCACTGAAACCTGACAGCTTTTTCTTAAACGTTTCAAAAGTTATTAATTAGTAGTCACGTCTGTTAATTTTTTTTTAATTCGGGTGACGTCTCTTCGGTCTCTACAATACGTCACTTTGTATGTACATCTATATATACGTACTTCCATCTCTCCATCTCTACATCTTCCTTCATTCTCGTCTCTTCAGCTCTGCATCTCTAAACCCTATACTTCATCCAAACTGCCCCAACAATGGATCGGAGTAAACAAAGGAACATTCGACTTCGATGTGATTTGAAGGAGTTGAAGAAAGAATACCCTTCGATGAGGATCATCGACGAAAGTAAGTATTCATGAATCTTTTAGGATTTTAATAAAACCTAAACCCTAATATGTTCTTCGATGATACAGATTACCATGTGGAGGTTCCTATCAATGGACCATCGGAGACTCCATATGATGGAGGGGTTTTTTGGATTTCCTAAAGATGGCCACTGGATTATCCATTTTCGCCGCCACAGGTGATTTTGAAAACCAAAATCTACCACCCCAATGTAAGTGCGACAGGAGGCATTGACCATGACATGTTAAGAGCCACGCGATGGTCTCCTGCGCTCCGCCCGACCCTGGTTTTGAAGGAAATTCTCAATCTCATGGCTTCGCCAAACTTAGATGATCCTCTATCGGCACGCATAGCCGATATTTACCAAAATCAAAAGGCCAAGTTTGAGGTAACTGCACAAATTTGGACGGAGGAGTACGTAATGGAGTGAGACGGTGGTTTAGAAGAGAAGATAAAAAGATCCAATGTGTTATTCCATGTTTTTATTTCTGTTTTTTTCCTGGACCTTTTACTTTGTTTTCTTTTTGTCAATTGCTTAACCTAATGAAAACTTTCTTCTGTCAATTGCTTAAAATTATCCGGTTACATTAAATTTCCCGTTTCATGTAGACTTCAATTTAATGTAGACTGCAAATGAAGTCTACAATTATAAAGTAGACTGCAAATGAAACCCTAAACTGAATGTAGACTGCAAATGAAATCTACATTCCAAAACCCTATAATCTAAATCGAAACCCTAAACTCAATGTAGACTGCAAATGAAGTCTATAACTATAAAATAGACTTCGATGGAAGTCTATAAGGCGAACCACTAAATTAAAAATGAAGTCTACATTCCCGAACCCTAATTGTAGACTTCTGACACCCTAATTGTAGACTTCTTAACCACTTTTAAATGAATTAGGGATTTTTCCTTGGGTTATATATGTTAGAAAACAAAGACAAACATATGGATCGACATGCAAATAATAAGGAATATAAAATTTACCGGCTCGAAAGCATAGTGATATGGTTCGAGATGAAAAATGACCCATTTTGCTACATGAAAGACAAATAAACGTAAAAGAAAAATAAACATAAAAGAAAGTCTTCGCAACAGATCACATTATTTGGAAGTCTTTAAACAGCCTCACTCCATTGGCATTGCATACTGAGCCGTCCAACTTCGTGCAGTTGCATCGGACATGAACCTATGGGTCTTGTACATATGCGAGATGTGAGGAAATAAAGGATCTTCCAAATTTGGGGACTTCAAAAGGTCGCGAATGATCATCACAACGTGGGACACCTTATAGGAAGGACACCATTTTGTTTCTCTTAAGACGTCATGGTCTACGACTCCATTTCCATTGATGTTTGGATGATAAATTTTTGTTTTAAAACACACCTGTGCAAATTCAAATCACACGTGGGTAAATAACACATGATTATACACGTGAAGTTTATTTTTGCATCAACCAACCTTTGGCGCCTTTAACGGATAATCCACTGGAAACAAGATGCTAAGCCAAAAAATCCCCCTAGCGTAGGGAGTACCCATGGGTCCATCTATAAGTACTTCGTAATGGTAATCTTCATCATGACAAAGTGATGTTAAACAAATAAATAAGAAATTCAATGATCTGACTCGATGAGATATCGTAAATGCAATACAATAAGAGATCCTAAATAATTACCTTCCTCGATGATCTTCATAGCAGGGAATTCTGTCTTCATCTCCTCAATATTCTTGCGAATTAGTCTGAGTCTAAAAGTCATCTCCTCAATATTCTTGCGAATGATATGATATAGATGTTGATAGATTGTGAGAAGATGAAGAATGCTCTTATATAGAGGTAGAGATGAAGAGACGTGCCTTGTTAGTTTTGGTCAAACCTAATAAATGTTCTGAGTTCAAATTTTGGTCATACTTTACAATTCATTATAGTTTATTTACGAACAATAAAATTTTACAAAAACATTTTTCCCAATTTATAAATTTAAATATAAGGTTTAATTACGATGTAGACTTCTTTTCCAGTCTTAAAGTAGACCTCATTATGATGTCTACTGTGTAGACTTCCGGTGTAGACTAAAACAGGCTACATTGTAATAGTCTTCTATAATCCGAGTTAATGTCATTACAGGTCTACTATGTAAATCTACTGTCCGAGTTGATGTGTTAGTGTTATCTGACCACTTTTTCTCAAACGTTTCAAAAGTTATGACATTAACTATGTGACAGTGACAGGGATAGTGACAGTTTCACTAAGAAGTCACGTATCCGCTTTGCTTTTTTTAAAAAGGGTCACTTCTCTTCGTCTCTTAAACAATAGACATTGGATCCGAAATAGATGTGATTGGAACAAAAAAAATTGCAATAACGTAATAGTTAAATACTAACACATACTTACATGATTAAGATCTTTGTAACTTCAATTTTGATATGATAATAACTTCAATTTTACAAACATTTTTGAAAACGGTAATAACAACGTGGGAAGGAGGATTAAAGTACACAATTTGTTTACTATGAGACAACATAAGAAGGAGGATTCCGCGGTTTAGTCCGTTGATTTTATTGTATATTTAGCCGGTTAGGTTAAAATTTCCGGTTCATGTAGACTGCAAATGAAGTCTACAACCCGAAACCCTATACTCTAAATCGAAACCCTAACTCTATGTAGACTGTAAATGAAGTCTACGACCCTAAAGTAGACTTCGATTGAAGTCTACAATTCGAAACCCTAAATTTATTATTTTCAAAGCATTATTGAAATCCTTAAATAAAAACTTTTATCAAACATTCTAACATGTACTATATTAACAATTTATCAATTTATCAATTTTGTGCAAGGTTTATGTTTTTAAACGTGTTAATGTATGAATTATGAGCCTTAAATCAAACCCTACATTACAACTACAATTACTATAAACCTTAAACTATCTATATGAATACCAAAACATAAACCCACTACAAGCATAAACTCATACAGCTTATATGCACCCAATTACAAAAACAAATCGTTGCAATAGCTAACTAAATTGTGATGGAGTATAAGTGTTTGGTATTCATGTATACAACATGTTATTCATTCATTTCATTTCCAATGCAATTTGTCTTTTTATATAATTTCTTTCAATGTTGTGAAATTTTATTTTTCATACTTCACAAATGATTATAGTTTAATTATGAATAAGAAAGTTTTACAAAAGTATTTTTTTTTTCAATTTATAAATTTTAAAAAACGCTTTAATTACGTTGCAGACTTCATTTGCAGTCTACATAGTGTTTGGAAAGTCAAAGACAATAAATGTTCCGAGTTTAAAAGGAGAAAAAGTTTACACATGTAAAAGTTCAGAATAAAGCGAGCATTAAATGTTCTCCGTTTGAATCATACGTGTAAAAGTTCTGACTCAGGACTGTCACTTTGTAAATTGTACTCTTTACACCTGCCAAATATTTTTTCCCGATGAAGTGTGAACATACATGACACATAAACAGTGCCGGTCCTCGATATTTGAAGGCCACAAGCAAACAAAAAATTTGGGGCCACTAAAATGTAATTAATTTCGTTCTTTTACGCTGTTGTATACTTCATATGAAGTCTACATATGAAGTCTACAAATTTTTGCCAAACATCTTGTTAACGTGTACAACACGTGTCAAATTGGGTTGGATATGTTAGTCTAAATCGACATAGTTTTGCTATTTGGGGATAAAATTGAGTGTCGAAATTAGGGTTCTTATTTTGTTCCTTCTTTGCCAATTTCAAAGAGAGAAGAATTTGGGGAAAATCGGCGAGACAACGATGAGTAACCGAGGAAAAGGGATTCCAACTCACTGTAGATGTGGTGAACGTGTAAGACTGTTGACTTCAAGGACGTCGACAAACCCAGGGAGGCCATTTCATGCTTGTCCAAATGGAGATGAGGTAAAAAAATTTGGTTTGACAATATGTTTGAGTACATTTTCATATTCGATTGAAAAAGTTCTTGTATGTTGTAGAAAAATCAGTTTCACTTGTTCAAATGGACGGATGAATCTATGCTTGAAGAAATTGAAGAAATGAAACTAATGCTTGGTGATCTTGAAATAACTTCATTGAGTTTAGAGAAGGGTTTAGCAGTTTCACAATCAACCATGGAAAATTAGACAATGGATACAAAGACTTGTGAAGTTGTGATAAGGAATTTTAAGAAGGAGGTAGATGGTATTGAAAAGGAAATTAAAGATTCCAAAATGCAGCTTCAGAGTTTAAAGAACATGGTTCTGTTTGTTGTGGCAATTGTCGTTTTGTACAAGTTTGCTATCTAGTATGTTACTTTGTAGTTCGTAAGGGTTTAGTGTTTTGTTGTTTGTTATGTAATGGTAGATGTTGTTTGAATCAGAAATACATAAAAACCCTTTGAATCCAAAATACATAAAAACCAAAATATGTCATAGTTCTACGAAAATCCGCAAAATGCATCTCTTAACCAAACGTCGGATCCACCTAAACCTGTGACCAATATTATAATATGAACACGTATGACAACCCATAAAGAGGCAAAAGATCAGAGGCTTTGTTCCATATATTACAATCCTAATTTCAATATTATAAAACATTAATGGATAAGAAAAACTAAGAACTTGTCGACCAAACATATATGAAACTCATCACACATACAATAATTAAACACACCATCACAAGGTCCTTAACGTCGACGCCTCTGCAACGTTTCTTCACAAGAAGCTTTAGTCGAGTTAACTCCATCTCTGTTTTCTGAAGGTTACTTCAAATCGTCTCCTAATCTGACCTAGCACCACAGCCACAATTTGTTATGGCGTACCGTTGATTAAATGTTAACTGACGAATTAAAGATGACTGCTCATCCACCACCTGCCTCATCTCTTCGAATTCTTCCATAACAACCTCATCCCACCACTTCAATATATATAAAAGATCATCCTATAGAAAGGCAGAAGACACAAGACAATATTAAAACGTGAATCACAAACAAAACCAACAAATTTGAATTTAAACGACAATAAGACAAACCGTCCAGCATGGTTTTCACATCCATAGAATCTCCGACCCTGATTATCTATTGAGGTGGAGGTTTTAAGAACTGCCACAAAACCACACTTACACAACTAGGGAAATCCAAAAATTCGTGCTGCGCTACGACGAGCAGTTGAACTCACACTCCTTGCGGAACTACTAGACGGTTGTGTGTAGCTATATTGCCCCATACCTGATTACGTAATACATTAAGAACTAAGTACCATATAATGAAAAAGCACACACAATAAATACTAGACGTCTAGTGAAGTCTGCAAGTGAGGTCTACGTTGCAGACTTCTTACGTAGGCTGCATTGTACATTTCTCTGGACAAATACATTAATATTGTAGACAGTTTTTTACGATTTCAGCATCACACTATCAACAATAACGAAACAAAACACACAAATCTTACTTGTGATGGAAGGAAATGTGACTCAGATCTGCAACAATGAAGATCTGAAATAAATATATCAACAGGTAAATAGGTCAAATAGATGTAAATGGACAGATTTAAAACAAATTTGAAGAAAAAAACGATAAAATTGCCAGTCAGATCTGAATAAATTTGTTAACGACGATGTGAAGCAAATCTGCAACAATGAATGCACCTGCGATCTGAAAGAAAATGAAATAAACAGATTTTAAACAAGAAATAAGGTAAATAGGGTAAAAATGAAACTCAGATCTGAAACCTTACCAGTTGTGACAAAATACATATGCTCTGCATATACCACAAAAAACCAAATGAAGAGGAATAGTTTATACCATAGAAGGATAAGAGACAAGGTATAATAGATGAAGAGGAGTTATATCACTTACAACTACAAAATGTCACTTAAAGGAGAGACGACGGTGCCCCAGATCTGCATATACCACAAGAAACAAGGTAAAAATGATAAAAATGAAAGTCAGATCTGAAACCTTGCTAGTTGGAACAAAATAAATATGAGAACGACGGTGGCCAAGATCTGCATATACCACAACAAAACCAAATGAAGAGAAATAGTTTGTGACAAAAAATAATATGAGTCAAGGGATAAAAGATGAAGAGGAGTTACGTCACTTACAACTAGAGAAACTCGGTAAAGGAGTGGCGGCGGTGTCCCAGATCTGCATAAACCACAAGTAAATGATATCAAGACGAAGAGTTTATGAGAAAGAATGAATGAAGAGTTATGTCACTTACAACTACAGAAACTCGATAAAGGAGAGACGGCGGTGGTTAACGACGACTAATGATGAAGATCTTCGACGCGAAAGGAACAAAAAACCGCCGTTGGAGAGAGAGTGTGGTTGCAGTTATTTTTAACAAAATTAGGGTTGGTTTCCAGTTAACTTGTTATATATAGAGGATTAAATTATCCTGTTAGGTTAAAATTTCATGTTTATGTAGACTTCATATGAAGTCTACATATTTAACTCACTTATTCATTCATTTGACTATGCTATTTGTCTCTTTGATGTAATTTGAATCAATTTTGTGAAAATTTATTTTCCATACTTCACAATTTGTTATAGTTTAATTATGATGAAGAAAGTTTTACAAAAATATTTTTTTTCAATTTATAAATTTAAATATAAGATTTAATTACGATGTAGACTTCTTTTCCAATCTTAAAGTAGACGTCATTTGATGTCTACTGTGTAGACCATATGTAACTCACTCATCTATTCATTTTCAAAACTATTTGTCTTTTTGTTGTAATTGAATCAATTTTGTGAAGATTTATTTTTCATACTTCACAATTTGTTATAGTTTAATTATGATGAAGAAAGTTTTACAAAAATATTTTTTTTCAATTTATAAATTAAAATATAAGATTTAATTACGATGTAGACTTCTTTTCCAGTCTTAAAGTAGATGTCATTTGATGTCTACTGTGTAGACTTCCAGTGTAGACGTCAAAAGGCTAAAAAAGTCATTATGCATTCCCTTTTTTTGTTTGCTCATTAAGGTTGTATTTGTAATTTCACTACCCCTTTGGGTTACTTTTTCTAAACATGAGATGAGGGGGATACTTTTGCATTTTAAATCAAGTTTTAGGTCATTATTAGCAATTTTCTCGGATAAAACTAGAAGGTAGTTTTTGGAAATACTATCTTGTTCAATACACCACGTTCAAACCTCATAGTTACACAATACTATCTTCTGACAAGTGTCATTCTACTTGTAGGTCATCATGTCTTTTGTTGTTGTCTAATCCATCATGAAGAAGTCGTTCCATCTAAAACATGTGAAGAGGAATTAAAAATACATTTAGAAGTTGCTCATTAGGTAATGGATAATATTAGTAATTTAATTAAATTGAAATATGTAAAATGTAGTACTTTTGTTCATTAATATGTAGGGTAACATTACTATTATTTTGGTTAACCACTAATACGTTAAATTTTTTGACAACTGCGACTATGTCTTGATAACTCATCGTCATATAAAGAGTGCCTCTTTTATGACCTCTAGCTACCACCATGGAGTCTTTCTTCACTCTCCAGGCTCCACCACCAAAGTTGACATCGTGCCCCGTATCATCAAGCTGTCCTACTGAGATTAGGTTTTGCATCAGCTTTGGCACATGTCTAACCTTTGTGATCTTCCACACGCGTCCATCTGACATCTTCAAGTTGATATCTCTAATACCGACTATGTCCAAAGGTACACCATCAGCTAGATATGCCTTTCCATAATTTCCCGCAACATAATTCTCCATAATGTTGTGGTGCGGTGTCGTGTGGAATGACGCTCCTGAGTCTAGAACCCAAGAATCGATTGGGCTATCGACATAGGAGATCGATGCTTGGGTGATGTTTATAGCTACACCATGAGTTTCACCTTTTCGCGGAGAATCAACAGACACAAGCAATGCATCATCAATTCCATGTGTGACTGCATTTGCTCCGCCTCCTCTGTTGTTATCCTTCTTTGGTGGTGCCCAACAGTCGTTTTTCATGTGGCCAATCTTTCCACAGTTCCAGCACTCAGCAGGCTTTTTGAACTTGGATTGGCCCCTTCCATTTCTTGACTTTGACCGGCCTCGGTTCTGGTTCATTCTGTTCTGGTTCCTCCCTCTGTTTTCCACGTTGAAAGCAGAGCTCGTTGATGTTTCTCCAGAGTCTATCCTACGAACTTCGTCAGCAAGGATATGATCTCGAACATCATTGAAGTTCAGCTTTTGAGTACCCACAGAATTACTAACTGCCGCCCTCATTGGCTCCCAACTATTTGGAAGATATGCCAGCAAAATCAGTGCTCGCACTTCATCTTCAAACTCAATTTCGACCGATGACAATTTGTTGACAATTGTGTTGAACTCGTTCACATGTGTTGCAACAAAGACCACCTTCCTCCATCTTCAAGTGGAAGAGTTTCTTCATAAGAAACACCTTGTTATTGGCTGAAGGTTTCTCATACATGTCCGAGAGAACTTTCATCAGCCCTTCTGTGGTCTTCTCCTTTGCAACATTGTGAGCAACATTCTTCGATAGTGTTAACCTGATAACACCCAGAACCTGCCTATCAAGGAGATCCCATTCTTCCTTGGTCGTCTTCTCAGGCTTCTTGCCCAGTGGTTGATGAAGCTTCTTTCCGTATAGATAATCTTTGATTTGCACTCTCCAAAATGCGTAATATGTACCGTCAAATTTCTCGATGCCGTGTGTCGAACCATCTTCGCCTCCCATCGTTTCTGATTATTTTGCGAACCACCGTGTATTAAAACACCTCCGTCAACAAACCGTTATCGCCGACAATATTTACTATTCACGAATTCACTATTCATGTGAATAGTAACCTCGCACAAAATTTGACAGAATTCGCTCAACCTGAACGCTTTGATACCAATTGTTAGGAAATAAACGTCAAATTTCTGATGAACCAGATTTACGGGAGTGAAGAAACACACACAATTTGTTAACGGAGTTCGGCCAATCTTGCCTACGTCTCCGGACCCGCTGCAGATCTTGTATTATTAATCGGGAAAGATTACAACATTCTCAACTCACACCCAAACCCAAATACACTCAAGAAATTACGCTTTATTTCTTACACAGAAAAATCTCTATTTTTCTTATTTTCTCTCACTCTGACGTACCCACTCTTCTTACATGAGATTTTGAGATGTTGTGATTTTTTATCTTCGGATGTTTAGATCTTTGGATGTTGATCGGATGATTTGAGAAGAGGAGATTACTCATGTATTTATAAGGGAAGATGTGAGGTTATTGAGACGTGAATTGTTGACAATCAAGAAGCCACCTTTGTTGACAAAGTAAGCCACAATCTTTGACTTCTTCCTCACCGTCCAACAACCACCACCGTCCAAAGAGTTTAGCCACCATTTTTGACTAACAAAAGGGTCAGATTCAGTCTATGATTTCTTATCTTAGTGTTAAGCTTCATTCCTCTACTGTTGCACCATCTTATGATCAAGCTACTACTTTTACTTCAACCTCTGCTCCTGCTCAGATCACAGGTAGCCTTTCTGGTAGGTTTATCACTCTCTATAATTACTTGTAATATGACATGCTAATATCCTCTATACCTAAGAAATCAGATGTGTCTCTTACTGCTTGGATAATAGATTATGGTGCTGCTCACCATGCTAGTCATAATAGAGCACTTTTTAGTGAATATAAACCCTTTGAAAAGACTTTTGTTACTTTACCTAATGGTTATATAGTCAATATTGTGGGGATAGGCTTTATTCGATTGACTGATTTAATTTCTCTTCATCATGTGTTACACATTCCTGAATTTTAATTCAACTTGATTAGTGTTAGTGTCTTGACTAAAACTTTGCATTTTGAGGTTCGTTTTACACCTGATAAATGTTTTATTCATGAGTTGATGATTGGTCAAGGTAGTCAAGTGGAGAGTTTATATGTTATGGATGTTCATAACATGCATAATACTTTATCTTTTCAAGGTACTACTCCAGTATAGTCTAGTTTGATAGTTGATGACGTCACATGGCATAGGAGATTAGGCCATCTTTTTTTTACAAAAGTTGATTTACTCTCTGATGTACTGCAACTTTTTAAAACAAAATTATATAAAATTCGTTTTGCCGCTTGTCATATTTGTCATTTGACTAAGCAAAAACATTTATCTTTCAAATCTGGTCAGAACATTTGTGCTTCACTTTTTGAATTGTTGCATATTGATACTAGGGGTCCTTTTAGGGTTCCTATTGTTAATGGTTATCGTTTTTCTTGACTATAGTTGATGATCATAGGCGTGAAACTTGGATTTATCACTTAAGTGCTAAATCTGACGTCCTTCATGTTTTTCCTGATTTTATATACATGGTTGAAAATCAATATAGTGCTAGGGTTAAGGATGTTAGATCTGATAATGCTCATAAATTAAAATTTACTGATTTTTATTCTTCCAAGGGTATTTTAGCTTATCATTCTTGTCTTGACACCCATGAAAAAAATTCAGTAGTGGAGAGAAAGCACCAACATATATAGAATGTTGCTAGATCCTTATTGTTCAGTATAATGTTCTTTTAGAATATTGGGGTGTTTGCGTATTAGCCGCTGTTTTTCTTATTAATAGATTGCCTTCTCATGTGTTAATTTTATATACATGGTTGAAAATCAATATAGTGCTAGGGTTAAGGCTGTTAGATCTGATAATGCTCATGAATTAAAATTTGCTGATTTTTATGCTTCCAAGGGTATTATAGCTTATCATTCTTGTCCTAAACTCCTGAACAAAATCCAGTAATGGAGAGAAAGCACCAACATATATTGAATGTTGTTAGATCCTTATTGTTTTAGTCTAATGTTCCTTTAGAATTTTGGGATGATTGCGTATTAGCCGCTGTTTTTCTTATTAATAGATGACCTTCTCCTATGTTAGATAACAAAACTCCTTATGAGAAACTCACTAATAAGAAACTAGATTATAATAATTATTTAAGCCTTTTCGTGCTTTTTTTAATGCTATCACCAAAGTCAGTATCCCAAAGATATATTTCGAAGCTTTACTTGGATTGTTGATTGATGTTGCTGCAAAGAAGAATTGGTCTCTTCATCAATTAGACATTTCAAATGCTTTTTGAATGGGGATTTGGATTAAGAAATATACATGAAGTTACGCGTGGTTATTCTACTATTACTGGTGTTGAGTATCCTTCTAGATCAATTTGTCGTCTACTCAAGTCCATCCATGGATTGAAACAGGCTTCTAGACAATGGTATTTGAAGTTGTCATCTACTTTGCAGCTTATGGGATTTTCTAGATCAAACAGTGACCATACTTTGTTCATTAAAAACAAAAATGGGTGTTATATGGCTGATTTGGTATATGTGGATGATATCCTCACAGTTAGCAGTGATGATCAAGATGTGGCACTTTCCAAGACTGAGTTGAATTCTTATTTTTAGCGTAGAGATATTGGTCAGTTGAAGTATTTTCTTGGATTGGAGGTTGCTCATTCTTCTAAGGGCATTGTTATTTGTCAACGGAAGTATACTTTGGAGTTATTGTATGAAGAAGGTATACTTGGATGTACACCTTCCTCTACTCCTTTGGATCATGCAGTGAAGTTATCTAAGGATGTGGGAGTTCCTTTAGAGAATCCCAAGGTTTACAGGAAGTTGGTTGGGAAGTTGGAGTATTTGGCTATTACTAGGCCAGACATTGCTTATGCATTAACCACATTGGGTCAGTTTGCTTCTGCTCCTACTAATCAGCATCTTAAAGCTTTCTATAAGGTGTTACATTATTTGAAGGGGACAGTTGGTCAATGACTGTTTTATGCAGCTTATGGTGATTTTTCTTTAAAAGGATTTGCTGATTCTGATTGGAGTTCTTGTCCTGATACTAAACGATTTGTGTCTGGCTATTCTATGTTCCTTGGTGATTCGTTGATTTCTTGGAAAGCTCAGAAGCAGAGGTCTATCCCTAGGAGTACGGCAGAAGTTGAGTTTCGAGCTATGGCTTTGGTTGCTTGTGATGTGGTTTGGTTTCGCAATATCATGGAGGATCTTCTGATTCTTTTGCCTCTGCCAACTTTGCTTTATTGTGACAACACGACTGCTTTGCCTATTGCAAATAATTTTGTGTTCCATGAGAGAACCAAATATGTTAATAGGGATTGATATACTATACGGGAGAACATTACTGATGGTTTGATCAAAACAATGCATGTGAAGACTCAAGATCAGATTGCTGATGTTTTGACTAAGTCTTTGTATCCAGCTATATTAAAGAATTTGGTTGGCAAGATGGGTGTAACTTCTCTCATTACACCTCCATCTTGAGGGGAGGCTGGGAGCTATTAACATGTGTTGGTTAATTTTGGTTACGTCCAATTGTATATCAGTTTTGGTTTAGCTTATTGGTGTAGTTGAGTTGTATATGAACGTTGTAATTGTGATTCTTTTAGATTAATGAAGATAAGGAGATAAGATTTAATAACAAACTTTTTCCTCTTCTCTCTGATGTTCTTCATTCTTAAGAAATTTAAAATTACTTAAATGGAAGGGTCTAATTTTTAATCATTACAAAATTTGTTTGATAGGATGACGCTAGGAAATGGTCAATTCAATAGAAAATGTCAACGATCCTCAATGTTTCGTGGCTCAGTTGATTCCACGTGACAACTCAGGCTTGTAATTTAATCAAAGTGAACAGTAAAACCCATAGACTTTTGGTAATTTCGTGTACCTAAACCTAACATTCGACATACTATATTTTATTTTAATAATCCATGGAAGCTCTTTGGTACAAAGTTAAAAAGTTTTAGAAAATGCAGTTTATTGTAATCGTGTATGCTAAAGGTAAATATATTTACCGTGAGTGTCGTCAATAATATAATATATATGGATTAGGGTGGACATAATTTTCGTCCCGTTCCGTTTCGCCCCTATCCGTTCTATTCCCGGTTCCGAATTCCCGTACCATATAAAAATATATTCCCATATGGTCAAACTATCGATTCCTGTTTGGAAATGAGACAGGAACGAGAATTCCCAAAATTTCATTTGTCTCGAAATATATATTTATTTATATAACATTATATTATTAGAAATCATTTCTCTAATTTTCATCTATGTTGGTATGCTACTAAAATTATTAATTATTATTATATCATATGGAAAATTCTAATTTTTTGTAACTATGTAGCTATTATTGTTTTTCTTTTGTATAGAAGTCGGTAGACCATCACTTGCGAACAAATCATGATAGACAAATTAATTGTTTGGCATGTTGAGTTTTGATAGTGTCCAGTTATGACTTTAGTTTATTCAATTGCATATTATTATTGTCATAAGTTTAAAGTTTGAACGTTATTTTGATTTGCTAGATACTTTATTTAATTTTTTTGGAATTCCCATTCCGTTCCCGTCCTGTCCCATTCCGTTCCCGTCCTGTCCCATTCCGTTCTTTTCTTGATCCGTCCCAAAGTTTATATGCGACATGAATGGAACAAGTAATTTAATTCACAAATTCCCGTCCCGTTCATGTTCCTTACAATTCCCGTTCCGAATACCCGTTTGTCCACCCCTAATAATTACATACGTTTATAATAGATTAAGATTTTTAAAAAAACACAAGGAAAGAATCAATACGTGCCAATGGGTGAAAATGAAGTTTATCTAAACGAGTACTAAAGGAATTTAGAATATTCAACATCTTGAAGAAGTTACTATATATATGTTTGATATTTCTCTTTGCTAAGTCTCTCGAAGAAGACTTGGTCGTCTATTTCTTCTTTTCACTTTTTTCTTTAGACCATGTCCTAAGCCCTCGCACTGCATATATAAACACATAATCATACATTCCAATATACATTTACACAACACATTGATCAATAAAAGCCGATTTTGACATTTCCCTTCTCAAAATATCACTTTCAAGATCGTAATTTCGTGAGTCGTTTTTTCGCTTTACACGAACGAAGAAATGAGTGACAAAACATCGTTATCTAAACCTAGCAGACCAGACAACATGCATACGCTAATAGATCACAAAGAGATTGAAGAGATGCCTCAAGACCATGAGCATTCTAAGCTTGACAAGGGCGTTAATATTCACATTATGCGTTCCCGAGGGGGCAGTCTAGTCGACGAGGTCAAGGATAAGCTTGAGAGGTTCAAAGTGCGTACGGTTAACATCTTGGTGGGAGGAGAAGATGAAGAACAGAAGAAATAAAACCATTGTTGAATTAATTAATTCATTCATTCATTTCTAACCCACAAGACTTTACCTCTTCAGTTTTCTTCTTGTGCAGCAGTTTAAAGTGCAAGGAAGATTTTGGAGAAATAATAGCGTTTTCAAGCTTATAGGCCTGTAAAGGTCATTAATCTTTTCGGCTACATGGGTTTTTATAGTTTTAAAAAGGCCATATAGTTGGAATATGTTTATAGACCCTTGTGTTATTGTGTGTATCAGTTTCTTCTATTCATATCAAAGTGATATTGTCAAACTGTTACCCTTAAATAAGTTGTTTGTTTTGGAAACATATGTTGTTTCGAAGTCTATTATTTACAAGTTCTAATAATTTCGTAGTCGACAAGCATCATAGAGTTTGGAAACAAATTCAAAACTTCAAGAATTCGATTATAACAGTATTCAAAAAATCTATTAATTTACAGTAAAAAGCTGTAGTTAAGAGTTTTTAAAAGAAAAAGGGTAAACACTAAATACTAAAATAGTTAAAAGAAACAAAAAGTAGAGGTACCACGTACCTTATTATTGATATCATTTTTGTAATTGGTATCCATGAAAATAATATATTATTTATCACAAAAGTAAAACTTAATACCAATCAAATCCATTATCAATTTTTAGTTTTGTAAATTTTAGTTAAAATAAGTGTTTTCCGTTTGCATTCCGCTTAAAGTCATATTTACAACTTTCAAAAATCTCAGCTTCTTCTTTTATTTATAAACATGAAATTATCAATGTTGAACGGGACCATTTAGCTGATCAAAATTCATGAAAAACTTCTGAACCAGCAAGTCAAGCTTCAATCTCTGAGTGCTTCTCCTGCCTTGCTTCCTGTCACGGCTAATCCTGCTAACTACAAAGGCAACAATAACAAAAACCACAGTTACAACAAGCCGGTTGGACGTGGTAACAACAATTGGCAGTCATCTCCCTAACAGTTCACTCCTCGTACCTCATAGTACACACCACGGCCTTACCTTGGCAAGTACCAAATATGTGGAGTTACGGGTCACAGTGCGCGTCGTTGTCCTCAATTCCAACAAGGTTCTGTCTCCAACCCGCCTCCTGCCTATCAGTCTGCACCATCGCAACCGAGAGCTCACTTTGCTGCTCCATACAATGCGTCAAATTGGATAATGGATAGTGGTGCTACGCATCATCTTACCTCCGACCTAAACAATATCTCTCTCTTCATCACCCGTACAACAGTGGTGAAGAAGTGACAATTGCCTATGGCTCGGGGCTCGCCATCTCACATACTGGTCCCTCCTTTCTCTCTACTTCTTCACGTCCTCTTAAACTGCAAGATGTCTTGTTTGTTCCTGATTTAAAACGAAATCTCATATCAGTATACCGTATGTGCAACAATAATAAAGTGTCTGTGGAATTTTTCCCAATCTCTTTTAAGGTGAAGAATCTCAGCATGGGGGCCCGATTGCTCCAAGGCAAAACCAAGAATGAGCTATACGAGTGGCCGGTCTCTCTCCCATCATCCAACTTCGCTTCTCCTACATCCAAAACCGATGTCATCTCCTGGCACAATAGACTTGGCCACCCCTCTTTACCTATTTTAAAAACCCTTGTTGCGCAATTTTCATTACCTATTTCTGATTCAATGAATAAACATTTTCCTTGCTCAACATGTCTCACAAACAAAACCCACAAATTACCCTTTTCCACAAATACGATCACCACAAATCATCCCCTAGAAATTCTTTATAGTGACATATGGACATCCCCAATTGTGTCCGTTGATAACTACAAATATTATCTAGTTATTGTTGATCAATATAGTCGTTACACCTGGTTCTATCCCCTTAACAACAAATCCCAAACCCGAGACACATTCATTGCCTTCAAGTCCCTTGTTGAGAATCGTTTTCAGAGGAAGATTGGTACCTTATATTCGGATAATGGCGGAGAATTCATTGCTCTCCGACGTTTTCTGTCTGAGCATGGGATATCTCATTTCACGAGTCCTCCGCACACACCGAAACATAATGGTATCGCGGAGCGCAAGCACCGACATATCGTTGAAACGGGCCTTACTCTTCTCAGCTAATCATTGATGCCCACGAGCTATTGGTCATATGCATTCGCTGCAGCCGTATATCTCATTAATCGGCTTCCCACATCCGTTATCAACAATCAAAATCCGTTTTAGCGCTTATTCAAGCAAAAACCAAATTACCTGAAGCTGCGAGTTTTTGGTTCTCTATGCTTTCCCTGGCTTAGACCGTATGCTGCTCACAAGCTCGATCAAGACCGTATCTACGCATCTAGACATGTGCAATTTGTTGAAAGCACAGACCCATTTGGGTCTCTACCGGCGACTGTCCATGTTTCCTCTGAAACTCCTCCAACGATTCTAGCCCCACCGACCATGACCATTCCCCTACCGCCACTCGCCACAGCTCCTCTCGCACCACTGAGCTCGGATCCTCACCAACATTCACCATCAGCCACGCCGTCGGTCTCTGTCACCAATCATGACCTGTCGTCTCCACCGCATAATCTTCAGTCATCGTCTTTGAGCTCCTCCCCGCCGTCAACAAACACAGACGTTTCATCTCTAGATCCCTCTCCCCCACCAAGCCCATTAACATCACCAAGTTACAAAAGCCCAAGCCCACCAGACCATACATTACCCTTATCCAGCCCAAATCATACTTCTCCTTCCCCGTCCCAAAATTCTCCTTCACCACCACCACCAAATCCCTCTCCGACACCGGAACAAACTTCCCCGTCACCACCACCACCAAATCCTCCCATCAACAACCATAACATGCGCACTCGCGCCAAAAACAATATCACCAAACCCATCAATAAACTCTGCCTCAATATCTCTTCCAAACCATTGATACCTACAACCATTAACCAAGCCCTTAGAGATGAAAAATGGCGAAATGCGATGTCAACGGAGTTCAATGCGGTGGTTCGTAATGGTACATTCAATTTGGTACCACCAATGCCAAATCAGAATGTTATCTCAACAAAATGGATTTATACTCTTAAGTATTTTTTGACTGGTTTACTTGACAGGTATAAAGCACGGCTGGTTGCGCGAGGATGCAACCAGCAATACGGTGTTGATTACATGGAGACGTTTAGCCCCGTGACTAAATCGATGACTATTCGGACTGTATTTGAACAAGCTGTGACACGAAATTGGAGTATCTGACAGTTAGATGTCAACAACGCTTTCCTTCAAGGGACATTGACTGATGATGTTTATGTTACGCAGCCACCCGGTTTTGTGGATCCAGATCGCCCAGACCATGTGTGTAAACTCAACAAGGGACTCTATGGTCTCAAACAGGCACCACACGCCTGGTACGAAGAAGAACTAAAAGCATCTCTCATTGCGGCTGGATTTAGGAACTCGGTAGCAGACACATCATTATTTACATATCATCAAGGAAAAGACATTGTTTATGTCTTGGTGTATATTGATGATATAGTTGTTACAGGCAGTACCGAGGCATTGGTTACACAAGTAAGTTCAGCCCTTGCTTCCCGCTTCTCCATTAAGGACCTCAGGAATTTGAGTTATTTTCTGGGAATAGAAGCAACTCGTACGAAAGCTGGTCTATATTTGATGCAGAGGAAGTATATCATTGATCATCTTACAAAGACGAAGATGCTTGCCGCAAAACCCGTCACTACGCCTATGGCTCCTCATCCGAAGCTCTCTCTCAAAATAGTTTCTCCTCTCTAATCCGACTGAGTATCGAATGGTGATTGGTAGTTTGCAGTACTTGGCATTCACGAGGCCAGATATTTCTTTCGCGGTCAACAAGTTATCTCAGTATATGCATACACCTACGGATGAGCATTGGCAGGCAGCAAAACGGGTGTTATGTTATCTCTCCGGAACACCATCTCATGGTATTTTTATCCGTGATGATTCTCCTCTTGTTTTACATGCGTATTCCGACGCGGATTAGGCCGGTGATATGGACGATTATGTGTCTACAAATGCATATATTATTTATCTTGGATCAACCCCAATTTCGTGGTCTTCAAGAAAGCAAAAAGGGGTTGCAAGGTCCTCAACGGAAGCTGAGTATCGAGCCATCGCCAATACTGCAGCGGAACTTCGGTGGGTATGTTCTCTTCTAACGGAACTTGGCGTTCACTTACCCTCGGCTCCGGTGATTTATTGTGATAATATTGGGGCCACTTACTTGAGTGCGAATCTAGTGTTCCATTCTAGAATGAAACATCTCGCTCTCGATTACCATTTTATGCGAGATAATGTCCAATCTGGAGCGCTACGAGTATCTCACGTATCTACAAAGGACCAGCTAGCCGACGCATTGACGAAGCCGCTCACACGATCATGTTTCAATTACCTCTATGGCAAGATAGGAGTGACTAAAGCCCCTCCATCTTGAGGGGGCATGTAGAACATATAAAGAAAGTCAAGATATGGAAGACCATATAAGCATAGTCAAGATATGGAATTGATATGTAATTAATACGTAATTGATTTGTACAGCTATCTACCCTAGTATCTCCTATTGTAAACTTAGTATATATGTGGGGGTCGAAACCAACACAACTAGAATTTGTAAAGGTTTTGAGGAGATAGAGAATTCTAAGTTAACTAGGGATCACAAGAGATTGAGAAAGAGTTGTTCTTATTGTTGTCTAAAGTTTGAGTACAGAGTTTGTGTGTGAAGTTGCGGATCCCCTTAGGGTTTGTACAAAAGAGATATATATACTACATCTAAGGCGGTTCTACTCCCTAAGCCTTCGCAGAATCGTATTTGCTTAAGTCGTTCACGTTGGAGTGGGCTTCAGGCTTCATTCATGTTGATGGATCAGAGACTGCATTGGGCTGAGGATAGGATAGGCGACCGAGCCGACCCTGCGGTCGATCCACAGAGGCCGAGCCTGTGGTCGGTCCGCAGTACCGACCCCGTGGTCAATCCACAGTGCCGACCCTGTGGTCGGTCCACAGAGCCGAGCCTGTGGTCGATCCACAGAGCTGAGCTTATGGTCGGTCCACAGTGTCGAGCCTGTGGTCGATCCACAGTGCCTACCCTGTGATCGATCCACAGTGCCAGTCCGCTCCTGCTTCGCCTCACTCCACGATTACTTGCTTCGCTTTTCTTCGCAGTAAGACTTAGGGGCTTACTCTACCTTGCTCGTTGAAAGTTTAGAGAGTCATTTCTTCATATGCTTGACTTCAAACGTAACTGTTGAAAAGGGTGAAAACCGACCCCAACAGTTAGTGTTAGAGATAACAGTACCGAGTTAGAGATGTAGTGGATATCAGCATTTTTGTTTGAAGTTAAGGTGCCTGCTTAGCCTTTATCACAATAGTAAAGAGTGACCTTATGCAAGAGATTTTAAGACTTTGTAAACGTTATGAAGATTTTAAGACTTCGTGCTTCCTTTGTCGAAGCTGCTGCGTTTTCTGCAGAAAAGACTTTTTCTTTTTCTCTCGAAGATTAAGACTTCGTATTTCCTATGGAGATTTTAAGACTCCGTGTTGCAATTGCTAACGTCAATGACGTTTCCAGGTGATTTCCGGAAGGAAGAGTGTTGTGTTCTAGTGAGAAGAACTTGGCCACGAGGTAGTTTCTAGAGGAGATGACGCGGTGTCTGTAAGTGTGGTAGATCACCCTGGATCCCTAAAACCAATTGTTTATGTATAGGTGAGCTAGGTGTTATGGAGCAAACCACACTTGATATTGGTGGATCGGTGGTGCCGTTGTGTCAAGACGACGATGTCGCCGCGGCCTCGACTCAGACTGATCCCACGGTCGCGGTTCTGGACGAAACCGACTCCTCGGTCGCAATTTCGTGCGGGTCTGAAACTGTGGTCGTGACCGACCGTATGATCATACCATCGTCCGATCGCGTGGTCGCGCCTCCGACCGACCACGTGGTCGCATGTTCGACCGAGTGCATGGTCGCATGTTCGACCGAGTGCGTGGTCGCATGTTCGACCGAGCACGTGGTCGCACCTTTAACTTCATGTGTTGTTGATGTTGTTCCTATACTTAGGAATTCCTTGGACTGTTAGGCGTTTTTGTCATGTGTTTGCCAGCATTGACGTTGGGCTTCCCGAATGGGGCTTTGTTTGCTCATGAATGAGGCTTTATTTGCTCATGAATGAGGCTTTGTTAAGTAGAGAGAATGTGAATGCGTTTACGCTCTTTATCTGCCAACGTTGCTATTGGGCTTTGTGGAATGGTGCCGTCCTCGAGACACGTCTGTCCGAGAACAAGTTCACCTTAGATTTGACCAGCGTGTATCCTGGGTTTCTGAATGACACGTTCAGGGTATAATTCGAACGGAGGTCATTAGCAGCTGCATTTTACCAACGACGTTTGTTGGGTTTCTGAGTGATCAGTTGGCATGACCCAATATTGAACACTGGTGATCAGTTGGCATGACCCAATACTGAACACTGGTACTTATATAGCGCGCTGTATCCGTTGTGGATGTCATTGTGTTCGTATTTCTACACTATTGCTGTGGCCAACAGCAATAAATGCAGAACAACTCTACTCGATTAAAGCTTTGATTAGTCCATAAAGGACAAGTTGTTCTCATGATGAGTGTTGTGGCGAGTGTTTGTGATTGACGATGATGTTGTCAATGATTTTGTCAAGGAGTGGCGTACGCGTAACATGCTCCGGTGCATCTGTAGTTGGGTAGCTTTTAGATCAGAGACGACCTTGTCCAACTGGGCTTGTAGCACGGCGACCCCCTCGTCTCGGGAGCCTCACGGAACCCTGCGCTCTCATTCCCTCCTGTGAAGTTCTGCTATGACCGCATCTCCTTCTTCAGCGGCCGCAGCGTGGTCAATCTCTGAGTTGACTCGGGCACGCCTCCGAGGTGGTTGATCTTCGTCTGAATCCTCCACCACACGCTCAGGAGTTGCATCAAATTCAAGAAGAGGCGGTGGCGGAGGCAAGTCCTCTGGGGCTGTGCGATTGGTCCGAGGCGGCAGCTCATCGTTTCGGTCCCTTCGATTGGCTCGAGGCGCGGTGAAGCTGAGGCGTGTTGGACGGATGTGGGTCCTCTTGCGCTTTCTTCGTGAGAGCGCCTTCAGTTCCCTGGTAGTGACTTCCAGGTTTCTCTCCTGATCTTCAGCTTTCTTCATGAGAGTCTCAAGCATCTGCTTGATCTCTGTGATATCCACCGGAGTGTTCGTGGTGCGAGGCGCGGTGTTCTCCACGGAGTTGTCTCTTTCCTCGTCGTTCCTGTGAGACGAAGATCCTTCGCTGCTTCTGCTGTTGCTTCCTGACATGGCGATGGTGCTGCAAAACCTAGCTTTTGTGTGTCAGAACTCTCTAGGTCCCCTTAGTCGGCGCCAAATTGTGGGGGTCGAAACCAACACAACTAGAATTTGTAAGGGTTTTGAGGAGATAGAGAATTCTAAGTTAACTAGGGATCACAAGAGATTGAGAAAGAGTTGTTCTTATTGCTGTCTAAAGTTTGAGTACAGAGTTTGTGTGTGAAGTTGCGGATCCCCTTAGGGTTTGTACAAAAGAGATATATATACTACATCTAAGGCGGTTCTACTCCCTAAGCCTTCGCGGAATCGTATTTGCTTGAGTCGGTCACGTTGGAGTGGGCTTCAGGCTTCATTCATGTTGATGGATCAGAGACTGCATTGGGCTGAGGATAGGATAGGCGACCGAGCCGACCCTGCGGTCGATCCACAGAGGTCGAGCCTGTGGTCGGTCCGCAGTGCCGACCCCGTGGTCGATCCACAGTGCCGACCCTGTGGTCGGTCCATAGAGCCGAGCCTGTGGTCGGTCCACAGAGCCGAGCTTGTGGTCGGTCCACAGTGCCGACCCTGTGGTCGATCCACAGTGCCTACCCTGTGATCGATCCACAGTGCCAGTCCGCTCCTGCTTCGCCTCACTCCACGATCACTTGCTTCGCTTTTCTTCGCAATAAGACTTAGGGGCTTACTCTACCTTGCTCGTTGAAAGTTTAGAGAGTCATTTCTTCATATGCTTGACTTCAAACGTAACTGTTGAAAAGGGTGAAAACCGACCCCAACAATATATATCTTGTAACCTCAATCTAATATAATCATTCAGTTATCTACATTACAGTGGCCAAGTAAGTAGCAAATGTATATATGTTTTTATATAAAGTGGTCATTTTCGCCATGAATATGCATTTTCTTCATGATTTTGACATCACTTTGTTTTGTAAACACTTCAATTAGAAATTAGACTAACTTAGTTTTATTTGAAAGGTAGTATCTAGAATTATCCGATTGTTTGATATAAAACGGCAGTTAACATGAAGAGAGTGTTATAAGTGATATCAAAATAGTTAGAAAAAGTAAAATATATCCGCGTATGATTATTGAGTATCATTTTTTGGTGACTTACGATATATTTTTCTTCGTCGAACAATTTTAATACAGCTCAAAACTCTCTTTTTAAAAAATTTTATTAGCTCTTTTTTTAGGAACAAATTCACGCTAGTTACGCTATGAAAATGTTATACTATCATGTTTTCGGACACATTTTTTTTTAAGAAGAGAAATGTCTATTGTTTGTGTGATTTACTTCCGGTGAAATTATATTGTATGACTTATAACCGTATCTTTATATTTTGCTATATATTCTTACTCCATGTCCATGGTATTTAATCCCAACGTCTTTACAATATATTGCTTACTTTGGGGTTAATGGTTATTTTAGAATTGACTTAGTGAAGGATATTTATATAATGATCACATCCAAAAGTGTCTTAGAAATGTTAAGAACAACTTAGTGTGTGATTACGAAGAAAACCTTGGTGTGTGATTGCTGTTTGGGTCAATTTCTTGGAGGCTTTATCACTCCACTAAACATTAATATATTGTAATAGATATTCTAGATTTTTCTCAAAAACTTGTCAAATCGATTAGGGTAAGAAATCCATCTCACGTCTCGATATACCGTGGAATATTTGTTCACATCAGCCATATGTATAATATATATAAAAAAATCCACCTAATTAAATCAAAATTTCTCTATCATGTACACTGTTAGGTGTGTGCCGGTTGGTACTTGATCTACAAGGCTGTCGAATATCTATGTGGAAATTTATGATATCTACGTTGATAGGTTGAGCACCGATGATTATATTCTCAAATGGGGTGAACTAAAAATTTATAATGATGTAATTTAACAACTAGGCCTATATAACTATTGGTCCGAGTAAGTTCGTATATCGCGTAAATACAATTTGAGTGTATGACTTATCCACCGTGCAATGTATACTTGGTTTGTCAACATTGAGTTATCTTTCATACTCTAACCAAATCTTCTATGATAATATATTTGGTGAACAAAATTTCGTTGTTTGGAAATTGAATTATATCTATATGTTTCATACTCTACGTTTCATAATATGGTAACTGTCTTTTCAAATTAGTATTTGAATAGAATTCTAATGGTGTAATAATAAAAGTTATGAAAAAAACCTCTAAATTCTAAGGCTTCAAATGGTGATGTCTCGCAATGAACATAAGTTTGTAGTTATATATGTGTATTTAACAAAAATATATATGTTTATATATTTGTATGTATTTTTGTTACTATTCGGATCATCCCGGCCCGCACCGCACTGTCACTATTCAAAGCCTGAATGAACATATATGTGGAGTGACAAGTATGAAATGTTGATAAATGTAACAGCGACGTTATACAACAAAACTATAACCCATTTAACAAAAAATAAATTAGTCCAATCCTTATGGGTTATAATGGCATGGGTTCAAATGTTCATATAACTTTACTAGAGATTTGTATGGAATCTCAAGTAAATTACTCCATAATTAAGTTTTTGTATAAAAGAGTAAATTTATCATTTTTGTAAATCAGAAAAATGGTAAAAGAGCTTAATGTTTTTCTAACAAAAACTACATATGTAATTTTTTTTTGCTTTTGAGCTTCTTTCTCATGCTATATACTCTCCAAGGTAGAAGCAGTCGGTAAATCCGTTCTACATGAAAAAATAACAAAGAATTCCAAACCTACTAATTTGCGAGTAGGTCATTATCTATTTAACTAGCACACAATAAAAATAGAGTTTGTATACCTAACGTGAGTTTGTATACCTAACGTGTTGTAGCAACTAGTAAGAGAGATATATGATCTTGGGAAATTGGGCTAAATAACCATAAAAAAAAAAAATTATAATTTACAAACTAACAAAAATAGTTTTATATGGCAAAATTTCAACCTTTAGATTTAGATTTTTTTTCCTAGTTTTTGAATTATAATTTTTTTAATGGTTATTTGACAAATTAACCCTATGATCTTTGGCTCTATTGTTAAAAACCCATAGAATCTCGTTGACCTTTTGAAGAACACTATTTTCTTGACTGATTTTACCAAGTGTGGGTATTGAGTATTCGGCACTTAGCTTCAACAGAACAAAAGAAACTTATTTCAAATCCCAACAAAATATTAATTTTCGAAAAGATCTCACAAGAACAACCACAAACTCATAAAAAGGTTTAACAAGTAACAACTCTTCTTCTAAACAAAAAACACCAAACAAGAACTTAAAAACTGATCCAGAAACGATTCAAGTAAACAAACCAACAATCCTTAACGCTTCGTCCTCATCATCAGTACTTGTAATCCTTAACATGAAGACTCTCTGCTGCACCTTCACCAAGCTGAGCATCACCTTTGTAAACACCAAGTGTTGCCTCAGAGTTAGCCTTACACCTAACCAAGAACGCTTTTTGCGCCTTCTTCACATTCTCCTCTTTCCCTCCCCAAGTCTTAAGCGTGCTCTGCTGCAACGCCCTCCCAAACGAAAACGACAACGACCACGGCTTCTTCGTCTTCAACTGATTCATCGCATTCAAATTCCTCGTCGCCTCTTCCTCGCTCTGTCCACCCGACAAAAACACAACAGCCGGAACCGCTGCAGGCACGGTCCTCTGAAGCGCACGGACTGTATACTCCGCAATCACCTCCGGCGCAACTTTAGCACTCTCCGATCCCGGAGTCACCATGTTCGGTTTCAACAACGTTCCTTCAAGCAAAACATGGTGATCACTCAAAGCTTTGTAACAAGCCGCAAGAACACGCTCTGTAACCGCCGCACACTTTTTGATATCGTGAGAACCGTCGACAAGTATCTCCGGCTCCACGATCGGTACAAGACCGTTCTCCTGGCAAATAACCGCGTATCTCGCTAACCCATACGCGTTCTCGTGAATAGCTAACTCCGAAGGCTCGTTCTGACCGATCTTAAGCACCGCACGCCATTTCGCAAAACGAGCACCAGCTTCGTAGTACTTCTTGCAACGTTCACCGAGTCCATCAAGACCTTGAGTAGTCGTCTCACCGTTAGTCCCCGCAAGCTCAACCGTACCCTTGTCGACCTTAATACCAGGTAAAACTCCTCCTTCCTTCAATATATCCACAAAAGGTGTTCCTGTGCACACAAATCATAAACGAGTAAGCAACGATACGTAACGAGCGAAGAATTGCGTCGGATTTGGCGATTATTACCGTTAGAGCTCTTCTGGAAGAGAGTTTCTTCAAAGAGGATAACACCACTGAGGCAAGGAAGAGCACCAGGAGCAGTAAAGAGAAGCTCACGGAGAGCACGTCTGTTAGATTCAACGTTTTCGACGTTGATGCTCGAGAGACGCTTTCCGATTGTACCAGTTGATTCGTCGGCCGCAAGTATACCTTTTCCCGGTGTTCCGATGTATGCAGCGTTAGCGATCAACTCATCTGCGAAATTTTTCAAATCAACAACATATTCCCGAAAATTCAACCAAATCTTAAACTAGAAGACAAGATTCTTACATACAGATCAATCCCAAAACGAACGAATCAACCAGATTTTGAAAATTCAACTATAAAAACCTCAAACCCCTAAACCCTAAGCCTTAAACCTCAAAATCACAAACTTATGTAAACACTGATTAATCGATTTGATGTATGTAAACAGATAATTAACATGAAGCTAGATCTGGACAGCTTTGAACCAAAAAAAAAAAAAAAAAATTACATCAAAAGCAGAACAATAAGGGGGAAAAAACGAGAGATTATACAGAGATGAATCATGCACAAGATTGATGAACGGAATTTTAGGTTCTTACCGGCGAATTTGGTGGTGAAGGAAGACATGGTTGAAGAAGAAGAATCGATTCGATGTAGAAAATTGGATAAAGAGAAGATTTGGATGAGGAAAATAGTGTGGGTTTTTTTTTGGTTTTATAGGAAGGATTGATGATAGTAATGGTAGGTTCGAGAAAGGTTGATTTTTTTTAAGGAGGTGAGATATTTTGGCCCTCTTCTCCAAGGAAATATTTTACAGCCGTTTGATTGTTTATTCACTGGAGGGTTTTTTACCGCTTCAAGTTACTGTTTTTCACCCTTTCTACGACATTCTTATTATTTAATGCGTGATTTCGGAGCGTTACGGCCCAGATACGGCCCATTACGCAAAAGAAATGGTGACTAAACTTTTGCAATTTGAGTAATCTTGGGTAAATTTCTTTTTTACTTATGTGTGGGTTTCTCTATGTGAGTCGTGGAGAGCAATCTGCACAACCGGCGGAGAAGTCGACAGTCTCCCGATTTAAATCACAAAGATTCATAAATTTTGTTTTGCAGTTCTCATTCTAAGAATTTATATACAAATATTTCTCCTTTTTTGTATTTGCTTTCTCCAGGTTTACCTCGAATTTGTTATCATACCTATTAGAAAACAAATTTTCTAATTGATCATTTATATTCTTTGATCCAATGTTTTAGTCAAATCTCATACGCAAACGATTTTTTTTTTTTTTTTTGCCTAAAGATCCTATACGAAGATGATGCGATATATAGTACACGAAACTAAGATAGACTGAAAGAAAAACTCAAAGGTCCAACTTCAGAAGAAGTTCAAAAGGTCTCAATATTTGAGTTCTTTTTCAAATATTGATGAGATTATTTTACCATTGTTAGATATATCATTGCCGATAGAATCTTCAGTCTTCTAACTATGGATTATGTTCTTTTTTTTTTGGACAACTATGTTCTTTTTCTATCTATTTGCTATTAGCTTACAATTGTATCTTCTTCCATTCGCAGGCAAACATGTGGAATTTGGAGAGTGAATAAAAGAATCTATTTGCTACGACTGTTCAGTTTTGCTCTCGATACTTTCCCAAGTCCAATTTATTTGGGGTCTAACAATTCTACTTGGTAACCAAAAACGGTGCAAGCTTTTTAGCTGTAAGCTAGAGCGCTAAGCTATTACTATAGTGCAAAACTGTATAAATAAGCATGTAAGCTAAAGCTTACAGATAAATGTGAGTGTAACGCTTTTGTAAAGCTTTCGGTATAGCTTTTGAGATTAGTACAAGCTAGAACGTTTTAAATTATAAAGGGTTTATTTATTTAGTTTTCGGTATAGCTTTTGTGAATGATATTAAGTTTTAATTACTCACCCTAGTTAAAGATACTAGAACGTTTTAAATTATAAAGGGTTTATTTATTTAGTTTTCGATATAGCTTTTGTGATTGATATTAAGTTTTAATTACTCACCCTATTTAAAGATACTTGAACTTAAGCATGTACTAGCATATCCATAAGTTCTCGATAAGTTTAAACCTATTGCATAGCATGTTGTTTGTGTTTTGTTATTTGACTACAACCTTAACATACAAGTTCCACGAAACAAGATTCCAATATGAAATTGGTGAATCCGGAGTTGCACTTAGCGACCTCGGCTTCCTCCAAATAAGTGGGTCTTTAGATTTGAGGGCAAAAACAATTGAAAAGCTTAAGAACAATGAAATGTTTTCCAATGGAGTGTATTATTCCCGAGAGTTCTCTCCTCCTTTTGTGGGCAAAATGTGTTACATATTTATATTCTTTCGAGTTGGTCGAATAAGCCCTAGAAATGCATGGAAAGTATCTTAACTAAGAAGATTTACTCAATATTCTTGTATATCTTTGGCTTATTCTCCAAGTATCCTGAGGTCGGCGGGCTGAAATAGATCCGGCCTTTAGTCTTCATAATGGGCCAAAAATAGCTCCATACGACCCATATCCTTGGTTTTGATTCCCTTGAAGTTGGAATCTTTGTTGGTTGGGAACAAATTGAGCCTTGGATTGATAGTAACTTTGTTGTTGGAAGTTATATCCTCCTTGCACGTAGTTAAATTTCTCTTTACCTTCTTCGAAAACCTCAACACATCCTCTTCGTCTCCCATCAAACTCTCCAACACAATTCATTGCCTTTTAAGTGGACATGATAAACTTGTCCAACTTGTCATTCATTTCCTTAAACCGCGCATCATCACATATAAGTGGTTGTGCAGCTTGTGCTTTTCCTAAACAAACATTTGTTTTGGTCATCTATAACATATTAGTTCCCAAGAGTCTATTTTTCTAACAATACAATGAAAATTATATCATATACATAACTAGAATGTATACAATAGTTATAAAGTAACTTGTAGCGAAGTCAACTGTGAAATCGAAATGTTTTATGAAACACGATACGACTATACAATCTTTAGATCATAAATCTATAAATTTTCTATATAATTTTTCCTTATCTATATAGAATAAACTCAATTGACATACTATATGTCAATACAAGTATTACGATATTTCACATAGTTATAGTCTTTATACTTAGTTAATATGTTGATATATACTTCCCGGTGCATAGCACTAGTGTATGATATCTTAGAAGAAACAAACGTTAAGAAAAAAAATGTTCTCCTAGATACAAAATGTCCATGATTGTCTTTTTAATTAACCTAGTTAATATTTTCGATTGGTAAATTACATTGTTATGTTTTTTGAAAAATGAAAATTGTTGCTTATGGTTTGAATTTTGTTTTATAAAATGAAAATTTTCTAGAAAGCAGTGAAGACTCTCGCAGATACAAAATTTTGACTTTGAGATCTTTAAACAAAAAATTAGATTTGATATTTATGTGAGAGTTTTATTAGAGAGTCCATAAAAAATCCACAAGCCCATGATATTGATCCATGTAACTAGGTTTAGTTAGTATCCATATAAATATGTCTTCTATGATATCATTGTAAGAAACTTTGAGAGTTGTAAAACAACTCTCTTTATTACTATTTTATGAATCAATCAAATCTTTACTAATCTTGAAGACAACCTAAAGTTTCCCCCTTTCTTCTTTTGTAAGACAATCTAAAGCTCTTTGACCTATTCATCTTTATCAATCTAGTTTTCTCACCTCAATAAGCTCATTTGAGCATAAATCTATCTCTCTTTTGACTCTTTCGGACAATGATTCATCTAATTCTTCTTTTAGTATTTTTAAGAATTTTCAACTTCTAATGTTTATTTTTTTCTCTCGCTTTTTATTCCCTAATTTCCCTTTCCATGTTTTTTGTTTAAATTTGTTTTTAATGCCCTTTCCAATTTTGTTTTTGGAAATATCGAAAAGGTAACTATCATCATTGTCATAAACAAAAATTATCATCATGTGGAGTAATAGTTTAGAAGGTAATTAGAAGATTCATAGGTTTATTATGAGGATTTAAATTTTCCTTATTACAAAAATGTAAATTTTTATGTACAATGTACAATATCTTATATATTATTTGAGAAGCATTTTGGGAGCACTTTGCTTAGGTGTCATCACCACAATTTTTCTTCTCTTTTTATTTATTTATTTATTTCATTCTCTTATACTCATTACCAAACACATTTAATTCTAAATATACTTATTTTGATTACTATAACTCTAATTGCCAAACACATTGAATCTTCCTAAAGTTGCCAAAATTAAAATATTTTGAAATTTTCAACTTGCCAAAATTAAAATATTTCGAAATTATAGATTTAAATCATAGAATTAAATGTGAACAAAAATTTAACATATATACTAAAAAAATTGATTTAAAATAAAATAAACTATTAATTATCTTTTGAAAATATATGAGCATGTAAAAACATATGTTATTTTGTTTAACAAGTAGATGTTTTTAATTTTTCATAAATGCATCTTCGTACAAGTAAAAATATAATTATTAATAAAATTTGTTGGTTTAATTATTTCACGGATGGAATAAATTTGTATGCAAAATAATTGCAAAATCCAAATATAAAAAATTAGGTCTTAGGTTATGTATAATTATTCTTCATAATCTTTTTTTAACTAAAATTATTGATTTTATTCGATAATCATTTTATCTCGCGTATCACGCGGGTAATTTTCCAGTTCTATATATAAGTGTTTGGTTTAAAATAAACAAAAGAGCTAAAATAGCTCATTTTTGTTTGTCGACATGCTTTGATAAAATAGCTCAAAGAGCTAAAAGTTTACGGAGGATTTTATGGATTTATACAACAAAATAATATGAAAGCTTAACACGTGTATTTAGAGATCAGAATAGAAACAGAACAAGCTCTCAAAATTTCCTTATTCATGAGGGATATTCTTCACCTAACACCAAACCGTGAAGAGAAAGCAAATTAATTACATAGAGAAAAATTAGGGTATTAATTATTAAATAAGGTATGTTTATTTAGTCAATAATACTTTCACTTTACGCTTCTACGGTTTAGAATATAAATTCGATATTGATGACGTGATCACGAAGGCAAGCTTCTATATAGGTAGATTAATTAGTCTTTAAGTAAATATGATTATTACAAGTCCCGTGAAAAGAAATGGAAGAAAATGAGAACCACGGGTCCTCGTGAGAGCCAAATAAAAAAAAAAAGGAAAAGTATCGACAATGTAAATTTAACATCTGTTTGGACAGAATTTATCAGTGTTTTTGGTGGGTTCTACATTCAACATGTTTGGGCCCCAAGCCTGTGATATTTACATTCAAAAATATAAATTGAACATCAGTAGCAATGGCTAACTATGAAATAATTTTTTTTATAGTTTCCTTGATTTTCGGTTTATTCTGATTTTTCGGTTTGGGTTGATCAATTATCGGTTGATTCAGGTTAGGATAATTTCGAAGTAAATAGAACAAAATTTCGGTTCGAAAACTCGGTTTATTCGGTTCAGTTAGGGGCAATTTAATATCTTCCGACCGAATTGTTGTAGCGGGAGGCTTGACAACTTTTGTTTTCGGGTATATTTCTACACAATGAGGGCTGTTGGTGGCACGGACGAGCTTTAAATGGCTATAGACAAGTTTGAAGACCAAAAACAGTTTGAGACCGATGCCAAATTTCCATCAAGGGCCTGATCTTCGTTGGCTTGATGCGTCCAATGAAACCTGTAGCTTACGTTTGTCTTCCAATTCTTTTTAATTTGGCTCATATATGATATCGATTGGCATCTTTTTTTGAGTCTAAAGTCCAATCCCCAATACATTGGCTAAACAAGAGAATATCTGATCAAGAAGACGTGGTTTTGATGTTTTTGACATTATCTTAAAAGGTTAAAAACTTATTGTAATTTTGTACCTAAATGTTTCTCATAAGGTTTGGCTATTCATAAATATCTGGAATGGTCTCTTGTTGTTACTCCTTGATACGGTCGAGTTTTAACCCGAAATAAAACACTGCAAGTGCACAGGCACGCAGTAGTAAATTAGCGAAATCGGCGACGACCTAGTATGAATCCCTAATGCTGATGGAATAGACTTGTTCTTCAGGGATTCCAGCATCGAGTGGGACTTGCTCCTCAATTCGCAGCCTAGATAGGTGATCTGCCACTCCATTTTCAATGCCCTTCTTATCGCGAATATCTAGATCATACTCCTGGAGTAAAAGGATCCAGCAAAGAAGTCTTGGTTTCGCGTCTTTCTTCGTTAGGAGGTATCGCAGAGCTGCATGATCTGTATGAACTATCACCTTAGAACCCACCAAGTATGACTTGAACTTCTCAAAAGCAAACACGATGGCAAGTAGCTCTTTCTCAGTCGTGGCATACTTGCATTGTGCATTATCAAGGGTTCTACTAGCGTAGTAGATCACGTGGAGTCTCTTGTCCTTTCGATGTCCCAGAACTGCTCCTACCGCATAGTCGCTTGCATCCGTCATGATCTCAAAGGGGAGGTCCCAATCAGGAGGTTGAACAATTGGTGCAATCATAAGTGTTCCCTTGATTGTGTCAAATGCTTCAAGACAAGGACCATCGAAATCAAATTTCACATCCTTGCATAGCAGGTGAGTCAGAGGTCTTGCAATCTTGGAAAAGTCCTTGATGAACCTCCTGTAAAAACCAGCATGTCCCAGGAAACTCCGTACTCCTTTGACCGAGTTAAGTGGATGTAGACTAGCCATCACCTCTATCTTCGCCTTATCCACCTCAATTCCATTCTCTGAAATCTTGTGTCCCAAAAATATCCCATTTCTGACCATGAAATGACATTTCTCCCAGTTGAGCACTAAGTGTTTCTCCTCGCATCGCTGCAGAACTCTGCAAAGATTTGCCAAACAATAGAAAACGATGAGCCATAAACAGAAAAATCGTCCATGAATACCTCTATGATGTCTTCAATAAGATCTGTGAAGATGGACATCATGCATCTCTGGAATGTGGTTGGGGCATTACACAAGCCAAATGGCATTCTGCGATACGCATAAGTACCATATGGGTAGGTGAATGTGGTCTTCTCCTGATCATCTGGATGGATGGGAATCTGAAAAAATCCTGAATATTCATCTAAGAAATAATAGTAGTGGTGATTAGCAAGCCTTTCAAGCATCTGATCAATAAAAGGCAATGGAAATTGATCCTTTCTAGTAGCAGCATTCAATTTCCTGTAATCAATGCACATTCTATGACCAGTTACAGTTCGAGTTGGAATCAATTCGTTCCTATCATTTTTCACTACTATGACTCCACCTTTTTTAGGAACTACATGCACAGGACTAACCCAAGTACTATCAGAGATAGCATATATAATTCCAGCTTCTAAAAGTTTCATAATTTCCTTCTTAACAACATCTTTTAGATTCGGGTTTAACCTCCTCTGATGTTCTACAGAAGTCATTGATTTGTCTTCTAGATGGATCCTATGCATGCATAAAGTGGGTGAAATTCCAGTAATGTCATCTAGTGAATATCCTAATGCTTTACGATATTTTCTAAGTTCACACAACAGCAAAGCAGTTTCAGCATTATTTAATTTAGCATTGATGATGACAAGATAGGTAGAATTAGGGCCAAGAAATGCGTACCATAACCCAGCTGGGAGGGTTTTAAGTTCTACCTTGGGAGCTTTCAACTCGCTCCACTGGTTGTCGATATGACTCGGAGTCTCAGATGGCTTTGGTGTCCCTGCCCTGATATCCAAAGAAGCTACTAACTTCGCATACACGCAAGTCTGGTCCAGCTTCTTAGTATATTCATTCGCCTCATCGTTTAGAAATCCATCCTCCGTTTTGGCTTTGGTTAGGGCAATCTCCGTTTTGGCTTTGGTTTCCTCTGCGACTTTGTCAGTGACGTCCTCTGGATCATTGATGGAAAAGGTTTGTCCATCTATCACGGGTCTCTTTAGCAGCTTATCCATCTCGAATTGCATCTCAATGTCTCCTAGTTGGAGATTGATGCGTCCACGCTTGACATCAATCATTGCACCAGCTGTGCAAAGGAATGGTCTGCCTAGAATGAGAGGATCTCTTGGCTCTTTGTCCAGTTCAAGCACCACGAAATCTGCAGGGACAAAAACATCACCAATTTTTAGCTGTAAGTCCTCTAGAACACCTACAGGAAGTTTAACAGAACGATCAGCAAAAATTAAAGAAATTTTTGTAGGACTAAAATTCTTAAAACCCAGCCGTTTGGCAACGGAGTATGGCATGAGATTGACGCTGGAGCCCAGATCGCATAAGGAACAAGCAAAAACTGTAGAGTTGATCTGAACTAAAAGCACAAAATGACCAGGATCTCCAAGCTTTTTCACTGTCCTGTTCTGCAACACGGCGCTACATTCTTTTGTTACCCTTACATAGTCCTCCTCCTCGGTCACATTAGAAGTCAAGATCTTCTTAAAATAATGTTTAAACGAAGGGCATAAGTGGATAACATCGACCAAAGGGATCTTGACTGTAATATCGCTAACCATTTCTCTGCTTTTTGCTTCTTCCAAGTCCTTCTGAGACTTTCTAGGACGAACCGGGTAAGGTGGCTTGGGAACATAAGCATTGGTCGGAGCACTGTTCACCGGACAGACCGGTCTGGTGGTGGGACCGGTCGGTCCACTTTCCAGAGAACCTTTGTCTTTTTCTGAAAAAATCATCTTTCGATGAATCTGAACCATTAGCTGAGACGACCTTCTCTTTTACTGACCTGGAGATTGGCTCAAGAACCTTGCCACTCCTAGTGGTGATGGCTTCTACTTCCATTGCAGAAATGGCATGGCAGTCCCTCTTTGGGTTTTGTTCCCCTTGTGCTGGAAAAGTCCCTTGCTGCCTCTTAACAGCTTCTGCATTCTGAGCCACTTGAGTGTCAAGCATCTTCAAGTGAGTTGTCACAGCTTCTAAACGCCCATTAATGTTTATGATGTCGGTGGAAGCCTTCTGCTAATTAGCCAGCATGAGCTGCATCATAGCTTTCAACTCGTTATTGGGATTAGTAGCCTGAGGTGGAGGAACTTATTGTCTAGGCTGGAACTGCTTCTGATTCTGGTATCTGGAGCCTGAGCCTTGTCCTTACTGCTTCTGATACCCTGCATTGTAGCATGTATACCCCTGAGCTGGTGGAGCTGTTCTTGATGAATTGGGAAAGGGTTTCTGAGCTGGAACTGATGCTTGCTGAGGATATACCTGATCCTGAGGGTTTGCAACGTTGGTGCTCCTGTATGATAAATTTGGATGGTTGCGGTAGTTGTTGTTGAAACCTCTGTTCTGCCCAATCCCTTGACCTTTCACATAGTTGACTTCCTGAGCATTATCTGGAACCAATGCAGCATCCTCTGAATAGTAGATTGCATCTGAAGCGTCCCCGACCATGTTAATGCCCTGATAGCTTCCTTGCATTAAATTCCTGATCTTAGCAGCTATCAGCTCTTCTATCTCTGATGCAGACGGTGTGTCAACGCTGTAGATCTTCTTTGATCGATCATACTCAGAGCACTGATTGCTGGAACTCTGCGCCATATTATCTATCAACCGGTATGCACCTTCTATGCTCTTGGTCATGAAGTCACCATTGCTGGAGGCATTGAGATTGGTCTTGTAATCCCAGGTGATTCCATCGTAGAAGGTCCTGAGCATCTGCTACTCGGTAAATCCATGGTGTGGGCACTCCCTACGGTACTCCTTAAACCTATCCCAGGCTTCAGCAAACGACTCTCCGCCTTTCTGCGAAAAACTGGTGATTCTTCCTCTGAGCTGAGCTGTCTTGCTCTTAGTGTAGAAGTGATCCAAGAAAGCAGCTTTAGCTTCTTCCCAGCCGTTTAGAGAGTTCGGAGGAAGTGACTTGAGCCACCTCAGAGTCTTGTCAGCGAGAAAGTGCTTGAATAGCTTGCACTTGAGATAGTCAGATGGGGTTCTCAGAAGCCAATCCATGGAACATGTGTCTCTCTACCAGATTAATCAGCTGTGCCTTAATCTCGAAGTCATTCCTCTGAATCGCATGGACAAGAATGGCTGATATGTTCTGGTAGTAAGCGTGGACATTATCCCCTTCTCCAATCCCTCTCTGCGGCGGATGATTCTGTCCTTGTGGCGGTACTTGCTGTCCTTGTGGCGGCGGAGGATTATGTCCCTGCAGCGGCAACTGTTGTGCCATCATCAATGCAAACTGCTGCTGCATGTTCTGCATCTGTTGTTGCGCCGCGAGTGTGCTAGCATTAGTTGCAGCACGAATGTGCTCTATCTGGTCGAACAAGGTAGCCTGAAGAGCCGCGTTATCAGCTTGATTCGCTTCGTCCATAACTGACGAGAGGTTTTTCTGAGCTCTGTTAGACCTTTCTAGCTTAGCTAATTCCTCGTTAGTGAGTGATATCAGGGGTTTAGTGCGATTACTTCTCCTCTGCATACACCTGAAAGCACAACCAAAAACAAAAAACAAAAACAAAAACAAAATTAGAAAGTACTTAGACTAAATTCGCAAATCAAATTCGATGGCAAACACAATGGTCCCCGGCAACGGCGCCAAAAACTTGATACGTTCGAGTTTTAACCCGAAATAAAACACTGCAAGTACACAGGCACGCAGTAGTAAATTCAGGGATCGAATCCACAGAGACCAAGTGTTACGCAACGAAATATAGACTATTGAACTAAGCTAAACAGGAAATGATGATTTTGGGTGTGATATTATTAAGCTTAAAAGACAAATTTGCAAAGTAAACGATTTAATTTCAGATGATTAAAAACGCTAAGTACTAGGGAATTCTCAGGAAATCACATTCATAAATCAGACAACTATTCAGATTCTAATATGCATGCATCTTGAACTCAAAACACTGATATAAATGGTTCCACTTCCGTGGTAACAATTACTTTCCCTAGAGATCCGAGTGCCTAAACTTCTGTTTGGTCACGGCTATCCTAGACAAGCATTAACGTTCAGGTTTGTTCAGTTCACAATTGACTCTAATTCACTTCCGAGATTAAAGACTAATTGCTCATCAACAACAGTTCTAGCAATACACAAGCTTTCAGAATATGTATCATCCTAAGATCTAGGGATTAAGTGATCAATTCAATCCTAGCATTATGCCTAGCAGTGATGAAGACGGTAATTAATAAACAACTTATTTGTGTCTGATTTATTCGGTGAAATCCATCGAAACCCTAGAACCTAACTATAGATCTACTCAGACATAATAGAAGGCATGGCACAAGCAATAGATGAAAATAGCATAATCGAATGAATAGTAATTAAGATAAGGTTCAGAAATCTTCTCCGAAAAGTAGAGAAATTCTTCTCCTTGCTTACAATTGCTAAAAACTCTAAAAGTCTCAGTAAAAACGTCATGAAAAAAAGTTTGTCCCAGAAACTCAACCTAAAAAGGTACTTATAATAAAACGGAGAAAATAAGGGTTTTCCTAAAAACAGGGGGCTGGACCGGTCGGTCCCATAAGTGGACCGATCGGTCCAGTTTCCAGAGAGTCTTAGGTTCTTCAGTCTATGTGTGGACCGGTCGATCCCATAAGTGGACTGGTCGGTCCACTTTCCAGAGAGTCCTGATCGCTTCGCATCGACCCGCGGATCGATCGGTCCTTGTTCCAAGTCGGTCTTGAGGCACCAAGCATGGACCGGTCGGTCCTAAAATGGATCGGTCGGTCCGGTCATTAAAATAACTCCGATTCCCGCTCAAATACTCAAATCTTCTTTCCAAACGCGTGCTGTTCCAAATCTCCGAGTATGAACCTGACTATTAACTCAAAATGACTCAAAAGACTCTGAAAACATGTGAAAAACATAGTTAAGAAAACCCAAATTCACGCTATATCACTCCTTCATAAATCGGATTAAAAAGAGTTCGAGGAGGTACGTTACCCACTTTTTCTGGTTTAGAAATTGAAGTTTCCGATAGAAAAAAGTATTGGGCCAGTTCTAAAATAACTGTATAAATATAAGTGTTATTAACAAATTTTACAAATATAATGAGCAGCATAAAGGACTGGCTTGTATTTATCAGCCCCGATACATGTTCTTAAATGCTAGTAATACATGACATAATAAATCCTACCTACAATTCTTACTGGTTGGCTTGTATTATAATAAACCATGAATTTTTTGAACGTATGTCCATAATCTTTTCGGGCCAAGAAGTAGAGCAAACTTTTTTTTTTTTTTTTTTGGTCGAAAAGCAAACTAAATTAGTCTTTTTTTATCAACGGGTATTCAGTTGTCAAACTTTTTCGATTTTTTAGATGGCCAAGGGATATGCCGGTTAAATTATCGATTCGGTGATAGTTGCTTTGGCTAACAGTAAATCCAAGACTTGATCGAATAATTTTATCTTGGTTTGGACACAATCTATTTGAGTTCGACCGATATTGCGAAACAACATGAAGAAAAAAAATCGATCTCGACTACAAACTTTAGTTTTGGTAATCACGAGGCAAAAATTACGTGCGTACTCACTCCTAAACAAGAACAATCTAATTCAAAATATTAGGAAAAATCAAAATTAGACAAGAAAGAGTTCCGTTAAATTTAAACAAACCATCGACAAAAAAAAAAAAAAAAAAAAAAAAAGCATTGGTAATAAAATGTTTCTTAATTGTTTACTTTTTAGAGGCACAAATGATAAGAGAAAACGAATGTTTATCTTCTCTTAATCTAATCTTCTTATTATTCTCTTCTTCATCTTCCTCAAGCCACAATCTACTATCCAATCCACTCCTCCTCCTAAACATAAACACCGCACAAGGAGGCGAAGACGATGAAGATGACGAAGACGAGGACGACGTCGTTTTCGACGATGAAGAAATCGAAGAAGACGAAACCGATTCTTTGAAAAACCAATCATGTAAATCCCACATCATATCAATCAACATTCCATCGAAAAACATTGTTTGGTTACCTCTAAAATTCCACTTAAGCTTCTTCACATGAAACACTTTCCTCTTATCAACCCAAACCGACATCGTTTCAGGATTTTTTAATTTCCATAAATACCCTTCCTGTCCTCCTCCTTCTCCTCCTCCATCTCCTCCGCATTGAATCTGAATGTCGTGTTTAGTTCCAGTGTCGGAGAATTGAGCTTTCGTAGAGAGCAAGCAAGTCCCCGAGAATCTCTCCGTTCGCGAGACTCGCCATGATGACGTGTCTCGCCGGAGATCATCAAAGTCGCCGACTCGGAGGGTAATTTCGGAATTTACCACGACGGAAACTGAGAATCCTCTGGTTGGTTCCGGACCGGCGTTTTCGTACTCTGCTTCGGACAGATCCCAAGTGATCTCGGCGTTAAGTGAACCGGAGGAAGAAGTCAACTTTCTTGAACCTTTTGATTTTCTGAGAGAAACAGAGTATGATTTAGGCGGCGTTGAGATTACAACGGTGAGATTATCCGACCAGGTGAGTAAAACAGAGACGGGTTTGTCTGAAGAAGGGAGGTAAGAGTTATAAGTGGTGGTTATTGTGTCGGGGATTGAAGGAGGTAATGTCGGAGACAGATAAGAATGATTTGAAGGATTTGAACAATACGCATCTGATACTTTAATGGCGTGTTCACTGTAACAAGCTGCAAGACCTCTCATATTGCAAGAGAAGAAGAAGGAATTTTTTTTTTTTTGTTTTTGTGGTGAATGTAAGAAAGTTGGGAAGGTTGAAACTTAAGAAGGGTTTAATTTTTCGAGGGAAATTCGAAAAAAGGGTTTATAAATTTATTTGGTTTGGATGCTATACGTGTGAATAAAGAGAGATAATTTTAGGGTTTTTGGTAGGGAAGTTGGGGAGAAGAAATAATGGAGAAGAAAAGAGAGGAATTATTCTTTGTTTATGTATATTGGAAATGTGTTTGAGTGTTTCATTCGGCCATGTGAAGATGTCTCTTCTGACTTTTTGAATTTGTAAATATTTAATTTTATACTCTAGTTGATATAAAATTTGAAGAGATCTAATCATTAAATGTAAGTTTGATATGTGAAAAAAAAAACAAACAAGCAAACGACAAGAGATCCAGAGAAAATAATATTTAGATATTTTGTACATGTCCCTTGCATTATCAACATGTAAGAAAGTTCGTTTGATTGTTGTGAATTTATAATTCAAGTGAATCTTATTATATAAAGGAGAGTAAACATAATTCTAGCTCATGAGATCGTGACACGTGTTAAGTAGTCGATTACATTATAACACATGTTAATTATTTAAATATGTAAATTTTTCAATATGAAAATTGTTAATTATTAAAAAAGGAAGAAGTTAAAATGGAAAAAAACATAAAGGAATTTTACAAATTGCACAAATCCTATATAAGAATAGTTATATAAGATATTTAGTTGAAAATAAATAATAAAGAGAAATTTAACGTACAACAAAAATTAGAAAAAGAAAAATAGCAAACTATGTAATTAAAAATAGAAACAACCATGTTTCTATTGTTGTATATAGGCAGAGGTTTAACATATGTATATTTATGAGGAACACAAAATAATTGACCATAGGTAAAAAAAGAACTATATCAAGAATAACAAGCAAAAATTTTAAAAAATTGGTTAGTGGTATTTTTTCATGAGTAAAGTTTACGAAATATCATCAAAAAAGGATCGTCTAAACATGTAAAAATGATTTAGTTATTATATCAAATAGTTTAATGATTCAAACCATATTTAAATATGTCAAGCGTATATACTTTATTGATTTCCAAATTCTTCAAATTATATATGTAATTAAAAATAGAATCAACCATGTTTCTATCATTATATGTAGGCAGAGGTTTAACATATATATATATATATATATATATATATATATATGGGAAACACAAGATAAGTGATCATTGATAAATGGAGAACTATATCAAGAAGAATAAGCAGAATAAAAAAATTTGGTTAGTAGAATTTTTTTCATGTGTAAAGTTTACAAATATCATCAAAAAAGATCGTCAAAACATAAAAATGATTTAGTTTGTGACAAAAAAATAAAAATAAAAATGATTTAACTATTATATTAAATAGTTTAATGATTCAAACCATATTTACATATATCATGCGTATATACTTTATCGATTTCCAAATTCTTCAAAACATATGAAATATGAGACTATATTTTTTCAAATTACATATGAACCTATAACTTTAATCAATATATTATCTAATCTGAGGTTTTAATTAAGAATATAGTATATTTTTCCTCCAAACATTCTTTAAACATAACTATTTACTATAAATCAAATAATATTCGCATCGCGAGGGTTTTATTGCAGGATAATTCTTTGTTTAAACTTTAAAGCCAGAAATTAACTAATTATGGCGCAAACAATTGATAATGTATACCAAAAAAATACATTTACCTATTCAATTTTGTTTTATGAAAAACGGAGTTTTTGGACTAGAGATAAAGAGGATTTTAACTTCTTGCCAACAATAATTGAACCCGGATAAGAGCGGAATTCAATACTTCATTTCAAGATTCCAAACTATATAGTAAAAAAAACAAATTCTATTGGGTCGTAATAGAATAACGTCTTTATCAAAATTGAAGGAACGGACCATGGATTGAGCTATTATACAAGTATATATATATTAATTTAGTTAACAGAAATTAGTTGATTTATAGTTGCCGCTAAAAACAAAAGCTAATTTATAGTTTGTTGCAAGAAAGGACAAATTAAATAATAGTTTGACCTAGTTTGTACAGCATAGGTTGTAATAAGATGTGTGTGTTTGGTATATTATATTCGTTAATTTAAGAAAAATACAAAATAGTATGCCAATGACGTCTTCGAAGCTAGTATGGAAAATTATGCAGTCGTACAAAATAGCACACGAGGGAGGGAAATACATTATTTCATACATAAATCTAAAAACACATCGCTTTTTTTGGGAGATAATTTCAGTATTCCCGTTAAAAAAAAAAAATGGTTTTAATGTTAAGATAACCCCGTAAAATTCTTAGGTAGTAAAATCTTAAACAAAACGATTTTATGGAGGTGTCTTCAATAATAACGTTAAATTCTTAGGTAGAAAAATCTAAACATTAAGAGAAACTAGATTGGAGCTAGATTTGGAACCGCGTCAAACGCGAGATTATAAATTTTAGTTTATTAATTTATATATTTTGATTAGCATAAAATACATACGACCAACATATAAATTGAGAAAATAATATTATGAAATAACTTTAAATCTTATTATTATCTATTTTTCTTTGATCGACAAAGAAAAAAAATAATTCTTATGTTTTCAGAATTAATAGGAAAGTTAAATATTTTGTTAAATATAATTAAACATAATATTCATTACATTCTATAGACATTTTTGTTGTAAATGTTTATAGTTTAGAAACTATATATTTCATAATGTTGTAGGAAAATCTAGACGAAATTTTAGGGAAGTTTATAAGTTAGAAATGTGTGTTTTTTTAAATTTTTTAATAGGATGATAATTATCCTCTAAAACTCTTCTTGGATGAGACCTAGGATTTTTAAGTTTTAATATCTCCTAAAATTTTATTTGAGTGACACCTAGGATTTTGAACTTTTAGTGTCTCCTCAATTAATAAATATAGGATGTGACCCCCCAAAAAAGAGAAGAGAAACTAGATTGGCTAGTTATTTTTTTTTTCCATCTAAAAATTTTATTAATATTAAACAGGTCGGTTACAAAGCCGGTTCCAAATCGGAATACAAAGCCGAAACAAAGCCGGTGCCAAACTAGATTGGCTAGTTATAAAATCATTAAAAATAAGTGATTAGACAAAAAAAAACTAAAAAAGAGAGTCAATTTAGGGAAGAATATAGGGTGAATTTGTTAAATAACAAAGAAAAAAAATAAAACTAAAAAACTAACAAAATAACCTAGATTCAATGGCCCTTATTTTGCTACATATGCCACATTTGGTTAGTTTTTTTAATTTTAATTATTTTCTTTTGTTATTTCTGCCAGTTACCCAAAAATATATAGAAAGACAAGAAACAAGTCACATCTTCTTTTTTTTTTCAACAGAAACAAGTCACATCTTGGACTTGCATTTTTTCAGTCTTGATAATATTAGAGAAATGGCATCATGAATTATCAAAAACGTCACGAAAACGAATCGAGTACTAAAAAGCAAAAACAAAACCATAATAAAAGCTTACTAGTCAATTAATCATCATACCTACATAACTACATCAATAATAATAATTAAATATCCGTGAAGGTTGATGCGACTACATTGAATCTTGAAAGGGCGAGGTTTGCGAGAGTGTGTGTGGAAGTCGACTTAAGGAAGCCGTTGAAAGGGTTCGTGTTGGTTAATAAGAAGAGGTATTATGTATCCAATGAGGGTCTTAATACAATATGTTCGGGTTGTGGAATATATTGCCACATGATTCACAATTGTCCTCAAGCAGCTCCGGTGATAAACAAGAATACAAACCCAGACATGGAGGCTACGGAGGAAAGGCGGAACGTTCAGACGGGGGATGGGTTTACACATGTAGGGCGGTCAGGCAGAACGGGACGGAGGCCAGAGAATAATTATGATGGTAATTCCGGGAAGCAAAGGGTCAATCAAGATCAAAATCTTTGGGAGATCCCAATATCACAAGAAAAGGAAAGAATCTCGGTGTCGAACAATTTTGGTAAGTTGTGAGAGGACGTGATTGAAACGGAATCAAGGAAGTTGCCCGTTTCTGTTGTCATAATAGATAAGGAAAATCGTGTATTAGAGACAAATAAAATTGAGGAGGCAAACATTGGTGGTAATCAAGGGGTGTTAAGGCAACATGGGAATTTAAGGAAGCAGGGGAATATAAACGTAGAAGAGAGCGGGATAAGAAGTTTTAAATCAAAACGTGCCGAAGTCATTAAAATTGTGAAGCCCACTGGACCGAGATCGAAGGTTAAACAGAATAGCCCCACGCAAGGAATTATTTTCGTCCAAGAAATACTGAAGAAACACTATCTGCTTCGGGTAAGAGACTAAGGATTGAGCGAGAGTCTATTACTCGACCAGGTGGAGCCTTTGCTAGATATGAGGGTGAAGATGGTGCATGATTAAGCTCTGGCTCGGCTGTGGGTGTAGGCCAAGGAATATCAGGGGAGAGAGCTTTGGATAAGCCAATTAGTGAGTGGGATGAAACAGGGAAGTCGAATCCATCGACGAGGGAGATGGATTTGAGCAACATTTAATGGTGTTCCCCGGTGGTTCAAAGCGGTTATCTAACTGTTATGATGATGAATTTAACACTATGGAATTGCCCCGGGGGGGGGGGGGGGGGGGGGGGAGAAATATGGAATTTCTCCATATTTGTTGAAGAAAATGCGGGGAGAATTTGTTGTGGGCTCGGTTTTGAGCATAGTTTCCGGGTTGATGCGGTGGGTCAACGAGGTGGTTTGTGGTTGTTATGGAGAGATGGAATTGGTGATGTGAGTATCATCGCACCGTCGGAACAATTTATTTATGCGAGAGTAGAAAAGGGCTTGGAGATTCTAAATGTGGATGTAGTGTATGCAGCTCCATCAGTAACGAGACGTAGTGGTCTGTGGAGTGAGCTACGTGATATTATTCTTGCAATTGACGGCCCCGTGGTCATATGAGGAGATTTTAATACCATTGTTCGCCTTGATGAGAGAACGGGTGATAATGGGTGTTTGTCACTGAACTCTTTGATTTTTGGAGATTGGATAAACACGATGTCTCTAATTGACATGGGTTTTCATGGTAATCAATATACATGGCGAGGAGACTTGACCGGGTTCTTTGTTGTCCACATGCGAGGCTGGTTTGGTAGGAAGCTCGTGTGGTTCACTTGCCTTTTTTGGCATCAGATCATGCACCATTATATGTGCAACTCTCGCCTACGGTGGTAGGGAATGGAAGGAGAAGGCCTTTTAGATTTGAAACAGCCTGGTTAAAGTATGATGGGTTTAAAGAGTTGCTAGAAAATTCATGGAACAATTCATTAAGTACACAAGCAGCTCTGGATTTACAGGTTGTTTTACAACGTTGGAATAAGGAAGTATTTGGCGATGTTCAAAGAAGAAAGAATAATATGTTGAAGGATATCGAAGGGATTCAAGACTTGATTGATCAAAACCCTTCAAAATCCGCTTTTTGTTCAGGAGGACAAGCTATTGAAGGAGTTAGAAACGGTTTTAGAACAAGAAGAAGTGGTGTGGTTCCAGAAATCGAGAGAAAAGTGGGTGGTTCATGGTGATCGGAATATAAAGTTTTTTTCATCTGTCTACGGTTATCAGGCGACGGTGGAATCGAATAGATATGTTAAAGAGTGATGAAGGAAATTGGGTCTTGGATACGGAAGCTTTAGAGAAGCTAGCGGTTGAGTACTTTGAACGACTATACTCACTTCAGGATCAACCGCCGTTGAGAAACGCACTACCATCAGAGGATTTTGTATGTCTAACACATGTAGACAAGACAAAGTTGAACAAACCTTTTCTAGAAGAAGAGATCGAGAGAGCTATCTATTTTTTTTAAAGCTCCTGGACCAGATAGTTTCCTACCTATTTTTTATCAGAAGGGCTGGGATGTAGTAGGTGAGTCGGTAAAACGGTTCGTATTGGATTTTTTTGCTACAGGAATTCTGTCGGAGAATGTGAATGATGCTCTTCTTGTTCTTATACCGAAAGTAGCAAAACCAGAAAAGTTTATGCAGTTTAGACCGATAAGTCATTGAAATGTATTATTCAAAATCATTACGAAGACTATGGTTGACCCGTTGAAGAGCATAATGACGAAACTAATTGGCCCGGCACAAGCTAGTTTCATCCCGGGGAGATTAAGCACGGATAACATTGTAGTGGTTCAGGAAGCAGTCCATTCGATGAGTCGGAAAAAGGAAAGGAAAGGTTGGATGTTACTTAAGCTAGATTTAGAGAAAGCCTATGATCGTATTCGTTGGGATTTTTTGGAGGAAACCCTTACGGTGGGAGGCTTGTCGGATACTTAGGTTCGGTGGATAATGCAATGCGTCTCGGGTCCTTCTATGAATTATCTTTGGAACAGGGAAAAAACAGAAGGTTTCAAGCCTTTGAGAGGAGTTCGGTAAGGTGACCCCTTGTCTCCATACTTATTTGTATTGTGTATGGAGCGTCTTTGTCATCTTATTGATGCAGCAATCTTGGATATAAAATGGAAACCAATCTCTTTCTCTAGAGGAGGACCGAGACTCTCTCATATATGCTTCGTGGACGATTTGATATTATTTGCGGAAGCTTTGGTTACGCAAATACAGGTTATACGTGGTGTTTTGGAACGGTTTTGTACGTCATCTGGTCAAAAAGTGAGCTTAGAAAAGTTTAAAATCTTTTTTTCGAAGAACATCTCGAGAGATATGGGACGTTTGATTAGTGAGGAAAGTGGTATCTAGTCAACTCATGATCTCGGAAAGTATTTGGGGATGCCCATATTGCATTAGAGAATTAATAAGGACACTTTTGGTGACGCGTTGGAGAAAATTTTGTCTCGATTAGCGGGTTGAAAGAGTCAAACGCTTAGCCTTGCAGGACGAGTCACTTTAACAAAAGCGCTTTTATCATCAATTCTGGTGCATTTAATGAGTACCATAATACTACCGACTGGGACTCTAACTGTTTGATAAAGTTTCACGGAATTTCTTGTGGGGAAGTACGGTAGAAAAGAGAAGGCAATATTTGGTAGCATGGGATCGGGTATGTTTACCGAAGAAAGATGGGGGGCTGGGAATTCGTAAGTCAAGTGAAATGAATAAAGCTCTTATTACAAAAGTAAGCTGGCGTTTATTACACGATGAGAAGCGCTTGTGGTCGAGAGTGTTGAGGAAGAAGTATAAAGTGAGAGAAATACAAGATCGATCGTGGGTCTCGGTGAAAACTAATTGGTCTTCTACTTGGAGGACAATTGGTATTGGGTTAAGAGAGGTGATCACTCGTGGTCAAGGTTGGGTAATTGGGGATAGTAGTAGTGTGAAGTTTTGGACGTATAGATGGGCCTCACCTTTGGTTGAGGAAGTAACGAGGCAGCTCCCAAACGCGCTTCAAGATGTGACAGTTAGTGAAGTATGGAGAAATGTTCATGGATGGGACCTCGCCCAAATAGCCCCATATGTATCCGAGGACAAGTGTCTTGAGCTTGTGACTTTGGTCGTGGATCGAGTTACGTGTGCGAGAGATAGATTGTCTTGGAAACCAAACACGAACGGAATATTCACGGTTAATTCCGCATATAGTGTGCTAACACGGGATGATATACCAAGACAAAATATGGAAAAGTTTTATAAACGTGTTTGGCAAGTCCTTGCGCCGGAGAGGATTCAGTGTTTCTTTGGTTAGTTATTCAACAAGCTATCATGACAAACTATGAGCGGTTCAGGAGGCATTTGAGTGATTCTAATGTGTGTCAAGTTTGCAAAAGAGGTGTTGAGACGATTTTACATATTCTTCGAGATTGTTCAACTATGGATGGTATATGGAGGAGATTAATACCGAGGAATAGGCAAAGAGAGTTCTTTGAACAAGACTTATTCGGCTGGGTTTTCACGAATCTAGGTGAGAGGAATTCGAATGAGGAAGTGCCTTGGGCCACTACGTTTGCAATGTCAGTTTGGTGGAGTTGGAAATGGAGATGCGGGAATGTATTTGGCGAAAATCGATTATGCAAAGATAGAGTGAAGTTTATCAAGGACTTGGCGAAGGAGGTTGTTGCGGTCAATGTGGAGAAAGTAGGTGGAGTCGGGAAGGGAGAGAGAGTTAAGAGGATGATAGCATAGAAAGCTCCGAGTATTGGATGGTTTAAATTAAACATGGATGGGGCTTCTCATGGAAATCCTGGCCTGGCGACGGCAGGTGGTGTGATACGGGATGCTAGCAGAGAGTGGCGGGGTGGTTTCTCTTTGAACATAGGTCAATGCTCGCCGCCGATGGCTGAATTATGGGGAGTTTACTACGGTTTATGTATCGCGTGGGAGCAAAGGATCACTCATCTATAGCTGGAGGTGGATTCGGAGTTGGTGGTTGGTTTTCTTCAGGCAAGGATTGGGGATTCTCATCCGTTGTCGTTCCTGGTGCATTTGTGCCATGACTTTATTTCGAAGGACTGGATAGTCCAAGTTACTCATGTGTATAGAGAAGCTAATAGTCTTACAGAAGGGTTAGCGAACTATGCATTTTATTTAGCTTTTGGTTTTCATACTTTTATTTCTGCACCGTTGGATGTTGTTTCGATATTGCAAGAGGATGCTACTGGGCAGCCTCGAGCGAGACGAGTATTCGTGTAATTGTTTTATTTTTTAATAATATCTGGGAGCTTCGTTTCCCGGTGATTCACCAAAAAAAATAAAATAATTAAATATCATTTTCCACACTTTATACTTATTCAAAAACAAGAGTTAATATAAGCTCTTAGCTTAACCACATTTTGGAAGACTATTATTCAATTGCGGAAAAGGTTCAGTCGTTTGTAATATCGCAGTAATTTATTTCCTTAGGCAAAATTTGATATTAATTTGTTCATCACACACCAAAAAGACAAACTCATAAACTAACAAAAAACACTCGAGTTTCCGGCTGCGAAGCGGTCACGGAGGTTGCATTTTGGACACATGAATATTTTTGGTGAGAACTAATGTTACCTATCTTCTATATGTATCAACTATGTAAATACCAAGTTCTCAAAAAAAAAAAAAAAAAAAAAAAAAAATTCCATGTTCTCATTAAGTTGTTTTCTTCTTCCAACTATTGTGCCCATTTCCGTAAGTAACCACATTAAGTTTCTCAAAAGATTTTCATTTGAAAGCAAAAACTAGTTGCAATTATGTACACTCAATCAATTAACTTATCATCAACGAGAAAGAAGAAATTAAAAAGAGAGAAGTCTATCATGTAATATCCCAAACTGAAATATGGACTTTCGGTAAGGGTGTCGATTGACACCAAGGAGCAGTGTCGATCGACACCAATGTTTTAGAATCGGTTATTGGTTCGATTTTAATTGTGGTTTGGGCTCGGTTAGGGGCGTTAACCCTAGGGCTTAGTATAAAAGCCTTCCGTGTCGTGCTGCAGCCGTTTTTGGAGAGAAAAGAAAAGGGTTTTGAGATTTAAAGAGAGAAAAGGGTGATTTTGTGTGTGGAGGTTGAGAGGAAAGTAGAGGCAGTTTCGGATGTTCTGGTAGGAAGGAAGAACGGACAATAGATTCAAGTCTGATCACCGTGATTTTTCGTAGGTATGTTCTTCTCTCTCTTAGCTAGCCATAGGAGAAAGCCGATTGCCTTTTGGACCTGTAGTTTATGAGTTATGATCGTTTTCCGGTGAGCGGTCTGTGCAGTTTCGAGATTCGATAAGTCAACTTGGGAAGTGTTTTTCCGGCATTTGGGAAGGAACCAGGAGGCGATTTTGATATCGTTGGAAAGTTCTCTCAATCTAGTTTTCAGATTGGGTTTCCTATCTCATTTTGGAGGTAATCTCCGTTCTCTGCGTCGTTTTTAGTTCAGCGCATCGTTTCTGGTTTCGGGAAATCTAATTAGGGTTTGGGAAAAACTCTAGTTGTGTGTCCTAGGTGATAGTGGGAGCGTCTCTCGGAGTTTCCGTGAGAGTACATAGACTGCGAGGCTACTGATCTCGTGTTCCTGTCCTTTCCTTCTCCTTCTTTCTCTTCGTTAAACTGAGGTGAGTGCGTGATCGCGGTTACGGGACTAGTTTGTTAGGAGATTGAGTGATTGATTTGTGATGATTATAATTGATATTCCTGTGTTTTTCGTGTGATATGTTGTGGCTTGGTCGTGATTGATCTTGTAGGAGGAAATAAATCGAGTCTGCGAGAGGATTTGACTCGGATTTGGTTTCTGCGAGAGGTGTCGATCGACACCTAGTGGTAGTGTCGATCGACACCACTCTTTTTGATCGCGAAGTTTGGTTTGAAATTGGAGTGTCGATCGACACCTAGTGGTAGTGTCGATCGACACCACTCTTTTTGATCGCGAAGTTTGGTTTGAAATTGGAGTGTTGATCGACACCCAGGAGGAGTGTCGATCGACACCACTTGATAAATTGTGAAAATTGCATATTTGTTGATTGTTGTATATCTGTTGAATGATGATTGTTTGCGTAGTAATTGACATGCTATTTCCCTATTATGTAATCGGTAGGCGGGATGACCGCTTCACTGAGTATTTGTGATAATACTCACGCAACTCTGTTTTTCCCTTTTGAGTTGCAGGTAAAGGAAAAGTTGAGATCGTGGAATCATGGCTGGGACGAGAGGATGATTAGGATCTCTAGATTATATGTTTTGGTATTACATTTGGTAGAACCTGGTTTAGGTTGCTAGTTTTATGAATTTGAATTGTTGAATCCTGAATGGAGTTATTTGGTTATCTTAATTAAATTATTTTGATGGATTTAAATGATGTAATTGAGTTATGAATTTCCGCATTAGAATTGTTAGGTTTAAAAAAAAAAAAGCCTGGGTGTTTCATATTCAATTCCACAAGTACCTTATAAAAAATTAATTTTGATCAACTCTTATTCACGTGAAAATAGGGTTTTCCCAAAAGGAAGGAACAGCGAAGAGAGAAAGAGAGGTTTCCTCTGTGTTTTTAGCTCTCTCCCCACCTATACACTCTCTCATTAACTCTCACACTTTTTTTGCATTTCTCTCTTTCTCTCTCACAATAAATGATTAACTTGCTCTTATCCCAATCTGGAAGCAAAGGGTTTATGATAAAAGGCAACTTCAATTCCATGAGGATTCACATGATAACCACAACTACACTCAAACTGAGATATGATGTTAAATAATCTGTCAACAGATATAGTAATTGCTGAGGTACATATATGGCCATGGTGTTGCTTTGGATGTTCAGGATACGTAACCTGACAAACCTACCCGAGTGTTCCGGATATTCTTTTGTGACACATGAAAGAAAGGAATATAGAATATGGAATGTGCAATATTGGGAAGGCCTAAAGACTCTTTGCTCTTTTGTAATTTGTATAGAATGAAAGAGAGAGACAAAAGCATACTTAAAAAAAAAAATACTGCACATCTTTTTTTCCTCAACTCAAAGCATGACATTTTTCTACAAAACTAGCATCATGAGCACTCGAAGGGATCACAAACCTGTTTCCTCTGTGATGCCCACTGCTTCCTCCAGCATAGGTTTTCTTGGCCTTCATATGGAGGCTACTCAATAATTTCCTGCAAAAATGGAGCCAAACGAGAAAGAAACACATAAAGGTGGATTCGTGGAAAAATTAAAGAATGGTGTCTGAGATCAGAGAGCTCTAGAATGAAGAGAGCATGCAGATTGACTAGAACAATAAGTTACCTGCTTGATTGCATTTCCAACTTCCAAGCTCTGCAATGAACATGTGGCTAAACAACCTGCATGGACAATCGGACCATTAGCCTCACTGCTGGCTGGAGGAATGGTCAGGTAAGAAGCTCCCTTAAACATCCATTGAGCCGTTTCTTGATTGTAATAGTCCTCAAATATCTCTCCACATAATATACATGCGCATTGGCCCTCATCAGCAGCTACGGCTGGTCCATCCTCAATAGCAGTCTCAGGCTCACTCAGAATTTCCTCAGGTTCAGGTTCTAGGTCTCCTGCTTTTGCTGCTATCCAGTCATCAGCCTTCGGAAACCAATCCCTACATTTACTATTTGTGCCGCTTAACTCAAGCTTCTTCTTATCGTGCAGCTCCATGTGCCTGTCAAGTTCTTCCTTTTGTTTAACGCGAACGCCACAGGAGGTGCATAAATGTGGAAGGTCATCGAAGAGACTACTAATCACTGAGGGATGAAGTTCACGGATTTTGTCAGCCCTAAACTTCCATCCTATGAGGTTTTCGGGTTCCGATTTTGTTGTTCCAACTGGTGCACCTAAAAATTTTACCCTAGGTGAAGTCGATGTACCCTGCTTTCCCAAAACCAATGCATGGGCATCCGATGGGACCACAGATGCAGACACAGAGCTACTGGTAGAATGATCAGGACTATGTTCTTGTGTTGTGGTCTTTGACGCAGATATCAAGCCCTTTGAAACTAAGGAGCTCAAGAGAGATGAAAGAGGATCCGAGGCCTTACTATTATCTTTTGACGTCTGTGCTGATGTGACACCAAGACGAGACACTGCAGAGGATTGTTCAACTTTTAAACGAGCTAATGAATTATTACTAGCCAATGAAACCGGCAAAGTCTTAGGCTTAGAGGTTGCTGACAGGGTTTGTGCCCTTGACTTAACCTCCTCCTGAGAATTCTCCTCTTTAATCACACCAGAAGTTGAATTATTAGAAAGGATTCCACTCTTCATGACAGCTTCCAGCAAATCACTCATATTGGGTTGTCCCGTAGCTTCTGAGGCAATAGTAAGGCCTGGAGCATTTTCAGCTGTCGACTTGTAGTCAGAATTTTCCACTTCAGATGCATCAGGTGGTACAAGCGTATTTGTGTTTTTAAACTGACTACTTTGAGATTTTGCTGGAAACCGAGAAGCCCTAGGATCGCGTTGAGGCAGAGAATGAGGTCTTCTAAAATCTTGCTTGGTCACATTCTGTTTAGAAGTTGAATCATGTAAAGGTGACTGTCTATCTAACCCAGACGCTGAGTTTGGCAAAATTCCAGAGGCGGCAACCCTAGCTTGAGGCTGAATTCCCTTGCTAGCTGCAGTAGAGGTTGCATTAATGGAAGGAAAGACTTCAGAATCATGCAAAGACTTAGGAGAAGACGTCCAGCGGCCATAAACACTTGGATCTTTTTGCTCGCTGGAATATAAATCTGTTGTATTTGCCTGAGCGAACCTTGAATCGACAGTTGGAAACCTTGGTCTTTTTAGGAGGTGATTTTCAGATTCCTAAAAGATGGAGGAGAAGGTTAGAAGGAATAGAATTAAATATCAAAATAAAAGGTAATGAAAATTAGTATCATAGCTAACCAATCTCTCTGTATCATCTGCTGCCCGAAGCTCATTCGATGGGTTGATAGTGGCTACATCAGTTTCCGATAACCTTGAGTGCATGTCCCACATAAACTCTTCTTCCTCAGAGTTTTTCCAATTATCATAATGCACACCTATATTTCTACTGGGGCCAACTGATTCTGAATTTTCTAGTCTTGCAGTAGCATAATTGTTGGAGATCCTACTTTTGGTTGGTAACTCATCCCTCGGGTCAGAAATGCTCATAGCTTCATACCATTGTTTCTCACATCCGTCATCAGAAACCCTTGAACCAATTTTCTTAATCACCGATCTAGGATTATGCGGTATATCGGAAGCATAATCATATTCCCCTGCTATTGACGTGATGTCTTTTTCATAGAGAGGTTCACTAAGTAAATCTCTCTGAGGTCGCCGAATGGCCTGAATTCAAATCACGGTCAGTAGATAGCACTTAAGGTAATTAATTGTAACCATGCCAAGGAAAAATCAACTTACATTTACTTTAGCTGGACCCACCCACGGACCTCCAGATGCTATGCTTGAAACTCTCTCCAATCTATCTGAATCCCTAGTCAAATCAGGTGCGATCTCAGGCGCATCACTAACCATTCCTTTTGTCTGCCAAAGAACCAAGAAAGAATACTCAGGACACTAATAACAGAGAGTATCCTTAATGTTTCTAAAGGTTAGGATGTGTAGTCACTAATAACTTTTAGTGTCCACAAGTTTACTTTGCTTACCCTTCCCGACTGTTGAAGGCGTTGCCTTTCCAGATACTTGGGATTAACGTGGATGCTATGAGGTGGTCGCTGAGATTGCGGATCAGCTCTGGCTGTGGTAGCAACAGCTGCTGAACCATCAGTTCTCGCATTGAAGCCAAGTTCTTTCTCAATTTGCTGAAGTGTTTGTGGATGAAAGACTCCTTTCCAGGTTCCAAAGAGATGTCGCATGTTAGAATGCATAGGAGGGTCAACTTGTCTGTAAGCCTTAACAAATATCTGCACCAACAGTAAAAGAGGGCGATCAGAGATGGAAGTTGCTAGAAAAACAAATCATTTTAACCACGACTATCAAGAAAAACACAAACCTCAGGCAGCCTGGCACCAAAGTACTTAATGTAATCCCTTCCGATGTTCTTCACAATGCTATCCAAAAGGTACAATGTCGGCAGCTTCTGATCACTTGGTACCTGCATAATATTCTTCACATCAGATACCTAGAGAAGCCAACTTGATCCATGGAACTAACATCAAGGATTTACACACTTAGGGGCCTAAAGAAGAACAAACCGAAATATCCATAACTTATGTTTTACTATAATTAAAGTAAAAAACATGATGACATTCAAGCTAAATGCCCAAATATGGTAGAGTAACACCATCTTTGGTGAGAGACGGTGAAATAGTAAGCCTTCTCTTCCCATTGACTTCATTAAACAGACTCCATGATTCTTTTCTATCCAAAGAAAATACAAAGTTGTTTTGGCATTCTGGAGGGGCATTCAGTAAGCAGAAACCCCAAACAGAAAGTCCAACTTTACTAAAAACAGAGCTTATAAGAGTTCTTGCCAAATGGTAAAGTGAGATACATTTGCACAACTCCTATGAAAGCAAAACTCAATACAATGACATGAGGAGCTGAAATATGCGTTCTTTTAAAAAATGAACATAGACAAAACGGTTGCATCGGCAACAGCTAATTCGATATAGTAGCTGCTTGTGTAAGTGACAATTTTACAAAATGGGTTCCAAAAGATGATAAAGACTATGCATTTTGTTTCACAAGAATGATTTGCAAATTGATCCCAGAAAAACACTAGGGTTGATTCAAAAACTCAAAATTTCTCATTGAAACCTTATATATACAGATCACAATCCCAAAACCATAACCTTTTTTACCTTATTTCCCTTATAACATACAAAATTATCCAAACAAGAATGAACAAGTATAACAATGGGCATGAAAACTGGGTATTCACCTCGAGAATATTGTTGCAAATGGTTGATACTACGGCTTTAGCAGCATGAACATTCTCACCAGCAATTATCGTAAGATTCGTAATTATCGGCTTCGAGTTGAAAGTCAGCTCAGAAAGTGCAGACTTGTACTGATTCACAAGCTCGTAATGTGGATGAACAGGTTGTGGCTGGTAAGCCTGATCACTCTCCGTTTCTCTCACACCAACTCGAAATCTCGCCGGTGCTGGTATCGTTGCCACCGCCGACGAAAACTGCCGCGTATTCGAATTTACAGGCCGGACTGATTCTTCGCTAAGCCTGGGTTTCTTCATAGGACCTGGATCTCTGGATCTATCAAAAGGTCGACGCGAATTCTCCATTCTTAACAACTATACAACACAGAAATCGCCCTTAATTTTAACCTAATTGGCGAAATCGATTGCAATAGTGACAACAAATCCTCGTTTGAGGAAACCTGAGCATTACAGCAATTCAGGAGCTTGAAATTACAAATAAATAGAAAACCCTAGTTTACAATTGAAGACTGAGATGGGAAGAGAAACGTAAGAGGATAGAAAAGCTTCGAGTTCGGCAAAAATGGCAGAGATTTGGACACACTCCGATCAATTAGGGTTGAGATTTGGGGATTTTAAAGAGAAGGGACAAAAAAAAAGTTAAGATCGGAGAGATAATACCAAGAGTATCAGGCCCGTTAACAATGTAAATTAGGCCCATTAGCAGAATTTACTGAAACCAAAGCTATAAAGAGAATAAAGATACACTAAAATGTCATTGAAAAACCTATTACAACTCTAGAAAAAAGTATACTGTTAGCTTTTTATGTTACATATTTTACATTGGCTAGTTGGTACAATGTCCTCTCTGTTTCATACAGCTTTTAAACATATAAGCTGTGTTTATTCGTTTACCTAAGCAGTTCCCGGATTAGGCGGGTTAGCTTGCGGCTTCATTTTGCTGACCGGGAAATGCAATCTCGCAATCAGAGGCCTCGGTGCTCTTGACTTCCGGTCGAATCCCCTTACACATACATACCCTATAAAGTAAAGATAAATATCTTTCAAATGAATAGCAAAAGCTGTAAAAACGACATTCATGCTACTTATGAGCTCAGAACGGCGTAAACTTAAATCAAATAAAAATAAGAAATTGCTAGAGCTTAAAGAAATGTAATGGCATTACCTCTCCAGAAGCATTGTTGAATAATTTCAGTAGATAAACCTGAGAACATTAGTTTCCAGTGGTTAGAACGTCTTCTTTTATGCGCAGAACGGATTACAATCCAATCATGGAGAAAGATATTGTACCTTTAAATATGGAAGTTACAGATGTTCCAAAATATACAGTTCTTCTAGGTAAGTCCCATAACCATTCCCTTGGTACATCAATTGGACTTAGGCTAGAAGCATGATCCGCAAACACCTATAAAAAACAGAATACATCAGAAATTTCAATATACTTGACCAATGAAAGAATTGGAGTTAGAAACTAACCTCGTTAACTTGAAAATATGTTCCGTTAAGCGGGAAGCTACCCCTCATCGCAGTTCTACAAGGTATCTGCATGAATTCACAATACATTGTTTTACGAAAAAAGTTGTAGATTAAAATTTTGCACTGTAGTTAGCAGAAGTTAAGTTTTAGATGCATGTTCTTACCAAGATGGTTCCTCTTACAGTCTGTGATCTCGCTTCCTTAACGCTATTGCAAGAGAAACAAGTCTCATCTCCACAAATTTTACCAATCCCTTGGTAAATGCATCTACTTACAGCTGGTCGAACAGAATCAGCCGTCTCCCCTATTTTAATAAAATCATAGTGATTAAAAAAAGTTTTATTTATCAGTCTTAACTAAATGAATAATCGATTAAGAGATTTAGATCACCTGGTGTCCAAATGGCTAGCAAGTAAGAACACGGGTCGTCTTGTTCTCTTTTCTCCATCTGCCACTAACAAACAAACACAAACAGCTGGTTAGATTTTAATTATAGACAGCACTTTTGGCATGTGTCCTTAATCCAGTAATCTGAAATACCTCAGCTAGAAGAGGATGCGAGTCCGGAAGTTCATAACTACAAAGATACCAAGAACAAGGAGAAAAGTGTTAAGTAAGTCAAGTTTGTCATCTTAGCTTCGTGTTTCTGATTTCATTTCAACCTAACACACGGCAAAGAGCAGAGGAAAAGGGATACTTACACTTGATGTTCTGTCCTTAGCTGGCTGATATTCTTGAGCTTTGGCATAGGAAGAGATGCAGCTTCAGCAGTAAGTGAAACTAGAGCATTAGACATGTTTCCGTCTTGTAATTCCTTACTGTGTTCCATAAATTGCTTCAAGTTAATGGCCAATGCATCCATGTTAAGCCTGATTGTGGGAATTTCTTCAGGATCTTCCTCATAAAATGCGTCCTCAATGTCAGCTATTGTAACTTGTGTGCTTTCTGGTTCTGGTGATGCTGGTTCTTCGATAATAGGTTCACAACATCTGACTCTGTTTGCTGGCTCTGAGTGAATTACTACTTCTGACCTTTGCTCTCTCTGCAATGGCTCTGGGAGGTGTAGAGGCAAAGGGTTTTTATCAGCTGTCCCATTACCTTTCTCTGTACCGGGTAAAGAAAGCCTCGCACTGTAACAAAAGAGCAAAGGTTACGAAATTTTCAGACCTACTTTACGAAAATGGTACTAAAGGTTTACGGAAGCATGTTTTGGTACCTTGCAAACGCACTTGCAAAGTGTCTACACTCTCCTCTCATCGGACACGCATTACAATTCGGTTTACTCTTTGTGCAAAACACCTGAACAATGATAATAGTCAAGTAGATTAAAAATCATCGTCATGAGTCCTGCCGGTTTGTTCAAACAGAGATATCTATTTAATTTTGTATACATACCTTTCCAAAGGTAATCATTTGGTAATGCAACTCATACCTGTGAGATAAAAGGAATGGTTGTATTAGGATGACGTATGAAAAAGAAATGGCTAATTCTAATAATGACGAGAGGTCTTACAATGTTTTCTGGTCGAATTTGCAGAGACGTGGCCAAAGATACTTTTGAATAGATTCAAGTATAGGATACCTTGATAAACAAAACACAAGATGTAATAAGAATAAAAAATACAATTACCAAGTAAAGACCATTTGTGTAGACTGCTTACATTTCGAGAAGATGCAACTGAAGAGACTCCGGGAGCGGCTGAAGCGGTACCCAGCCTAATCTAACGGCTATGCGACCAACATTTGTATCAACCTGTCATACAAGTTTTACCTTAATTTCATACATCATACATAGTAATTCACTTTACATGAACAACAACAGTAAAATGATAGCTTACTGGAAAGGCAAGATGGTGTAGCGTTAGAAGCCGCACACACTCCACGCTTTTTAGACCCAATCCTCTAAAGCTCAAAAGATATTCTCTGCAAGATTGTATAACATATGAGAAATACGGATAAATGTAACTTTTATATATTTCTGTTAATAAAGAAGAAAAAAAACACATTTCTGTCAAACTTACTTTGCTTTATCGGGTGGAACGTCTCTCAGCCATTCAAGATCGAGACTTCCGTGTTCCGTGACGAGTCTATTAAGGAAGGCCTGCAATATATTCATGATGAGAGTCAAATACTTCAGACGTAGGTTATAGTAAATTTGGCTGATAAAAATTGTACCTGTATACGTTCTGCAAGTTTATGGTTCATCCCACGACTCTTGATTGTTTCAGCGACGTTGTTAACATCAGCAGTTCTTATTGCTTCCCAATCTACAGAGTCCAATGTCCTTGCTGTTTTTTCTCTTATTCCTTCTCTGCCTTGTGCTTCTCTTCTTAAACTATCCCAATCAAACTCTTTTTTCTCCTTTACAACCTTCTTTCCTTTTGCATTTACCGAAGCATCATCCATAGGATTAACCTCTTTGCATGATGAGTCCTGATGCTGCAGCCTTGTGCTCGGACCTGATGGTACTTCCGTGCCTTCTTGAACATCAAAACAACTCGTGCTTTCATTAATATCTGGAATCGTAGTCTCTGTCACGAGCTTTTCTTTGTGTTTTGTCGAAGGAACATTGCTAGAGCTTTCAGGCATCTCAGGTTTCTGACAACAACAACATGGTTCATTACTATCATCTGAAGATTTTGTCTGTCCTTTCAATGATTTGAAATCCTTAACTTCTGAGCTACTATCACCCGGAGACGTATTTGGTGATACTAGTAAGCTTTCAGGACTGCTTGAAACCCCAACTTCTCTTTTTGAATTTGCATACTGATTCTTCTCACTGGATTCTTCTTTATTTGACACAGTATCAGCTGTGGTAACGTCTCTTCCTCGGCCTGGTAACTGAGCAGAGCCTAAATCTTGTAGAAGCTTCACAAAGGAAGTATAATGCCATGCTTCTGAGTTGATCTCTGAGCTTGATCCTGCTCTTTCTGTATTCTGAGGAGCATCAGAATTTTGACATGTAAGCACCGAATCTTCGGATGAAAACGGATCTTGGACAAGGTATGTCTCGTCTGTCTTAGTGACTTCTACACTCGAGCCTTTTTGATCCGAGTCCACGTTCGCCTTTGAATCCGTTGTTTTGCCAACTGATTCATGAGCTGAGCAGGCAATCTCACTACTGCTTCTAGAGGTTTCATCAGGCTGTGTGTTGTTTAAAGTAACAGAACTCGGAATATGAACGGGCAGGGTTGACATCGACTCCTCCGAGTCCAAGTAAGTTATTTGTATCGAAGGCACGGAGCTTGTTCCTACGTCAAAGTTTTCGGTGGGTACTGAAGGAGCAGGATACTCTGAAGCAAGCGACATAAAAGCAGAACTACACGAAAGATTAGAAAAGGAAGTTAGATTTACGACTTGTTGCTGTCTTGGTAATTAGTTTCGACATACAAATTTCGTAAGAGCTTATACCTTGATAAATGGTCAGATACATTCTGAGTGAGAAACACTCCAACAACAGAATCAACTACAGATCCTTTCCACGGTGTAAAACGTCGATCCCCTGTTAGAAAACCGTAACAAGAAGTTATAATTAAGACATACAAGTTAAAGATCATTTACTAATTAAAACCGTGTGGTGTTATTACCTTGTACAAGATGCATTCTTGCTATAAACGAGTCTGCTCGTCCTCGAAACACATTTCGTTCTTCCTCCCACCATTTCGCCTTCTGCTCGTCTGATCCGTCAATACCCTCGCTATTAATATTCTCCAGGAGAAGCTTCCAAACTCTATCTGTCTCATTGTCTAGATCAACCTTTGGTCTCGGACGGCGTTTTTTAACAGGAACCAAAGGCACAATGGCTCCAGCGCCACCTCTGAAGAGTGTAATCTCATTTCCTTGGCTTTTTATTGTGTAAGGAACAAGAGCAGTTTCTGAATACTCCCTGTTGATATCTAGTAGACGCAATCGCTCGCTAATTGCTTCGACTGAGTGCATTTGATTCCAAATTTCTTCTGGAGAAAGACCTGTTGTAAACAAAATCATCATTATCAAGAAATAGTCTGCATTTTATACACTCAAGGAAACAAAATTTATGCTTCAGAGTATCCTGCTCCTTCAGTACCCACCGAAAACAAAATTTATGCTTGTGGAAGTATTTTTTACCAGTAAATGCAGCAGGATACGGGCGAAGACTCGGAAGAACGGTTTTCTGGTTGATTTGTGATTTCTGTGACTTAGTGGTTCGCTTCGTTTTGCTCAAGGTCACCCGCGTTTCAACAAGAACGCTAGTATTTATAGAAGACAGATTCCGGTATCGAGCATGGCCTGTAGTTCTCTTCTTTATTGGTGTATCTATCTTATCCAAGTGAACACTGGACTGAGATGTAAAACTGAAGGACTCAGAGCGAAAGGCGGAGACGTTGTCTTGTACATCATGTTTCTGTCCAGCGTACGATGTGCTACACATAGCACCAGCGCTCATCCCGTCTTGTTGCGAGTTTGTGTCATACAACCACCGCGTATTCTGGTAGTCACAGAAATCATTGTACTGAATCTCCGATAGATTTATGTTGCGGGTTGGTTCTTTTCCTTGTCTTCTCTTTGCAGCTTGTGGTGTCACAAGATCAACACCATCTTTATTACCATCGTTGTTGTTCTTCGGTTCCTTCCCCTTTCTTTTACTTTGACCGCCCTTTCTCTTAGGCGTGCTAGGTGCTGGTACAGGGAAATCTCCCGAATCTGACTGCTTTTCTCTAGGAACTGATTCCTTCTCATCCGCGTACTTAGTATCGCTGCTGTTGGACTGATTTTCTCCTTTTTCGGATTTGAGACTCTCGTCTACAAAGTCCAATGCTCGTCTACATATCTTCTTGGCTACAGCTGCTGGTTCAACCGCAGTTTCTTCAACCGGCGTATATTCTTGATCTTTTTTAACTACTTCTTTCTTCCGCACGTATTTCCTCCTCGGCGTTTTGATTTCTTGACCACCACCAGGAGCTTTCCTCGGAGTTTGCTTTGGTTTAGCTTCTTTAACAACTTTCGGCCTATGCTTTTTCCTCTTCGGTTTCTCGGGTGTCTTGATCTGTTCAGCTACATTGTTACTCACTGAGGTAAGACTCTCTTCATTACCCTTTTGCAAAATCTCTCCACAAAACATGTTTCCTAACAAATGAGAATCACATAACAGATTTCTTAGAATCTTTTCAAAAAAATGAACAAAGCAATTTTTAAGACCAGAATCAAAGTCATATCTTACTTGTAGAGTCTTTATTTCTGAGTGAGGACTTATGATTATCCCAATTGGTCTGACCAGAGAAATACTCTGATGCAGTGTTGGCTAGAGCCAACAAATCTGTAAAAGGCAAGTGGTCAAGACCATTCATCTCCAATTTCTTCCTGCATGCATCATTTGGTTGACCAATTACCCAACAATTTTTGAAATCATCTCTTCCAAATTTGAAACAAATCTTTGTAATTTCCGAAATTAAGACAAAACCCACAAATAAAAAACTCACATTTCTTCTGTCTGATTCTGATTCTGATTCCGATTAGATTGTTCTTCCTCCGTCGAATTTGGGTAGATCGGAGCAACTGGCTTCATAGGTGTCTGAGGAATCCATGGAGATTGAATGCTACTGCTTTCTTCACTCCTTTGCTTATCCATATTGACTCTTTTACTCTTCCTTCATCTAAATAATTTGATTCTTGCGCAGGAATTACAGAAAATTTTGCAAAGTTTCTATTTTTAGCTGCAAAATCAAGAATTCTTCAAAATTAGATGAATTAAATTTGTCTATAATCTGAAATGAGTAGATCCATTATTTTCTGGAGGTTTTAGAGAGATCTATGTTAGTAATCGATATAGGTAAATAGCGACATGTACGATTAATCAGGTACACCGTTACACCAAAGACTTTTCAGATTCACAAAAAAAAAAAAAAAAAAAACAAAGTTAGAAACTTTACCGATTGGAATCAGTGGTGATGATGAGAAGTTGGTTCGGTGAGAGGATAAGAACACACCGTTTGGTTCGTCCTTCTCTTGGAAACGATGAAGTTTTAAGGAGTTATAGAGACGTAAGTAATAAAGTAAAGACCTTTTTTGGCTTAACGTATAAACAAGTAGAGAAACATGTGTGTGTGAGTGATGTGTTTCTAATTTTCGTGTAGCCGTTTGTTTAAGCGCGAAAGATCGTTTGGTTGGCGGGAAAAGTTTTCGCATATTATATTTTTAAAATATTGCTTTTCTATTAAGTCTCCTGGACTATAGGAAAGATGATTTGAAAAGTTAATAGCATGGTCTATAGTTTTTTTATATGTTTATGTGTCATCTTTTTCTTTGTTCTCTCTCGTTTCTTTTTCTTCGCTAACACATACAAAATGATATATAATTTTAAATTAGTTTATTTATCGCGTGTAATTTTAAAATATAACATGGATAGTGTAGAGTATGTTTCGTTTTGATAGCATACTATTATACTTAATATTATATTACTTTTTTATACATACACAAAAAATGTATTTATTTTCAATTTTATCACTGCATACTTTGTTATAAAAAAAAAATTACTAGCTCTGTTCTTTTTTGTAATCGCGGGGACCGGTGTCGACGTCACATAAAAAAATTGATGTAACATATGTGTATGAAATATAATGATGTCGACGGTGACGCAAAAGCCAGTAAAAAGAGATGGTGTCCAGAACCAATAGCAATCAACTTTTCAGAAGCTTGGGTTCCAAGTAAATAATATTTTAATTAGTTTCTAGCAAAACTTTTGGTGTTACTGCTGATGTGGTTGCATTTTGTAAAAGGATAGGGCTAATATCACAAATAAAACCTTTGTATCAACTTATACAATCAACATAGTCATATTTTTAAGAAAATTTTCATGATATGCCATTCTTGGCTTGCCATTTTACTGTTATGCCATCGTTTGAAAATCTTTGTAAGAATGCCATCTTTTTTTAACTTAACTTTTATATTTTTTTGGATTTGGATTAACTATTTTATAGTTTTTGGGGAGTAGAATCAGACCCAGCCCGTTAGTTAATGCTGCCTAAAGCAAAAAAATATTTGGTTAATGCTGATGTGGTTGCATTTTGTAAAAGGATAGGGCTAATTTCAAATGTGAAAAAAATATTTACTGATTTAATATATAATTTTAATTGTATGTAAATTTCTATTGATGTTATTAAGTTTTTCTACTAAATCAAACTTTGGTTTATAATAATCTCTATAAACTTTTGTTCTTCAAATGCTTAAGCCTTGTCGACAAAAAAAAATAAATGCTTAAGCCTAAAGCTGGTGTTAAAATAATCACACTAATTAATAGTAGGTTTTCCTTAAAAGTAATGAAAAGAAAAAATCTACATGATTGACTAAAGTTTCTCGCTACTGAAGTGCTAACTCCTAAGCATGCATAACTATATAGTACTCTCATTTTTTTTTTTTACAAAAACATAATTTGAAAAAATATTTCATTAATAAACAGAAAATTTCAAAGAAAAGTTTAAATTCATTTTTCGACGATACACAAATACATATACACTCAATAAAATTCCATGTACATGATATCATATATATGTCACCAGTTATGTACACCTAGTAAACTATATGTATATAAAGTTTGTACATCTCTAACTGTAAATACACGATATTAACATACGTACACCATATTATGTTGCTTAAGCGCATGCACATACACAATTCCTATCGATGATATCTATCATGAACCGCAAGTACACGATATCGAATTGGCATACATGCACTTGTTGGAGATAAAATAATTCCTTTTGGAATTAGCGTATCCCCGTGGCCACGTGTCAGGGTGGGGTCACGGTTTTAAAGGCAGAGTCAACTGCTGTAACCAAAATTTTTGTTAGATCATAAGCCTAGTTTACACTAACCCATGCAAGCCAAGTCTCAGTTCTGTCGGAGACCAGATCCATCCAGAAAAAAGATTCGGGGCCTATTAAACTTCTGGTAACAAGGCCTTATTGCTAAGAACTAAAGGACCCACAAGCAAGGATATAGGAGGATCGGGATGTCATTATTAGAAACCACGACTCATATGGACTTTCTTATCAAGAGCTCGGGCAAAGTAAGAAAATATCTAAGGGTAAAGTCCAAACGACTTTATCATTCGCTCTCACGTCGCTCTCACAGTAAAAGGATAACATGTAACACCCGCCTCTTTGACTAGGAATCAACAACAAAATATTAGTCAACTTTACGTATCATTTCATTGCCCAAAAATTTGTTTACATTGTTTTGGTAATATACAACGTATTAGGTACTAAACTACATTGCCTTGGAGAAGTCTTCACCATTATCCGCTGCTCCATCATTGTCATTCTCTGGTCCATCTCCATTGGTTGCCTTTCCTGCCAATCTGGTAAGGGGTGAGTATAAATACTCGGTAATACGGTCTTCTCCATCTCACAACCTAATACATCCTAACTACCTCTAATAATTACAACTCCCACATTATGCCCCAACACTATGTGTCATGTCACTTAATAAGCAACCTTCACACTTTTCACCCCTTTCATATTTCCGTTCTAAGCAATGCTTAGTCCGTACTCACACACATATTGGTGTGAGCAAAGTTTTAACCCAAATAAAATCCGCAAGTGCACAGACAAAAGCTGTAGTATTTTAGGTATCAAATCCTCAGAGACCAAGGTTACTCTATGAAACTATGGATTTATATTTAAAGCTAAGACAAAATGGGGGTTGGTTTGCAATGAAACAATGAACGAAACAGCAATTAAAACGATGTAAATTCAATAAGAGAAAGGCACTAGATCAAGGTCATTTGCCGGTGACTTCGGATTAAGGACTGAGCATCTATTCAGGATTCAAATTAAGCGCGATCTAGAACTCAAACATAAATGTAATATTGCCCCACTGTCGAGATGCATCAATATATTTATCTAACTCTCTAAATGCCTAAACTGTCGTTTGAATTCAGAGATGTTGATAAGCATTAACAAGATGATTCGATTTGTTCACAATCGATGGTAACAATCAACTGTCGTTGGTTACACACCGATTGCTAATCAATGGTTTATCTAGCAACCTAGAGCACTGTCGTGAATAAGTTAAACTTGAGAACATAGACTAGGTGATCAAATTAGCCTAAGCAATACGAATCCCAATTGATGAAGACGAATGAAATCATTCCTATTTGGCTCAGTCACTATCATCCTAATTCACCATTGAAATTCCCTAATCTAGCTATGAGACTACTCGACCATGGAGAACAAAAACACAGCAATCAAATGAGAAGGATTCATCATGGTAAAATAAAGAGATAAGGGTTTAAGAATTCTTCTCAATAGAAAGTTGTGGATGATCCTCTAATCTTACAAGCAAAATCCAAGGAATGAAAAACACTTGAAGGATCTCAAGAACTTGGAACAAATGAGTCTCAGTATCTCAAAAACGTGAAATGGGAAAATATCAGAAAAGTGAACTTGTTTTTAGGAAAGTGGCTGCCTCTAATTTATAGTAAAAATTAGGGCAACTTGGTTCTGGGTGGCCGACCGGTCGGTCTGGCTCCGGACCGGTCGGTCCGTCTTCCAGCAGCTACGGTCTTCGGGTCTTTGAGTGTCGGGACCGATCGGTCTTCTCATCCGGACCGGTCGGTCCGGATTCCAGGGAGCTTCGGCTTCGGGACTTCGGTTGTGGACCGGTCGGTCCTGTGGTTGGATCGACCAGTCCTGTTTCCAGGGAGCTTGGGCTTCTTGAGTCCTCGGGCGAGCAGGTGCTCGCTCCAAACCGAGCAGGTGATTGGTTATGAAAAACGCCAACTTTTCTCCAGATTCGTCCCTTTTGCTCCAATGACTCCCAATTACTCCAATTCATGCTTGAGAGCCTCCTTGAACCTGAAAAGACACAAAAGAAACTAGAAAGAACCGAAAACAGATAGAAAACAATACGTAAAAGAGACCAAAATACTAATATATCAACTCCCCCGGACTTAGATCTTTGTTTGTCCTCGAACAAATTCAGAAATAAGTAAAGGAGAGAGGTTTGAAAACGCGGGAACTCTTTTATCCTCAGTGAACCGAATAACCTTCAATCTGCAGACCACATAATCCAAATTACGAATAGCAAAGCTTTACCAAAACAACCTCAACACATTTCTCAACCAAGCTATTTCTCAAACACAAACTCAATGCACTCAAAGTATGCGTGAGGATCTCGCTAAAGGCACCTTATTAGGGAAGACGGCGCTAAAGGGTTTAAGGCCATTTGGAGGTGGAGTTCAAGGTGTTTAGAGTGTTTAAGGGTTACCCGATGTTTCGTAGAGGATGCAGGATATCGCACAAAATTGCAAGAGAGAATGAGTACATTGATATCCACATTCTCTAAACCACTCTTTCTTCTCCAAAACTTTCTAACGTATCATTCGGCTAATCATCCACCTTGGGTATACTCGCTGTGTAGAGAGACATTTTTTCTATTTTACAGATTCACCACTCTTCATCATCGATTTTTTTTTTTTTTTTTTTTTTTTTTTAAGAGATGATGATGAAGAGGGACATACATTACAAGTATGTGTCTCTCAAACATGAATATAAATAGGAGTGTTGTACATACCCAAGTGGAGCTCATCATTGCTATTCCTTCCTTAGTATAAAATCATCTTTTGAAAATGGGAGCAGGTGCTCAATGTCTTGCGAGCAGGTGCTCAATCTTTAGATGCAGTGTTGACTCGATTCTCTTCGGCCCTTTTGCGCATATGCTGCACATGTGACAATGAAGTAACAAGAAGGCAAGGAGTCTGAAAAGAGGTAGTAGTTAAGGAGGGTACTAGCTAAAAATGAGCTAGCTATTCAGGATCAACAAGAGTGGTAAAAGGAATAAGGAGTCCTGAATATGATTTGTTTTCCTAATCTAGTGCCAATAACGAGAGAAAATTTGGTCAATCTGAAACCTGGTTAATAGAGCATCGAAGTGTCCCAGCTGTTCCTTGTACCCATGCTATGTAAAAATGTTCACTAGAGAGAAGGTTAAACACAGATAGTTCGAATATCATCATAAGATAAAGTCCTAATTCCCTACAAAGTTTTGACTCAATAAAACAGAAAATAAAAAGTACAAACGCAAAAGCAAGACCGCTCCCCCGGACTTAAATCACACCGTCTCCGGTGTGAGAAAAGCTTAGGAGATTGGTGACACAAGAAAAAGATAAATAAAACGGATAATACAATGATGATAGAAGGGTGAGAAAAGATATCACTGAGAAGAAGCGTCGTCGCTTCCATTGCTACGCGTCCTCCTCTTCTTTTGTACTAATGGCTGACCCAAACCCGAGTTAGAGCTGGAGGGAACTGGCTAAGCGTCCCTTGCTGCGGTGGCGTGACAACAGCCCTTGGAAAGCGTCTCCATAATCCTATGCATGAGGTTGTTGTTCTTCTTCGGTGATTGGATCATCCATTGCCTATACTCAGCACCATCAGCACCATCAGCATCATCAGAGATGGGTGAGAGATCGAACTCACCTTGGGGAGGATCGGTGGGGTAAGTCAGGCATGGAATGGATGGGCCAGCATCTTCGAAGTCTGGAACTGAGCAGGTGCTCGGTCTGGAGGTGCTCCTAAGCGAGCAGGTGCTCGGTCTGGCGGCTGATGAAGAGCGGCTCGGATTGGGCACAAGATACTCCGGAGGCGGCTGAAATGCAAGGTCATCCATCGTGATGAGCTGTGTGAGGTGTGGGCATGGAAGCATAATGAAGTTTGAATCCCCGTTTGCAGCTATGAACTAATAAGCACTTGGTTTAACGATGATCTTCGAATTGAGCAGATGCTGCATATCTACACGTGACAGCTCTTTGACGCAAGAAGCCTCGGATAGATCCACTCTGAGATGGCGGAATAGTGAGGTGAGCAAGCTTCCAATGTGCTCAACACGTGGTCCATTAGCGGTCGAGGCTATTAGACCCTTAATCGCGCATATCGTTTCGACAAACCGGATACCCAAGTTATAGCGATAATTCTCATATTGCTCCGAGTCTCCATTTCCTAAAATCGGACCAACACCCAAAAACAGCAACATCAACTCATCATTATGTACCTTGTTACCGGAAGCACGGTCAAACAACATGTTGCTGAGAAGTCGCGCAACAATGCGGAGAGCGGGATGACAGAGGCAGTTTTGGCTCGCGGAGTTGCTCGAGTATGCTCCAGAGACTATGACGTTCCAGAACGTCTTGGATTCCTTGAATCGATTAGGGCCTTCCAGCTTCTTGTCGGTCGCGTGAAATCCGTAGATGATGCAAAATTCGCTCATCAAAATCTCGTATCTCGTTCTTCCAGCAAAGACCTAGAATTTGGCCTCATCAAAGATTGGTGTCTCCGGATTTGCATAAGTGAGAGTGGCGGTCGTGAGGCATTGCCTAGTTATATCCGGGTAGAGAACATCCTCTTCCAGAGCAAAACTCATGCAACACACGTTAAAAAGAATGCTACGCACTTGTTCCTTAAGGCCTAGTTCGGTCATGGTTTGCTCGCACAAGAACCTAGTCGGTTCAAGCTTCAAGGCCAAGAGCTTGTTGTAGTTGTAAGCACTTATCTCGTCCCAAACGGTTGTTGAGTTAGGCGGGAGCCCAGCGGTGTCAATATCGAACAGAGTGTCCTCGGGGCGAGGCCACGGATAAGTGGTGGGTCTCCGAGTAGCGGAGGAGGAGGTAATACCCTTGTCTTTGTTGCCAAATCGCACGTGTGGTGGCATTGTTGTGAACGGCGGCAGAGAGAGAAGGTTGAGCGACGAGTGGGAGTCTCGGTGAAGTGAAGAACTCGGTGGTGGTGTGAAACGGCGGAGAGAGAGATTGACCGGAGTAGAGATTTCGGCGGTGGAGAAAAGATTTAGGAACTTGGCGGTGATTGAAGAGAGGAAGAAGATTCGGTGATATGAGGGAGATTGAGCAGAGGAGAGAGTGAGAGATGGCGTGAATGTTGAGGGAGGTGGGGGGTGGATGTGCGGCGCTGCAAAAGGAAGAAGAAGGAGTTAGTGAAAAATAGAAATTTAGGTTTTTATAAAAAAAAAAAATTTTATAAAGGAAAAAGGAAAATCGGAGTGGCCCTCGTGCACTGGACCGACCGGTCCTGATACTGGATCGGTTGGTCCGATTTCCACAGGGGAATCGGTTTTGAAACTTGGATGGGGATCGACCGGTCCGCAGTAGGATCGACCGGTCTGATTTCCAGGGGCATTTTCTGGGCCCTTGAATGCTCTGGATCGACTGGTCTGTCGATGAGACCGACCGGTCTCATTTCCAGTGACTTGGCAACGCCTTCTCCGATGCATGTGTCAGCGAGATACGGCTTGACCCGCTGACCATTCACGACAAACTCTCCTCCTTTAGTGTCCAGCAACACTATAGCTCTGTGTCGTCTTACTTCTTTAATCGTGAACGGACCCGACCATCTTGACTTGAGCTTGCCCGGAAATAACCTGAGGCGTGAATTAAACAACAAGACTTAATCGTTAGGAGCAAAGTTACGGGAATAATCCTCTTGTCATGGTAAGCCTTGGTTCGCTCCTTATAGATTCTCGAGTTGTCATAGGCGAGATGCCTAATTTCCTCCAACTCGTGCAGCTACATAGACCTCCTCTTGGATGCACTAAGGATGTCAAAGTTGAGCATCTTAACAGCCCATGCCGCTTTGTATTCCAACTCCACCGGAAGATGGTATGCCTTCCCATACACCAAATGAAAAGGCGTTGTCCCCAACGGAGTCTTATATGCAGTTCTATACGCCCACAAAGCGTCGTCCAACTTAGCGGCCCAGTCTTTCCTAGTGGTACCTACGGTTTTTTGTAGGATATTCTTGATTTCTTTGTTGCTAACCTCAACTTGGCCACTAGTCTGCGGGTGATATGCCGTTGCAATCTTATTTACACCATTTTTCCTCAAAAGGTTCTCAAAAATCTTATTGATGAAATGAGTTCCTCCATCGCTAATCACCACTCGAGGGACTCCAAACCGGGGGAATATTATGGTTTTGAACATCTTTAAAACCACAGCGGCATCGTTTGTTGGGGAAACAATTACCTCAACCCATTTGGACACATGTCACCAAGATGTACTCGTGTCCATAGGAGGATGGGAAAGGTCCCATGAAGTCAATCCCCCATACATCAAAAACATCCACTTCCAGAATGAAGTTCTCAGGCATCTCATTACGCTTGCTGATGTTCCCTTGCCTCTGACAGGCATCACATTTAAACACAAATCTATTCGCATCCCGGAACATCGTTGGCCACCAAAAACCAGCTTGTAATACTTTCGAAACTGTCTTGAATGTGGCAAAATGCCCAGCATAAGACAAACCAAGACAATGGTGTAAGATCCCAGGGATCTCTGCCTCTGATACGCATCTCCTATAGAGCCCATCCGAACAATGCTTGTACAAATACGGCTCATCCCAAAAATACCGCCTAACATCGCGGAAGAACTTCCTATGCTTGCTTCCCGTTAGGTTCTCAGGAACCCTATCAGCAGCCAAGAAGTTAGCAAAATCACCAAACCAAGGGAAATTCAGAGGTTAAGCATTCTGAATCAGTCCGCAAAAGATCAATTGAGCAGGTGCTCGTTCGATCTGAGCAGGTGCTCGATTTGGTGCTCAGAAATTATCGCAGATTTCGATCGAATAGATATGCTCATCCGGTAGACTATCAACCATAGGCATTTTATCATCAACGTGTAGCCTACTCAAATGATCCGCAACTCTATTTTCAGACCCTTTTTTATCCCGAATCTCAAGATTGAACTCTTGAAGCAACAAAATCCACCTCAACAATCTGGGCTTAGCATCCTTCTTGGTCAGCAAATACTTCAATGCGGCATGACCGGTGTGAGCAATTACCTTAGACCCGACGAGGTACGACCTGAACTTCTCAAAAGCGAAAACAATCGCTAATAACTCCTTCTCGGTAGTAGTATACTGACATTGAGCATCATCCATCGTCCGACTAGCATAATATATCACATGGAGCTTCTTGTCTTTCCTCTGACCCAGAACGGCTCCCACAGCAAAATCACTCGCATCGGTCATTACTTCAAACGGTAGTTCCCAGTCCGGTGGTTGTACTATCGGTGCACTAACCAAGGCACCCTTAATGGTGTGAAACGCCGCCAAACAGTCACTATTGAAGTCAAACTTCACCTCTTGACACAACAATCTAAAGAGGGGTCTAGCAATGTTGGAGAAATCCTTGATGAACCGACGGTAGAACCCAGCATGTCCTAGAAAGCTTCGGATCCCCTTAATCGTAGTAGGCGGTTGCAAACTCATCATCACCTCTATCTTAGCTTTGTCAACTTCGATCCCCTTCTCTGATATTCGGTGCCCAAGCACTATCCCATCTTGGACCATGAAGTGACACTTCTCCCAATTGAGAACAAGATGCTTCTCCTCGCACCTTTGCAACACCCTGCACAAATTTGACAAGCACATAGAGAAAGAACTCCCATACACAAAAAGTCATCCATAAACACTTCCATAATATCCTCAATAAGATCAGTAAAAATGGACATCATACAATGTTGAAACGTTGCTGGGGCATTACACAAACCGAAAGGCATGCGTCTGTACGTGAAAGTGCCATAAGGGCATGTGAACGTCGTCTTCTCTTGGTCCTCTGGGTGGGTAGTGATCTGAAAGAAACCTGAATAACCATCTAAGAAACAGTAATAAGGATGGTAAAGGAAAATGATCCTTGCGAGTATCTGATCGATAAATGGTAAAGGAAAATGATCCTTGCGAGTAGCAGCATTCAATTTCCGATAATCTATACACACTCTATGTCCGGTTACTGTCCTAGTCGGTATCAACTCGTTCCTATCATTTTTAATTACCGTGATACCTCCTTTCTTAGGCACAACATGCACAGGACTGACCCACTTACAGTCAGATATAGCATAAATCACCCCGGCATCTAGAAGTTTCATTATCTCATTCTTGACGACATCCTTGAGATTTGGATTTAACCGTCTCTGATGCTCGACAAAAGTCATCGATTCATCCTCTAGGTGTATTTTGTGCATGCATAAGTCAGGAGATATCCCAGTAATATCATCAAGTGAATATCCTAGAGCCTTCCTATACTTTCTCAATTTACACAAAAGCAAGGTAATCTCAACATTATTCAATTCAGCATTCACTATAACGGGATAAGTAGAGTTCGGATCCAGAAACGCGTACCTGAGCCCTGCTGGGAGGGTCTTCAATTCCAACTTTGGAGCTTTCAGCTCGCTCTAAGAACTGTGAACAGTAGACTAAGCAGGTGCTCGATCTGTCTAAGCAGGTGCTCGCTTGTTTTTGATTTTTGTATCCTCTCCCAAACTCAGATATTCATCTCCCTTTTCCACTCGGGTTTTAGAATCCAGAAACTTAGCGAATCCTTGGGTATCTTCACTCAGAAAACCATATTCCCCCTCGGCTTAGTCAATGCGACTTCAAGCAGATCCTTTGCTAGATTCTCTTCAATCTCATCCTCTAACATCTCTGATTCATCATGGACAACAAACGTGTTCTCGTCTATCATCGGTCTCTTGAGGAGCTTGCTCATCTCAAACCAAACTATCATGTCTCCTAGACGGAGATCCACTATGCCTTCTTCGACATCGATAATGGCACGTGTTGTGCGTAAGAAAGCTCTGCCCAAAATCAACAGATCGTTAGGTTCTTCATCAAGCTCTAGAACCACGAAATTAGCTAGGATTAGAGTATCCCCAATTCAGACGTGCAAATCCTCTATGATACCCACCGGAAGTTTTGTAGACCGATCCGCAAAAACCAATGAGATCTTGGTGGGTTTGAACTCGGTGAAACCCAAACGCTTAGCCACATAATATGGCATCAAATTCACGCTGGATCCTAAATCGCACAATGAGCATGCAAACGTGCAAGGCCCAATCTTCACGGAAATCACAAATCTTCCCGGATCACCCTTCTTCGTCAACACCTTACTCTGAAGTATGGTGCTACATTCCTTAGAAACCATCATCACATTCTCGTCTTCATCGACCTTTCCAGCAACTAACTCCTTCATGTACATCTTGAGTGACGGAATCATTTGAACGGCATCAGCTAAAGGAAGCTTTACCGTCAAATCCTTAAGCATTTCCTTACACTTAGCATTCTCCAAATCCTTCCTAGATTTCTTGGGAGGTACTGGGTAAGGCACCTTGGGTACGTAAACTCGTTCGGGCAGAGTTTCAGAAATTTTCTCGGGAGCATCTTGAGTGAGCAGGTGCTCGGTTGTAGGGAGCAGGTGCTCGAAATTTTTTTTCGCAGCATCGACTTGGACAGAAACCTGAGGTGTCCCTGAGCTTGATCCAACCTTTTTAAGCCTATCTTCTTCTGATAAACCATCCTCATGAGCCTGGTGCTCGGGTAACTTCTCCTTAGCTTTCACTTGAGAGCTTGTAACCGTGGGTGGTACCAACTCCCTTCCACTCCTCAACTCAATAGCATGCACGTCATACTCCTTCCTAAGATTAGCCTCACCACGTCCTGGAAGAGACCCAGCTGGTCTCTTGATAGCCTCGGCGGTTTGAGTCACTTTTGTATCCAACTTCTTCACATGTGCGGTGACGGCCTCATACTTAGCATTCAGGTCATTGTACATGTGATCTACCTTGGTATTAATCTCAGTGGATGCCTTTTGTTGGTTGACCATCAGCTGTTGCATGAGACTCTTCAACTCGTCTTGAGAAGTAGACGCAGAGGGAGCTTGTTGTGGTGCGGTGAATTGAACGGCTTATTATTGGTTTCCTCCTTGGAACCGATTCTGATTCGGGATGAACTGCTTCCCTTGAGAGTTACTGGAGTAGTATTTCTGAAATCCTTGTCCTTGTGCATTCTGATTCGTACCTCCTTGCTGCGGGTAGACTTGGTCTTGTGGGTTCTCCACATTGGTGCTTCGGTAAGAGAGGTTGGGGTGACTCTGATAGTTGGGGTTGAATCCACAGTTTTGATATCCTTGGCCACTTACGAAGTTAACCTCTTGAGTTCCACCATCTTCATCATCCTCAAACTCTTGAGGGATAAGCGTACCCTCATTTTCCTCCACAAGCTTTACCGATCTTTGATTCTCGCGTAAAAGTAGATTAACCTTTGCTGTCAACTCATCAATCTTCTGAGTGTCCATGCTATTAACCTTTCTGGATCTATCGTATTCAGGAGCTTTGTTGTTGGAGCTCGAAGCAAGGTTCTAAATCAGCTCGAATGCACCATCTCTAGTCTTTGTCATGAAGTCCCCATTACTTGCAGCGTTAAGGGCGTTACGATAGTCCCATTCTACTCCGTCGTAGAAGATTCCCAGAATCTGCTCATTTTTGAAACCGTGATGAAGACACTCCCTACGATATTCTTTGTCTCTCCCAAGCTTCACAGAAAGCTTCTCCAGAATGTTGTTGAAAAGATGAGATCTTGTTCCTTAATGATGACATCTTGGACTTAGTGTAAAAGTGGTCCAAGAACGCAGCTCTAACCTCATCCCACGTCCTCAAAGAACCAGCGGGCAATGATTTTAACCACCTTAGAGGCTTGTCCGAAAGTGAGCACGGGAACAACTTGCATTTCAGGAACTCACTCGGCACTCCATTAGAACCCGTAGTGCTGCAGATTTCTTCGAAGTTCTCGATGTGGTCCATCAGTATCTCAGCCGGTAATCCATGGAACAAGTGTTGTTTCACCAACGAGATCATCTGAGGCTTGATCTCAAAGTCTTGCCTCTGAATTGCTGGCGAAACTATAGCCGAGCAATTTTGGTAAAAAGCATGGGGATTGTCTAAATCCCCAATTCCCGGCTGTAGAGGTGGAGCACGTGGTTGATTCCTTTGCAATACCGCAATCTGATCCCTTAACGATTGTAACTGAGTGTTTATCTCTTCCTGATCAGCCATAGTGTCCAGATTAGGTGAGTTTCTTTGCCGACGGTTTTGACGTTCAAAACGGGCTATCTCTTCGTTCGAAACACTGATTAACGATTCAGTGATGTTTCTTCTTGTTCTTCTACTGTTCATGCACCTGAAACACACCAAAAAAAAAAAAAAAAAAAAAAAAATTAGAAAAACGTCTTAGACTATAAATTGAAATCGAATTTCAAAGGTAACGCAATTGGTCCCCGGCAACGGTGCCAAAAACTTGGTGTGAGCAAAGTTTTAACCCAAATAAAATCCGCAAGTGCACAGACAAAAGCAGTATTATTTTAGGTATCGAATCCTCAGAGACCAAGGTTACTCTATGAAACTATGGATTTATATTTATAGCTAAGACAAAATGGGGGTTGGTTTGCAATGAAACAATGAACGAAACAGCAATTAAAACGATGTAAATTCAATAAGAGAAAGGCACTAGATCAGGTTCATTCGCCGGTGACTTCGGATTAAGGACTGAGCATCTATTCAGGATTCAAATTAAGCGCAGTCTAGAACTCAAACATAAATGTAATATTGCCCCACTATCGTGATGCATCAATATCTTTATCTAACTCCCTAAATGCCTAAACTGTCGTTTGAATTCAGAGATGTTGATAAGCATTAACAAGATGGTTCGATTTGTTCACAATCGATGGTAACAATCAACTGTCGTTGGTTACACACCGATTGCTCATCAATGGTTTATCTAGCAACCTAGAGCAGTGTCGTGAATAAGTTAAACTTGAGAACATAGACTAAGTGATCAAATTAGCCTAAGCAATACGAATCCAAATTGATGAAGACAAATGAAATCATTCCTATTTGGCTCAGTCAATATCATCCTAATTCACCATTGAAATTCCCTAATCTAGCTATAAGACTACTCGACCATGGAGAACAAAAACGCAGCAATCAAATGAGAAGGATTCATCATGGTAAAATAAAGAGATAAGGGTTTAAGAATTCTTCTCAATAGAAAGTTGTGGATGATCCTCTAATCTTACAAGCAAAATCCAAGGAATGAAAAACACTTGAAGGATCTCAAGAACTTGGAACAAATGAGTCTCAGTATCTCAAAAACGTGAAATGGAAAAATATCAGAAAAAGTGAACTTGTTTTTAAGAAAGTGGCTGCCTCTAATTTATAATAAAAATTAGGGCAACTTGGTTCTGGGTGGCCGACCGGTTGGTCTGGTTCCGGACCTGTCGGTCCGTTTTCCAGCAGCTACGGTCTTTAGGTCTTCGAGTGTCGGGACCGGTCGGTCTTCTCATCCGGACCGGTCGGTCCGGATTCCTGGGAGCTTCGGCTTCGGAACTTTGGGTGTGGATCGGTCGGTCTTCTCATCCGGACCGGTCGGTCTGGATTCCAGGGAGCTTTGGCTTCGGGACTTCGGGTGAGGACCGGTCGGTCCTGTGGTTGGATCGACCAGTCCTGTTTCCAAGGAGCTTGGGCTTCTTGAGTCCTCGGGCAAGCAGGTGCTCGCTCCAAACCGAGCAGGTGCTCGGTTATGAAAAACGCCAACTTTTCTCCAGATTCGTCCCTTTTGCTCCAATGACACCCAATTATTCAAATCCACGCTCCAGAGCCTCCTAGAACCTGAAAAGACACAAAAGAAACTAGAAAGAACCGAAAACAGATAGAAAACAATACGTAAAAGAGACCAAAATACTAATATATCACATATATTCACACATACACATGAGTAAACCTAAGATTCCAGATCTCTTTCTTGTTTACCCATAAACCTCTCGCCCAACCCGTTGATTGACACAACCTTTATAGCCCACCAGGCTCTTCTTACAAGCTGCATTGGTCGAGTTAGGTCTTCGTGCCTCGTCTTAGGAAAAATCACAAATAAGGCGGAACGTATGCCCATACATACACACTATGAAATATATAATTGTGGTGGCCTTGTGAACCGACTATCCTAACATTTTGATATGCATTCTACTCTAGGCTCTTTCCTACGGTTCACAAGCAATACTTATATTTTCAAATTATCCTAGTCTTTAATACCTCTAAGTTCTCAAACAATAGCTGAAACATTTCAAACAATACCTTTGCCTCGTATTGTCGGCCCCAGGTAAACATGGCTTTCCCATAACATTACCTATGACAAAATCTATGGCCATTCGGTAGCCGTCCTTGTAGAAATACAACCATAAGAATATTTATTAATTCTTGAAAGCTCATGAACCAAATTATAGTTCATGTCTTTTCTCTAACTTTGGATCGTATCTTGCAAGTAAGAGTTTGCTAGAACCTCTCGACCTCACCAATAGACTAATGCCGTGTTAGCTATGGATCGATCGAGCAACTTATACAATCTCCCGACCCAAATCCTGGTAGCAACTTAACCAAATGGTATGTTCTACCCGACAAACAATCAAACTAGCAGGTAGCAACATTTCTCTCGATCGAAACCCTTGTGTTAGTCCTACTAAATCATACCATGAGTCCTCTTAAGTAGCATTTCAATCTACTTGGGTCAATTCTCATTATACCTTGCGGTCAGATAGTTTCCGCGTACCAGAACCTATAATCAAGCATATTTCAACTTAGGCTATAATCTCTTGATTATTTATCTTACCATATCTCTATTTTCATAATTTAATGATGATCAATCAAGCCAGTTACCAGTGACCGCTCATTATAGCTCCATGGGTATGGTATAAGTATGCCAATGCAAGATTCTATCCAAAATAATGGTAACCCATCATTCCCTAACTTCCTAAACAATGTATGTGGTTTAGAGCTCAAAACTCCTTAGAATTCTTTTCCACACTCACTAAACAATGGGTCACCTTTGCCTTACGATTAGCCAAGTCAAGTTTCCTTGAAGCGTACGGTCAAAACGCATGATCGAAACCTTTATAGCCATGGTCCAATACATATCCCAGTGTGATACAAGCCTTTGCTCATTCTGACCTACAAGTCTTTAGTTGGATCGCCATGATCCAACCAGATGCTTTGCTACTGTGCCTATGCCCAAGTTTACGCTTGTTCCTACCGACCATTGATGCTTTTGAATTGAGACTGTATCGATCGCTCATCAAAGCCTTACCAATCCAAGGACAACTTCTTTCTAGGTTAGCATTGATGTGATCGTTGCGCTTACATTGCTCTCTCGAACCTTAGACAAGATGTATCGAGGCATCCCTAAAGCCATACCGATGACATCTCTAGATTTTGTACTCAGGCATCCTCAAGGCCATACAAGTACACTAGACCTTTGTGGTTGATGGTTCCAGACCATTCCACGTACCCGAACCACTTTCCATTACTCGTACCGCGTACGTGCCGGACCATTGTCTATGCCATCCTGCGTAAAAAATGGACCATTGCCGTTCTCGCTAGCGTACATACCACTTAGCTACTGGTTTGAGCCCTCATCAGGATCTTTGATACAGGCCGAGTTTTTCTCGACCCATCACTACACTACCCTTGACCCTATCCTACTAAAACACTACATGAAATCAATAATGGAGAAAAGAAGAAAGGAATATGTTAAGTATGGATCGCGCATTACCCTAGCTTTGAACCGCTCTCCTAGGGACTTGGGGCGATGAGTTTCTTCTCAAGCTCCTCCTTATTCTCTTCCTCTTAATAATTTATCTTAGGCTCTAAAGTGAGAATGATTTTTTTGGTGTGAAGAATAATTAGCTCACTTTTCTCACTATTTATACGACACCAAAATCCCAATGAAAATATTCACTTTCCTTAATTTTTTCCACCTCCATTCTTTATGGACCAATCCCGTTAATTTCATTCCTCTCCAAGGATTGTCAAAGATTCTCCAAGATCTTCCATTGATCCACGTCCTACACCCTCCTTTGGCCCGCCAAAATCCCGATTAAACCATTTCTCATTTTCAAGCAGTTTTTTACCCAAGGTAAAACTCGATTATTTTCTAAGTGTTTTACCCTACTCCTAGCCTCGTGCTGGGATGTTACATAAAAATCCTACTTACTCTACTTGTGATATGATAAAAATAGGTAATTTATGTCACGGATGGTGATTAAGCATAAGCAAGTTGACTCTGGGAGTACCTCGGCGCCTAATCTCAGACGCTGCCAATAGTACGATGAGTCAAAAGGTAGCATAATAGACTAAGCAGCCTGCCAAAAGTTAATAGATACATAGGAAGGTACTTGAGTGAAAAGTACACATTCAATCCCGAAGGCCCAAACCAGGATTAGGTCAGGAGCTGTATACCTAGTATCCAAACTCTTTAATTACTCCACTATCTACCTCATAAAAGAGAATCCTGATTTTGCTATTTTAACTCTACACTAAAGAGATATTTTGAACATGAGACCTATAGTCTTGAAGCTCTCGCAATCTGGCTTCTCACATCCATTTTCTTTGATTTTACAATCTCTTATTTTAACTCTGATCATTTTACGATCGGGGTTCTCCTCTATTTTCTTAATCATTCATTCCTCCTCACCACTAAATTTCTTACCAAAGATCTGATACTCTGTGGATCAACCTTCTTTTCGGATCCAGAGTCACCCTCACCACAAAATTCTAGTTTTTCGATCCTTTATCTTAGACCTCATTCGACTCACCATTGTCAAACTCAATTTTTTCTCCCCTTTGTTCTTATTTCTTACTTGAGCGTCAGAGCGTCGTCACCTCTCAATCGTGTTTTCTCTGACCTTCACGTATTTTTCTACTTGTGAAGGATCGGGACCTCTAGAATTTGTTTCGTAGGAGGAAAACATTGCAGAAATAATTTGGCACTAGAATAAAAGGGGATGATCCCACTCTAACCATCAAAATTGGGGTTCAATGAGGAATAAGACTTCAAGACAAGCAGTTACTTGGACACCACACATAACTGTTTCAGAATGCCAGCTCAAGAGTCATCGATTCGATGGGGCAAGAGGAAACAAAACCTATGAAATTGTTGAAACCCTCTACCAAAAGGCGAATCCCAGAGGAAACAAGCTCGGATGAATGAACTAGAGTAAGAATCATCAATGGATCCTCGAAGTAAAGGTTAACTTGGAACCAAACAAAGTAAAGTAAGGCGGAAGAATGTGAAAAGTCATGAATAACCTCGAAGTCATTGTATTATATTAGTTTTGTAAATAAATAGGTTACAAACTTTTATTTTAATATAAGCCTAAAACTCAATATTAATAAAAATATGAAATCCAATTATATTATTTTTATATATCCTGGTATTTCATTTATGTGGAATCATCTTATATATTTTAAGTCACCTTGAACACAAAATAATTAATCAAATATAACTTGAGATTACTAAGCTAGCATCATGTATCCCCTAAAATTTTATTAATCAATTTAGTCCTTGGTTGAATTATAGATGGTGGTTTCATTGCAAATGAAAAGAAAATCGAGCTTGTCTACGACGACAACTAGATTTTTGATCCGTGTCCAACGCGAGATTATAATATTTGAAAACAAAAATTCATGACTTTTTTTAATATATCGAAGAAATAACAAATATCAAATACTACATCTTCTATATATTGATAAATATATTTTATCATACAAACTTAATTTGCATGACACTTAATTTGTATGTGAACATTTTTATGTAAATCAATTACATTTGATATTATCAGTTTTCTCAAACCAAAAAAAATATCGTTTTAGTATATAAAAATCTTTTAATACAAAAAAAATGATATAATAAAAAGGGATAAGTACAAAAATATGACTTTTGAAATATCCTTTTACAAAATTGATATATTGAGTTGTTTATTTAAAAAAATGTCACTTATAAAGGGTTTCAAAAACCTTATACCCCAAAATCTTTATTCCTAAAAAGAGTTTTGTTTGCTAACAAACCTTAACCCCTAAAATCTAAATCTTAATATAATATAATTAACCCAAACATAAATGATAACAATTTTTTTGAAAAGTGGCATTATTGAAAAATGACATTTTTCAAATTCTCTAATAAAAAGTCAAAAGTTGTCAAAATTATTTTCAATAGGAATTTTTGCTTCACCCACTAATTTGTGAAATATCAAACCCTAAATTTGCTTGTTAGCATCAGAGCACCTAAGTTAGAGACCATCTAACTAATTCTTCCATCAGAGTAAAGCTTACTAGAGTATTCTTAAGAGTTAGCCAGACAGTGATCGTAGTAATTTTGAGTAGCAAGATGGATTCTACATTTTTCAAGATGAAAAATCAATAATCAATGAGTAGGCGTTCCATCTTTCATGAAAAACTTGTCTAGGAACATATATATTTGGCGTTCTATATATACAAAAATGATGAGCAGTAAGGCGATGAATATTACACATTATTAAGTTCTACTTTGTAGCCCATTAAAAACTTCTAAGATTATAGGAGGAATGGTTCAAGAGTTGTCTACGCACATGAGACTTTGATAGTAGCATCAAATGATGAGTTAAAGTTAAAGCTGCTTTTGGTGTCTTTCGATTGTGGTTTTGGTTCCCCACAGTAACCGAATGCCATTGAGTATCTAGGCCTCATGACAAGATAGGGATGTCGAAAGGAGAATTTGGATTCGGAGGCGAAACCCAAACTTCTTGTGAGGCAAACAGATCGCTAGGAGAAATTTAAATTTGAAAGACGATTTTACTACGACTAACTCAGTATTCAATTTAATGTTGGCAACTAGGTCTATTGTTTATAGAGAAAATTTGAAGATTATCTCTATACAACATCTTGGAAATGGCATGACATAGTCAAATGCAAAGAACGAGATATCTTGAGAGGATTTATGGTTTTGATATCATTGTGAAGCTATCATGTATAGAGGATCCAAGTGCATGTAGAACATTGGTATATGAAACTTTGGTTAGTTGTTATTTAAGATGATAAAATTCATTCATAATGTACTTACCGAAAGATTCTTAACAAACCAGTCAGAGCAACTTACTACAACTGTTAAAAAGAGCTTGCTTTCTCTTTCAAATTTGGTGACAAAAAAACCGAGATATTGGAGACTAAGATAGACGTAGAAGTTTGGGTTAGTCTTTTATTCTATTGTTGATCATCTTCTTCCTTTTTTTTTCCATTTGAATGTTAAGTTTATATAAATTAAAGACGATTTTACGAAAAATGCATCTAGTTCAATCACTAAAAAAAACGTAAAATTAATTCGAATTAAGATGTCCTACTGCTTAACCTACATGCAATTATCCTCAAATTTTTTGTCACCTTATATCGTATCGTGTTAATTTTTTTTTTTTTTGTAGGAACAAAGCAATCATTTGCATATAAAACTACGTTGAATGCTCTTAAAACATTCTAAAGTTTTTTGTTAAACTATATGATCATTGAATCATGGTTTTGTAATCGTCTTTGAAAACTGAAAACTTTTTTATCACAAAGAAATTTACGTATTTTCTCTACAATTTCCAAAACAATGAAGCATTCTCATAAACTTAAGAACTACGAGCATCCGTGGACCGTGGTCAAGCTTATCTCTTCTATGCGATACGTCCTTTGTGTCATCTGATGCCAATTTTGTCGCATTTGTGCGATGTTTTCTTGCAATATACATGTTTCGATCCATTGTCACAATGACGGATCATGATTTCCCTTTCATGGAGTCTAGTATCCTTCCAATTTCTTCAATTTTGTTAGTGGATTTGGTATAGGGATGAAATCTAGTATATTCCCAATTTCTTCACTTCACTACAAGAAAACAGCGAGATTCCTACGGAAATATCCGTCGGAAGTCTGTCGGAATAAGAGTTTCCGATAGATTTCCGACGGATATGTCTGTCGTTTCTATCTTGTCGGAAATGGAAATTCTGTCGGAAAGCTGTCGGAAATTTCCGACAGCTTTCCGATGGCAGTATTTCCGACGGAATTCCGACGTCTTGCCGGACTCCGGCAGTCTGTCGGAATTCCGTCGGAAATACTGCCGTTGGAAAGCTGTCGGAAACAAAACCGACAGCTTTCCGATGGGTTCCGACTACTAGTAAACCGACAGACTTCCGACGTCATTATTTCCGACATATTTCCGACGGATTTATTTCCGACAGCTTTCCGACGGATTTCCGACGTATTCGTAGAAATAATTAAATATAATAATTAATTTAATATAAATTTAAAATTTAAAATTTGAATTATTTAAATTAAAATAAAATTAAAAGTAGAAATTAAAATAAAATTAAAAGTAGAAATAAAAAGTAATATTGTTTTACAAAACGTTAATAATAAAAATCTAAGTGGTGGGCCCCGGCGGAAAATCCGGGTTGCGCCCCAAGTACGCCATCATCCGTTGCATCATCTCCCTGTCCTTGTCCCGCTCGGCTCTCTCCTTCACCCGCTCGGCTTCTAGGGCGGCTTGTGCATCTCGTATCTCTTGGACCGTCGTCTTCAAACCTTCAATTTCGACGTCATTTTCCTTCATCTGGGCTCTCAGGTCGGATGTCTCGCTGTAGTAACAAGAAGACTCCGATGATCCCGCATCGTCGGGAAGACCATAAAGCCGCCCTTTGTTCTGCGGAGCAACCTGCGGAACAAATTAAATTGTAAATGAAAAAGACTTGAAAACTAATTTAAATTTTACATACCTTTAAGACGAATTGGTTGATGATGTCGTCCGGGGCTTGGGTGAGGGGAGGGGTTCCTTCGACGTCTGGCTGAGAGAGAATGTACTCCTCTTCCATTCTTTGGACGCTCTCTTGAATCTCCCGAGCTACCTGATCCTGGACAACACCATTCTTGTCGGTGTGTGTCGCTAGCAGAAGTTCCAAGTTGTTGGGATCCCGACCCAACTCCTTAGCCTGCAGTTGTTAGATATTTATTTAATAATATAAATGTATATAAAAAATTTTTAATAAAAATCAAGACGATCAATGAAAAACTTACCATATCCCTAGCCTTTGTCTTCTTGCTGGTAGCTCCAAGGTTGTGGGTGGCAGGTCCCTTGCCGTTGCGCTGGCTGTTCCGGTTGCTAGAGTGATATGTAGAGCTCTCCTTGGTCGCCTCTAGTTGCCAATAGGCGATGAACCCGTTCCACAACTCCGCCTTTTCCACCATCTCCTTTGGCACCTGGCCGTGTAGCCACTTATCCTTCCACTCGAACACCTTCTTCGAGTAGTGCAGTGCTGCATAAGAGTCGAATTCTCTCCTAACCAGAGCGGTCATGTGTGGGTCCCACCTAAATTCTTGCTGCAAATACAAAAATTAAATATAAATAATAATAATTTAAATGAAAGTAAAAATTGTGAAAAAGATGACTTACCGCAAATTGGCGAAACCACATATCTTGATCCTCTAGTGGCATGGCGGTGTACGTCGCATAAGGACGGCTGAGCATAGAGTTTTCCATCTTGTTCAGGGACTTCGAAATCCCGCTGCGAAAATCACCAAACCTACGGGAAAAAATGCAACATTAGTCGCAATTAAATTAAATTTGTTAAAAAAAAACAGAAATGAAACAAAAAACTTACCATCTGTCTCTACCGAGCTGGTCTGGATGGAGTCTAGTCAACCTCTCTCGTCCAGGAAGACCCATGAAGTCCTCGACGCTAATCTGCGACGTTGTTGTGGTGGCTGCTGGTGTCACCGGCGTCTCTACAGGTATAGACGACGGTGTAGGTGTAGACGTCGAAGTCGAATGAGCTCTACTCACAGGACGACGACGATGTTGGCCGCTGCCAGATGCAGTGGCGAAACCACCATAATCCGTAGATTTATATGATAATATATTTTAAATATATGAAAAATCTATAATTATAAAAATATAATGGTTTAAAAAAACATTGCTTTAAATTTCCAAAATTCTCAAATTTAAATTTCCAAAATTGTAAAATTTAAAATTCTGTGGTGGAATTTAAAATTTAAATTTCCAAAATTCTAAAATTTTTTAAATAGTGTTATAAGGTTTTTGTAAAGTTTTATAAGGTTTTTAAATAGTTTTATAAGGTTTTTAAATATTTTTATAAGGTTTTGTAAACAATCTTATAAACCTTTTAAAAACTTTCCTAAATCTAATTGTTTAAAATTCTTTAAAATATAGATATAAATTCAAAAATTAAGTCATTATCTTTAAATTTACAATTATTTCGATATTCAAAAATTCTTAAGTAATTGTTACATAATTTAAAATTCTAAAAAATTAAAATTCTAAAATTTTAAATTAATCGTTATAATTGTTTAAAAATTAGTAAAACTTGCTAACAATATTCTAAAAATTTATGGAAAAAATAATTTCCCTAAATCAATTTCTCTAAATCAATTTCCCTCATTTTTCCTCATCATAAATCTAATTTTTCATAACAATTTAAAAACCCTAACAATTTAGTAAAAATTAGTAAAAATACTAACAATTTACTAACAATTTCATAAAATTAGTAACAATTTCCAAATTTCATTTTATAAAATACTAACAATTTCCAAACCCTAATCCTAATCCTAAATCTAGCAAAAATCAATTCACAAACTCATTTATATAAAATCTAACCAAAATCAACATGAAATTTGAGGATACTTACAAATGAGAAGGAAGATCCGCCATGGGTAATCCGGCGAGGAGGAGACGGCGGCGAATTCCGGCGAGGAGGAGGGGATTCTCGGTGGCGGCTAAGGGGAGAGGAGGAGGCGGTTGGGGCGAGTCTCGGAGGAGGAGAGGCTCGGAGGCGAAGAGGATAGGCGGAAGGGCGATTCCGGCGAGGAGGAGGAGATTAATCGGCGAATTCCGGCGAGGAGGAGCAGTGGTGGCGATTTAAGAAATGATTTCAACCCGTGGAGAAGAAGAAGAAGAAGAGTCGGTTCTGTTATTAAATTAGAATTTCCGACGGAATTAAATCTGTCGGAAATCCGTCGGAAATTCTAATTTAATAATTTTCATTTCGCGGTATTTATTTTTCATTTCGCGGGTTAAATTTGGCACATCCGTCGGAAATATACATATATTTCCGACAGATTTCCGACGGAATTGTGGTTTTAGGGTATGGAAAATTTAAGAAATGTTTTTTGTTGTTTTAGGGTTAAGGAATTGAAGAAATTGAAGAAATGTTTATTAAATTTAAGAAATTTAAGCAATGTTTATTAAATTTAATAAATTTAAGAAATGTTTATTAAATTTAAGAAATGTTTTTTTTTGGAAATTTAAGCATTGTATATTTTTAAACAATATATAGCAAAATAAGAATTTTAAACCAAAATGCTTATTTTGGAAAAATTGTTAGCATTTTGTACTTATTTTTACCTTAAAACCACAAAATCCGTCGGAAATATATATATATTTCCGACAGATTTCCGACGGCATTGTGGTTTTAAATGGTTTTTTGGAAATTAATGAATTAGCATTTAGGAAAAAATTGGTAATTTTTAAACAATATTTAGCATTGTTAATATTTTTTTCCAAAATGCTTATTTTGGAAAAATTGTTAGCATTTTGTACATATTTTTACCTGAAATCTCCAATTCCGTCGGAAATATGTCGGAAAAATATACATTTTTCCGACAGATTTCCGACAGATTTGGGGTTTTAAGCTTGTTTAGGATCCGTTTTCGTAGTTACAAGTTAATAGCATGGTTGGAGGAATATTTGGAAGATAAAATACTTGATAATGATCATTGTTACTTTCAAATTCTTAACATTTAGTATTTTCCGTAAACATCTATTGTTTTGTATATGTAACTGTATGAAACGCTTTTGGTTGAAACATGACAAAATCGCAAAACATGTTCGGTCTAACATCGAGAATGTTATTTACTCAATTATCTTTCACTTTAGTTGTCAGAATTGTATGCCGAGACTTTGTCTTCTCAAAATTCAGGAATTTGGCCTCAAAACCCTAAATCTGTCGGAAATCAGTCGGAAAAATATATATATTTCCGACTGATTTCCGACAGATGTAAGGGTAACACGTGTCGTCTTTTAAGGTTAGCATGATATGAATATTGCGTCGGAAATCTGTCGGAAATATATATATATTTCCGACAGATTTCCGACGGATAAAATAAAAAAAAAGTTTATTTATATAAAAATGATAAATCTGTCGGAAATCAGTCGGAAATATATATATATTTCCGACTGATTTCCGACAGATTTAGGGTTTTGAGGCCAAATTCCTTAATTTTGAGAAGACAAAGTCTCGGCATACAATTCTGACAACTAAAGTGAAAGATAATTGAGTAAATAACATTCTTGATGTTATACCGAACATGTTTTTCGATTTTGTCATGTTTCAACCAAAAGCCTTTCATACAGTTACATATACAAAACAGTAGATGTTTACGGAAAATACTAAATGTTTAGAATTTGAAAGTAACAATGACCATTATCAAGTATTTTATCTTCCAAATATTGCTTCAACCATACTATTAACTTGTAACTACGAAAACGGAATAAACAATCTTAAAACCCCAAATCTGTTGGAAATCTGTCGGAAATATATATATTTCCGACAGATTTCCGACGGATAAAATAAAAAAAGCTTATTTATATAAAAATGATTAACTGTCGGAAATCTGTCGGAAATATATATATGTTTCCGACAGATTTCCGACAGATATATCATTTTTAAAAAATATATATATATATATATATATATAAATCATTTTATATTAAATATATATATATATATAAATAAATATACGGATAAGTCGAAATTATATATATATATCATTTAAAAATATATATATATATATATATATAAATTATCCAACTTCTTCGTCATCAACTTCTTCTTCTTCATCAGATCCTTCCGAAGGAATTGTGTCTTCGTCTTCATCAAATTCTCCAACTTCTTCTTCTGATTCTGAATGTACGATATTATCACCAAATTCAGTGAAATCAACAAAAAGGTCCACCGCTGAAGAATGATCAACTGGAGCCATCGGAGTAATTCTAGTTGGTTGCATAGCATCTTGCTCAGCAACTCCATATAGTCTCCCTCTTGGATTAATTGGAGTCACTGTAATCCAAGGATCTCCTCGATGTGTTACCCTAGGATAAGAAATGTAGCATACCTGAAACAAACATATTTAGTTTAGGCAATTACAATATCATTATTTATCTATAAGGCACGTATTATAAAATTTTAAAATCAAACCTGGTCTGCATGTGATGCTAGGATGAATGGGTCATACTTTTGCAGTCTCCTACAAGAATTTACTGAAGTGACGCCAAATTGGCTCACCTGGACACCTTATGGATATGACGGATCATACCACTCACACAAGAAAACAATGCACCTCATGCCCAACATTCCTGGATAGCGCACTTGCAATATTTCTTTCAGAATCCCGTAGTAGACTACATCACCACTTGTAGCTGAAATACCGTAATCTGCAGTTGCCCTCGGCCTTTCTTCATGAATCCTAAATGCAAATCCCCTAGTGCAATACCGAGCGTATGAAGTTGCTTCAAAGCTTGGGCCTGAAACTATCTCTTGTAACCATGTCGGAAACCTTTCTCCATTCTTCATTCCTTCAGAAACCTGAGATAATAATTTAGACAAATTAATAAACAAACATTTAATTAAGTAATAATTAATTCTGTAATTTTAAGAAATGTAAGCGTTTTTTTTAAAACTTACGTAATATTGCAGCCAATTTGGAAACTCGTTTTCCTTAGATTCTCCAAGTTCGTCTTCTGTCATTTCTGGATAATAGCGACGTATTGATGCAATGTAAATCCTGAAAGCAAAAAAAATATATATAACATATGAAACCTATATATTACTTAGGTATTAAAAACAAGATGTATTTAAAAAAGTTCTGTTTTTACCTTTCGTACTCCGCCATCTCCTCACAATTCGTTAGGATATACATATGTAAGTGACTCCACTCTGCTTGTGATAGGAAGCGTCTCTTCCCTCTCCCAATCACTCGGCCAACTTGCGAAAACATCTCAGGGACAATCGCGGCATATGTGACTCTCTCACCTTTATCATCATAACGAGCAGGACGTCTACTCTTCGTACTAACTTCCCGCGGAAAGTAATATTCCGCAAACTGTGATGATTCTTCATTGATACTCTGTGCGACAATAGAACCTTCAACTCGAGCCAAATTTTTGACCTTCTTCTTTAGATGGAACATGTACCGCTCAAAAGGATACATCCAACGAAATTGAACGGGACCACCTAGTTCAGCTTCGCGGGGGAGGTGTAGGGGAAGATGTTCCATAACATCAAAAAAAGACAGCGGAAAGATCTTCTCAAGATTGCAAAGGATCACTGGTATATTGGCATCTAAATTGCGGATCCCCTCAACTGTAAGTGTCCTCGTGCATAAATCCCTAAAGAAAGCACCAACTGCTGCAATAGCTTCGTGGACAGTTTGAGGAAGGAGATGGGTAAAAGCAAATGGAAGAAGCCTCTGCATCAGTACATGACAATCATGACTCTTCAGTCCCAAAAACTTTAGGTATCGCGAGTCTACGCAGTTACCCAGATTAGCTGCATATCCATCAGTGAATTTAACTTCGTGTTCAATCCACCGGAAAAATTCTCTTATCTTTTGTATTTGCAATCGGTACGGAGGAAAAGGATATGTACCATCGGGAATACGATCAAGATAAGCACGGTAGCAAATCTTTGAAACATCCATCCTAGACTTCACATTGTCTTTTGTCTTTCCCGGGATGTTTAACACCGTATTCATGATGTTATCAAAGAAGTTCTTTTCAATATGCATCACATCGAGGTTGTGCCTTAATAAATGATCCTTCCAATACGGCAAATCCCAAAATATACTCTTCTTATGCCAGTTGTGAGCTCCTCCTACACCACAAAGCGGTTCATGCCCATTACCCCCACAATCAGGAGTCCTCTCAGCACCAAAATCTCTCAACTGCTCCAATATAGTACGACCGTCTATCTCATCAATTGGAGCATCAAACACTTGTTTATTTTTCTTAAATAATCTTTTAGACCGACGATAGGGATGGCCGTCCGGTAGAAACCTTCTATGGCAATCAAACCAACATGGCTTTCTTCCATTCCTCAATTGGAAAGCGTCAGTGTTGTCTTGGCAAAACGGGCACGATAATGTTCCATGAGTAGTCCATCCAGATAGCATACCATATGCTGGGAAATCGCTAATAGTCCACATAAGGACCGCACGCATCAGAAAATTTTGCTTCCGTGAAACATCAAATGCTTCGACACCGTGACTCCATAGCATTTGTAACTCATAAATCAATGGCTGGAGGAATACATCAAGTGATCTCTTCGGATGCTCAGGGCCGGGAATAAGAACGGAGAGGAATAAAAACTCTCGACGCATGCACATACCAGGGGGCAAATTATACGGTGTTACGATTACGGGCCACAAAGAATACTGCATTCCATGCTTCCCAAATGGATTGAAACCATCCGTACTTAACCCGAGGTACACATTTCTTGACTCGTATGCAAAATCCGGATACAACATTTGAAAATGTTTCCACGCTTTTGCATCTGAAGGATGTGTAATCTCTCCATCTTGATGATGCTCTGCATGCCATCTCATTTGTTCTGCCGTTCGCACAGATTGATATAACCTCTTTAACCTCGCTGTCAATGGTAAGTACCACATACGTTTATATGGAATTGGAACTCTCCCACCAGTTTCCTGATACCGCGGTTTACGACAAAATTTACATCTTCTCCGGTCTTCGTCTTCTCTCCAATATAGCATACAGTTGTCGATGCATACATCTATCACCTGATACGGCATACCAAGACCAGCTACAAGTTTCTGTATCTCGTAGTATGATGCAGGTGCCTGATTATCTTCAGGCAAAATATCTTTCACAAAATCTGCTATCGCATCAACACACTCTTCCGCCAAATTGAAGTCTGTCTTAAGGGTCATCAGTCTACTAGCAGTTGATAAAGGGGAATGTCCGTCTCTACACCCATCATATAATGGTTGCTTCCCTGCGTCTAACATATCAAAAAATCTTCTAGCTTCTTCATTTGGTTCTTCTAGTCTATCCTCCCTTATTACGATCGATGGCAAATTCTCTCTAAACGCATCATGAACCATCTCAGCGGTACCTACACCAAAATCTACTTCCGTTCTATGTTCGCCTAAGCTATCCGTTCTATGTTCACCTAAGTTATCCATTCTATGTTCGCCTAAGCTATCCGCAACATATGGTGCACTGCTACTACTAGCACCATCATTATTAGTTTCTCCATGAAAAAACCAAATTTTGTATCCCGGCATAAAACCAACGGTATACAAGTGATGCCAAACTTGTTCTACATTAACATTACGAGAATTGCAACAATTTAAACATGGACATTTTATCACCTTTCGATTCCCGACAACCGCCATGAACTCGCATATACCTCGTGCATAACTTGGATTTAATGGATTCGACTCCGGATCATACATCTCTTCATCCATCCACGATCTATAATATCTAGAAGATGACATCTCACTCTCTTAACGATTTTTTTCTAACAAATATTTGGTTGGAAGTTGTTGTTGTTTTGTGAGTGAATGAAGATGTGTGGAATCATATATATAAATACGCTTACCGTCGGAAATCTGTCGGCAAAGCGTCGGAAAAACAACGGATATAATAACGGCTAGATAACGGTTATATAACGGCTATTTTTTCCTACAGATTTCCGACAGACTAGTTGGGAGTCTGTCGGAAATCTGTCGGAAATTGATATTTTCCGACGGATTTCCGACAACTGACCGGAATCTCCTCCGGCGTCGGCAACGGCTAGTTACACGGTCCAATAATCCGACCGATTTCCGACGGTGTGTGGTCCGTCGGAAATAATTTCGACAGATTTCCGACGGAATTGAAAAATTTCCATTCTGTCGGAAATCGGTCGGATTACCGTCGGAAATTTTCCGACGGAATTACTTCCGTCGGATTTGCGGCTGTTTTCTTGTAGTGCTTGTGTTTAGTATATTTGGTATAAGGAGTTCTACGTCGAAATTCTATTTGAAATGGAGACCATTGCAACCAAAGCTGCAATTTTTGTCTCTTCAACTATAGAGATCTGACACTTCAGTACGTTCACAAATTTACTTTCTCTCGTCAAGCTTCTGAAGTTAAAAGGTGTTGCCAATGAGTGGAAAAACATTGTACATGACATATTTTGTCTCTAAAAATATTTTTCCTCTATCTTTATTTTTAATGCATTCTGCACGGCATATGTTGTAGTCCAGTTTTATCTATTTTTATTGTTATACTGTAACATTTTCACCATAGTTTTTGTGTAGTTTATAAACTTTTAGGTTGATAAAAAAAGAAGAACGAGCTCTAAAACAGCTCATTTACCGCATTTATAAATACCGAAATTTTTTAAAACGTGGGAGCTCCTTGAATTTCAAATATCGTCCTTTCCATGGGGGGTCAAAAACTGTCGGTGGCTAGAGAATCCGCATTTAATCCCTCTGGTGCCTTTTGCACGTGTCAAATTCGTACTCACGTTATAATGCCCGATCTCTTCCTGCTTAGTTTCTTGTTAGGTTTACATTTGTATCAGATTCATTCTACGGTTACAAAAACAAACGTGTCATTAACTTCAAACCTAACAAATTCCCACGAAAACAAGTGCTTAAAAGAACAATAAATTACATTGAAATTTACGAGATTCAGGAAAGGATTTAATTCTAATATTATCCTGAATTCCTTCCTGATCCTCTCTTATGAGCGACCGACATATCCCTGATTTTTAAAAAATGCAACGCTTGTAATCTAAAGTGGTGATGTTTATCTAATATTTTTTGTAACCATGATTATATTTTTACACATAATTATGGGGAAACTGAAATCAAAGAGACAAAGACAATGGTGATATTCTTATTTTGCTCTCATGCAAACTGAGATAGTGTCAAGTGTGGAAGCCAAGTGCCATCCACATTCCTTTGCTTAAAATTCACGATCACATGGAACAAGACTAGAACTATAAACAATTTAAGTATATACTGCTTATTCTATTAATATGTGCTTATTTTTTCTCAACCGTTCGTTTTCATTTTCTTTTGTATGCTTTGTATCGTTTTCAGATTCCTAATGTCTATCTTGATCTATTTTATGGATGCCTGTTCGGTTTTGTGAGTTTCAATGTAATCACCCTAATCGTTAGATCACTCATTAGAATGATAGTCAACTCTAAGAACACCCACGAACAAACTCCAACTAAAAAAAAGTATATTTTGATGATATAGATATATATAAAAGCGTATTCTCAATAAAGTCTAGGTGTCCCACATAATATAAATTATGTTCACATGTTGGATCCCGAAACCAAACTCTATGGTGTGTGACTGATGGGTAGAGAAGTGAGAGAATCTTCCCTCTTGGACTCACCAAATATTAGGGCTGGGCAAAAAATCCGATACAACCGATTCGATCCGCGATTCGTTTTGATCTGAACAGAAAAATTTGAATATCCGCAAAGTTTCGAAGCAAAGAAAATACTAAAATAGGCGATCCGTCAAACACAAAGCAAATCACAAATAGTATTTTTAAAAAGACCATTATCCGATCCGATCCGTATATATATATATATATATGTCATTTATGTAAAGTAACATGTAAGTCTAATATGTATGATTAGGTTTTATTGTTAACCCATTTATTTTCACTAAATATTTAATTTTTATGATGATTAAATGACAAAAAAATAAATTAAATAATATTAAAAATAATAACGGATCGGATCGGATAATCGCGAATATCTTTAAAAAATTTCGGATATTTGTTTTTTCACGGATCGAATCGGATCGGAAAATCAAATATCCGTTTAACACAGATCGGATCATGAATACCTGCATTTTTCCGGATATTTGCTCCGTGCTCAGGGCTACCAAATATGTTACGTCGTGGTCAATTTTTTTTGTTTTCATTTTGGATTTGGACACCGAAAATTAGCACTTATTTTAACAAAAGAAAAGAAAGAAAGAAAATTAGCACTTATCACATATGATAAATGTTCTGGTTCATCTGGTAAATGCTAATGATGAAGTTTTTGTTGAAGTAATCACTTAGTAATTCATAATTAATCAAGTTACCGTTAGCCAATAACCATATAGTATCGAATGTATCTTTGAAAATATACGTGTACAAATATTTTTAAGTTAAATAAAATATAATAATTTTTAAATAATGAATCACATATATGACGGATATAAATCTATTTCATAAATAATATAATGTACATAGGAAAATGGCATTTGACGGAATTCTCTTATGCGTGTACAATTTTTAAATGAACAAACTATAAATTAGTTATCATACCAATTACACACTTATTAGTAAACACCCAATTAAGTTAGCTAACTTATCAATAATAACAGAATTATTCTATACATTTTCTTATGGGATTAGTCGTAGAACCACCACCAGACACGTTGTCAAGGAGGAAGATAAAGACAACGCAGAAAATATTTTTAATAAAATAGAAAACTTAAAAAAGGAGAAAAAAACAGATAACAAAGGAACTCTTATTTCTGGAATCAAATCTCTTTGAGTTTTTTCAAGATCAAACATATAAATTTTGGATTTTGCTCACAGAAACGAAACGTTAAGGAGATTTGATTTGTCTACAAATGCAATAACGAAACTTTTATTACCAATTTGATTTGGAAAGAACACCAAAAAAAACAACCAACCCTACCAAATTGATTACACCAACAGAAAATTCAAGCCTTTGTCTTACATTTGGTGTTTTCATCGCCGATCAGTATCTAACTTTTTCGATTGCTCATTGAGATTGCATTCACAGGTTTTTAGCTGAAAATTTGTAATTTATTTGTCCTAATGAATCTCTCTTTGTTTCTTCTTTATTTGCACTTTTAGATTCTTCCATTTGGATTTTATATGAACCACATTGATTCAGATTCCTGGAAATTTCTTAGATATTTTGTGTGTGCTGATTCTCGAATTACCATTGCATTTTCTAGAATTACCATTGCGTTTTCTTGGATCACCAATGCATGTTCTTGATTTTGTGTGTGTGTGTGTGTGTGTGTGTGTGTTCTTGAATTCTCATTTTCTCATGAATCTGTATCAATTTGTCTGAATGTCTAAAATCTAAAAATAGTTCATGTTTTTAATCAAGTTATTTTTGTTTTGCATCTCTTTAGGTGGTTAGACACATTTCTCTTCTTGTGTTTGTTTAACAAGTATTTGTGAGTTTAATTATTGTTTTGCTTGGCTTCTCTGGTTTTGTAGATTGATGTGTAATTAAAAAAGTCATTAATACTCCTAAACATGACTACTCAAACTTCATCTGGAAGGAGAAGCGTTTCGAGCGTAAGGCGAGGATTATCCGCTTCCAAGAAACCGGTTCTCCATTCCGAAGAAAGTGGTAGCAGTAGCGGTAGCGGAAGCCTCAACGAGAACGCCTCCAAACCCGATTCACCTCGTGATGCTCAACCGGTTCCAAATGGCGAGAGAACGGTCAAGAAGCTAAGTTTGTCCAAAGCTCTCACTATCCCCGAGGGAACCACCGTCTTTGACGCTTGTCGAAGAATGGTTGGTCGCCGTGTTGATGCGGTTTTACTAACCGATACAAGCGCTCTTCTTTCCGGGATCGTTACCGATAAAGATATAGCCACCAGGGTGATCGCAGAAGGGTTAAGACCAGAACACACATTGGTCTCTAAAGTCATGACAAGGAATCCGATTTTCGTCACGTCGGATTCACTCGCCATCGAAGCTCTCGAGAAAATGGTTCAAGGCAAATTTCGACACTTACCCGTTGTAGAGAACGGCGAAGTCATTGCTTTGTTGGATATCACAAAATGCCTCTACGACGCTATTTCTCGAATGGAGAAAGCCGCGGAGCAAGGAAACGCTTTAGCCGCTGCTGTGGAAGGCGTGGAACGGCAATGGGGAAGCGGAAACGGAAACGGAAACTCTGCTCCGTATCCTTTTATCGAAACATTGCGGGAACGGATGTTTAAACCCGCATTGTCGACGATTATAACAGAGCATTCGAAAGTTGCGCTCGTGTCACCGTCTGATCCTGTCTACGTAGCGTCTAAAAAGATGCGGGATTTACGCGTTAACTCGGTGATTATCGCGGTCGGGAACAAAATTCACGGGATTCTAACGTCAAAGGACATTTTAATGCGAGTCGTCGCGCAAAATCTATCCCCGGGGCTGACTCTTGTCGAAAAAGTAATGACACCGAATCCGGAATGTGCATCCATGGAGACAACGATCCTCGACGCGTTGCATATAATGCACGACGGGAAGTTTCTACATCTTCCGGTTTTAGATAAAGACGGATTAGCCGCAGCGTGCGTAGACGTGTTGCAGATAACTCACGCGGCGATTTCAACGGTCGAGAACAGCTCAGGAGTGGTAAACGATATGGCGAATACGATGATGCAAAAGTTTTGGGATTCGGCTTTAGCGTTAGACCCGCCCGAGGATTACGACACGCACAGCGAGATGTCTACAATGCTGATAAATTCAGACGGGGCTGATACAGGGAAACAGTCTTGTCCGTCTCAAGAACTTGCGTCGTTTGGTTTTAAATTTGAAGATCGTAAAGGGAGAGTACATCGGTTTAATTCTACGGGAGAGAGTCTTGAAGAAGTTATGAGCGTTGTGAATCAACGATGCGACGTGGATTCGGGGATTGAGATAATGTATGAAGATGATGAAGGTGACAAAGTTTTGATAAGTAGGGACAGTGATCTTGTTGCTGCTGTTACTTTTGCTAGGTCTTTGGGACAAAAGGTTTTGAGACTACATGTCGATTTTACCAAGACAATGGATCTTGAGACGGTTGCAGAGGGAAGCTGCTGCGGCGTCGTCGTCGAGGGCGGTTGGGTTTGGTGGCAGACTGGAGTGGTGTCTGGGGCTGTTGTACTAACGAGCATAGGTTTACTTGTTTACTTGAAACGTTCCAAGAAATAATCACAATGTTGAATAGAAAGAAACTTACTTGTACTAGTTATTGTTTGTTGTTTTTTCTAATTCACATGGCAAAGTATTGGTAACTATATTATTTATGTTAGTATTAGTAAGGACAAGAAAGGAGGTTTGCCCGAGAGGTTAAGGGGGAAGACTTAAGTTCTTCTGCACATAAGTGCGCGTGGGTTCGAACCCCACAGCCTTCAAATTTTTTTTAATTTTAGAACTTTTTTTTTTTTTTTGCTAATCAATTATTGAACTTTTTTTGATACCATATCATAAAGTGATGATAATAATTTTTATATTTTTTCATTTCACAAAAAATATATGCATATATATATATATATTTCAGGTGAAAACAGATCTTTTTTTTATGCTAGCTCTTTGGTAGTGTCTTTTCCTTTGATTCTGAGACATGGTGGGATAAACATCAAACATAAATAGATATGGCAAGAGTTAAACAGTAATAAAATAAGTGTCTCCAAATCAAGATATGGAGCTTGTTGACCAAAAAAAAAAAGAATCAAAAGATTTCAATAGGAAATGTTTCTCATGAGCAAAAAGCAGAGTTTATAAATAAAAGTTGGAAAAAAAAACAATGCAGGATGTGGGGTTCGAACCCACGCGCACTTAATGAACCGAGTATGCAAACGATTCTTCTGGTTACAATTATAAATTAGACATCTTTGAGCAAATTTTGTATTATGTCAATTGAATAGTGTAGGGAGTTGGCATTTGAGTAAACCAAACCAGAAACGCCTTAGAAACACAATTGTTGATTGCGTTTTCAAAATGAATCCACAATATTTGAAGTGACATAGAACCAAATTTCAGAGAAAACTCCTTATATCAGGAGGAGATCATACTAATCACATAAGACATTTAAGAGTCGAACCGAAATTAGATTATAGAATAACTCCATAAAGGCAGAGGTAATCTCAGGTTTTTCTTACAAAAGTGAAAACTTTTGCCCCCAAAAAAAGGGTTCAACAGTGAAAATCAAAACCAACAAAGAGAAAAAAGAAAAACGATCCTTTTATTCGAGCAATACACCAACCTCAACTCTCGTCTTCTCGTGTCACAAACTAGTATGGCTCTACAGGTTTGCGGAAGTTGACTCCAGCGTACACTGCCTCTGATCCTAGCTCCTCCTCGATACGCAAAAGCTGTTACATTCCAGTAAGCAATTAGCAGATGAACTCTTGTTTGTTGTTAAAAATACAGAAGATCATTAATGGTTTGAGATGTTAAACCTGGTTGTACTTGGCAAGACGCTCAGATCTGCAAGGAGCTCCAGTCTTGATTTGTCCCTGGAGAGAAAGATAAATGAGAATCAGACACGTTACAACACAAGAGATTACTCTAAAGTTTTTATAAATGGTTTTTAACTTACAGTTGACAAGCCAACGGATAGATCAGCAATGAAGGTGTCCTCGGTTTCACCACTTCGGTGGCTGGCCATAACTCCCCAACCTGCTTGCTTCGACATCTTAACTGCCTCAATACTCTCCGTAACAGACCCAATTTGGTTAACCTGTTCACCAAATATTTATTTAGCAACTGTGGAAGGATTTTAATAAAAAAACAAATGGAGGATATTGAGGCTTACCTTCAAAAGAAGAGCATTGCAGGACTTCTCTGCGATTGCCTTAGCAACCCTCTGGAAGAAGAAAGAATACAAGAGATATATAAGCATGTTTAGAGAATAAGAGAGCCAGACAAAATCATCTGGTAATGTCACAATCACTGCCAGTATTAAATCAGGACATGCCTTGGGGTTGGTGACCAACAAATCATCTCCGACAATCTGGACCTTGTCTCCACACTCAGCGGTCATCTTGGCATAGTGCACCCAGTCATCTTGGTCAAAGGGGTCCTCGATGGACACAATTGGGTACTCAGAAACAAAGGACTTGTACAGATCCTTGAGGGCGTCTCCAGAAATCTTGTCAGAACCATTGTTGTTCTGCAGAGAAATAAACAGAGTAGGAGCTTGAAGTTGACAGCATTGTTCTTATGTTTTATCTTGAAGTAGAAACAATCTCTAAAGAGAACAGAAGAATTACCTCTTCTTTGAAGTTCAAATCGTAGGTTTTGTCTTCTGAGTAAAACTCTGAAGCAGCAACATCCATACCAATGACAACCTGAGAATCATGACTACGACACATTAGTTTCACAGAATATTATTCGGGTACAAGCAAGGTTAAATTGTTGGCAATAAGAGACAGACCTTGCCAGTGTATCCAGCCTTCTCAATAGCAGTCTTGAGTAATTCAAGGCCTTCCTTGTTTTCCTGAATGTTTGGTGCAAAGCCACCTTCATCACCAACATTTGTTGCATCCTGGCCATACTTCTTCTTAATCACAGACTGGCAAAACATAAGATAACATGTTAGTCCACGGGAATTATTCAACCAATTCCCACTGAAGTTACAGCAAGCTGTTATAGGGAACAAATATATCTTGCATATCGTGGGCATCTCAAAGACCACAATGATTTCAGATTTACCTTTAAGTTGTGGTAAACTTCCACACCCATTTGCATGGCTTCCTTGAAAGATGAAGCCCCAACAGGGAGAATCATAAACTCCTGCAAACACCAGTAGCCAGTCAGAAATATTCAAAACTGAAACACTTGCAATTTGACATGTCAATGAGGAAGAAGCAAAATGAACATGCCTGCATAGCAAGCTTGTTTCCTGCATGGGATCCACCGTTGATGACATTGAAGGCGGGAACGGGGAGCACAATCTTAGGGTTACCAGCAAGGTTGGCAATGTGCTGCAACCAAATACCAAATGAACAGAACAGCTTAGAACGTCTAGTACCAGAAACATATAAGTAGCAGCAGTCTTATCCTCCATGGATAGAGGGAACAAACTTATAGAGCGAGATTGTCCTACCTTGTAGAGAGGAATGCCACTGACAACGGCCCCAGCTTTGCAGACAGCAAGAGACACAGCGAGAATAGCATTGGCTCCAAGCTGTACACAATAAGAAGAAACAAGATGGTCAGACTCATCTTTCATTCTTGATCAAATACACAAAAACATGAATTTCCCCTTTTAAGCACCTTTTGCTTGCACCAACCCCACTCATTCTGGGTTCCATCAAGCTCATGGACCATGAAGTTGTCAATAGCAGTCTGCTGCGTTGGGTCCTACACAAAACAATATAGACAAAAAACACATCAATGAGCCTTCTGCATGTTCAAAATATGATGCACTGAACAGTAAATCAAAGAGAGACTCACCTTTCCAATAAGAGCTGGGCCAATGATATTGTTCACATTACCAACAGCCTTGGAGACACCCTTTCCAAGATAGTCTTTTCCTCCATCCCTCAGCTCAAGAGCCTCGTAGATTCCTAACAACAACAAAATTCCACAAATACAGATTCAACCACACATTATTCGTATTCTTCATAGACAATGAGACAATTATAGGTCTACACAGAAATCATACCAGTGGAAGCTCCACTTGGAACGGCAGCTGTAACCTTAACACCAGTGGATGTGTGGATGTCGACCTAAACGATTATCAATCATTAGCTTCCTTTCTATGAATTTAAGTCAATCACTAGCAAATACATAAACAAGAGATCCAACTGCAGAAACATATCAAAATCGTGAATACTATAAGCAACAAAAAAGTACAATATTCCGATCAAAAATCCAGAAACAGATCCGTCGCGAGAATCATATCCAACAAAATCAAACCGATCCCAAAACGCACGATCCAAAAACAGAGAAATAAACCTAAATCATAAGTTCCGATTCACCGGAATCATAACACCGATCATCAATCACAAAATCGCAATCTCACGTACGCTAACAGATCCTTTCAGATACTCATCAAACAAACAGATCCGCCACAAAGAGTCACCGGAAAATGCAAAAAAAAAGTGATCGGAGAAGAAACGAACCTCAACGGTGGGATTTCCACGGCTGTCGAAGATCTGCCTAGCCTTAACAACGGTGATAGTAGCCATAGTGTTCAAAAATCGAGTAGATCTAGAGAGATGATAAGGGCGATGCGTTCGAGGGTTTTAGAGAAACGCTTAACAGTAGTAGTAGCTGGTGAATCGGATGGTCTGGTTCGATATATAAAGAGGAAGAGAGTAGGTTAAAGCCGTTGGATTGTTTTAATATGAGCCGTTGGATGATAAAGGTGGGTTCGTCGGATACAAAGACGCCAAAACGATGCGCTGCACACGCCTTTTGCCGACGAGAAGAGGTTTTTTTAATTTTCTTTGCTCCTTGTCCAAGTAACGACTAGTTTAGAGAGACTCTAGAACAAGTAATAAATATATGGGTTTAGATTTTTATTCCATTTTCGATTATATGTTTCTATTTCTTTGACATCGACATTTTTTGTACCAAAAATATAATGAGAAAATTGGAAATAAAGGGTTTTTTTTTTTGGCTATTTGTCTATTTATACTTTTTATTGTTTAAGTTTAGAGTTTTATGATTTAGTTTAGGAGAAAATTAGCTAAAATACCATTTGCTCAAATATATCTTTCCAAAATTACCATTACCCAAATTTTTTTACAAATGTATCACATTTTTGCTTTTTTCCTTTATTTCTCCTATTCCAAAAGATTTATCCTCTTTATCTATTTCTTCATTCTCTCTATATTTCAATAGATGAAAAATACAGAGACAATAGTGGTGACGAGACGGTCGTAGATGGTGGTGGGGGAGGCGACAATAACGGGGACGGTGATGGAGATGGTGGTGACAAAGGCGATAATAACTTGACAGTGGTGATGGTGGTGGATGATGGTGATGGAGATGATGGTCGTGGACAAAACGGCGGAAGACAAAACGTGGTCGTAGATAAAATGGCGGAAGCCAAACGACTAAGACGGCGATCCTAGACAAGACAACGATGAAGTTGATGGTGGATAATACGTCCACAATGTGGACTAAAATATAACGTTGGTTGGTGACGGTGGTGGATAAAGACGGCGATGAAGTCGGTGGTGGATACGACATCCCCATTGTGGACGAAAACATAAGGTGGTTGGTGATGGTGGATGATAAAGGCGGCGACAAAGACTATGATGGACAATACAAATGATCGTCAACAGCGACGATGGTAGACAATACAAAATATAGTCCACAAACTGTAAAGGGTAGATGAGAGGGCTTTTTTGTCTTTTCAACATCCCAAACAGTGTTTTGTGGTAGAATCTGAAAGATAGTTTCAGACAAATGGTAGTTTTTATGGATGACTACCTAAAACTACCCCTACTAATAAAACTCTATCTCTTTCCCCCTAAACTACTTACCTCTTTATTAATCCCCCTAAACTCACGATTATATACTTTAACCCATCCAATATATTTTATTCTACTTAATTCCAACTCTCTAATTAACAAACACCAAATCGTGTTTAATAGTTAAAAACACGTTTAGTAAATAGCAATTGCCCATAGACCCGCATCTCGGATCCGACCCAATTGAAAAACAAATGCAATTACAATAAATAAATAGTCAAAATCGAACTAGAGAAAAGTAGAGTAAGGGTTCAACGATTTTACTCTTTACTTCGTCGGATTTCAAGTGTGAGAAACGAAGAATGATCAAGTAGCACGTCTCAATTACGAATGAGATTTTGACACCTGTTTAAATTTCATATTTGATTTTAGTTTGTTGGTTTTTGATGTCTCTAATTCTGTTTGTGTGTTTGGTTTATGAATCAGGTATGAAGGGTAATGTTCATGAAGCAAGTGATGGTTTTTAGTCCTCTTTGTGTTCATGATTGATTTTGGTGTTTTAAGAATTTGAAACATCAATATGTCCTGTTTGTTTTAAGTTTGATTCATGGTTTGTGAATTGTAATATATTTCTGTTTGTCAGGGTGCTTCATCATCTCAAAGACCGGATATGATCTCACTCATACAACCAACTCAAACTAGCCAATTAATATTTTTGTATTTTGTTGCAGACTACGTATTTTAATTCATTGGTTTATATTTTGTTTCAAACTAAGAGTATGTACTTTGTTTGAGACTAAGTTATGGATACAACTTGTTTTAACAACAAAAACATCATTTTCTTGTAACACAAGGCCAATCTAAACACAAAACACTATCACAATTTTCAAAACATTATTCAAGCTAGCTAAAACATGTCTAATCAATACATAAACACAAACTAGACAAAAAAGATTTCAAACATAACACCATCACTAATTTTTGAGACCTTGACACCATCTTTGCTCAGCTGCAATATTCAACATCGTGAGTCTTGGGAGCTTCATCTGCTACTTCTTTTGATGAGATCACGACCACATCGACGAAACCGAAACGGAGAAGCATCAGTGGTCCCTACTTTTTGTTTATATTTTGAAAACATGTGTGAGGTATTCCTTTGAGGTTGTGGTGAGATTTTTTAATAAGATTAACGAAACTAGGAAAATGTTTAAGAAACAAAGTAAACAGAGATAGATCAACATTGTTCGATGCCTTGTTTTTTGTTTGAGTTTTCTAAAATGGGAAATACAAAGACATCAACATAATTATCTTTATTTGAATATGATGAAGTAAAGAGTGAAAATCGATGAACCCAAAATCTACTTTTCCCCAATTCAATTTTGACTACTAACTTAACGTAACTACTTTTATAATTTAATTGGGTCGGATTCGAGATGTGGGTCTATGGTCAATCGCTATTCACTAAACGCGTTTTTAGTTATTAAACACGAATTGGTGTTTGTTAATTAGAGAGGTGAAATTAAGTAGAATAAAATATATTGAGTGGGTTAAAGTATATAATCGTGAGTTTAGGGGGATTAATAAAGAGGTAAGTAGTTTAGGGAGGAAGAGATAGAGTTTTATTAGTAGGGGTGATTTTAGGCAGTCATCGCTAGATTTTATGATTTCCTTAGTTTAAATTAAATTTCTATTATGTCCTTGTTAATTGAATATCCATTAACAAAACATCTTTAATTTTAAATCCGTTAGATAAAAATGGTTCTTTTTAGGGTTTTTAATGAAAAATTTCTTCAACTATCTCTGAAATGTGAAAAATCTCCTCAATTATTTTTTTAGTAAAAAAGCTCTTCAACTAAGCTCTGTCAGTACAATCAACCCCCCAGTTAAGTTTAAACCCTACAAAAGCTCTTGTTTTCTGCTAAAAACGACAAGACGTCTCAATTATTTATCAAAACACTTGCAATAATTGTCAACATACTTACATGTGAGGCAGAAGAGTTGCCTAAACCACCGGCGCATCAACAATGAAGATCAAGGAACATAATACTATGGTTGACGAAGACACAACAACTCAACCAACACAAACCTTTGTAGTTTATTAGAGAATGATGATGATAGATTTCTTATATTATGCTTTTTAGAGTTTATGTTATTTTGTAACCCAATGTTATTGTGTTAGAATTATTTGATTTTAAAACTTTGTTAGCTTATTTAGATTCATGAAACAAGAACTCTCTACATCGAAAAGTCTAAATTCTAAAATTAGAGAATTTGTTTTTTTTCTTGAATCATCATGATAACAATGCTACACTACATGTTGCTTTGTCATTATTTCATACCCTTTGTCGTTTTATAAACAAAAAACAACAACTTTTAGAGGATATAAACATTATTGTGGATGTAGGTTTAATTTCACTGACAAAGCTTAGTTAATGAGGTTTTTCATTAAAAAAATAGTTGAGAGAATTTTTTCACATTTCAGAAATAGTTGAATGAATTTTTCATTATAAACCCCATTTTATATCAAACCCTCTAATTGATTAAGAGGATTCATGTGTTACTTTGTGTTCCTTCGTCTTTCTTCTAATTGTTATTGTTTCTACTTGCTTTATCTGTCTAACAAGTATCAATGAATACATAAGAAGTATTTTGCAAATATGATTTAAATAGTTTAGGATTCTTGAATTATTAAGAAACTTGTTATTGTTGATAATTACAAAGTTTGAATGCGACTACTGGTGCTTTTGATTGAAAACAATAATAATCTTAATTGGTGGAAATAGACATTTAATTTTTGTTTCAGGAAAATCTGTGCAGAAGGTAAAGTTTGGTGGACATATATATATATATATATGTTATAGTTTTCGTGGAGAAATAGACAGTTTTTCCCGTTCATACCATTAAAATTTTATTTACTTCGGTATAAAAGTGGTCTGATGATGGTCTTGCTTATAGACAACAAAAAATTATAAAACCAAATCAATAAAATAAGCAAAACTACAAAAAAAAAAAATTGTAGTATAGCACGGATACATACCTAGTTACTCCATATTAACAAAAAGATTTTATGAAACTCTTGACTAGTTATATAAACTTTATTCTCCCATTTAAAATTGTTAACGTTTTTAATAAATCTATATTTGCTAATAAATAAAAAAACGCTCGATCTCTCTATTTCTTGTCCTCCTTTGTGGGAGTTATTATGTTTATCTATTTGGAAGTTAATTCAACCATAAAATTACTTGAGTATAAAATTGTGTAACCTGTCAAAATCGTTTTCGGATGGGAATATTGATTTTTATCGAATTGTATGTTATAGTTTTTCTTAGTTCGTGATACATCATACTTTTTACATTTACGTCCGTAGAAAATGGAAATTTGCATCATCTGTATAATTTTTGTTTCTTAAAAAAATAAAAAAATTGGGTACCAAAATTTGATGGACATGTATTGTTGGTCGTGTTTGTTTGTTTTTTTTTCATCCGTTGAAATATACTAGTATTAGATATGAAGGAGAGTTACCAAGTGGATCCGTAAATTGTAACCGTGTACTTGATTTCGGCCTTTTGAGCCTTATAATGGATTTGCAATTGACGTCAAAAAATAAAATATGAAGGAGAGTTTTCAATACAGTATAGCATTTGCCAAACATCGTACTAAAAAAACACACTAATCAAACCAAAGATAATGGGATCCACTAGAGCCGTGCTTACATGCATTTAAATAGGCATTCACTTAAGCTCCCGGATGATAATATATATTTTAGGGTCTTCAATATCCAAAACTTAGTTGTAGTCTAGTAGTTAAAGTCAGATAAAAGCTATATTTTAAAATCTTACATACCAAATTCGAACCACTTCCATGCTAAGAAAGGAATTTTTATTTGTCTACTTAGTTTCTTTTTTTTTAGAGATCTTTTCTGAACTACACCATTTTTCTTGGTCAAATGCAAAACTATACCTCTCTTTCTCTTTCTTCTATTTTTTGAGTCTTTGCCACTAAACTGTCCATTTAATTATAAAACTGCCATTACGTAGACTTCCTTTTGTATTTCGTAGACTTCCAATCAAAGATGAAAAGTCTGAACAATCCCACATAAATCAACTTAATTACGAAAATGTCATCTTCATCAATTTTCCAACCACCATGAACAACCAATTTCGAGCTCTTAATGGCTCAACAACTGATTTTCGAGTACTTAATGATATGATTTAATCCTTATAACATCTTTGCTTTCTTCTCCTCTACAATTTCATCCATAAATCTTGCTAAGTTTAGTTTTGAAAATAATTTATTAAAAACGGGTTAATTTCTCACAAATCTTGCTTTACGACACCAATATCGGTTAGAATTCTAAGTTCCGGGGGGTGGAGGAATCAAAATACGAGCTCAAAGGTAATCAAAACAAAAACATTTAGAAATTTTAGATCTGAAACTCGTAGACTTTATGTGTAGACTTCCAGAAGTCAACGAAGAGGGCATATTTGCATTTGATTATTTATGTGGAAAATACAAAGTAGACTTCCAAGGAAGTCTGCATGATTCCTTTGGAAACAAAAAAATAGTGCCACGTAGACGGGTTTAGTTTTGCATTTGACCACATGTTTGACCTTTTTCTGTAGACTTCCCTGGAAGTCTGCAAAAATGTAAGGGTAGTTTTGCATTAGGAAATCAGAAAGTAGACTTCTAGAAAAGTCTGCACAGACAAAAAGAGGTAGTTTTGCATTTGACCAAAAAGTAAAACGTTGACCAATATTTGCAGACTTCCAGAAAGTGTAGATAACCAATGTAGACTTCCAGGGAAGTCTACTACTAAAATCTACGGATTTGGTCAAATGAAAAACTACCCCTTTTTTTTTTTGCAGACTTCCTAGGAAGTTCACATTCCATTTGCGGACTTCCGAAAAAAAATTCGCAATTGCAAAACTGCCCTGTACGGATGTCGACAAATGCTGCAGACTTCCTAGGAAGTCTACTTTTCTTTGCAGACTTCCGAGGAAGCCTACTTTTATCTGCAGACTTCCCTGGAGAAAGTCAAAATTTGGTCAAATGCAAAACTACCCCCTCTTTTTGTGCAGACTTCCCTGGAAAACTACCCTTTGCAGACTTCCAGGAAAGTTTACATTTGTGAAGACTTCCCTGGATGTCTGCAAAGCGTTTGCCTAAAATGCAAAAGTACCCCCTGTAGATTTCCGTTTGACTGATTGGAAGTCTACACGGGAAGTCTACAGACAAAATAGAAGTCTACAGAGGAAGTCTACATTACACAGTCATTTTAAAAACCTAATTATATGTTATTCTAGAAAGAGATTTCATGTTTTTTTGTTTTCACATGTGTGGTACCTATTTCTCTATCATATGTATAAGTTTGACATGTTTTTGACTAATATTGATGGGGTAAATCTAATTTTTTCAGTTGGTGACTAGTTAGCTCATTCAACGTAGACTTCCAGCGACTGATTGGAAGTCTACACGGGAAGTCTACGGACAAATTTTGATTGTTGCTAAATAAGCCTCATATGTTTTTTATTGACAGATGGTTGTTCAAATACCTATTGTTTATGGAGATTGGATTATGAAAGATGGTACACGTAAAGGAGGGAGAATGTTTATCTTGGGCGATGGTTTTACACATAGGGAACTTGTTGAAATGGCTCGAGATGATTATAAGTTACAAAAAATGGAGGTTGTGGAGCTCACTTATTCATTACCTAGTTCAATGGTTGAACAAATGCCTCATGACACACCTCTGATGCACGTCACAAACGATAGACAAGTCCATAGTTTGATGGAACTACTTAGAACCTGTATGATACGTCTTTGTGTATCAACTCAGTTTGAGATGGAAATCGATATCAACAGAGATGCAAATTCAAACGAGGATGAAAATAATGATGAAGATGAAAATCCACAAAACGATGAGGATGCGGATGAGGATGAGGATGAGTGTAATGATGGAGAAGTGAAAGAAGAGGAAGTAAAAGAAGATGAAGTGAAGGAAGAGGCTGTTAAAGAAGAGTATAGAGAAAATATTGATGATGATTACAGTAAGTATGGAAAAGTTAAAGACGAGGATGGAGAGGATATCTCCTTCGACGTTCAAGCTGGTCGTTCGAGTATGTTTACATGGTCCGATAACATATTTGTGTCGCAAAGTTTTGGTAGCAAGGCGCAGCTAGTTCGAGAATTACAATTAATTTGTGTTATGCTGCGATTTGCATACAAGGTACTCAAGTCTGAACCAACTCTATTTGTGGCCATTTGTTGTGTGGAAGGATGCCAATGGAGGCTAAGAGCGGCTGCAAAGAATGAAGCAAACTGGTTTTGGGTGACAAAGTATATCAATGTCCATACATGTTCACGTGATGATCGAGTGAAGCACCGCACACGTGCTACCGCCAAATACATTGGAAGACTTTTCTACGAGCGTGTTGGAATAATTAATGGAATTACGCCGCAACACATCAAAGATGCTATGAAACAAATGTATGGCATGATATTGGATTATACTACTTTATATAGGGCATTAGTTTATGCACGTGAAATGGATACGAGAGTCTCCCATCGTATCTCCATCAAATCAAGGAAGCGAATCCGGGAATAATCGCCGCTCTTGAGGTCGATGAACAAAACCGGTTTAAGTACCTTTTCTTAGCGTTTGGAGCATCAATCGAGGGTTTTAAGTATCTCCGACGTATCATCGTCGTTGACGGGATGCATTTAAGTGGGAAGTACGAGGGAGTTTTGTTAGTTGCATGTGCACAAGATGCTAATTTTCAAATTTTCCCTTTGGCTTTTGGGATTGTGGACAGTGAGAGTAATGCTTCGTGGGAGTGGTTTTTTACCAAATTGAGTGATTGTGTCTCGGAACAAGGTAATTTGGTGATTGTTTCGGATAGGGAGATCGCGATAAAGAACGCGATTGATAAGGTTCTCCTGAAGGCAACACTTGGCATTTGTTATTACCACCTTCAATGAAATTTAGTGAAAATAATTAAGGGGAAAGATCTCATGTACTTGGTCAAAGGTGCAGCGTACGCATATACGGAAGAAGATTATGACCGATATATGGACGCGATACGATCTGCAAAGCCGGATCTTACAACATACTTGGAGGAGGCTGACCCAAAGTTGTGGTCACGTGTGCACTTTCTGGGAATGAGGTACAACATCAAGACGAGTAACAAGGCTGAATCAATCAATGCGGCACTAAAGGTAGCTCGAGGATTTCCAATAGCATTTCTTTTGGACTTTATCCGATCAAAACTAGGAAGATGGTTTTACAAAAGGCGAGAGGATGCGTTGAGTGTACCAACATGCTATAGTCGAGATGTTGAATATTTGTTGAATATACGTGAGTATTACACGGCTTCCATGACGACGGAACGCATCAATGATGTCCAATTCTACGTTAGGGGAGGAAATCGTAATTTCCTTGTGGATATGGGCCAAGGTACTTCTACATGCGGTGTCTTTCAAATCGAGAGGTTCCCTTGCTCACACGTTTACACGGTTTTGATCGAGTGCCATCAAGATATGTCTACGGTTATTTGTCCTTCCTACGAGAGACATTATTTATACGCGAGCTACAGCGGCAGCATTCTACGAGCCAAGGATGCCGACAACTGTACTAAAGAGGAGGTATTATGCTTACCTCCTCAAGTTGGCCGTAAAAAAGGTCGGAAGAAGAAGTTTAGATGGCAATCTTGGCTTCAACTCGCCAAGAGGAAAAGGACTAAACCGCAGAAGATGAACCCCACTTACAACTGTACGAACTGCGGACAACCAGGTCATACTAAACTTAGATGTGAAAAATGAGAGATGTATAAGGTAGACTTCGGTTGTAAACATTGGTTATAGACTTCCGTTGTAGACTTCGTTGTACTAAGGACTTTTATTCTGTTTCTACCGTGTCGAAACATGTGTTCAAAAGTAAGCTACTATCATGTCCGGTCTAGAGTTATTATTATGTCGAACTTTGTGTTTAAATTTGTGGAAAAAAAATTAAATTATTTTTGAAACTTGTGTCCGGACTTGTGCTCAATCTAGGCTATTCTCATGTTTAAAACTTGTGTTCGAAAAAAAAAACTTTGTTTTCACTACAATTCGAACCAAATAGAAGGAGTTGTATCATGTAAGTATGGGTGACTAGTTAACCACCAAGGCTAACGGACCTTCAGCGTTAAATTTGACAATCAATATTTAGTAAGTAGACTTCCAATGTAAACTTCGGTTGTATACTTGGGCATAAAATCATTACACGGGGTTAAAGCAGCGTAAACACATATCCGTTTAATCAAAACGAAACCGTTTTACTGCTCACTTAGAACGACGTCGTTTTCATCCCCAAATCGGTATTCAATCCCTAATTCCCAAATTTCAAAATTTCTCAGATCCATCAGGATTCCCATAATTCTCAATTCTGTCAATTTCATCTCTCAAATTTCTACATTCAAAATCTCTATTGAAATTGGTCTCAATTTACACATTCCTCCGATGATTTCTTCAAGCTCCGTGTCATCGTGTGTTATCGGACACCGTGGGTTACCGTTAAAGTGTGTGTGCGGCTTAGGAGTGACGATCTTTACTTCTAAGACGCCTGAGAATCCTGGAAGACCGTTCTTCCGTTGCAACAGCAAACGTGATGCCAAATCGTGGACAAACAAAAGAGATGTAAGTACTATGTTGTTTGCGTTCAAATTAGTTGAAAATTATTATGTGGTGGTTGCGTTGAAAAGGGATATAACACAATGTCTTATTGTGTTGTGCATTAGAGACATTTGTTTAAGTGGGTGGAGGATGGTGTTCTTGAAGAAGTTCAAGATGCTTTAGCAATATTTGCAAGCACAGACAATGAGATTAGGAAGGCCAAATGTGAGGCAAACAAATCAAAAGTGACGATACAAGAACTGCAGGAAGAAGCAAAGATGCGCGAAAAGGAAATCGGAAAGTTGAGATTGTGCTTCAATTTGTGTTTTTTGTGGCTAAGCTTGCTGACCATTGTGATTTTTATGTGATGTTTGGTCAGGAAAAGTAAAAGACATTTGAGGTTCGTTGTTAAGGAAGTTGTATTGTAGTAAACCTTGTTAAAACTCATAAGTGGCACTTGTGTGTTGGTTAATTCCTGCTGAATTCATGGTTAATACATAGTTACCTCCTGGTTAATTCATGGTTAATTTCTGTGATGATTGTGTTGGGAATGTCCTCAAATCACACTTGTATTCACTCTAATGATAGTTGTATTGTCGAGATTAGACAGTCATATGATACTAGGTGATCATTATGTTTTGCTAGAAGCCGCTTATGATCTATGAGTTATGAACTCATTGCTAGTATTATATGATCCTACAGGGTCACACACCTAAGCAAATAGGATTCACTTTATAAGGGAATGATCATTAATGTAATGATCTGGATAATGTGTATTTGATACACATTATAAACATGTTTTAAAGGCAGTGTCGATCGATACTATAGTAGTGTCGATCGACACGAGGGTTTGACTGAAATAGGATTTCGGTTTAATGACTTAATTGATTCTGAATCGGTTTAGGATCAATTAGGTTTTCTCCATGACCTATATAAAGGAGATATAAGCACGACCTGGAGAGAGAGAGTTTTTGAGAAAACCCTTTCTGACAGCCGCCTTTGAGAAACACAGAAATCCCTGAAAGATCCGGTTCCAGGAACTAGCATCCCTGCGGATTCCTATTTGTGTGCGTGTGGACTATCAGTAGAGGCACTACATTTGAAGTGCTCTAAATCTCGGAGTCCCTAATCTATTTCCGCTGCATAACTCCAGGTATATTCGAGATCTGTTCTTGTAGATTCATTGTTTACAAACCCTAGATCCTAGGTAAAGGAACTTTCGTTAGGTTGTTTAATAGAGATTAAACTTGTGAAAACCTGAGTAAATTTCCTACAGTGGTATCAGAGCCTTAGGGTTTAACATGTAATCTGCTAGAACTTAATTGAATTAGAGAATTCAGTTTGATAGATCAGTTTTCTATCAAAATCATTTGTTAAAATTGATCAGAGCTGATCATGTCGATCGACACAATGGTTGTGTCAATCGACAGGACTTTGCTAAGTTTTAGGGTTTTTGATCGTAAGATCAAAGTCCCAGAAACCCAGGTGTCGATCGACACAAATGGTTGTGTTGATCGACACGACCTTGAGAAGTGGTAAACCGGTTCAATTGGATTGAATCGGTTATCTCACTTGGTTCGATGCGATTTGGTTGGCGTCGATCGACACAAATGTTATGTCGATCGACACCGACCGATTATCGACCCGGTTCAATTAGATTGACCGGTTATCGATCTGGTTTAATTGGATTGACCAGTTATCGAAAATTGAATTTGGTTTAGTCTATGTCGATCGACACAAATGTTGTGTCAATCGACACGGACCGGTTATTGAATTGGTTCTGTTGGTTATCGAAATCGGTTCAATTGGATTGATCGGTTTTCGAAGAATTGTGACAGAGAGGTAAGTGTCGATCGACACTAAGGTAGTGTCGATCGACAACCTACTAAGATTATGGTTGGTGAACCTAAAATCTAATAATCGAACCAGATTTAATAAGATTAGGTTCCTGAATGCATATATGATATGTATTAAGGATTGAAAGTTCAATTCCTCAACTTAATATCAAGTGTTCTGGATGTCTTTCCGATCTTGTCAGCTGTCAAGACTTGTTTCATTGCGTGATGGGCTTGCAGTGCAAGGTGTCCGCAGTTACATGAGTAAGGCAGTAAGTAATTGTGTTGATGGGCTTCCAGTGCATGGCATCAACTATTACATGACTGAAGAGATTGGTTTGCTTGAATGGACTATCAGAAGTTCTGGGCCCAGAGACATCAGGTGGATAAAACATAAGATGTCTTATCCACAACCAAGAGTCATATTGGATATGATTAGCAAAGTGTTGCTTACCTATATAACTAAGATTTGAGTGACAGCCAGTGGCTCGCTCGAGTTTTGGTAAAATATGGATCTTGGATCATTATATTCATTTGAGGAAACATTGTTTTGAATATAATACGAGTTTTCTTAATTGTTAAGATTTCTCATTTCCTGAATATCATAACTGATTTTTTTCTTTTCTTATTACAATTATGTCTAATCAGAACTCTTTCTCGTTGAGATCAGTCCTTGAGAAGGACAAGTTAAATGGATCCAACTTCCTTGATTGGTATCGGAACTTGAGAATCGTTCTCAAGCAGGAGAGAAAGGATTATGTCCTTGAGAAAGCTCTCCCCGAGAAACTAAGGTCCAATGCCTCACATGCAGTACATGATGCTTGGAATAAGCATTATTATGATGTGGTCGATGTGAGCCGTCTGATGAGGGATACCATGAACTCTGAATTGCAGGGGCAATATGAGAACGTGGAATCGCCTATCGAGATAGTCACTAGCCTGAAAGCTATGTTTCAGGAGCAGACTCGAACTGAGAGATACTAGTCAGTTAAATCTCTGTTTGAGTGCAAGCTACCAAAGGAAGCTCCAGTAAGTCCTCATGTCATGAAGATGATGGGTTATATTGATAACCTGAGGAGACTGGATTGTCCTATTAGCCAAGAGTTGGCTACTGACATCATTCTGCAGTCACTGCCGATGAGCTATGATGAGTTCATCAAGTACTACATCAAGAATGTCTTGACGAAGACGTTGACTGAACTGCATGATATGCTCAAGATAGTTGAGCTCAATATCAAGAAGGGCAAAAGGTTTGTGAAACCCAGTAAAGCAAGGGTGAGAGAAAGGCCGTCCAGATTGTGAATCAGGATAAGCCCGAGTTTCTCACTAAACCCAAGTCTGGCCCATCTGATGATGATACTTGCAGCTACTGTGGGGAGCCAAGGCATTGGAGGAAAAAATGCAAGAAATACATGGAAGATTCTATGGAAATAATGGAGATGTATGACACTTCTTATTCAGGTATTTGTGTTATTTCAAGTTCTATCTTATGGGTATTAGATACCGGTTGTGGTGCTCATGTTTGGTTAAATATGCAGGACTTAAGCAACAGTAGAACGTTGAAGAAGGGACAAGTGGAGATGCTCAACAGGAATGAAGCAAGAGTTGCTGCATTAGCTGTAGGAAGTTTCCATTTGTAGTCGCCTTCGGGCTTGGTTTTAGAAACTATATTATTGCTATTGTGTATCTGCTATGAGCAGAATTGTCATTTCATTTTCTTGTAAGGATATGAGTGATTTTATTTTGATAAAAGACAAATGTTGCTCTTTTGATCTTAATGAGAAGTTATATGATAGCACCCCATTAGAGAATGGATTTTATGTCTTAAACCATTTTATGGCTGTATATAACATAAATACCAAACTGTTCGAGTAAAATGACTAAGAACCCAATTTCCTCTAGCATTGTCGTTTTGGGCTTCAGCAGATTCAAAAGTTCCATAGTGATGGGATTTTGGGCTCATTTGATTGTGAATCATGTGAGAAATGTAAATCCTGCTCATTGGGCAAAATGACAATGGGCCTTTTATCAAACCATATGAAAGGACCAATGACTTGTTGGGCTTTATACATACAGATGTGTGCGGCCCGATGAGCACAAGTGCTAGAGGAAACTTTCAGTACCTCATTACCTCTACTGATGAATTAAGTACGTATGGATATGTCCATATACAAGTCGGAATCCTTTGAAAGGTTCAAGGAGTTCCAGAATGAAGTACCGAATTAAATGGGCAAAAGTATTAGAGCTCTTCGATTAGATCGCGGAGGAGAATACTTAAGTCAAAAGTTAAGTGATCATCTGAGAGAGTGTGGAATTGTTTCACAGCTCACTCCTCCTGGAACGCCCCTTTGGAATGGGTTTTCCAAGAGGTGGAATCGGACCTTATTGGATAAGATTCGATCAATGATGAGTCACACAGATCTTCCATAATTCTTTTAGGAATACGCTCTAGAAATTTCTGAGTTTACACTTAATAGGGTTCCAACAAAATCAATTGCAAAGACACCACATGAGATGTGGATTGGAAATGTTCCAAGTTTGTCTTTACTAAAATTTGGGGTTGTGAGGCTTGTGTAAAATGTTTAACAAGCTCGCACCCAAATCCGATAAGTGCTACTTCGTAGGTTTTCCTTAGGAAACCAAGGCTTACTACTTCTACAACCGTTCTGAGAACAAAATGTTTGTTACTAAGAACTATGTTTTCTTGAGAGAGATTGTCTTTCCAAGAAGAACACTGGGAGTGAAGTACAACTCGAAGATGTTCGAGAATCACAGGAGACTACTCAACCTGTTAAGGAAGAGCAGTAGCTGGATCTGCAAAGAGTTGTAGAACCTACACCTGTGGAGCCTGAAGTTCGCAGATCCGAAAGGATTCGTAACGATCACGAGAGATATGGATTTCTTGTGACCGATTGTCATGACTTGTTGATCATTGACAATGATGAGCCTGCGAATTTAGAAGAAGCAATGTTGGGCCCAGACTCCGAAAAGTGGCTTGGAGCCGCTGGATCCGAAATGGGAATATCCAGATATTCAAAGCTAAGTTGGTGGCTAAAGGTCTCATGCAAATTCATGGTATGACTATGAAGAGACCTCTTCCCTATCACTATGCTGAAATCCATTCGGATTATCCTAGTAACTGCCATTTATCATGGTGATGAGATTTAGCAGATGGATGTGAAAACAGTTTTTCTTGATGGAATTCTGGAAGAGGATGTGTACGTAACACAACATGAGGTTTCACAGATCCTAATAATGCTGGGAAAGGAATGCAAGCTTCATCGATCCATTTATGGATTAAAGCGAGCATCACGGAGTTGAAACCTTCGTTTTGATGAAGCTGTCAAAAGGTTTGACTTCATCAGGAACGACGAGAAACCGTATGTTTACAAGAAGGCTAGTGGGAGTATAGTTGCATTTCTCGTTGTGTATGTATATGACATATTTCTTCTCGGAAATGACGTTCCGTTGCTTCAGTCTTTAGAGACTTGGCTCGGAAGTTGTTTTTTTAATGAAAGACATGGGAGTAGCCGCGTGCATTCTTGGAATAAGGATCTATAGAGATAGATTGGGTAGGCTTATTGGATCGTGTCAAGATGCTTATGGTGATAAGGTCTTGGACAGGTTCAATATGCATGATTCCAAGAAAGGCCTCATACCAATGTCTCATGGCATTAATCTTGCAAGATGCAATGTCTCTTGGCACTAGCTGAGCAAGAACGTTTGAGTAGGATTCCCAGGTGTATGCAGAGGAATCTATCATGAATGCCATGACCTGCACTCGTCCAGATATTGCTTGTGTTTTAACCATGACGAGAAGATACCAATATGATCCATGTGAAAGTCACTGGACAGTTACCAAGTATTTGAAGAATGCTAAAGATAGGAGCTTGGTGAACTGAGGAAGTAATGGTTTTGTTGAGAGTGGTTAGACGGACAAAGACGATTTCCGGTAGGAATCTGGTTATGTCTTGTGTATATATGGCGGTGCAGTTTGTTGGAAAGGGTTCCAAGCAGAGCACCGCAGCCTCTCCCACAACCTAAGCATGAGTTTCACCCTCCTGCTGTAGGTATAGGATATATTAAGATGTGATCTTAATTCTAGTGGGAGTTGTAACGGATTTAGTTATGTTATGATATTCATGTAGACATACTTTGGTTATGTCATAATGAAATTGTTTCATGTATTATTTGATTATTGGATAATTGAATAATAGTCCCAAAGTAATTTATGGCGTTTTTATAGGTCATCAAGTTGAGGACTTGATCATGAAACCCTATAAGTGATAAATGACATAGATTAAATTTGTCCCTGGTCAAGGTTGTTAAAATGGGACACTAACAACCGTGTGAGACTGGCATGTGAGGTGACTGATGACTAAGTTTCATGGAGTCATTAATAAGAGTATTAAAGTCAATCACATAGATATATGTTAGAGAACATATGATCGGACATGACCCGCTAATGGGAACTCTACAGGATAGTTATATAAGTGTCATAAGAGTTTCCCATTACGACTATGAGTATAGTCCTTAGACCTGAGTTCATCATGATTTCTTACATATGAATTGGTCCGTTACATCTTTATCAAACGTTATCCGTAACATGTGACTATAAAGGCATTGATTGGGCGTATCATGAAGTATGTGAAGGAACAGGGATGGAACAAGATGGGATTTGTCCCTCCTACATAACAGGAGATAAATATCTCAGGGCCCATCGAAGATTTGATATTGAGAAATGCGTGGCCGCGCTCAAACGAGGTGATTGTCAGTCATTTGTTTTTGTTCAGTATAAATCGGAGTTCGATGAACATGATTTTGGTTGAATAAGGATGACACGGTTCTTGCCTTATGCCATAATCGAGATATAGAGACGAAGGGATTATAGGAATAGATGATTCCAGTACAAGTGGGAGATTGTTGGGAATGTCCTGAAATCACACTTGTATTCACTCTAATGATAGTTGTATTGTCGAGATTATACAGTCATATGATACTAGGTGATCATTATGTTTTGCTAGAAGCCGTTTATGATCTATGAGTTATGAACTCATTGCTAGTATTATATGATCCTACAGGGTCACACACCTAAGCAAATAGGATTCACTTTATAAGGGAATGATCATTAATGTAATGATCTGGATAATGTGTATTTGATACACATTATAAACATGTTTTAAAGGCAGTATCGATCAACACTATAGTAGTGTCGATCGACACGAGGGTTTGACCGAAATAAGATTTCGGTTTAATGACTTAATTGATTCTGAATCGGTTTAGGATCAATTAGGTTTTCTCCAGGACCTGTATAAAGGAGATATAGGTCACGACCTGGAGAGAGAGAGTTTTTGAGAAAACCCTTTTTGACAGCCGCCTTTGAGAAACACAGAAATCCCTGAAAGATCCGGTTCCAGGAACTAGCATCCCTGCGGATTCCTATTTGTGTGCGTGTGGACTATCGGTAGAGGCACTACATTTGAAGTGCTCTAAATCTCAAAGTCCCTGATCTATTTTCGCTGCATAACTCCAGGTATATTCGAGATCTGTTCTTGTAGATTCATTGTTTACAAACCCTAGATCCTAGGTAAAGGAACTTTCGTTAGGTTGTTTAATAGAGATTAAACTTGTGAAAACCTGAGTAAATTTCCTACAGATTGTCCTTCGAAAGTAGGTTATTTAACCACTAAGGCTAACGCAACTTATAAATTAGATTTCCACTGTAGACTTCGTATGTACACTTCGGTTGTATACTTCATCACAAAAGCATTACATGAGAGTAATATGATAATATGAGTTACCAAACTATAAACACTTGTAGATTGAGAGAAGGAATCTTTCTTATTAACGACTAATGTTGAACAATTGAAAATAAAAATAACTTGTTAAACATAAAATAAAAAACATGAAATAAAAAGCAAAATTTAATTAAAAAAAAATAAACTCTTTTTTTCTTCAATCTTCTCTTGAAATCCACCACCGCACTCCATGCATGCTCCTCCGTTCACCGCCGAGCAATTTCCTCGAACCTGGCCTTGTCATTTAGGTACGTTTCGGCCGCTTCAGCCACCAATGGCTCCGAGGCCAAGTTTGGTGAGGCCTTGAGGAGGAGGATTTCTTTCACAACCTCGTCCGGTCGGAGCGCAGGACTCCATCTCGTTCTAAGCATCTCATGGTAGATGGCTCTATTTGGATTAATGTTGGGATGGTATATTTTGGTACAGAAATACACCTTTGGTGGCCCTAATGGATACTGAATCGGAAATGAGTGGGAAAGCCAAAACACTCCTCCCTCATAAGGAGTATCCTCTGGTCCATTTATAGGAACCTCCACATTGTAACCTGTATCATCAATTAACATATTAGATTCTTCACACCAAATACGACATGGAAACCTTCAAATCATTTTATATTACCTTCTTCGACGATTCTCAAAGTAGGGTACTCTTTCGTTAGTCTCTTCATATCTACACGATATCGAATCTTCCTTGCCCTAACCGGATCCATTGTTTTGGTCTAAATGTTTGGAAGAAGAAATGGAAGTTTTAGAGATGAAAAACGTAGAGATGTGTTTACGAAAATACACACACACACATATATATGAATAGACGAAGAGACGCCTCTTTTGCCGTAGAAACTTCACGACACGTCGCCCTTTTCAAAAAGTAAAACGAAAAGCCGTGACTTGATTATAGTGAATAAATGCCGTTGAAACGTTTAATAAAAACAATCTAAGTGAACAGTGGTTACTCAGAATATTAAAACCCTAACTTCCACCACTTGTTCATATCACTGGGTCAATTCAGATTATTACCCATTTACGAATGAGTAGGGGAGTATAAGGACTTCGATAGTAGTGAAGTGGAAATTTGACATTGGCTGCTGTTGTGCACTGACCCAACAGTCTACACTATGAAAGCTGTTGGCCCTATCAGTAAACTTCCATCGTAGACTTTGTGTGTAGACTTCGTGGAGTATAACTTTTTCAATTCAGATTACTACCCATTTAAGATTGAGTAGGGGAGTAAAAGGACATTGATAGTAGTGAAGTGGACAGTTGACATTGGCTTCTGTTGTACACTGACCCTACACTCTACACTATGAAAGCTGTTGATGCTATCAGTAAACTTCTATCGTAGACTTCGTGTGTAGACTTTTGTTGTACACTTCGGGTATAGTAAGGATTCCACTTTGACGAATTAGATTATACAATATGTTGGTTAAATTTGACAATCAATATTCATTAATTAGACTTCCAATGTATACTTCGTATGTAGTCTTTGGTTGTATAATATGAGTGATTTCACTACCAAACTATGTTTATTGTATATGTAGAGAAGGAGACTTTATTAGGTTCAGGAATATAAGTAGCAACAACTGAAAATTAAAAAAGTTCTACAACATAAAATAAAAACAGGAAATAAAATAAAAAGCGAGATTTAATTAAAACAAAAAAAAACACATTTTTTCTTCAATCTTCTCTTCAGATCCACCACCTCACTCCATAGCATGCTCCACCGTCCACCGCCGAGCAATTTCCTCGAACTTGGCCTTGTCATTTAGGTACATTTCGGCCGGTTCAACCACCAAAGGCTCTGAGACCAAGTTCGGTGAAGCCATTAGGTGGAGGATTTCGTTCACAACCTCGTCCGGGCGGAGCGCAGGACTCCATTTCGTTCTAAGCATCTCATGGTAGATGGACCCGGTTTCATTGATGTTGGAATGGTATATTTTGGTACGGAAATACATCCTTGGTGGCCCTAATGGATACTCAATCGGAAATGTGTAGGAAAGCCAAAACACTCCTCCCGCATAAGGAGTATCCTCTTGTCCATTTATAGGAACCTCCACATGGTAACCTGTATCATCGATTAACATATTAGATTCTGCATACCCAAATACGACATGGAAGCCTTCAAATCATTTAATATTACCTTCTTCGATGATTCTCAAAGTAGGGTAATCTTTCGTTGGTCTCTTCATATCCGAACAAAATCGATTCTTCCTTGCCCTAATCGGATCCATTGTTTTGGTCAGAATGTTTGGAAGAAGAAATGGAAGTTTTAGAGATGAAAGATGTAGAGATGTGTTTACGGAAATACATATGTATATAGATACGAACATACGTCTCTTTTGACTAAAAGTAAAATGATAAGACGTGGCTTGATTAATGCCTTTGAAACATTTTATAAAAACGAGGGCTTTGAGACACGTGTACTAGACTTCCAGGGAAGTCTACACTGTTGTGCACATAAAGTCTACATTGAAAGCAGTTGGCGCTATCATTATGACTCGTGTCAGTATACTTTTGAAGTACCCTCCTGTCGTAAACTTCCATTGTAAACCTCCATCGTAGACTTCCATTAGGACAAAATCTGAAAAAATTAATTTGTCACCTCATCGTTTCGAACCAGAGCAATTTATAAGTATCGCGTATTAATGGCTCTGTATCTAACCAAAATGTCATAGGATGATATTCGAAATGTGCGACTTACACATTTATATATTCCTACGAATTTCTTTATTGTATTGCAACTGAAAAGTTACATTTTACAATTTATATGTTGCATTGTACATGTAACTTACAAAAGGGGTACTGAAAATCTACAAGTATATTAGTACAACAGACTTCCAGAGTACAAGTCTACAAGAGAAGTCTATTTTCAAAGTTCACAAAATAACAAAAGGACTAACTGATCCCGCAAAAATTAGGATATGAGTTTGTCAAAGAGATGTACAAAATATATGCAACAATCCTAAAAGTTTAGTTTGGGCTACCAAAAGATCTTACGTAGCGGAGCATTACGCTTCATACACATTCAAGTGAGACCAAACTCGGGGCTGTGGGCCATCTTGCTTTATCTCGTCCCATATATTGACCGCAAGCTTATCCCTACATGCTTGGATGTCCATGTTGGCCATGATGCTAAAAGGAAACCCTAGAGCATGGCATTCAACAAATTTGAAATCAAATAGTCCACAACTCGCTCCATCAGCCTGTTATGGAGCTTCATGCACCTCGATCGTATACGCATCTCTAGTATACTTCGGCCTATCCTGCTCAGGTCACAACTCCTAAATAGTATTTGGAACCATCACCGCAAAAGGCTCCACTAGCTTCTTCGTCTCATCAACCGACGCGTCCCTAAACAAACTATCCCACACAACAACCTTACAATTTGGAATAGATATCCACAGAGCAATCCAGTGATTGTCATTGATGTTCATGATAATGTAGATGTTATCTACCTCACTCCCCTAAACCTTGTCTGATCTACAAAACGCAGGTAATTTACCTGTGTAGTAATCAATGGCTCCAGGAGGTAATGCCTTACCAGACCCATCAGGATTTCCATGGTTGTCCACATATATTTGGTATTTTGTTACCCATAAGTGGGTAAACATCGTATCAATGAAGCATATTCGGTTGTTCCTAAACCACTATAGATGGTTATGGAAACGGTGTCTAAGCAGGTTCATGCCAGCTTCCAAGTGCTACAACAATGAAAACCAAAAATAAGTAAAGTAGCCTACATAAGAAGACTACATCAAAAGTCTACACAGAAAGTCTACACAACAGGTTTACACAAGAATTCTACACAATAAGTCTGCTTACGGAGTCCTTCAACCATTCTCTTTTGACACGTAGTGTATGAAACGAATTGGCGCCACTGTTAATAACCTTTAGATCTGCTTTCATGTACACAGTAAACATAGTATGTCAAATTGCCAATGCAAGAAGTCATTCAAAAATAAATCCCAAATTTAAATAACATACGGTTCGACTTTCAAAGAATCTACTAACAACTTCATCTTCTTCGCATCAACAGTACCAAAAGGGTCATATCCTTTCCCTTTTTGGATGGACCGTAAGTCATACTCTTGGAAAGGTGTTTTCAGTGTGGACTGCTTTGCCAACACTCTTTCACTTTTACCCCTGTTGGGGTCGGTTTTCACCCGCTCAACATTAACGTTCAAAGACAAGTTGACTGAAGAAATGGCCCTCCGGGTTCTTGACAAGGCAAGGCATGACTGCACCTAAATCTTCTTGCGGAGCGAAGCACGTGGCAACAAAGAGAAACTGGGAGAAGCATGAAGAGACTGGGGGTTCAGCCAAAGGAGAGATCATGGCCTCGCCTGCTCGGACCGAGCCTGGCTTCGGCCTATCTCGCGACCACAGCCTCGCTCGGACCGACCCTGGCTTCGGCGTGACTTGCGACCACAGCCTCGCCCGGACCGAGCCTGGCTTCGGCGTGACTTGCGACCACAGCCTCGCCCGGACCGACCCTGGCTTCGGCGTGACTTGCGACCACAGCCTCGCCCGGACCGACCCTGGCTTCGGCGTGACTTGCGACCACAGCCTCGCCCGGACCGAGCCTGGCTTCGGCGTGACTCGCGACCACGGCCTCGCCAGGACCGAGCCTGGCCTCGGTCCGTATCGCGACCACGGCCTCGCCCCGACGATCGGTCACATCCTCAGTCCCGTCTAATCTTCAGCCCAGCAACGCGAAGCCCACATAGATGCAGCCGACTCCGCAGAGGTTTAGGAGACCTAGCCGCCTTAGGATAGTATAAATACTTCTTTGTATCAACCCTAAAGGGGATCCGCAATTTTCAATACGCAAACTTGTACTCAAAGCTGTTCTGAGCAATAAACAATCTCTTTACATCTTTCTTGGCCCTAGCTTACCATAGAAATCTCACAAGCTTCCCTAGAACTCTTACAAATTCTAGTTGTGTTGGTTTCGACCCCCACAATTTGGCGCCGACTAAGGGGACCTTAGAGATTGTCTGACACAAGAAGAGCTAGGTTTTCAGACGACCTACGAAGATGTCAAGCAACACCACGAGCAACGAAGGATCTTCGTCTCACCAGCACGACGAGGAAAGAAACAACTCCATGGAGAGCACCGCGCCTCGCGCCGCTAACCACCCAGCGGATCTTGCGGAGATCAAGCAGATGCTTGAGACTCTGATGAAGAAAACTGAAGATACAGCGAGCGAGCTGCAATCGCTCAAGAGAAGGAAGCGCAAGAGGTCCTGTGTCCGTCCGACACGCCTCAGCTTCGCCACGCCTCGAACCAATCGGAGGGTTCGACACGAAGAGCTACCACCTCGGGCTGCTCGCACAGATCCAGAGGATTTGCCTCCACCACCGCCTCGTCGGGAATCCGATCTAACTCCCGAGCGCATGATTGGAGAATCAGATGAGGATCTGCCTCCTCGAAGACGTGCCCGAGTCGACCTAGAAGTTGACCATGCTACGGCCGCAGAAGAAGGAGATGCGATCATAGCGGAGCTCTACAGGAGGGAACAAGAGCGCAGGGCTCCGCAAGGCTTCCGAGATGGAGAGGTCGCTGCGCTAAAAGCCCAGTTAGACCAGGTCGCCTCTGACCTAAAGGCTACCCAACTACAGATGTACCGGAGCACGGCGAAGGCTCCTGGGATCGCCTCTGTGCTCGAGAAAGCACGAAACACACCCTTCGCTGAGAGGGTCGCGAGAACTCCAATCTCCGACCCCGGAAAAATCAAGCTTCCAATCTATGAAGGAACCACTGACCCTGCTATCCATCTGATGGAATTCGAAGTCGCCTTAGGAAGGGCAAACTTCACAGAAGCCGAGAAGGACATTGGCTACTGCAAGCTGTTCGTAGAGAGCCTCAAAGGGCCTGCCCTCCAGTGGTTCTACAAGCTGGAGAAGAAATCAATCCACACCTTCCATCAACTCTCAGAGATGTTTGTGCAGCACTACAACATCTTCGCTGAAAGAAAGATCTATGATGTGGAACTGTGGACAAACAAGCAAGGAGAGAACGAAAGCCTGCGGTCTTTCGTGACAAGATTCAAGCATACGCTGTCAAAAGTGGACGGTGTTACCAACACGTCCTCACTGGAGGCCTTGAGAGGAGCGCTTCGATGCCCCTCTCCATTCTGGCAGGAGTTGACTGTCAACCCACCTGCGACTATCCAAGACGCTCTCCACCGCGCTACAGACTTCGCTCGAAGCGAAGAAGAAGTCCGCGCTAAGAGGGGCGGGAAAACCAAGCACGCGGACGAGCTCATCCAGTCCGCTGTGACACCACCACCCTCTTAGAAGCTCTTGCAATGAACTACGAGGCGACTTGATCCCTGCAAAGGGTACGTAGGCAGCCTGTCTTCGGATAGGTTCAGTTGCTCCCCTCCATCAAAAGGGGGGGAATTACATTTCACTTCAGCCTCCTTCCAGATGAGCTCACACGACACCAACCCCAGTGACGACCTCATCGTCACACAACAAACACTCGCCACAGCACTCACCATGAGAACAGCTTGTCCTCTACGGACCGATCAAAGCTTTATTCGAGTAGAGTCGTTCTACATCTATTGCTGCTGGCCACAGCAATAGTGTAGAGATACGAACACAATGACATCCACAACGGATACAGCGCGCTATATAAATTCCAGTGTTCAGAATCGTCTCCGGATGACCCTCTGATCACTCAGAAACCCAACAACGTCGTTGGTAACGCAGCTGCTAGTGACCTCCGTTCAGATTATACTTGAACGTGTCACTCTGAAACCCAGGACAAGCGCTGGTCGAACTCAAGGTGAACTTGCTCTCGGACAGACGTGTCTAGAAGAGCAGCACCATTTTACAAAGCCCAACGGCAACGTTGGCAGATAAAGAGCGTGAGCGCATTTGCGTTTTCACAGCCTTAACAAAGCCTCATTCATGAGCAAGCAAAGCCTCATTTATGAGCAAACAAAGCCTCATTTATGAGCAAACAAAGCCTCATTCATGAGCAAAAACTTTTCTGCAGGAAACATAGCAGCTTCAGCAAAGGAAGCATGAAGTCTTAAAATCTTCAGAACATTTACGGAGTCTTAAAACCTCCTGTATGAAGTCATTTTCTACCACTTTGAGAAAGTATAGGCCAACACCTTGACTTTGAACGGTAACGCCGATATCTAGCACATCTTTTAAACTCGGCACTATCACCATTGATACTACCGAGCTGGGGGGCTAACTGTTGGGGTCGGTTTTCACCCGCTCAACATTAACGTTCAAAGACAAGTTGACTGAAGAAATGGCCCTCCGGGTTCTTGACAAGGCAAGGCATGACTGCACCTAAATCTTCTTGCGGAGCGAAGCACGTGGCAACAAAGAGAAACTGGGAGAAGCATGAAGAGACTGGGGGTTCAGCCAAAGGAGAGATCATGGCCTCGCCTGCTCGGACCGAGCCTGGCTTCGGCCTATCTCGCGACCACAGCCTCGCTCGGACCGACCCTGGCTTCGGCGTGACTTGCGACCACAGCCTCGCCCGGACCGAGCCTGGCTTCGGCGTGACTTGCGACCACAGCCTCGCCCGGACCGACCCTGGCTTCGGCGTGACTTGCGACCACAGCCTCGCCCGGACCGACCCTGGCTTCGGCGTGACTTGCGACCACAGCCTCGCCCGGACCGAGCCTGGCTTCGGCGTGACTCGCGACCACGGCCTCGCCAGGACCGAGCCTGGCCTCGGTCCGTATCGCGACCACGGCCTCGCCCCGACGATCGGTCACATCCTCAGTCCCGTCCAATCTTCAGCCCAGCAACGCGAAGCCCACATAGATGCAGCCGACTCCGCAGAGGTTTAGGAGACCTAGCCGCCTTAGGATAGTATAAATACTTCTTTGTATCAACCCTAAAGGGGATCCGCAATTTTCAATACGCAAACTTGTACTCAAAGCTGTTCTGAGCAATAAACAATCTCTTTACATCTTTCTTGGCCCTAGCTTACCATAGAAATCTCACAAGCTTCCCTAGAACTCTTACAAATTCTAGTTGTGTTGGTTTCGACCCCCACAACCCCTAGCAGCATTCACCTTTTGATTCAGCTTTAACTTAATAATATTATACTGACATGCTTTAACACGGTCAATTTCTTTTTCGCCTTTAATTTCCACCAAACTTGGCTCCTCTACAACCTCTTTTGATTTTTGTTCGACTTTAATCGTTGAAAACAGTTTGACTGGTTTAGGATTTTTATCTTGTACGATATTTGGGGGAGTACAATTGACACTCCTACAACTCTGCACGGTTATTAAAATGAAAGTTAAACCTTCGGCGAAGGATAAACCGTATAAATTGTTTAATAACAGTGTACAATATTTGTTTAAACTTTCAGAGAAACCGTAAATGGATGAACATCTCATTGCTTATGGGTTTGATGTCTTCTTTTTCAGCCTTTTGCTTTTACGAATGAAGTTATGATTGGGAGAGGAGGGTTTGGTACTAACCCCATGATCATCAGGTGGAGAAGATGTCTTTTGGACCTTGGCCTCTTGGTTGTTGCCCTCTTGGTTGTTGTCAGCTGCATTGCTCAGGACCATCTCCATGCAAACAGCTTTACCACCCGCTAAATGGTGGTTAACCTTATAAGATAGCTTGTCAACCTGATCAGATAGATGGGCGACCTGCTTTGTCAACTTGGTAAGGAAAGCCTCAAATGCGGCTTGGAATTTCTGAACCACGAGGACCAATGGATCTCCACCAAAACCAGCAGCAGTGTTACTGGATCTCTTTCTCTTCCTGCTCTATCCACCGCTCTTTCCACCTGCTTGCCTAGTATGTACAGCCTTGATAGGGTCTGTTTAACACATAATCACAAAACAAAGTTAATAAGAGAAGTGTACAAGTCTTATAATGTTTATTCAGTAAAAGTATACTACAGAAGTCTACTCTAGAAGTACACAATGACAGTCAATAACCAGAATACGTACCTTTCTCATCTGCCACATCAGTGTCATCATCCACATCACTTGTAATCTTGCCATCTGCAGGCCAGTAAAGTTTCTCAAATTCCCAATTACCTCCATAGGATGAAAGGATAATGTTTTTGATCAAAGGATCGTCAACATCATCTTCCCAGACGGGGAACATGTCGTCAACAGAAGGCGTGCGGATGTACTTTATAACATTTGATTACAAAGAAAATACAAAATATTGAATTAACCTAATAGACAGGTCTACTTCAACAGTCTAATTGAGAAGTCTTAGTCAGAAGTGTACTACTGAAGTCTACAACAAAAGTTCACTACGGAAGTTTACGACGGAAGTTTAGTACGGAAGTTTACATAATAAGTTTACAAGACATGTACATACCTAGTTTTGGACTTTATCCTTTACATGCTTGCGATATTTGGATCCTTTAAACCGAAGGATCGGTGGAGTTCCAGAGAGGGTTGGTAAAAGGCTTCCTATTTCTGTACCAAGGTCTGGTAGAGACATGTATATCCACACTTGGAGCACTTGCACAAAACCCGCTATGTAATATTGATTCTTCCACAAGTCTGTATCCTTGACAGACTTGATCAGATTCTTGCAAGCAACTCTTCCCCATGGATACGCCAGAAATGTTTTCTCATCCATAACCAGCCTCGCTAAGTTAACATTTGTGGCATGATACTCTCTTTGGGCGTCAATGTATCCAACATATAAGGCAAGATATCCCAACCTTATACGATCTACCCGAGCCCATGACTAACATCTCTTGGCAGCAACAATTAGGTCTTTAATAGATGGACCCATTTCTTGGTTCAATCCAAGAAGTCTCTAGAAATCTTTCGTCGGTTCGGTAACTTCAGCGTTAGGTGTCATCAAATTGTCAACGGGATGACACGCAAGACCTGCAATATTAGCAAACTCTAGCAACGACAACCTTACGGGATTTACCCCAATGAGACTCCATATCTCATTCGGCTTATCGAACACTAACTGAAAGCTCAGCATATGGTGGACCACGCCTGCGGACCACAAAAATTTTAATTCATGGAACTTGAAAATCACTCCCACATTCGACGCCCGAATTTGTGCAAGTTCGTCTGGGAGTAGAGCAGCAAGGGTCTTCTCAGTACCAAGAAGTAGATCAAACAGCTCCGTGTTACCACAATAATAGCCGCAGCTTTTTCCAGACTCTGGCTCAGACCCTTCAGTATGGAGTCGTTGTGGAAATTGTCTGTCACTCATTATCAGCCTGAAAAAATACACAAACTAAACAATTTAAAATTGAAGTCTGCTATGGAAGTCTGCAACTTCTTTACAAAAGTTGAACCATAACATCTACCAAAATATCTTCTTCCACGAGTGGATATGGATCTGGAGAAGTCGGCGGACAAATCTAATAACTGATAAGAGTAGAGAAGGGAGAGTAAGAGTTAAATTGAAAGAGGAAGAGAGTAAGAGAAGGAAGGAAAAGGAAGAGAGACCAACGAATATGGCGGGAGTGTCGGTGGAAGGCGTCGTCGGTCTTCTTCGTGGGCGTTGGAGGAAAATTTACAGTTTGTACTTTTTTCACAAAAATTCTTACCCGAGTTTAATACGTTGGTTAAATTTGACGTTTTAGTGCCCACAGTTATTACAGCGGTTATTATGTATACTCCGGAGTATACAGCGGTTATTGTATTACTGCAGACTTTTCGAGTAGACTTCGAGAGTAGACTTCGAGAGTAGACTTCCAATAAACCTAATTTAAAGTTTTACCTCGTTTCAATTGCCGCCAAATTTAATTATTTTAAATTTCCGCCAAATTTAATTATTTTAAATTGCCGTCACTTTTCAGTTGATGTTTTCAACTCTAATTTAGTTACAATTCCACACTTCGAGTTTAGCCCAAGTTTTTTACAAAATTTTAAGAACTTATTACAACTTTAATAACAACTTGAACACAAATTGTTGAATTAAATCTTTGAAATTTTTAAGAGACAACCGGATATACATTAGATCTTTGAAATTTAATTGGAACTTACAACTTGAACCCGAACTGTTGAAGTAAAATATATAATATTATAACAAGGTAGATGATGGTTCCAATAAAAAGTCAAAAAGGGCACGGGAATAAATGTAACAGCTTTCCCCATGCCCCTACTGTGACATTGACAACTTAAAACAGCAAGACTATAACCATCTGGCACGATTGGACAAAACAATAAATGAATAAATGATGACATCAACCCAACTCATCACACATACAGTGATTAGGCACACCAGAACATCAACCTTGGCCATTTCACCTCTGCAACACGTCTTATGAATATGCATCCGCTGTATGTAGCTATATTAACCCAAACCTGATAACAACAAGAAGTAAATAATTGGGAAATAACTATAGACCATAACCATAGCAAATAACTAAGTTTTGGGAAGTCTACATTGTATACTTGCCTGGAAGTCTTCAACGGAAGTCTTCAACGTAGACTTCCAGCCAAGTCTACAATGTAGACTTCCCAAAAAGTCTACGATGCAGACTTCCAACAATAGTCTACAATGCACACTTCAGTTGCCGACAACAACAGTAAACGTTTCCAATCAATAGAGAAACAATAGAGAGAGGAAAACGTACTTTTCAAACTCAGATTTGATACCTTACCAGTCCACAAAATGGAGGCCAGATGTTAATGACCCTATTGCAGATCTACAAGAAACCATATAGAAATTAAAATAGAGGAATAACATATTACGTACCGGGACATGGCGAAACTGAGAGAGTTTGGCCTTCACATTAGCTTCAAGTGGCTACAAAATCAAGTTTCTATATAAGAACTTAAACAAACATTACCAAAACCAAAACAAGAAATTAACAAAGAATGATACCTTTGTGTTACGGCAAGCCAAGATATTAGGGCTCAAACCAAGACCCCTCAATTTTCCAACGCTTTGTTGTGTTGGTTTAGTCTTCTGTAAGAAATTTGGCTTTGTAAACACAACTACTCCAAAGGAAAACCAAACAGATTGCACAAAAATATTGAATAATCAAGAAACTTGCCTCCTCACCAACAACATTCAACACAGGCACAAGACTGACATGGATGAAACAAAAGTTTTCAGAACCTGCCAAAAAAAGGTTAAATCTTGACGTCTTAAGAAAACTCTCACTGATATACTCACAAGACCATATCTTACCAACGCGATACGAGAACTTCTCAAGAGCTTCAATGAAATGCATAGACTCTATATCTCCTGCAAAATTCAAAGAGTATCTCCATATTCTTAAACCTGACACTAAGTTAAAATCTTTATGAAGAGATAATCTATTAAAGTACCTATTGTTCCTCTAAGTTCTATGACACAAACATCACCTAGACCTGACTGTCAATCAACTGGAATCCTGGACTCCTCGCCGCACGTTCGATCCATTCTTGAATTGCATCAGTTATGTCAGAAACAACCCAAAAAAAATAATACAAAATCGCTCTTTCAGAAGAATTTCATCGAAAAGTTGGTCTACATATAACAACTTCTTGTGTTTTTTTTATTACCTGAACAGTCTTTCCAAGATAATCTCCTCTTCTATCTTTCTCAAGCACATGCCGTTTTTCACACAAGTTCAAAACTTTTAACTTCACAAAATCAAAACCAAACTTTTTATAAAGTAGCTAAAATAACACAAACCTTATAAACTTTGCCAATAGTTATGTTGTCTCACGAGTCATAAAAAGACACTCTATTTTCATATTTGTTGTTCTTTAGTGAGATGCCTCAACTCTTGCAAGGAAAAAACTCAATTAGAAGCAAACCGCAGATAGAATTTTTGAGAAAAGAATAAGTCAAACCTAAAGACAAACTTTGTTTGTTGTGAACCTACGATCTGAAGCCCAATCATAAAACCACCTAGATCTGGTAAGAATCTGAGGAACCGACATAAAGAAAGAGAGATTTAGAGACATAAAGAGGCAGAATACGAAAAGGACACAATGAGATGCTAGTAGCTAACCTTGGTAAAGGCAGCGGCGAGAGATCGACGGAGGTGGAAACTATTTCAAAATGGTTGTCATGTGCAGATATATAGAAGAGCAAAGGAGCTCGATGAAAAGCTCGAATCCCTTCGGCGTTGCCATAACTCAGACGTTTCTGTGTCGAATCGAAGCCCCACCAAGAGTTGCAACGGGGAGCAGGCGGCGTGGAAGAAGGAATCCGAGATCTGAAAGAAGCAGATCGGAAATTGAAGAAGACGATGAAAAGGGGAAGAAGGCTGAGCGCCGCTGGAGAGAGAGAGAGGGAGATTCTAAAAGATTTGTTGAGGGTTACAGATTTGATTTATTTAAATGGAGATCTGAAAGAAGCAGATCAGAAATTGAAGAAGACGATAAAAAGGGGATGAAGGTTGAGCGCCGATGCAGAGAGAGATTCTAAAAGATTGGTTTAGGGTTACAAATATGATTTATTTATATGGAGACAAAATATTTTCGGTTAGGTTAATAATTATTGGTTTAATATTCGGTTAGGTTAATAATATTCCGGTTAAGTAGACTTCCATGTGGATGTCTACGAAACCCTATACTCTAAAACGAAACCCTAAATGCAATGGAAGTCTACACTGGAAGTCTCCATATGTGAAATATGCTACAATGGAAGTCTACAGTTCAAAACCAAATTCGACTTTTTCCTTTAGATTATTCATAACTGTTAATTAAAGATATTATTAATCATCCAAACATTTAATATATTCATAATTTTAGCCTTTTTCCAAATTTGACATTTAAAATCTTGAAATTATGAACGTTAAATGTAACCTTAAACGTAAAAATATATTTTCAAATTGTAATGTCGATCCATTTCCCAAATTTTTAACACACAAACCCACAAACTAATGTCAATGACATAAATGACTCATAATATTACAGATTTTACATCCCCTCGTAGTGAATTCAACTTCTCATAATCAAACCCTACATTGAAATTTCTTATAAGTTGTTCATTGTAAACCATGGATCATGTAACACAAATCTCTAAAACGTTAATCTACTACAATCATACAATCATAAAGACTATACATACATAATACAAAACAATTACTAATACTATGTCCCAACATTGTCACAAAACTTCTCAATGTAATGTGATGAAATATAGTATTTCCAAAAGGATAGTATGTAGTTCATTCATTCTTTTTCATTCCAATTTGTCTTTTTATTTTACTTTATGCTAATTTGGTGACCTTTTATTTTTAAAAGATCACAATTGCATTTAGTTTAATTATCCAAAAGATTTTATGGTCAAATTATTTTTTATGTATTTATAGATTTAAATTTACTAAATAATTACGATGTAGACTTCCATATTTCGTTGCAGACTTCCAAAATGTAGACTTTTTCATTCCAATTTGTCTTTTTATTTTACTTTATGCTAATTTGCTGAACTTTTATTTTTAAAACATCACAATTGCATTTAGTTAATTATCCAAAAGATTTTATGGTCAGATTATTTTTTTATGTATTTATAGATTTAAATTTACTAAATAATTACGATTTAGACTTCCATATTTTGCTGCAGACTTCTGGTGTAAATTTCCAACGAAGACTTCTAAAAGGATAGAACGGTCATTGCGGCAGCAGTTTTAATGTTTGTTCACTAAGGCTCTAACTGTAATTTCACTACCCCTTTAGAGTAGTTTTGCAAGTTTTCACAATAGGGGTGTAGTTTTGCATTAAAAATGAAAAAAAAGTATATTTCTTGCAATAATCCCTTTTTTTATTAACACTCTTAACATTTATTTAAATTTAGATTATTATTATCGTTAGGAAAATATATTTCATTTTCAAATTCGCCTCGGGCCCCTAAAATTCCTAGGATTGAGCCCCTAAAATCCTAGGCACGGCACTGGATCCATCTATACAAAGGCAACACCAAAAATCAGAGATATGAGAGAGAGGAAACCATTTTCTCAATGTCAAAGATGTGGAATAACCATTGAGGCTGACCACTAGCAACGATTGACTCTGGTCACCACTAATTACGTTTTGAACAATGAGAAAGACTCTTATGTTCGATGCTCCTTCTTTTAACTCAAATTTCCAAGCAGAAAAAGGTCGGAATTTATGTTTAATTTCACCAAACTGATAATGGAAAGAAAGTCATGCCTGTGACCTGTTTATGACATCCACCAGATTCTTCATTCTCGAGACAAAATCCATGTTATTTACCTTGTGACTAACCATGCTTTCAATCGCCCAAAAACACTTTGCAAGCTTCCTCTTTTGTTGCTGATATTAGAAATGCATTTCCTACTATGCAGCAAAACTAACCCTTTTGCATAGTGTGTATAACAAAAGAAAAGGGTTATATATAACTGTTTGTTTTCTTATAACAATGTGTGTGTATAACAAAAGAAAAGGGTAAATAGATAAGTGCAATTTATTGATTGGCTAAAACATCGTGTCGTATAACTATTTGTTTTCTTATAACAATGTGTGTATAACAAAAGAAAATGGTAGATAGATAAGTGCAATTTATTGATTGGCTAAAACATCGTGTGTAGATACCACACATTGTTATATACAGTAGAAATTCTATAAATTAATATTCGATAAATTAATAAACTTGATAAATCAATAAATTTTGTCGGTTCCGAGTCGGGCTAGTACAAAATATAACATAAATCGATAAGATAATAAGATAAAAAAATTTATAAGAACCCTATGTAAATATATGATCTCAATAATATCATAAATTAATATATGGTATATAAAACTTTATATAAACATGGCTGACGTATATTTATATATAATTTTAGTGTTATTTATTCTTTTCTGAAATGGAATTTTTTTACAACTCAATTTGGATATAATAAACACAAATATAAAGAATAAAACCAATTTAAGAAAAATATAGCTTAGTATAAAATAAATATTTGAAGTAAAATTTGTTTTTAGAAAATTGTAAAAACTTTCCTTTTTTGATAAATAAATAACTCTGTAAATTAATAAAATATTCTAGTTCTAACTTTATTAATTTATAGAGTTTCTACTGTATAATTATCTAGAGGCACATCTATTTACCAAAACGGTGCAATTATCCATTTCTTAAAATTTTAATATTTGATGAATATTTTTGCCTTTAACTTTTGGGAGAATTGCCAAAATAGGCCACATTGATTTGCATAATATCCCAATAAGACTTTCTCATATTTGGTCAATTTGTTTCGAAAATGCCCTTCTTTAAGAAAAAGAAAATCAAATATAGGGTTTTTAAATCTGAAAACAAAACTAAAAATTATAAGCATGTTATGAATAGTACATTTGTATAAAAAACTTGTATTTTTTGAAGTTGAAAATCATGTGTTAAAAATGATTCTAAGTTTCTATTCTACCGCTGATTTTTGCAGTAGCATTTAGATTATGCATTTGTCACATAAATCTACCAAGCGTAGATCAAGTTTCTACTTATTTTTAGCATTCTATAATCGCGAAGAGCCATTTTTCCACCACTTAATCTCATTCTACCAAGCGCAGGTAATACTTTCTGCCCCATGATTCTACTAATACAAAACCATATACTAAATAGTAGAATGTAGTTTCTGCACAGTTAATAACCATTTCCTTAAATTTAGGAGTGGATATTTTCTTTCCTAAAATAAATATTTGTAAATATATAATAAAATTTTGTAAATATTACATAAAGATTTTTAACATTATTAACAGTTTTTTTTAAATATTTTATAAGCTTATTCATTTATTTAATTAATTCTTTTACTAATAACTTTTAAAATTCTAAAACTATAAATTCCAAAAAAATACCGTATTTTTAAATAATTTTTTATAAACTATAATTCTAATAATTTTATAGTTTATAATTTTAAATAACTTTAAAATTCTAAAAAATATAATTTTAATATTTTTTAAAATATTTTATACACTAACGTTTTTTTAAATCTATTTTAGTTAATTATTAAAAATATAAATTTGATTTTTTTTTTCTACCCATAAATGATTTTCTATTCTGTTCAGATTTTCTAAATATATGATTTTATTCATTTTCCTTTTCTGAATTTTAAATTAGTATATTTAACTAAAAATTATCAAATAAAAGATATATTTGGGATTTAGAATTACATAATATGATTCATTTCTAAACTCACAAAATCCTAATGGGACATTGTACAAATCAATTTTACCTATTTTGGCAATTCTCCCTGACTTTTTCGGATCAAATCGAATTTTACAACAACCGTCTCCATTATGAAAAATATATTAACAGATGACAGGTGCAAATTTCTGATTGGTGGACAATTTATTACCAGGGTTGACTCAAAAATATTAAATCTGAAGAAGAATAAGAAATATCGGTATCCAAAGGGCCGCATGAAGAAAAACGCCAAATACATGGCATTGACCTCGTGAAGCTAAATAGCCACAACCCTACCTTAAATAACCAAACACTCTTAATATATAAATACACAATATCAGTCTAAACGATCTCAATCACAATAGCAATGGCTGAAGAAAAGAACAAGAAGAGCATCATTGCATCTGACGACAGTGACGATGAATACTCACGTGACGCAGTTTCAGAGGACCAGGCAGATTTGAGTTCGATTCTTGATAAACTTAGCTTAGGACCCATGAAAGAGAAGAAGAAACTCTTGGTCTTAAGTCTGAGTGGTCTACTTCTCCATCGCGTTCACAAGAAAGAAATGCGTAATAAGCCTAAGAACCGAACACCAGATGCTTCTTGTGGGCCAAATCTTGGTAACTTTTCAATATTATTTCACTACAATGATTTTTATTTTTCCATTGTTTTATAATTAATTAGCTTAATTGTGTTTCCTTGTTGTTTAGTCTATAAGAGGCCATTTGCTGAACAGTTCATTAAGTTTTGTCTTGAGAGATTCGAAGTTGGGATTTGGTCCTCTGCTTGCGAGTTAGTCTTTTCATTTTCCATCTTTTAAAATAAAGATTTATTTTGACATTTTCAATTCTTTAAGTTTAATAATACGTTGATTTGATTTTTCATGGTTTTGACATATAGGAGAAATGTTGATATTACTCTTGAGGACCTTCAAGATAAACTTTTCTTTGTTTGGGTAAGAGTCCTTTGTATATGTGTAAATGTGTGTGTACTTATATATATATATATATATATATATATATATATATATATATACATTATCTTTCTAATGCTTCTTTTGTTATAGGATCAAGAAGAGTGTACGAAGAGTGGATATAAGACACTAAAGAACAGTGCTAAACCCATGTTCTTTAAAGATCTCTCTAAAGTCTTTAAATGCTTCCAAGGATTCTCTGCCTCAAATACTGTCTTCATTGATGATGAGCCTTACAAAGCTCTTCTTAATCCTGTAAAATACATTGATCTTTAGACTAATGTTGTTTATCAGGTTAGTTGTTGACTTGTTGCTCCTAACTTTAACTGATTTTGACGTGTATGTAGGTCAACACAGGTGTGTTCCCAGCGAGTTATAATGCATCTGAGAAAAATGACGATTTTCTTGGTACGGAACTGGTTTTGAACTTTTATTTCTCTCATTTTCAATCATGTTTTTTCGGTTATGGCATGATTTATTTTATTCTGTTAGATCCAGAAGGAGAATTCTGTTCTTACTTGGATGATCTAGCGAAATCATCGGATGTTCAAGCTTATATCAAAGATCATTCTTTTGGACAGCCAATGATTAATTCATCTCATCCCGACTGGCACTTCTACAGCAAAGCCTCAAAGATTGTCTCTTAACATGCAAGATCAGTTGTATTTCAAAATCTAGTATTCAATAAGTGTGTTCTTAAGCTTTCTATTGATGAACACATAAAAAGTCCCTACTTATTTATTTCTAATAATAAAGTTTTATTTTATCAATCGACGTTTCAGCAAGCATTGCCATATTTTGAGACACAAAGTAAGCTTGATGGTAAAGAAACAAATCTACCGAATGTATGAAAGTTAAAAAGAAAATAGACAACGTTGATATAACCAAACGAGACTTGTTTGATGCATGCATCTAGCTAGCATTAATAAGATCCTATACATTCTTAGGAACATAAGAGCGCACAAATATCACAAAAACACACAAAATCAACCATCATTCCATCACATAAACATATCATCAATCATCATACCCCCTATTGGCTTAGATAAGCCTACGATCACACACTTCTTTTCTCTCTCAGTTCTCCTAAAATTCTCTCAAAAACTCGGCCAAACGAAGCTGCACTAGTTTATAAACGAGACTTAGGGCTTCTCCCTTAAACCGAAACAAACCGTCCGATTAAATTGAACCGAAAACAACTCAGCAACATGGTGTCGATCGAGACCCCCTTACCAAAATCACATTTTGGTTTTGGGATATTACACGCGCACTCACCTTTGCCTATGAACGAGAATTCGGATTGGACAGAGGAATTCACGAAGAATGCAGCCTCAAACCCGGCAAACGTTTTTGATCTGATCGTCACCGCGAAGAACTCGACTCCACAATCGATTCTAACGTTCAAAACCTCACAAAAAACCTTTCTTATGAACCTTAACAACCAATCACTCAACAACTCTTTCTTTCTCTCTCAGTTATCTGATTTCTCTTTGAAAAACTTGACGACACGAAAGCTGCATGAGTTATATAAGAAGCCCTAGGGTTCTAAACCCTTAAACCGAGCCAAATCCGGACAATCGAATTAAACCGATTATGTCCCAAAAACGTTGTGTCGATCGACACACGTACCAAATTTTCATAATTTGGTTCGCGGACATTACAAATACTCGTCCATCTACTAAACACTGTCGCAATTGTGTTTCAGGCTGCAAAAAATGTTTAAGTTAAAAATTCAACATCCTAAAAGTTAGTTAAGATTATTGATTTCGAAAAATAACTCTTTTTGTACTTTTCGGTGCAAAATCATCCTTCAAACCTTGATATTTAAGAATTTTAATCATGTTTCTTCCGATTGATAACATTGCCATATTGTTCAGCTTTTTCTATGACGTATTTGACTGCTACTTTCAGCTTAAACAATATAGTTTTATAGATTCTGACTTAGACAAAAAAAAAAAACTTAAAACTCAAAAGAGTATTAAAAACAACATATATTTTGAGTTGATAATTTAAAAGGTTAATAATGGTAATTATTTGATAGACCAATTCAATCCGGCAAACCATTTATCAAACCATTTATAAACAATGGTTCTTGAGAATCTTGATTCCCTTTTGTATAACACATTTTGATATTACCCCATTTGATGTTTCTACCGTTTTAAACTTACTTGAGAACAAATTTGTCCGATATGAGTATGTTATAGTTTTACTTGCAAAGTCACTATAGGACCTATTATATTTGGGTTGTGTAACTGCAGAGCCGTGCGAACAGTGCAACAATTTATTTCATAGTGGCTTCAATAAGATTACTCAAAGAAAAAGAAACTAGTTCTAGTTCCCAGATAAGCGTTTCCTATTATTGTTTGCATTTACTTTTTTTTCCTTTTCATTCAAGTTATTTATAGTATAATTTTTTTTAATTCATTTAAGTTTAGATCCTCTTTATTAGTGGACAAAATTTTTAACTTTACACCCATATTTAATCTATCCACATTAACAAAAACGATGATGATTTAATAAGAAAAAGTATTATTTGATTTTGATATAATAAATCATTTATTACAAAATTATATTCAATATTGAGTATTAAACAATATTTTATAAATTTTTTTTATAAAATATATATAATTTTTTAAAAATTATTAAGAGATATAATTGCCTTGGACCCCTAAAATGTTAGGCACGGCACCGGCTGTGTTGTCCACTTCACCTTAAGAAAATGCTTTACATAGCCTACTCTGTTAAAGTTTGAAGCCATTGGTTCATTTGTAGCTAACATAATTGTCGCTTTCATTCTTTACTTTTGTAATATTCCGGGACATATTCATTATTAAGAGATGTATATGAAAGTCTCTTAAGGCGGCCAAAAAAAGGTAGGTGGGTGATCCGATGGATTAGATATATCTATTGAATCCTAGAATGGGGCCCTCCACTAGCACTGATATGAACATATGACCCGTCCTTTAAATTATTTGTTTTTGGACAAATAAAAAAAACAAATTGAGCAAAGCTAGAAAATCAAACACTCTTAACATATAAAAGGTTCTTTACTTAAATCCCACATATATCAGGTAATATGACTAGAATTATATAAAACTTTTTTTTATTACTAGTATTTTCTTAATATCCAGTGTGCCTTTTTATTACGTTGTGACAAAAACGTAATTACAAAAATACCATAGCCACGTAAGCAACCACGTAGGAAATCGCTGACGTGTATTAATGAACTCAGCCGTAAAGCGCTACAGCTGAGTTATGGTAACGTTGCGGCTAAATTATGGTTACGTTGCGGCTGAGTTAAAAAACGCGGCTGACTTATGAGAGATCGCCTGACTTACAAACATAAATCAGCCGTTAGTTACGACTGATTTAAAGAAATCTAGCTGACTTATGAGATAACGGCTGACTTACGAACATAAATCAGCCATTAGTTACGGCTGATTTACAGAAATCTGGCTGACTTATGAGATAACGGTTGACTTACAAACATAAATCAACCGTTAGTTACAGCTGATTTACAGAAATCTGGCTGACTTATGAGATAACGGCTGACTAACGAACACAAGTTACGGCTGAGTTATACAACGGCGGGCTGATTTGTGGAAAATTGGCTGAGTTTTAGATAAGAGACAGCTGAGTTATGTTCTCCGGTTGGCTAACTTATGAGAGGTAGTTACGGCTGACTTACGTAAATCAGCCGTAATTTGCTGGGTCAACAATAACTCAACCTGGTTACGGCTGACTTATTAGTGAAAGATTAATTACTATAATAGCATTCATTTGACGGCTGATTTATTTGACAATACGGCTGACTTAATATTTCCTAGCCTAATTACGGCTGATTTATTAGCGAAAGATTAATTACTGAAATACTATTCACGTTGCGGCGGACTTACATTATACTTGATGGCTGATTTATTAATGGCTGAGTTATGTGTTTGTTTGGCGGCTGACTTACCGATATTCCATATCATTAGTTCTGATATTCCATGTCATCAGCTCTTATTTTCCATGTCATCAGCTCTTACAAATTAGGGTTCTTCATCTACGACTTTCTTCTTATTCTTCTTCATCTACCTTTTTCATTATTTTCATTCATCAGAGATCTTATGGATCCGGTAATTATTGTTTCCGGTAACTGGGTTAAGAAACACAAATATGTATTCAACGCCAACGATAGAGGGTGTAGAGTTGTGCATATAGATGAGAAAACAACACTAGACGAACTTGCGAAGATAGTACTCGATGATTACGGATTAAAGGAGTCGAGCCATCAGATTCAATTGAGCTACATGTTCTCGAATAAAGCTTTGAAAACAATGGTGCACGATATTCCACTAGTTTACCTCTCCAATACTCGACAGTTGCAAGTTTTTTTAAGCTTTAGAAAAATTGAACACTTACGTCTTTGTGTGGAGATTACGGAGAATGAAATTAGTCGCAATGACGGAGCGAGAGAGAATAATAAAATTTTATTCACTTATAGCTCAGAAGTTGAATCTAGATCTGAAGATTACGGTGGGAGTTATGATGCTTTCAATTTGGAGGATGAAGTAGAAGAAGATGAAGTAGGCGAAGAAGATGAAGTAGGCGAAGAAAATTAAGTAGGCGAACAAGACAAAGAAGATGATGAATTTGACAGCCGATTTGATATGTTCGACGACTCGGATGGTGAGTCATCTCATGATGATAACTTCAGTTTATACGAAGACGAAGATTCACCGACACTACCTCCTAAGAAGAGACCTCATAACTTGTCGACGAGCGGATCCAAAGGGAATCCAGAGGTTCCAAGGTTAGATATGTCTTCCCTAAACCTCTCGGTAGGGCAACGATACGAGAGTAAAGCCGATTTGGAGAAACGACTGAAACTTCTTACGGTGAAGGATCGATTTGATTTTGATGTAGACGTATCCGATTCGGATACACTCGTTGTTAAGTGTTGGGTTGGTGGATGTCTCTGGAGAATTCGTGCTACTACACTAGGGGATCCCCTGACATTTTATGTTCGTATTTACGATTCGGATCATACATGTTTCGTAACTGAGCGTTCTGGTCAATCTCGAAAAGCAATAACGGCTATTTCAGGAGAGTTGTACAAGGACTTTCTCGGTGACGTTGGTCTGTCAGCTCGACCTAGGAGTGTAGGAATATCTATCCAGAAGCAATTTGGTGTAAAGGTAATTATTAGTATGTTGCGGCTGACTTAATTTTAGGATGCAGCTGATTTATAGTTATATTACAGCTGAGTTATATTATAAACTTAATGGTTGAGTTATATAAATGAGACGGCTGAGTTATTTAATCTCAACGGCTTAGTTATATTATAAACTTAACGGCTGAGTTATTTCAACTTAACGGTTGAGTTATTAGTACGTTTCGGCTGACTTATTGTTACAATGCGGCTGACTTATTTGTATCATTTTTCATGTGGTCATATGGATTATTGGAAATCACATAGAACGCTAAGATTTGCAAGGGAAATCGAGATGGGAACTCCTGAGAGTGGGTTTGAAGACTTGCCTTCTTACTTATACAAGATAAGAAGGGCAAATCCGGGTACAATTACGCGTCTTCAAATCGATGAGTTTGGAAGATTCATGTATGTGTTCCTTGCATTTGGTGCGATCGTAAATGGGTTTCCTTTCATGCGCAAAGTTGTCGTTGTTGACGGTACGTTCTTAAGGGTAAATACAAAGGGACGCTTCTCACAGCACTAGCCCAGGATGGTAACTTTCAGATTTTCCCAATTGCCTTCGGTGTGGTTGACACTGAAAATGGTGATTCGTGGCACTGGTTTTTTACGCAGCTAAAACTTGCGATTCCTGACGATGAGGGTCTTGCGATAATCTCGGATAGGCATAACTCGATAGGGAAAGCAATTGGGAATGTGTACCCGTTGGCTTATCATTTATATAAGAACATTTTGGGAACGTACAACGGAAAAGATGTCTTTCGTCTGGTGAAGAAAGCGGCAAGATGTTGTAGGATGGCTGATTTTACTGCGATATACGAGGAGATTCAAGCGATTAATCCTGAACTCCATGCCTACCTCGAAAGAGCTGATGTCCGACTGTGGGCGCGTGTTCATTTCCTGGGTGAAAGGTATAATTTGATGACTACGAACATAGCGGAATCAATGAACCATGCGCTGTCAAATGCTAGAAGTCTTAACATTGTTCGACTATTAGAATCGATACGGGTTATGATGACCAGTTGGTTTGTTAAACGGAGAGAGGATGCTAGATCGCAGCTAACCACGCTTTCGCGTGGTGTCGAAAAACAACTACATGTAAGTCAGCCGTAACATTGTATAAGTCAGCCGTAACATTTCATAAGTCAGCCGTAACATTGCATAAGTCAGCTGTAACATTGCATAAGTCAGCCGTAACATTTCATAAGTCAACCATAATATTTTTTATTCTATATTTATAATAGGGCCGTGTTACTGCCGCCAGACTTATGACGGCACAAAGGATTGATGATTATCACACTGAAGTTATATATGGATCTTCTGGGGATCTTTGCATGTTGTGAATTTGGACGGAAAAACATGCACATGCCGGCGTTTCGAAAGGGAGAAATTACCATGTGTGCATGCAATCGCAGCTGCTGAGTACAGGGATAAATGTCGTATATCCTTGTGCAGTCCTTACTATCACAACAATAATTTAGTAAATGCATACGCTGAGACGATCATACCGAAAGATTCAGCGCTCCAAGTTCCAGATAACGTAGCTAACCAACCGTGCTTTCCCCCGGTTGTTCGTCAACCACCAAGAAGGCCTAAGAAAGGTAGGATGAAATCTGCTCTAGAAGTTGCACTTGAGAAGAAACATCCTAGGAAAGAACACACATGTTCTCTTTGTAAACAGGTTGGACATAATGCAAGAACTTGTCCAATGTAGAAAGTTTGTATTACGGCGGAGTTATGGCTTTAATTTTTTGTTGTATTACGGCTGAGTTATGGATTTTGTTTACATTACGGCTGAGTTATGGATTCATGCTCAATTTGAATTACGATTGTTTACATTTCGTCGATATTCACGCCCAATTTGATTAACGGTTCTGAAAAAACTGAATCGTAACATTGCATAAGTCAGCCATATCATTTCGTAAGTCAGCTGTAATACAACAAATTACTTAATTTAGTCAGTCCATTATAAATCAGCCATTACAGAATTACTTAATCATTAGAAATCAGCCATTACATTATAACTCAGCCAATTACATTTATAACCTATTTTGTTAAAGATTCGGAAACAAAGCATGTGGTGAATGTGCTAAATGATCCGTCTGATTTGGATCCTCCAGTTCTGGCTACTCCAAAAGAATCCACAACTGTCCCTGAAAAGGAGCTACTAGTAAATGTGAAGGTTGAGAAGATCTTGAGTCTTGGTTTGTTGATTCTGATATCATTGCGGTAAGTGATTGAGGCTTACCACCATGATTGAGGCAATCATTCGCTTGCAAGAGAAATCACCCAAATGGTATGTTGTCTGCGACTGAGCTGAAAACTGGGAGACTAGCTCTGGCGGGAAGTAGCATGGTTGTTCTGTGTTATAGAGAATTTTCCCTGCAAATTCAAACCCCGTAAATGAGTAATTTTATAACCTATTCATACTTAGAACGCATATAAATCAGCCATTACATTATAACCCAGTCAATTCCTTCACCAGTTCTTCAAGTTTGGCTACAGATGGTGAAAAATTTTCTTTCCCAATGGGTTCCGGTGTAACTTCAACCATGTATGAGAACTTGTGGGAGTTAACACCATGATTGAGGCAATCATTCGCTTGCAAGAGAAATCACCCAAATATGTGTTAGATTAAGCGCATAAGGGGAATGGAAACCACACTTATAACGATTTAATCTTAACAAGTTTAAAATAAAAAATTTCAAAAACGTTTTGAAAACCGAATACTCCAAATCACAAACCCAAGAGCATTGCTCGGATATAAAAGAAGAACAAAGACTTTTCTGATTTTTATTTGATAATTGGATACATACAAATGAGCCATATAACAAGTATATATAGGCTCAAATGAAACTTGCAACATTTAATCCGGGCCATGTACTATTCAACGGCACTTGCAACATGTACTGTTCAACATTTACTATTGTATGTTATGGCTGAGTTATGGTATTATGATACGGTTGAGTTATGGATTTTGTTTACATTGCTAAGTTGTGTGGATTCATTATTATGGCTCAGTTATGGATTTTTGGTGGGAATTTTCCCGCCTAAAATAGAAACACGAAACGTCGTGACACGATTGAGTTACGGTATAGAAAGTCGAAACATCACGATACGGCTGAGTTATAAGTTATCACGACTGAGTTATTAAACTTGACGGTTGAGTTATGTAAATCACGGCTGAGTTATTATACTTGACGGCTGAGTTATGTTTTACATTTTAAAACTTGTAAACAAAAACAAAAATTGTTGTAAACGGCTGAGTTATAAGTTATAAGTTATCACGACTTTGTTATGGCAGTCCATTATAAATCAGCCATTACAGAATTACTTAATCATTATAAATCAGCCATTACATTATAACTCAGCCAATTACATTTATAACCTATTCCTACTTAGAAAGCATAGACTGCAGCATCTGCACTATCTCCTTTATGTCAGCCTTCATATCGGCGATGTCCTCCTTAAGTTCACTAATTTCGTCGGACATAGTCGTATGCCTCTCACCGATAATCTCCAATTCTTCTTCGTGAGCTTCGTCGACCCACTTAAATACGTAATTTGGCCCAGATCCCATGGCAACGATAAAACTTTCATCCCGGGTTAGATTTTGTCTTAGACATTAGCACAATTGTAACCGACCCACATCCACACCTTCTAGGTATTCCCCACTCCAAATCCATATTATTTGATAGTTAAGAACCCGATTAACAAAAAAAATAGAGATTTTTGATGGAATTTGGTTTGATTGTTCACTTTGTACTCTTTAAGACATTTGGGCGGGATTTTGGGCGGCTCTTCGGCGAGTGTATAGGTCACTCCACACCTACGCTAGGTGTAGCGGCTCTTCGGCGAGTGTATAGGTCACTGTCAATTCGGCACATTAAATACATAGATTCGGGATTTTTGGCGGGATTTTTCCCGCCCATAATAGAAACACGAAACGTCGTGGCACGGCTGAGTTATGGTATAGAAAGACGAAACGTCACGATACGGCTGAGTTATGGTTAAAACGGCTGAGTTATGGTTAAGACGGCTGAGTTATGTTTAAACCAAAAACATTAATAAATAAAAAGAAGAAAGAAATCACATCCACGTTATTCTTGTACATTTGAATTATGAATTTACGATTGTTTACATTTCGTCGATATTCACGCCCAATTTGGGCGCGTGTCCGACTGTGGGCGCGTGTTCATTTCCCGGGCGAAAGGTACAATTTGATGACTACGAACATGGCGGAATCAGTGAACCATGCACTGTCAAATGCTAGAAGTCTTAAAATTTTTCGACTATTAGAATCGATATGGGTTATGATGACCAGTTGGTTTGTTGAACGGAGAGAGGATGCTAGATCATCATCATCAATGTCATCATCATCATCATCATCATCATCATCATCATCATTCCACCATTGAATCTCTGTTCTAGAGTTGATCCTTCTTCCGGTGTAACTTCAACCATGTATGAGTTATACACAAAAAGGGGCTGAGTTATAAGTTATCACGGCTGAGTTATGTTAATCACGGCTGAGTTATTATACTTGACGGCTGAGTTATGTTTTACATTTTAAAACTTATAAACAAAAACAAAAATTGTTGTAAACGGCTGATTCATTTATATAAACAAAAACAAAACATTTAATTTAGAGAAGTTACATTGTCCATACAGAAAATTATCAGGGCCTAACTCATCAAACATTTCGACGAGAGCAAGCCAAACTCTATAAGTCATCCAATCAGGCTTCTCGCCGCCATGAAACCATATCCTCTTCAACGTGCGCATTTGAGTGCGAAATAGCGTTCTAGCCAGCAGATTAAACTCTGTCCAAACTGTCAAATCATGCCTCGGATCCCATCTGTATTTTCGCTATAAAAAGAAACAAAAAATATTAATGTTTAAGAAACAAACAGTTAAATCTAATAAGAATACATTATCGGTTATGCTTACTGTTAGTTTAAGAAACCACTGTCCCTTAACATCATCGGGAATGAATCGGTAAGTCGGCCACGGCTGAACCCATCCCTCTCGAAGAATATCCGGGATCGCCTGCGAGAGATCGTGTAAAAACTTAAACCACGTAACTGTGGTTTTGTCACACTAGACACCCGCACCAGGGTTTAGAAGAAGGAGGTTATCCCGATCTTGCATGTTGTGTATGGCATTGACCATGCTCTCAAACTTGGATGTATATGCAGGGACAATCGACATGATGTATGTTTTGATGAGATTAGGTTTTTTTTCTTAGGTTTTTGATGAGATTAGGTTTTTTTCTTAGGTTTTTTTTCTTATGTTTTCTTAGGTTTTTTTTTCTTAGGTTTTGATGATATTAGGTTTGATGAGAGGGGCTATATATATAGAGAGAGAGAGAGAGAGATAGGAAGACGAAACGTCGCAATAGGGAGAGATAGGAAGACGAAACGTCGCAACTTAAAATTTTACACTTGACGGCTGAGTTATACGAACTTCACGGCTGAGTTATGGATTTTTCCCACCCAAAATAGAAACACGAAACGTCGTGACACGGCTGAGTTATGTTTAAACCAAAAACAAAAATTGTTGAGTTATGGTATTACGATACGGCTGAGTTATGGATTTTGTTTACATTATGGCTGAGTTATGGATTTTGTTTACATTACGGCTAAGTTTAATTTAAACAAACACAAAACCAATGTTTTCGGAATCAAACAGATTCATGGCCAAAGATAGATGATCTCGGAATCTAATGACGGGAAAAGCCGCTTTTGACTCCATACACCCGAGTCAGATGAATACACACAAACTCTCCACTCCTTGCTATCACTAGCACTAGTCTCACAAGTCCTAACCACCTTAAAGCTCGAGGCTTGACCGTCTTCCTCAACAAGGGTTGCCAAAGCAGTGAACTTACATGGTTGAGGAGGGTGAGGGATCTCGACTCAGTTTTGTAAACCCGGATTACCAACAAAGGATTTGAGAGAATCGCGACCAATCTCGACCAAAACCAATCCATTAGAAGAAGCTCGATAGAAAGTAGGGAGATTCGTGGGATCTGGGGTGAGATAAGAACCTGGAGAGTTGGAAATGTTCCATAACTCGCAACAGTGGAAACCGAATTCGACATGTGCATTAGAGACCATGAGTGACCAGGTAGATAAGTCCATGTGGAGAGACGAAGAGACGGTGAAAGTAGGGAGATTCGATTAGGGTTTTCCATGGTTTGGAGACGCATTTGAATCTGGCAAGGGTTTTCAGAGGTATACCGGTAAGTATCATAGTCAGTAGCTCTTCTTGGAGTCTTCCTCCTGGCGTCGCCTCCATTATTATGGATGAGTTATGGATTTTTTTTTACATTACGGCTAAGTTGTGGATTCATAATTATGGATGAGTTATGGATTTTTGGCGGGATTTTTCCCGTCCAAAATAGAAAGACGAAACGTCGCCACACGGCTAAGTTATGGTATAGAAAGACGAAACGTCGCGACACAGCTGAGTTATGGTATAGAAAGATGAAACGTCGCCACATGGCTGAGTTATAAGTTATCATGGCTGAATTATTAAACTTGACGGCTGAGTTATGTTAATCATGACTGAGTTATTATACTTGACGGCTGAGTTATGTTTTACATTTTAAAACTTGTGAACAAAAACAAAAATTGTTGTAAACGGCTGATTCATTTATATAAACAAAAACAAAACATTTAATTAAGAGAAGTTACATTGTCCATACTGAAAATTATCAGGGCCTAACTCGTCAAACATTTCGACGTCACGATACGGCTAAGTTATGGTTAAGATGGTTGAGTTATGGTTAAGAAGGCTGAGTTATGTTTAAACCAAAAACATTAATAAATAAAAAGAAGAAACAAATCACATCCACATTATCCTTATACATTTTCTAAAAACAAACCTATTTCATAATTCCAAAAACAAATCTCACAAAATGAAGCAAAAGAAGTACTTATGTCTTCGTTAATACCATAACCATTCCAAGCACAATTGCTTTTCAAGAAATTCTTTGTCCCACCATTGCAATTGCAACCTCCATAAGTGTAACATCCTTTCAGCTCTCTCATCTTCCGATTGCGACCCCACTCAATCTCATCACCAACATTTTTTCGAAGTTTCGGCATCTCCTCCATTGTCGTTGACATCATAGGTTTTAATAACGAAGATAATACTTTTAGACCTTCCATTTTCGTTGCTCCTTCTGCTATGCAAACCATTCCATAGACATACCGAGCTTTTTGATTGCCTTTCTTTGCAGCTTTAGCTAAACATGCCCTGCCTTTATCTCCTTCTACATCATTTAGACAAAGCACATTTTGGCCTATATCAAAATAGTTATAGACACCTTTGCGGTATAGAGCCTCAAGGTTTCCATTCCTTAAGCACCTATCGAAGAATTTGGAAAATGCTTCAAAAGTGTGAGGAAACCATGGAAGGAATGGAACGTCACGAAGTGTTACTCTTTCTACAACCCATTTTTTGTCGCAACAATTTCTGAAAGCCTTTAACACTTGATGGAGATTGTCGATGTCAGAAATGGAAGAAGACCCAACAACTGCACATATCTCTTCGAGAATCTCATTTGGCAACGAGTTCAGATACACTGTTGGTTTGCCAGAATTTTTCCTCTTCAACAGAACTATTGCTAGAATAGGCAGTACAAGAACAAACCAAAACCAGACCATGGTTCCTGCAAACTTGATAAGAAAGAAGATTCTTTTTGGAAGTTTGGAGGATATGGATGATGGTAGTGGAAGTTAAGAGGATTTGGATATATATAAATGACTGTTCATTGGCTTTGTAATTATTTCTTGGCACCCGTTCCAATTTTGGGGAACTGTTCATTGAATCCTTGCGTGTTGTCTTTAGTTCATTGGTTTTGTAACTGTTTCTTGGCATCCGTTCCTAAACGACTGTTCGTTAACCCGCGACTACTACCAACCTCGTTGGAAGATGAAATGTCGCAACTTAAAATTTTACACTTGATGGCTGAGTTATAGGAACTTCACGGCTGAGTTATGGATTTAGGGTTTAGGGTTTAGGGATCATGGTTTAGGGTTTAATGTATAACATTTAAAACGTATATGATTTAGAGTCTCAACTGAATCAAATTATACACATTCAATTGAAAAAATTGTATATGGTTTATTGTATATGATTTTAGGTCTTAATTATCTATAGGTAATGTTTGAAGTACTTATAAGACAACATATATCTCAAGATCAAGTTAGATTACATTTTCGATTTCATACACATTCAGTTGTATAAATTGAAGAAACTATGCACATTCAGTTGATTTATATTCATTTTATATTAATAAAATGAGCTTAATTATAATTTTGTAAGTCTTAAATCTTATATAAATGGTTTTAGGGTATGGCTGAGTTATCTAAATAACACGGCTAAGTTATCTAAATGACACGGCTAAGTTATCTAAATGACACGGCTGAGTTATCGAAACATACCATACGTCTTCAAATTACATTTCCGATTTTAGGGTATGGCTGAGTTATCTAAACGAAATGGCTGAGTAATATATCATAAAAACCACAAGTTATACACAAAAAAATACCATTTACAGTCAAATCCTAATAATAAAAAAACAAATAGAAGGTTCATAATTGGTAAATCAGTTGAACTGCGCATACATATCATGTCCTCCTTCATCGAAGATCTCTGCTGCCATCTTCACCCGTAAACCCTGAATATTTACATCGCATATCCCATCAAAAGTTACACCAAGCGCTAGACACTCGATAAACTTCAGTGAATACACCCCACAATCGCCAATTTGGATGTTTTGGGGAATGTTTTTGCCGCTTTTACATCTGAACGCAAATTGTTTTTTGCAACCGGTTTTTTGTCAGGAATTACAGCATTGATCATTGCAGGGATCATTTGCATCAGCGGCCTAAATGCATCTACCATTTTTTGTTGACTTTTAGGAGTTACCTGTCCAATGATGGGATCGTAGGCATCAATCTTCTCCTTCAAAAGATCCACGTGAAACACAACCCAATGATCGCCTCCAGTATGAAGAACTCCGTACAAGTGATCGACATCTTCTAACCACTTTTTGTTTGTCTGAAGTTCATCGGGAATCGCACCGTTTAAGAGAGACTCATAACCTGAGTCTTTGAATTTGAACATCTTTGGTTTCATCTTGAACTGATCGAAATCCCGAATCCACGATCCTAGGAACCATGGGTCCACAAAGGCAATGCGCTTGGAACAAAATGGGCTGGGATCTTCCATGGACCTTTGGATGAGGACTCTGATATACGCAGTAACATTACTTGACCATGGTCTTTAATCTCCTTCTTCAGGACACTATTAAAACTTGCACGTGTCCGCGTCGCATCCCATCGAAGAAGCGGAACTTCTTCTTCCTCACCGACTAGTTTGCCAAAACGCTCTCGAAAGCAACTGACAGTTTCATACGCCCAAACCATTAAAGCGTAACTCATGCCGTTGATGTAGTATGCCTTTCCTACTGGATTCAATGACTTAATACTACCAACAAGAGCTTCAAATGCAGCTCGACCCCATGGATAAGTCATCATGGCTTGATCATCGAATACTCTTTTTGCAGTTTCAAACGGTGTCCTAGAATTATGATGCCCAGCATAAATTCCCATGGCTTGAAGAACTAACAGCCCTAACCATTTACGCTTTTCAAAACTCCAGGCCCGACAGCCTCTTACTGTTGCCCTTGGTTCATCAGGCTTGGGTCCAAACCCATGCGGCACATTCAACTCCTCCCAGAACTTTCTGTATTGAGCAAGGACTTCTCCAAGAAGAAGACATCCATGATTAAGGGGGAGTATTAGTTTTTTACTTGTTAACCTTAGTTCATGTTCTTAGATATATGTGATTTATATCTTGTGATTTGTCTTCTTAAAGTTATCTAATAAAATCTTTTGCAGTTGAGGATTAGGGGTTGGTTTGCGTTTCAAACCAATCGATACCTCGTTAAAATCTTGTGTCGTTTTATTTCTCTTTAAGTATTTAATCGCTTCCGTAAAATTGAATTATCGAATCTAGTCTATTAGGGAATTTTTACAGAGAGGATCATAGATTGCTGATAAAGGTTCAACATCCTTCCTCATGCACATCGTCCCTTTGTCTCCAACAACATAAGGAAAAACTCCGGTAGGAGGAGCACTTGACTTCGCTGCTAACCCAGTTGTAGCTAATTGAACAACCTTCGCCTGATAAGTCTTAATTCTCGCTAACCTAAGCCTTTCATCTTCGTCCTCATCAGACTCCGGTAACAATTCATCTCCTTTTCCGATCGCTTCCTCGGTCACATCCTCAAGATCAGTTTCACCTCCAGTCTTCCCCTTCATCTTCCCAGGAGTAGGTGGAATAGGTATTCTTATTCTACCAGTCTTTAACTCAGCCGACTTATTCTTTAACTCAGCCGCTGCCTTCTCTTCCTTCTTCTTTAACGCAGCCGCTTCCTTCTTCTTAGCAGCGTTCTCCTTCCTTTTAGCACCAACCGCTTCCTTCTTCTTAGCAGCATCATCAGCCTTCTTTTTCAAATCAGCAGCAGCCTCATTTTCTTTTGGTTTTTGCCTGCTGGAGACGTGTCGTAAATCTGGTTGCTTAACAGGAGACTTAGCAGGAGAAATAGAAACGAAATCTGGCAGACCACTACCAAACAAATTCTTTTTCGCCTTAGGAGTACCCTTAGGAATTTCGACCTTCAATTTCGACCTTGCAGCTTTCTCTTCGGCCTTACCAAGCTCATCAGGGGTACCCTTAGGAATTTTGGCCTTCAATTTTGGAAAATACTGCTGCGGAGTTCGACTTTCGGCCTTAGCCGGCTCATCAACAACATTATCAAAGGTCTTATATTCCGTGTTAAGGACCGTTGGACTATTAACTGACTTATGCCGTGGTAATGTTTGCGTTTTTGGGCTACGAACAAAGTTTTGGTCACTTTCCGATAAACTCAGAACTTTCAGACGCTCATCCACTGCATCTTTGGCATAATCACCAATTTTCTTCTCCATATCAGCAAATTTTCGGGTTAACTCTCCAATGTTGGAATCAATGGCCTCAAACTTCAACCCAATCTTCTCAAACATAGAGTCAACCTTCTGAAACATAGAGTCATGGCTCTCAAACTTACTCGCAATTTTGCCCAGCGTAGCGACTATGGTATTCAGAGCCGCCGCATCCTCGCTTCCCTTTGCATCCTCCTTCTTCTCTATATCAGCAGCTTCACCCTCGTGTTTCTTATCTTTCTTCTACTTCTTTTTGGGTGGCTCAGACTCAGAGTCATAAGGAACTACAACCAACTTGGTTTTTTTCTTCTCCTTCTTCCTCTGCACATCCCAATAATCACCTGCTACATACCTACCAGAATGTAGGTCTCTTATCAGGTTATTCAGTTGTGGGTCATCGTCTTGACCCGGCCACTGAGGAAACATGTCTTCTACAAACTCTTTTGAAACAATATGCCTCACACGCACCTACAACAGTAACTCATAACTCAGCCATCGAATAATCATAACTCAGCCGTAAAAAGAATAACTCAGCCATCAAACAAAGAATAACTCAGCCATCAAACAAACAAATCATAACTCAGCCATCAAACAAATCATAACTCAACCATCAAATTACCATAACTCAGCCATCACATAAATAATAACTCAGCGGTAGAATAAATAATAACGCAGCCATCAAATAAAGAATAACTCAGCCATCAAATAAAGAATAACTCAGCCTAAAACCTTACTTGACCATGGTCTTTAATCTCCTTCTTCAGGACACTATCAAAACTTGCACGTGTCCGCGTTGCATCCCATCGAAGAAGCGGAACTTCTTCTCATTCACCGACTAATTTGCCAAAACGCTCTCGAAAGCAACTGACAGATTCATACGCCCAAACCATTAAAGCGTAACTCATGCCGTTGATGTAGTATGCCTTTCCTACTGGATTCAACGACTTAATACTACCACCAAGAGCTTCAAATGCAGCTCGACCCCACGGATAAGTCATCATGGCTTGATCATCGAATACTCTTTTTGCAGTTTCAAACGGTGTCCTAGAATTATGATGCCCAGCATAAATTCTCATGGCTTGAAGAACTAACAGCCCTAACCATTTACGCTTTTCAAAACTCCAGGCCCGACAGCCTCTTACTGCTGCCCTCAGTTCATCAGGCTTGTGTCCAAACCCATGCGGCACATTCAACTCCTCCCAGAACTTTATGTATTGGTCAGGTTCAATACTTTCTGTTGGCAATGGATCTGTGTTTAACCCAGTGATCTCACCAAACTCGAGTAAGCTAAACCTGATAGGTTGATCACCAACCACACTCCAAATCTCCTTATTCTCTACTTTCAATTGTCTACACAGTAGATAGTGTACAGTCCTAGCAGACCACCCGCAGTTTCCATCAAATAGCTTAGCAATTATTCCAACAGGAAACTTCTTCAGTTCTTCCCACACCTCACGTCCTTATTGTTCTTTAACAAAACCGAAATCTCCCATATAGGAATAGTGATTAAGCGCTTTATTTTCTAGATTAGCAGGGCGTCTTGATCTTCTAGGGTAATCAGGTTCTTGATGTTGTTCCATCTGATCACAAAAGACTTAAATAACTCAGCCGCAATAGAAAACTAACTCAGCCAAAACATAATATATAACTCAGCCTCAATATAACCATAACTCAGCCACAACATAATTTATAACTCAGCCGCAAAAAACCCTAACTCACACACAATTTATAACTCAGCCACAACATGATTTTTAACTCAGCCACAACATAATTTATAACTCAGCCGCCAAAACCCTAATTCAGCCTGATAACTCAGCCGCAAAAAAACCCTAACTCAGACACAATTTATAACTCAGCCACAACATAATTTTTAACTCAGCCGCAAAAAACCTTAATTCAGCCACAATATAATTGATAACTCAGCCGCAAAAAAACTCTAACTCAGACACAACACAACAACCTACCTTTCGAAGACGATTACAGGCGATTAGAGAAGACGAATACGAGTACGAGGGAAGACAATTTCGATTGCGGAGAGAAGACGAGTTCGATTGCGGAGAGAAGACGATCACGAGGGAAGACGACTTCGATTGCGGAGAGAAGACGATCACGAGGAAAGAAACAATGTCGATTTCGAAAGAATCTTAAACGGAGAAGACTATTGAGAAAGTTTGTGGTTTTTTTCTTTTTTTCTTTTGAAACTTCCCTCTTTTATGATGATGGTCACACTGGCGTGGATTTGTTTTTTATTTTTTAATTAACAATAATTTCAATTAAGAAAAACTAATCAAGGGTGTTTATCGTAATTTACTAGGGGTGTGAAAAGATTGGAGTAATTTTTGAAAGATATATGGTATTCTAGTCATATAACCATATTCCATGAGAATTGAGTAATTTTCTCATATATAAATACACAATATCAGTCTAAACGATCTCAATCACAATAGCAATGGCTGAAGAAAAGAATAAGAAGAGCATCATTGCATCTGACGACAGTGACGATGAATACTCACGTGACGCAGTTTCAGAGGACCAGGCAGATTTGAGTTCGATTCTTGATAAACTTAGCTTAGGACCCATGAAAGAGAAGAAGAAACTCTTGGTCTTAAGTCTGAGTGGTCTACTTCTCCATCGCGTTCACAAGAAAGAAATGCGTAATAAGCCTAAGAACCGAACACCAGATGCTTCTTGTGGGCCAAATCTTGGTAACTTTTCAATATTATTTCACTACAATGATTTTTATTTTTCCATTGTTTTATAATTAATTAGCTAAATTGTGTTTCCTTGTTGTTTAGTCTATAAGAGGCCATTTGCTGAACAGTTCATTAAGTTTTGTCTTGAGAGATTCGAAGTTGGGATTTGGTCCTCTGCTTGCGAGTTAGTCTTTTCATTTTCCATCTTTTAAAATAAAGATTTATTTTGACATTTTCAATTCTTTAAGTTTAATAATACGTTGATTTGATTTTTCATGGTTTTGACATATAGGAGAAATGTTGATATTACTCTTGAGGACCTTCAAGATAAACTTCTCTTTGTTTGGGTAAGAGTCCTTTGTATATGTGTAAATGTGTGTGTACTTATATATATATATATATATATATATATATATATACATTATCTTTCTAATGCTTCTTTTGTTATAGGATCAAGAAGAGTGTACGAAGAGTGGATATAAGACACTAAAGAACAGTGCTAAACCCATGTTCTTTAAAGATCTCTCTAAAGTCTTTAAATGCTTCCAAGGATTCTCTGCCTCAAATACTGTCTTCATTGATGATGAGCCTTACAAAGCTCTTCTTAATCCTGTAAAATACATTGATCTTTAGACTAATGTTGTTTATCAGGTTAGTTGTTGACTTGTTGCTCCTAACTTTAACTGATTTTGACGTGTATGTAGGTCAACACAGGTGTGTTCCCAGCGAGTTATAATGCATCTGAGAAAAATGACGATTTTCTTGGTACGGAACTGGTTTTGAACTTTTATTTCTCTCATTTTCAATCATGTTTTTTCGGTTATGGCATGATTTATTTTATTCTGTTAGATCCAGAAGGAGAATTCTGTTCTTACTTGGATGCTCTAGCGAAATCATCGGATGTTCAAGCTTATATCAAAGATCATTCTTTTGGACAGCCAATGATTGATTCATCTCATCCCGACTGGCACTTCTACAGCAAAGCCTCAAAGATTGTCTCTTAACATGCAAGATCAGTTGTATTTCAAAATCTAGTATTCAATAAGTGTGTTCTTAAGCTTTCTATTGATGAACACATAAAAAGTCCCTACTTATTTATTTCAAATAATAAAGTTTGATTTTATCAATCGACGTTTCAGCAAGCATTGCCATATTTTGAGACACAAAGTAAGCTTGATGGTAAAGAAACAAATCTACCGAATGTATGAAAGTTAAAAAGAAAATAGACAACGTTGATATAACCAAACGAGACTTGTTTGATGCTTGCATCTAGCTAGCATTAATAAGATCCTACATTCTTAGGAACATAAAATAGCAGAAGATAATTCTCTTTTTGTAAGATTCTTACTAAATTCATGTACTACTAATATGAATGTTTTTGGAAAAAAAGAAATAGATAAATTTCTCTCTTTGTTTTTGTATTTTGCTTATTCTCTTTCTCCTTTTCTCTTCTGCATCTATTATGGAAAAATTACTTCCAGGGTTGACTGAAAAATCTCGGTATCCAAAGAGCCACATGAAGAAAACGCCAAGTAAATCGCCACCAACATACCTTAAATGACTAAACCCTCTTAAAATAACTATGGCAGATGAAAAGAAAAAGAAGATCATCATTCCATCCGAGTCCAACGATGTGTACTCATGAGTCATGACTGATGTGACACAGAATCAGAGCCGATAGGATTGAGTTCGATTCTGGTCAAACTTAGCTTAGAACCCAAGAAAGAGAAGAAGAATCTCTTGGCCTTAAGGCAGAGTGTACTTCTACATAGGGTTCATAAAAAAAGTATGCGTGAAACTCCAAAGAACCATTCTCCAGATGCTTCTTGTAGGCCAAATCTTGGTAACATTTCAATAGTATATCAATAACATGCTATGTTTTCCATTTTTTTTGGTTTGTTGTTTACTCCTTATGTATCATAATAGTTGACTTTCAAGAGAGCTATTTTTGTTTTAAATTAGATGATTTTTTTTTCAAGTTTCAATACAAAATTAGATGCATTGTTATTTGATATTGATATGACTATTTGTATTCTGCCGTTTGATCTACTATTTGTTGAACTGAATTTAAGTGGGTAAAATAAAAATTTTAATGTTTTCTTAATTTATGTGTAAAATCTTTGAACTAACAACTATTATGATACAAAGGGAGTTTTATATTTTGCTTAATTGTGTTTGTTTGGTGTTCAGTCTAGTGTATAAGAGGCCATTTGCTGAAGAGTTTATAAAGTTTTTGTCTTGACAGATTCGAAGTTGGGATTTGGTCCTCTGCTAGGGACTTAGTCCTTTCATTTTCCATCTTTAGAACCAATTCTGTAAGCTTATATAGTACGTTGGTTTAATTCTTCATGATTTTGACTGATAGAACTATTGTTGACATCATTCTTGAGATTCTTGTAGATCTAAAAGATAAGCTTAAGTTTGTGTGGGTAAGATTCTTATATATATATATATATATACGTTTATGTGCTGTGTGTGTATACTACATACTTTCTGATACTCTTTGTTGTAGGATTAAAAACATCGTACCGATAGTGGTTTGAAGAAGAAGTAAACAGTGCTATTCCTCTGTTCTTCAAGAACCTCTCTTAAGTGTTTCGGTGCTTTAAAGGGTTCTTTGCTTCAAACGCTATCTCCATTAATGATGAGCCATACAAAGCTCTTCTTAATCCTGTAAAATACTTTTAGTTCTTTAGAATTGTTGTTTATCGGTTTAGCTACTTCTACTAATATCAACGGATCTTCTTGTTCATGCAAGACAACAGAGGAATGTTTCCAGTGACTTATGATCCTACTGACGAAAGAGTTGATTTTTTTGGTATGAAATCATTTTCAAAATTTTGATGTTATCTCTTATCATTTTTTTCCTTTCCCGTATATGATTGGGTTGGCTTCATTCTATAAGATCTAGAAAGAGAGTTTTGTTCTTACTTGGATGATGGCGAAATCATCGGATGTTCAAGCTTCTTATCTAAAAGAGAAATTCTGCTGAAAGATCAAGATTGATTTTTCTCATCCGGCTGGTCTTTCTACCGCAAGGTCTCAAAGAATGTCTATAATCTAGCATGATCATCTCTTTGTTGAAGTTTAGTATTCTCAAAAAGTTTGTCCTTTAGCTTGTCAATGAACAAACGCATAAAAAGGTCTATTTATTTCTAATAAGGACGTTGAATCCATACATTTTTATCAAACTTTGTGATATTTTGAGACAAATGGAAGGAATGTCTATGATAATGAGTTTTATTAGGTCCATTGGATTGTAAACAAACCAATGTGCTAAAAAGCAATGTTTAGTGAAAGCCGGAAAAAACAAACTTTGAAATTGGAACTTAACCATACTAGTCTTGTTAGATACATCATGCATCTAGCTAGCAGAAAATAATCCTCATGTTTTTGGATGTGATTATCTATTAAGTTAAGGTGCTGACCCGTACCACTCTCTGTTCAAACAGAGAGAAGGGTTTCTCATTTCTGGTTGATGGACTTGTCCTGTGGATTGGAAAGCTAATGTGTTTGGTATTGTAGGTGTAATATGCGCATACGGATTTGTGATCAACGGGCAGAATATTAGATAATTCCTAATGTAATATTTACTTATTTGTTAAAGGGTAGTTTAATCAAATAAAGAAATTAGGGATTTGGGGTGAGCCTATATAAACTAACTTATGACGGGTTGTTTCATAAGGTGTGTGTGATCAAGTTTGTTTGGGTTTTTGGTGAAATTTCTCAAATCATTAATAAGGAGGGTAGTTCTTATAATCTTGTTCTAAACACATCGGAATTACATTTGGTATCAGAGCTCGTGTTGGAAAATTACGTTGGTGAGAACGTTCTTTTTCTTGGGAGAGTTTTTGAACAAAACCTAGATATAAAACTAGGGTTTTGCCGTTCAAAGAGGAAGACATGGAAGAGAAGACAGTTTCTACTTCGGCGAGGGAGAAGGAACCGAGTATGTCCTCCATCCAATATCCAATGCTTACAGCCACGAATTACAACGTGTGGGCTTTAAGGATGAAGGTGGCCTTGAAGGCAAACAGAGTATGGGATGCGATTGAACTTCAAGAAACAGATAGAGTGAAGAACGACGTAGCCACTGCGTTGTTGTACCAATCGATCCGTGAAAACCTAATCGAAGAGATAGGAGACCAGAATTCAGCAAAGGGCATGTGGGAGTCACTCAGGAATCGATATGTTGGTGTAGAACGTGTGCGAGAGGCGAGACTTCAAACCCTTGGAGCTGAATTCGAACTCCTAAAGATGAAAGATACAGAAACGATTGAGACCTTTGTAGGAAGGATGTCTAGCATAGCTTCAAAATCTGTATCATTGGGCAAAGTCATAGAAGAACACAGGATGGTGAAAAAGTTTCTTAATGGCTTACCGGAAAGAAAGTTTATTCATCTTGTAGCCTCCTTGGAGTTTCACTGGACCTCAACAAAACCAGTTTCGAAGATATTGTGGGAAGGCTAAAGGCCTACGAAGAACGCATAAGTGGTGTAACTGAACGAGAAGATCAAAGTAGACTTCTGTTCAGTTACTCCAACAATCAAAATCGAGACAATGGGCAGAGTGGTAGAGGTCGAGGAAATCGCGGTAGAGGCAGAGGTAGAGGTCGATTCAATTCACATCAGCGGGAAAACAAAAACTTCAATCAATCTAGAAAGGATCACTCCAAGGTTATTTGTTGGCGATGTGATAAACAGGGTCACTTTGCAGATAAGTGTCCTGAGAGGAATCAAAATAGATAAGAAGCGAACATGGTGCAAACAGAGGTAGTTGATGCAACATTGTTCTCACATGAGGTTGTTTTCTTGAATGAGAAGAATGTTACACCATGTGATTACGAGGAGGACCAAGGAGATCAAAGCGTTTGGTACTTGGATAATGGTGCCAGTAATCACATGACTGGGAGGAAATCCTACTTCTCAGAATTGAATGAAAACATATGTGGGAAAGTAAAGTTTGGAGATGCGTCTTGTGTCGAGATAAAGGGAAAGGGATCCATCACCATTCAAGCTAAAACCGGTGAACATAAACTAATCTCAGACATCTACTGGATACCGGATCTCAAAAGCAACATTATCAGCCTCGAACAACTAACAGAGATCGGGTGTGATGTGAGACTTAGGAGGAACTATCTCACAGTTCATGATGATGGTGGAAGGCTCTTAATGAATGTCATTCGATCTCCTAATCGGATGTACAAGATCCATTGACAATCGGCTCTCCAGTGAGTTTACTATCCGAGACTGAGGACATGACTTGGCGTTGGCACGCGAGACTTGGATATGTTAACTTTGATAGCATGAGGACTATGTCAAGAAAAAAGCTAGTTCATGGATTGCCTATTTTCGGAGAGGAGAAGAGGATTTGTGAAGACTGCTTGGTTGGGAAGCAAACACACAAGCCATTCCTGAATGCAACTATGTACAGATCTAGCTACAAACTAGAACTGATTCATGGAGACTTGTGTGGTCCAATCAACCCAGCAACGGCCGCAAAGAACCGGTATGTGTTTGTGTTGATTGATGATCATACGCGGTACATGTGGACCATCCTGCTACGTGAGAAGAGCGAGGCACTTGACAAGTTTAGAAGCTTCAAAGTCACGGTGGAGAATGAGTGTGGAGGTAAAATAAAAACATTTCGAACCGATAGAGGAGGTGAGTTTAATTCTATCGATTTTCAAACGTTTTGTGAAACTAACGGGATTTCAAGGCAGCTTACAGCTCCATACACTCCACAACAAAACGGAGTGGTAGAAAGGCGCAACCGTACCCTCATGGAGATGACGCGCACACTGCTTAGCACAATGGCATTGCCAAATTATATGTGGGGTGAAGCAGTGAGGCACGCCACGTTCCTCATCAATCGAGTTGCAACCAAAGCCTTGAGAGATCAAACGCCTTATGAACTCTTCAAGGATCATAAACCAAGCTTGAGTCATCTGCGAGTATTCGGGTGTCTAGCCTATGCGAGAGTTGAAGACGCCAACCTCAAGAAGCTAGACAGTAGAACACGAGTCCTTATCCACCTCGGAACAGAGCCGAGTTCGAAAACTTATCGTCTGTACGATCCGGTAAACAGACGAGTTCATGTAAGTAGAGATGTGGTGTTTGATGAGTCTAAAGGATAGAAGTGGAGAGACTTTCAAGATAAAAGACTAAGTGACTTGGAAACATTACGTGTGGAATGGGGAGATTTCAGTGAGGAAACAGAGAACAATGATCTGGAAGTCGGACCGACCGGTCAACTCCCCGGACCGGTCGATCCCCTAAGATCGGCAACGAGAATGAAGTTTGCAGAGATGAGGAAGCTTATTGGTGTTGAAGACCTTAATTCAGGATTAGGAATTAAGGGGGAAAATGTTAGATAATTCCTAATGTAATATTTACTTATTTGTTAAAGGGTAGTTTAATCAAATAAGGAAATTAGGGATTTGGGGTGAGCCTATATAAACTAACTTATGAAGTGTTGTTTCATAAGGTGTGTGTGATCAAATTTGTTTGATTTTTTGGTGAGATTTCTCAAATCATTAATAAGAAGGGTAGTTCTTATAATCTTGTTCTAAACACATCGGAATTACAACTTCCAATGACAACCTGCACAAGACCGAATCATAAGATAGGAATATTTGATGTTTCAATTAGTGAAAACGATTTCTTTGTTGTTCCTGCAAAATAACAAAGAATAAGCTTTTTTGTTTCTTACTTACTTGGACAGGGCTTGCTGCAATGAGTTTACCAACTAAACAACCGCCAAAGAAACGATTATTAACTCCACCAACCGAAATCCGCCAGGCTTCCGTCACATTTCTCACTCCTCTGCTTTCAGTAATCACCACTGAACCGCTGAGTGATACGATCTCATACGCACCCTTCACCAAAATGTTTTCATTATCCTATATCCTAATCGATGGTTAACGCAATTCTTTCTTTTTTTCTTTTTTTACTAAACCGTTAAGAGTTTCAAACCTTTGACTCATAATCTCTTTAAAATCCGGAAGCAGTTTTTGGATATTCCGATTTAAAGAATAACCTTCAGTACCAAAGAGGGTTAGAACTCGGGCACAAGGAAACCAACCCCCTTGTGTTACCACTAGGCCACCACACCTTTTGTAAAAGGATAGATATTAAAAACAATATTTCATGTTAATACAACTTATAATCCACTGACTGAATGCATCCTTCCAACATAAACCTTTAACTTTTAAGAATCAAAGATTGGACAGCAAGACCAAGTTTATGATATATACCTCAAGATTTAAGACCATGTTGTTGGAACCAAACGGCTGAAGCTTTACATCAGAAACCACACCATTTGCTGACAAAACGCAGATCCCACGCGAACCATTTTGCGTGAAGGACTTAATCCTCCCAATTATATCCTGTAAAAGACCACCAAATAAAAGTTATGACGGTATGTCCATTTTCTAATTTATCTAGACCCTCCATATTCTTTGGAAGTAACTAGGGTGTGCTAAAACTTAAAATAAGTAATTCACTCAACTCAAATTTTTTTCTAAATAGTGAATTAGCTCAATTCAATTCAAGCATTATACGAGCTTAAAATTCTATCTATTTGAATTCATGTCATCAAAATTGTGACTTAAATGAGTTAACTCAACAATAATTAATACCAAGTAAATATAATAATTGAACCATTTAAATAAATTTCGGAAATGGAGTATGAGAGATAAATAATCAAATGAATAATCTTGAAATTCCAAAATCATATTTGTTTTTCTCTTAAAAATATTTCTACACGAACAACAAATTATTTAAGTAGATATCATAAATTATACCTCTCCGGTATAAATTGTGAGGATATGTGGCGTGAAGTCCCCTCCTCCAACCTTCATTAACGGGTAACCTTCATTCCAAAAAAACATATGAACTCACATCTTCACAATATATTTTACAAAACAATAAGAAAAATATATTATGTTTTCAGCCTGTAGTATTTTTTAAAATTATTTACACAATATATATCGGCAATGACAAATTTCTCAAAAGCCTAACTCAAGACTCATATCTTCACCTCATTCCCATATTAAAAGATGATGTAATAGTTTCACTATTATAAATATTAAAGATATTATGCACATTTGCGTCAAAATCTCCTCGGACCAGAAACCATAACAAGTTAATGTAGTCCCCTTACCAATACCAACATGGAAACTCGAATATATATATATGATAAGTTATCATATGATTTAATAGTCTCACTGTTAGAGCTCAAAACATTACCTACGCACATCCCCAGCGGCCTATTCGTCTGAGTCGACAGCAAGGATTGCCCTAGCGTTCGAGGCGGGTTAATAAACTTTCCATTGGAATCGTACTTCCTAGGCCTCCCTCTCTTCCTCTTCACGGATGAATCTTCAGGCTTGATCTCCTCGACCACCGTGGTTGGTGTCTCTTCGACAAAATTTGTAACTGGAGACAAAGAGATGGGCCTTGAGATCGACATTAACACCGGAATAGGGCTCTCGTTTATCAAAGGCTTAGAATGAGAGGTAGTTTGATAGAAAGAGGTAGTTTGTGATTTATTGGTTTGTAAAATCCCTACTGACCATGAAAAAATAGAAAAAGGGAAATAATCCAAAAACTGATATTTTTTTCATTTTTACCTTATATTGATTTACTAGTTGATGATACCGTATTTTACATGTTTGTGGCTTGGATTAAATCTCATTCATTTTACATTTTGAATCTTTAGGATCATATTAAACTAGTTTAGCTTAGTTTAATATTTTAGAGTCTAGGATTATGATTCTATACATATTGCATTGTTTTCTATTGTTTTTAGGTGGTTTGGAGCCTAAGAGAGTTGGATGAGCTTGGAGGAGCTTAAGGGATGATCATAATGTAAAGGAGGAGCAAGAGGCAATGAAAATGAGATGAAATACGAAATATTGGTTGCATCTATAGGGTGGAGGACCAATATCCCGAGAAAAAAACGCTGGTCGAGAATGGGTAAACGCAGGATAGCCAAAGTGAAACCGCAGATCGGGAACTGGAAATTGTGTTATCGATCGATATGTGAGGCCGAAAAACTAATCTTGACCCAATGGTTGAAGGACGATCGAGGGGAGCTAAACTGGAAGGAAAACGAATCGAGGACAAGGTATTTATCATGCCCGATAAGAAGAGCATGTGGAGAGACAGTTGTAAACTCGTACCTTTGACTAGAAGGCAATGGTAAGATATTAGTCAGCTTAACTATCATTTCATTGCTCTAAAAATTTCTTTACATTATGTGGTAAAATACAACGTATTTAGGTACTAAACTACACTGTCTTAGAAAAGTGGGAAAGTCTTCACCATTGCATGCTTCTCCATCCTTGCCATCCTCTTGTCCACCTCCTTAGTCACATTTCCTGCCATTTTGGTAAGGGGTGAGTATTGAATACTCAGTAAAACGGTCTTCTCCGTCTCACAACTTAACACATCCTAACTACCCTTAACCAATACAACTCCCACATAATACCTTAACACTATGTGTCAACAGTCACTTCACAACTGACCAACCTCAACCTCATTCCCGTCCTAAGCCCTGCTTAGTCTGAAACCTTACCATCAAATATACCTAGGATCCCATATCCTTTCCTGGTTTATCCGACACCTTCCACAATACCATAATAAAAAGTAAACCTAGGATCCCAGATCCTTTCCTGATTTACTAAACATTCCTTACATCCAACTCGTTGGCGGAACAACCTTTTATAGTCATTCCAGACTCTTCTAATAAGCTGCACTGGTCGAGATAGGTCTTTGTGTCCTCTTTCAAGCCAAGTCACAAACAAGGCGGAACGTATGCCCATACAAACGTCCTATGAAAATATATAATTCTAGTGGCCTTATGAACTGGCTATCCTATCATTTTAATATGCACTCTACGCTAGACCTTTTCCTATAGTTCACAAGCAATGTTTCTACTTCCAAATTACCTTAGTCTTTAATACCTCTACATTTTCAAACAATAATCGAAACATTTCACACAATACCTTTACATGTATGGTTGGCCCCAGGTAAGCATGGGTATTCAATACGTTACCCATGACAACATCTATGGCCATACGGAAGCCGTCTCTGCAGAAATACATACATAAGACTATCTGTTAACTGTGGAAAGTTCATATACCAAATTGTATTTGATACATGTCTTTCCTCTAATCCCCGGATCGTATAAGACCTAGCTTAAGTTTGCTTGAACCTCTCAAGTGCTTCTCAAGCTAATCTTACCAATAGACCTATTTTCGGCTTGACTAAAGATCGATCGAGCAACATTTGCATTTACTCGGCCCAAACCTGCCTAGGTAGAAACTTACCCTAATGGTACGTTTAACTAGACAAACAAGCGAACCAGTTGGTAATGATATTTCTTCTGATCGAAGTCCTTATTTTGGTCATACTTAATCATATAATGAATCCCCAGAGGTAACCGCAAAGTCATGTGGGTCAATTCTTATTCTATCTTGCGATAATCCTCACTCGATCATTGTACCTTAACTTAGATAATCTTCACTTGATTGTTTATCCTACCATAGCTCAATTTTCATGATTTAATGATAATTGATCGAGCCACATACCAGTGATCGCAATCAGATCAACACCTGGCCCATGATAGCTCCTTGGTTAGGGTATAGCTATGTCTATGCAAGACTCTATTCGGAAGTAATAATAAACCATCATTTCTTAAGTTCCTAAACAATCATAACAATATGAATGTAAGTTGGAACTTAGAACTCCTTAGAGTTCATGTCCTTCTCACCAAACAACGAGTCACTCTTGCCTTAGCCTTAGCTATGACAACTTTCCTCGTGCATATGGTTGAACTCCCATGGCGTGTCCTCAGTGCATGTATTCAATCCATAACCAACGTATTCATAGATCAAGTTCATGTTAGACTATATACCAATCACACCTACGAGTCCTTAGCTAGATCGCCATGATCCAACCGGATGCTCTGTCACTACGTCTATGGCTAAGCTTACACTTATCCTTATGGCCATGTGTACTTTCAGATGGAGGCTTGTATCGACCACATGTCGTAAGTCTTACCAATCCGCAGAAAGCTGCTTTCTAGGGTAAGCATTGATACGATTGTTACGCCTACACTGCCCGTCTTGACTTTAGATAACATGTATCGAGGCATCTCTGTGGCCATACCGATAACATCTCCAAATCCTTTCTACTAAGGAAACCCCGAGGCCATACTAGTATACTACACTCGTGAACACTTCGCAACCTTGTACGTACTAGACCTACCGTCTGTACCGTACCATCGTACATACCGGACCACTGTCTGTACCGCACCATACCGAACCACTGTTCGTACTGTACCACCGGACTATTTCCATTCTTGTAAGTGTATGCACCGGATCCCTGACCCGTATGTACGTACTGGTTCGAGCCCTCGTCTGGACCCCCGATCCAGATCGAGTTTCTCTCTACCCATCACTACATTACCCTTAACCCCATGCTACTAAAACACTACATGAAAGCTATAAAGGAGAAACGCATAAAGGAATATGTTAAGTACGGATTGCGTCTTACCTTGGCTTTGAACCGCTTCTCAAGCTCTTCCTTGTTTCTCTCCTCTTAAGCATTTATCTTTGGCTCCAGAGTGAAAACGTTTTTGGTGTGAAGAATAATGAGCTCTCCTTTGCCCACTATTTATACTACATCAAATGTCATAGGAGAATATTCACTTTCCTTATTTTTCTCCACTTCCTTTCGTTATAGGCCAAGCCCATTGATTTCCTTCACATCCAAGGAAAACCCTTACCCACATCTACTTCTCCTTCTAATGGGCCGCAGGTAAGCCCGTATGATCCTTTAACCATTTTTAGACTATTCTTACCCACAAAAATTCTTGATTATTTCTCTAAATGTTCTTAACTGATTCATATCCCCGTGATGGGATGTTACAACAGTCCTCCACACTAAAACCCATTGTCCAATTTGCACTTTTTGGCCATATCCATTCCCAAACCAATATGGTCATGGCCGATAAGAATACTTTGTTGACTCTTTCTACTTTTTTTGCTAATTTTGACTGGGTCGACTCAGAGTTGATCGAGTTGACCCGAAAATTGTTCACATATAAATATATTTTTAGCCTATGTGAAACCTGGATTATCTTATACTTTTAATTTCTTGCCTCTATAGAGCAAATACGTTATTCTTCTAAGTTTATGATGTTGAGTTTTTCTTTAATCTATCTCTTTATGTTTTAATTTCTTTTGTTAATTTTCTTCTTAATATTTTTATGTATATTATGTTTAGCTTAAACTCCATTTTAACTTTCTAAAAAGTTATGAATATGAGTAATCACATCATTGGATTCATGGATTGTGGGTCTAGTAGCTTATGAGTATTAGGAGATGATTAGTGATGCTTAGACTTAAATAAATAGATATGCTTAATATGAAGAGTGCTTAATGCTAGTATTTAATTTGATCAATTCTATCTATATCATATGTCATTTTCTGTCTGAAAGGTGTTTGTGGAAATGCTTGACCAAATTTATGTTAGCTTTATCTTTCCTAGCCAATGTAAGTTGATGTTATGATGATTAGTGAATTTAGTGGACTTTATCAATCATTCTTGGAGATTATTTAAATTTAATTTGAAAGTTTAACTAAATAGATAATCAACTAAGTAATTAGTGTTATGAAGGTGGGCTAGTTTGTAGTAGTGACCCAAGTTGTATGGTTTGAGTTTTAATTAGAAGGCTTGCATAATTAGTTAGAATTTTGATCTCTTTAGTCAATTGCTAGGCCCATGATCCAATATTTATATCTAAAAATTTATCCATCATTTCTCACTTATTTCGTTGCTTAATTTTCGTTTCTTTTTGGCATCTGATTAATATTATAGGGAGAACCCCAGAATCCAAGTTTCAATTACAAATACAATTCCGATTCTAACTCAGCTACCAAAGCAGCATCAAAGTTACATAATCCAAAAAGAATCCAAAAATTATGCTTCCTAAAAACACTAGCTAACAGAGGCAGAGCACTTCTCACTTTCAAAGATGAAATTCTGAGGAGACATATGAGTGTGTCCTAAGATCCTTGGTGACACTTTGAGCGATGAGAAAAACACCTCTATTAGATGGTCTGGTTTCATTGACCAATCGCCACTGAGAAAAAGCTCTAATCTGAAACAAACCTCTCTAGCTTCGAAATGAAGAGAAGGCCATGCTTTCGGTTTGTTGACAGCTTCCACAAGATCCAAAGCTTCAAGTCCAAAAATAATTCTATCTACCTAATGAAATTTAAGGCTCTCCGTAGCCCATACAATGGCTGCTAGCTTTGCTTCTTCTAAGGATCCAATATGAGCAAAATCTCATCTGCTATCAAGCATCATATTCCCTACATGATCTCTCAAGACCCAAGCCACTCCTCCTAGTCTATTGCTTTTTGACCAAGAGAATCCGATGTTACATTTCAACCAAGGGTCAGGGGAGGTTTTCATCTTACCTTAGGCCTGACAATACCTCTTTCCTCATTTTGATCCACTTTTTGACCAAAAAACCATTCCTTTGCCTCTGTTAAATAACTCTTTTCAACAATCTCTGAAGCCAAGAACACGAACCCTTTGAACAGAAGGTTGTTTCTATTCCGCCAAAGATACCAAAGGATCCAAGGGAAACTTTTCCTTTGTTCCTTAGGGAACTCTTTACATTTCCTGCTTTCAAACAGAATGTGCATGTTTGCATAAATAGATCATTTTACTTAACTTGGATAAAAATCCTTGTAGTTTAGTGCTTTAATTAGAACATTTTCTCCTTGCGTTTAATTCTTAGCTATGCTACAAACGGTTACATGCCTTTGTTGGTATGACTTCAGTTATTTGAGCCGAGATAAAAACTCGCCACATCAAATTGGCACTGTTGCCCGGGACGATAGCGCAACTAAACATTAAGTTTGAGATTTTGTTTAGACTAAGGGTTTATATCTTTGCTTTGCTACTAATATCTCGTCTTTACTTGTTTCCTTCTTTCCTTCCCTAGTTGCATGAAACGGAAAAAGCACTAGAGGAGAATATTTTGAGTGTGTTACGGATTTGGGTAAATTGGAAAGGGAAAAAAACTCAAAAAGAGTAAGGCTCAATGGAGACGTGAACAAGAGCGTTTTCAACGTGAAGTAAGGGTTAAATTGGAAGATCCTTGTGGTTACAGGTGGCCTTATCCATCAAGTTACATGGGACATTGTCGATCCGTACCCAAATATCTCTAAAACCATAAACAAAATAACAGTAAGAAATTCACCTAAACTAAGTACAAGTAACACTAAGAGATTTGACTAAGCCAAAGAGATTATTTAATCCCAACATGGGAAATGTACAAATAATGTGAAGAGTTTACTCAGAAAAATAAATTACATGATTCAACAAATATTTTTATTTCCATTTTAAGGTGTAATATAGCTATTACAAAAATAACAGTGAGTCAACAAATCTTTTTGTTCCATTTTAAGGTATAATATAGCTATTACAAAAATAGCAGTGTGATTAAAAAAATCCCTTATACATTATTAGAGAGGTGATTTCATCTAAAATGTGATATGACATCCTTTCAAACATGGCATCACTTCAAATGTGACATGACAATAATGATAAATGTGCCAATCAACAAATCTATTTAAATAGTGGGTTAATCCATATTCTCTTATAATAATCTCACCTAACTTTTGAAGTTAATCTTCATGTTAACGTACAAAAATTTTATAATATTTATTTTCAAAATCTTCTGAAAAAATTTCAAAAATCTTTAATTTAAAATATTTTTATTGGAATCATAGAAAATTTAGCATAATTTTACCAATATCAATTTAGCCATTAACATTGTAGTTACTTTTAAATTTATTAGTTGAAAGAATAGAAAACATGGAAACTATTACACTATCAAGTGAAAGACAAAAATAATTTACTACATATACACTAACTTATGCATACTCTCAAAAATTAATATAAATTTTCGGATTACATTTTTATTAAAGATAAAAAAAATATTTGGAAAAAAGAAGAAAAGGTAAAAAAATTTACTACATATACTACTAAATTTATGTTGTATAAAAAAATTTATTAATTTTATTTGTTTAAGAAGATTTGGTCATATTGATAATTTAATATTTCGATGTCGAATTCAGTTTTTATTACAAATTATCAATGAGAAAAAATGAATTTTTTAAATAATATATTAAAATAGAAGATGTTAAGATGTCAATTCTTATAATATTTTTAAGTCCAATTCAGTTTTTATTACAAATATGTACAAATATAATTTTTAACTTATATATAATAGATTTTACACTTCAATGTATTAAATTAGGAATAATATATTTCAGTTTGAATACATGTTTACTTATGTGAAATAATAAATGGTAAAATTAAACTTCTGTAAATTCATATTTAAAAACAGAAACATGATCAGCAACATATATTATAATAATCAAAATCAATACATATTTTTACATTCTTAAACAGTAAAATTAAAAACAAAATTGTGAATAGTTTATCCGCGTCGTACGCGGGAGAGTCACCTAATTTGGAAAATATCTTCTTACTATGTTAATGATTTCTAGTGAATTTTTATTTTTTATTACTGAAAACATAAGAAAATCCTATATAAACATTTGTGGAAAGAAAGTATTGGCAAAAAGTACCACAAATTCAAGTTTTCTAGTAATGATCCTTTGTAATGTAGTGAATATCGTTGTTTCAATAGGTTATACTTTTAGTTGTAATTGTTTCAAAGATTTTAATCCTTAAACAACCATTGGGGAATCCACTCATGCGTAATCCACAAACACATACATGCTGAGGAAAACACGGTTGGAAGGTGTTCTCTAATGGTTTTCTAACGTTTTAGTCTGCAAAAAATCAAAAGAGAGAGAAAGGGGAAGAGATCATTGGAGCCGTGGAGAGCGAGAGAAAGATAGATAGAAAACTAGAAAGAGAGTAAGAGTGCGACTTCATGCCAAACAAGAGATGCTCCGTGTAGTATCTGACATTTGTGTTAAGAAATTTGTGATGGGGCAAGGTAGAATATTTAGAGAGGTTCCTTTAAGAAACGTCCAAAAAAGAAAAATATGAGAAGAGAGTGGCCCTAAACAGCGAAAATGAGATTAAAACTCAGAAGAATAGGCCATAGTCTCGACAGAAACGGACTCAATGTAAGTGTTTTTAGCCAAAAAGATCAGATCCCCTTTAGGATGAAAATAATGTAGTATTTATCGACTTTAACTACCCAAACTCGGATTCCAAGTTTTATGTCCTCAATTGGGCCGGGTCTGGATTTATGGGTTTCACTCGATATTACTGGGGTTCATCTCACCTAACCTCCTTGTTTCCTTGTGCCACTTGGACGACAATATTGGACATCAATGGACATGTCTCTCCCGTATCGTTGGCATTGTATTGATGCGGCCTGTCTAATGCTCGGATACTCCCTCATGATCATTTCTTTTATGCTTTAACCGTTCTATGAGCATAAACCACTTGTTTTTATCCTAGCACACATGAGGCGAAAATCATCGGATGTTCAAATTTATATAAAAGAGAATACTTTTGGACTGCCCAAGATCGTTTCTTCTCATCCGACTGGTTTTTCTACCGCAAGGCCTTAAAGAATGTCTCTAATCTTGCATGATCATCTATTTGTTAAAGTTTAGTATTCTCAAAAAGCTTGTTCTTTAGCTTGTCATTGAACAAATGCATAAAAAGGTCTACTTATTTCTAATAATAAGGTTGAATCCATACATTTTATATTTTGAGATGAATGGAAGCAATGTCTATGAGAATGAGTTTTATTAGGTCCATTGGATTATAAAGATCAACAATGTGCTAAAAAGCAATGTTTAATGAAAGCCAAAAACAAACTTTGAAAATGTAACTAAACCATATGTATCTTGTTAGATACATCATGCATCTAGCTAGCATCAATGAAGTCTGACGTTCTCCTACAACATGAAAATAACAGGAAACAATCCTCAAGTGTTCGGATGTGATTATTTATTTTGTCAAGGTGCTGACCCGTACCACTCTTGGTTCAAATAGGGAGAAGGGTTTCTCATTTCTGGTCGATGGACTTGTCCTGTGGATGTGAAATCCAATGTGTTTGGTATTGTAGGTGTAAGATGCACAGACGGATTTGTGATCAACGGGCAGAAAGTTCCATTGACAACCTGCAATAGAACGAATCATATAATAGGAATATTTGATTTTTCGAACATTGAAAACCACAAATAACAAAGAATAAGCTTTTTCTTTTATTCTTACTGGACAGGACTTGCTGCAACGAGTCCACCAGCTAAACAACCGCCAAAGACACAATTATTAACTCCACCAAAGGAAATCCACCACGCTTCCCTCACATTTCTCACTCCTCCGTTTTCAGTTATCACCTCTGAACCGTTGAGTGATAAGATCTCATACGCACCCTAAACCGAAATGTTTATATCTTATGCCCTAATCGATGGTTAAACACGATTCTTTATATATCAAAAACCAATATTCATGTTAACACCACTTTCAAATCCATAGACCTAATGTATCTTCCAACATAAACCCTTACGTTTTAAGAATCTAAGATTGGACGGCATGACCAAGTTTATCATATTTACCTCAAAGGTTAAGATCCTGTTGTTGGAACGAGTCAGCTCAATCTTGACGTTAGAAACTGTTCCATTTTCTGACAAAACGCAGATCGCACGCGAACCAGTTTGCGTGAAGGACTTAATCCTCCCAATTATATCCTGTAAGACACCGCAAAATTAAGCCAAACATAATTTGTGACGTAAGTCCATTTTGTAATTTATCTAGACCCTCTATATGTATTTTTTTGAAGTAAATAGGGTGTTGTATAAGTAATACACTCAACTTATATTTCTTTAAAAAAAAAAAAGAATCATGACTCAGTTCAGTTCAAATTTTAACGAGCTTAAGGGGGTGTTATCGGGGATTTGATTTGTATATATTTTTAGAATTTTGAAAATAAGGATTGTCAAATTCTATTTGAAATCTCTTATTATTGGAAAGTTAGTTGTTATTGATTCTACAAATCTATTGGAATTAATCTAGTGTTATTGGTATATAGATTTTTTATAATTACTCATTAAACGAGATTTTGAAAATACTTTGAAAACTATTAGATTATTAGAATTCTTATAACAAAACTTTTTAAATACACACAATTCTCTACAAATTTAACAAATCTTTGGATTTTTAAATTTAACTCAATGGAATCTAACTCCCAATAAAATTTATCAATTCTAATTTACCTCAACAATAATACTATGTAAATATGATAATAAAACCAATCGATAAAAGATAAACCATTAAAAATTATCTGAAAATATATGTAAGATATAAATAATCAAATGAACGGGTTTGATAAAAAAAAATTTATCTTGAAATTCAAAAATAATATTTTCTTTATAAAAATCATTTCTCTATAACTACTCAGGCGTGGAATTATTTAACCACACTCATTTGGCCAGTCGAAATAGTGTCACGCTTAGGCCAATTAAAAAATCTGGTAAGCGAACTACTCGACGGCTACACTCACCTTTGAGGATTAATCGCATGATAAAATCTCGGATTACCCATTGGTTTTAAAAAAAACCTAAAACAAATTAACTTAGTAGATATCATAAATTATACCTCAGCGGTATCAATTGTGAGGATATGTGTTTTGAAGTCTCCTCCTCCACCCCACATTAACGCTTTGACAATCTGTGTGACCGGAGAAGAGGGAGAGGGAGGGAGGGAGGGAGGGAGGGAGGGAGAGGGGGAGAGGGAGGGAGAGGGAGGGAGGGAGGGAGAGAGAGAGAGAGAGAGAGAGAGAGAGAGAGAGAGAGAGAGAGAGAGAGAGAGAGCCTTGAGTTAGAGATTGACACCGAAACAATGCTCTTGATTAGATCTATTTTAGAGACTAAAATGAGAGATAATTTGACAGAATGAGAGGTAATTTGACAGAAGTAATTTATTATACTATAAAGTTCATTTTTGACTAAGGAAATTAGAAATAAGGAAATAAACCAAATGCCGATTTTTTTTTCTTTCATTTTTACCTAATATTGATTTACCATATTATGATACCGTATTTAACGTGTTTTTCCTTAGATTATATCTCATTCATTCCACATTTTGCATCTTAATTGCATCGATAGGATCATAGTAGGTGTGGAAGCTAGATTATGCACTAAGAATTTATATATGAATTTGGAAAATAAACTTTAATCTTAAGAAATGTCAATAAATCTGACCAAACTCAAGACCAAAATAACGGAAAATAGATTTATATTGATGAATGATCAAGTATATAAAAAAAACTTTAGCTAGAACAAGTGTGATGAGCTAACGTGTGATTCAGTGAAAGCGTAAGGTAAAAGTTAGCCATTTCGGCTCTAGAACTCGCTATTTATACTCTTCTGAGCTGAATGGTTCAGCTCCATAAATCTTTCCTCATCGCCGGAGATCTCGGGCACGTTCTGATCCACCTTTCGAAAATGTCAGGATCTTCACTTGAAACGTTGAGCGGCGCTAACTTAGTCTATCCTCGCTGAGTTGAACGGTCAAGGAATCTTCAGCTCCGACGATAGATGGGCCAGTGACTTAGGCCCACAACTTCGAAAGACACGCTGGCCTTTATCTAAGTTTAGCGCGGTTATGGGTTTGAGGCCTGACTACGAATATAATCCAATCTGATAATATTTAAGCTTTATGGGTCATATTTCTAGTGTGAAATCATGCTCCAACAGTAGGCTACTTTAGATTATTTTAGTATTTTAGAATTTTGGATTATGATTTTGTACATATTGCATTGTTTTCTATTGTTTTTAGGTGGTTTTGAGCCTAATGGAGTTTGATGAGCTTGAAGGAGCTTGGAAGCAAAGGAGGAGCAAGAAAGAGTGGAAATTAAATAAGTAGATATCATAAATTATACCTCATCGGTATCAATTGTGAGGATATGTGGTTTGAAGTCTCCTCCTTCACCCCACATTAACGCTCCAGCAATCTCTTTGAAAATGTGATCCAAAGCAAGTATGTACCTAGGCCAATAAGAAGGTTTTGACAAAGCTCCAAACACAGCTTGAAAGTCGGTCCCAATACACGAATTTAAAGATCATTTAGGCTATGTATTGCCCACATAATATACAATGTAGCTTAGTAAGATTATGAACAGAGATGGAGTATAAGCCTCCATTGCATGAAACAAAACTTGACCTTTCAAGTCCATTTCTAACGACACACTACCACTAAACATTTTTCATTTTTCTAATTTGTGTTGGCATTGCATTTGATCGTGCCTTGGGGAGTAGGTTGCCAATGATCCATTATAGATCTAGTCGTAGTGACATTAGAATTAAGCACAAGATTATCATAGTTTACTGTGAACCATAACCTTGGTTCCTCACAAATCTCTTTGAACGAGGATTTCATAACTTCTTGTTGTCCGGCATAAAGTCTTCAAATTACGATTTTTCCAAATTGTTCATATCAGCGGATCGTATCGTCTGAAAATCCACCATTATCCATTACGTCAAGAAAATAAGGAACATTTTGCTCCATCGAATTACCAAAATCATTAATTGGAGCAGCAATGTGAGTGAGCTAAGTCCATCAATTGTTGAGCTGGTTCACATTGAAACAGAACATGACATATTGTTTCACTTGAGCATAAACAACATTTTCCACCGCTAAAGCACTTGAATCCGCTCTTCACAAGAACAATTTAATCTTAGGTAGTGCCTTTAATTGTTATATCCTTTATTTTACCATAATTTGGGCTTGTTCATGGGTTGTTCGTGGCGGCATGTGAATCAGAGGATGATTCGAGACAAACGAGTGGTCGCTTTTGACTGTATAAGAAACATTATTTGAAGACGGCCATATGAAATAGTCTTTGACATTACACACCGGTATTGATCTTATGCGATTAATCTCTGCAGGTGGAAAGAAGATTTGAAGCAACGTTATATTCCATACTTCGTTTACGTTAATCATGTCCACCACCTTCATACTCAAGTCTACGATAACGTGGTTGCTGAAAGGATATCTCGAAGACCATCTAGTATCCAATTGTCAAGCCACACCTTAGTCTTGTTCCCATCTCCTATAGACTTTACCAAACCACGAGTTAACAATTCACGAGCATGTATGATAGTACGCCAAGCATAATATGAACGATATATTTTGCCACAATCTTGGAAGCCATTAGTCACAAAATATCAATTTTATACAACACTGACAACAAAAAGTTTGGTTAGTTGATTATCTTCCCCGCTTGTTTAGCTACAAAGCTTGATTGAAATCTCCAAAGATTAGTGATGTATGGGTCAGATTCCACCCTTAAGAGATCGATGTAACACAAGAATAATTCTGCAAAAGGGCTTGAAGAAATCATAAACGGGCTTACAAGGGCCCAATTTATAATTAGACTCATAATATAATTAAATATATATATTTAAAATGGGTTTAATTCTATTTTGGGCCTAAAAGTTATTTTAGGGCTTAATGGGTCATGCTTAAATCTATTGTTTAACCTAGATTAGAAAAGCTATATATAACTCATTGTATTCACTAGAAAAGGGATCAGAACTTTTTGGCAAAAAGATTAATAAAGGCTTTCTTAACAGCAAACGCAAAACTCAACATCTTTTTGCATAGTGATTAACTCGGAAGTCTCGCATTTCCTCGACAACCCTTACAAATTCAATTATGCGAGTTACGACTCTTACAAGTGATGCTTAGGTTTAGAAAAATAGATATTCTTAATATGAAGTGTTTAATGCTAGTATTTAACCTTTTTTATCATCAAATGGTATTATATAGAAAGTGACCAAGGTTCATAAAATAATGCAGATGAAAAAACAAAGCAAAGCCATCAAATCCCAATAACAAGGGACAAAAGATGTCAATTAGACGCTTTCCGAGCAATTAAATCATGTAGTCACACCAGAACGCATGTAACTAAGTATGAATTGAATCTACCATCGTGAGTTACACTCGCCACAATCGCCCGAGCTATAGAGTTGGCTCCAATCGATTCCAATTCAAAGTAACACGAATCAAAACAGGAACGAAGAGAAGTGATAATGTGATATGTGCTAAGAGAACACAATATCTAGGCCATTCGGCCACACGAGACACAACTTCAAAGGCAGCCTTGCAATCTAGACCAATCACAATATCCTTGATATATAAATCACGCAAACTAGACAAATCCAAATCACACAACAGAGCTTAGAGGTAATGTGATTAGGTGAATATGTGAAAGCATCACGAGCATGAAATAGCACCGAACCCATGTGATCTCTTGCAATCCAATCCCCTCCACTATGTAAAGAATCATTGTGCCAAGTCAAATTCAAGTTACATTTGATACTACCATGAACAGGTAGATGCCAACGAGAAACACTATCCAACGTGCTAGTTCCACTAGTAACCTCATCATTCACCTTGTTATTCACTTCAAACCACGTAGTAGCTGTAGGGGTCATATCTCCCCTATAAGAATCGATAGGCCTAAAACGACTAAGTATGTATTGAACCGGATATCCTAAGACGTACTTAAACCGGAGATTGAACCATAAGTTTAATTTAAATCAGCCAAGTGGTCAAGACCAGAAGATAAAGGCTCATTTAAGGCTCAGCCGACTTAGAAAATGAGACCAAAAAGGAAAATCCAGAAAACTTAGGAAAACTTCTAATTGTTGTATTGGGCCTGGCCTAACCGACTTAAAGTATTATAAATACTCTTTATATCCTGATAATAGGGAGAGGATAAAAAATCATACCAAAACTCTTTTACAGCTCTCCAACTATCAATAAAAAACCCTAATTCGAATCTTTGCTTTGCCTTTGTGTTTTCTAACCTTAGAAGCTTTCTTCTCTTCCAAGAACCTTACAAATTCAATTATGAGAATCCAGCTCCCACAATTTGGCGCTAGAAGGAGGGGGTCCTAAAGCTTCAGACACAAGAAAACCACTTAAGATAAACGTGAAACGATGACTGGAAACACCGACACGACTCAACATAACGTTACATTAGACGGCACTGCCCTAGAGGGAACGCCTCCCGATGGATCTGGAGCGACCGGACAGAAAAACGACCAGACGAATCAGAACCAGCAACATAACGAGGAAGAAACGAATCTTAACGGGTCCGGCACCACAGGTCCTCAGGTCAACCCAACAGAAAGCTCAGACTCGTTCAGCGAAGTCAAGGGGATGTTAGCAGAACTGCTCAGAAAATCTAAGGAGCAGGAGGCGATAACAGTACTTTGACGGAGGAGCTGAAAACACTCTCGGCGGCCAGCCGAGCGAGCGATGGAGGGATCTTCCGTCGACCTACAGCTCGTCTAGCCCCGACCAATCTTTTCTCAACACCAGTCGGCACAACGGCTATTCGAGGGCCCCGCGATGAGCCCACCGGGTTGCGAACCAGGGATAGTAATGTGCCGCCTGCGAACATCACTACTAGAGTCATCGAGATTGCTGACGATACCGAAGAAGAACATCGTTCAGACTCTGGAGCTGCAAAAGTTACTCAAAGGGGCAGACAGCCCAACTACGACCAAGAACACGATCAAGCTGAGGTCGAGGAAAACCTCCGATGGGTCGATCAGGCGGAAATCGCCGTTATACAGAGGGCATTTACAACCAGTCAGCAGAAGGAGATGGACGAGCTCAGAGCGCCCATAAGGTAAACTGCCCTCGATCTAAAGGAGATGCGTTCGCAAGTGCATCGTGTGACAATCAAAGCTCCAGAGATTGACCGAGTATTGGAAGAAGCGCGGACTACCCCATTTACAGAGCGAATAACTCGAGCCCGACTGTCCAACCATGGGAAGATCAAGGTCCCCATCTATGACGGAAACGGTGATCCCACTGAGCACATCATCACGGCTTTCTCCATTGCTATGGGGCAAGCTAACTTCAGATCCGAAGAAAGGGACATCTGTTACTGCCTCCTTTTCGTGGAACATCTCAAGGGGACAGCTCTCCATTGGTTTGCTGGGATGGAGAGAAATTCAATTGACAATTTCGCACAGCTCTCCGAAGCTTTCTTGAAGCAATACGCCATCTTAATCGAACAAATATCCTCAGAGGCAGACCTCTACACAATGTCTCAAGAGCCGACTGAGCCGCTGCGAAAGTTCATCGAGCGTTTCAAACTGGTACTTACTCAAGTAAAGGGGATAGGCGACAGATCCGCACTTGGTGCATTACAAAAGGCTCTTAGGTATAACTCGGATTTCCGAAGAGAGCTGACTGTTAACGAACCGCCATCCATCCAAGACGCGCTCCATCGGGCTAACGGCTTTGCCAAGAGCGAAGAGGAGATAAAAACTCTGGGACTAAAATATGAAAAGTCCAAGAACTCTAAAGCAGTCCCAACTGCGGCTGGAGAAAAACAAACAGGAGGCGCATATAACTACCATGTAGAAGATAGCCAAGAGAATCGTGACACTTACAGTGAAGAAGTTTATTGCGAATTCCATCACTTAGGTTGACACACTACGGCTGACTATCGTGCCTTAGGTTCCATACTCGCAGCAAAGTGGGCAGCCGGCAAACTTGGAAAGAACATAAGCATTGAAGATTTCGAACTTGAGCAAAACGACAACCAGACTGAACTTACGAATGACGAGTCCTCTAAGCGCAGTCGGCATAACAATGATTCAACGCCAAGCTGACAAAGAAGAAAATTTAACTAAGTTATCTTACATGAACTACGAGGTGGCTTGATCCTTACAAAAGGTACGTAGGCAGCTCGTCTTCGGATGGGTACAGCTACCCTTTCCTTTAAAGAGGGGGGAGTGGGTATGTATATCTTATACTCCCACCGGACAGTCAGAACATCAATAACATCCTTCACGGATAGCTTCAAAGCGAATAAACATCCTTCACGGATAACTCATCTCTTAAACATATATCTATATATCGTTGTTGCTGGCCACAACAATGATATATTACATCCTTAATGGATTTAACTATCACATCCTAGCGGATTCAAAGCGCGCTATATAAATTCTAAGTGTTCATATTCGGAGAAAGGGGGTTCGCGGGAACATTCTTGTAGCCAAAAATGATCAATCTCAAAACCTAGCTACCAAATCGCTGGTCTAAAAATGCTAAGTGTTAATTACTGGAGCAGGCGTGTTCGCGGAAACACTCTTGTAAACCAGAATGTTCAACTCAAAAACCTAGCTACCAAATCGCTGGTCTAAAATAAAACAATTTAAGTAGTACCTCGCCTATTACGCCTAACTGAAAACGCTAAAACAAGCAAGTAGACGTCACAAAAACAGCGTCAAGCTCTTATCTTCCAAAAACATAATGCCACTCAGTTCGCTATTATCTTCAGCAACATATCTTCATCCAGTTCGCTAGAATCTTTGACAGTGGACTCGCCAATTTAACTGCAACATTATCAGTCGGCTCGCCACAAAACTTCTTCGGACCTGCTCGCCGCTAAGCATCTTAAAACCGCCTCGTCGCTAAACTTCTTAAGATACCTTGACACTAAATGCACTCAGTTGGTTCGCCGTTAATCTTCAACAATAATACATCTCGGCTCGCCAATTGTTTCCACATCACGAAGGCATCATGCAGCTTGCCCTTATCTTCAGGAAAATGACATCGAGTAGCTCGGCTCGTCGAAAAACGAAGACGAGTCCTTGCCACTGGGTTCGTCGAAAAACAAATACAAGTCCTCGCCACTGGGTTCGTCGAATTTCAGCTCGGTCACCTCGTCATCACTTTGCTCAGAAATCAATTCACCAATTGCGGGTCAAAAATTAGAGATGGGCCTTGAAGCCCAAATGTGATTTCAATAGTCTACTTTTCTTGTCTCCTTCCTCTCATCCGAATCACCTTGGTGTCACAAACACCTCGTCAACACCTTCTTCGACCTCGTCGTCAAGATCCACAACAAATCAATTAGCTTCACCTAGCGGATTCATACCACGAATGAAATTAGACCATCTCACAACCAACCTCGCACCTCGCTAGTAAAGTTCACGAGCTTGTCACAACGCCGAATCAACTAGCCGCGCCTCGGAAGATTGACTGAGTTGACTCGCCATTAAGTCGACTCGCTAACCTTGCAGGTCGGAACAATACAATTAATCACCTCGTCGAGCTCGTCTTCGCAAGTACCTTATCAATCACGGTTCGATTAGCGTCAATACGATCTTGCCTCTCCGTCTCTTCACCTCGTCGCAACAAAAATGGTGAAAGCTTGCAAGGTTAAGAAAGTGGGCTTAGAGATTAAGTCAAAGGCCCACAAAGTTCAATTTCTTGCAGCACAAGTTCTTCTTCATCTTTCACCTCGCCGCAACAAAGCTCATCCACCTCGGTGACCTCTCTTTTCACTTCATCAACGGAGATCAACTAATCAAACTCAGCCAATACCGGCAGACCCAAGAGCCTAGGTTCAATTTTGATGCGGCTTTGGCCTCGCCAAGGATCGAAGTTTCACTTCAACATGTTAACCACCTCGTCGATTCTCACCTCACAACGCGAACAACGGTTTAACTTTGGAAAAATTATGAGGCGATGAGGTCAATTCCTTCACCTCGCGACGAAGCTTCAAAACAACCTCGCCACAGCTCCAGCTCGCGTAGCTTCGTATCCTCTGCCGTACCTCGCCGAGTCAACTCGCAGCTCCTCCTGTCTCGATTTCATTTCAGAGCTCGCCTACGGATCAAATTCACTTCGCAACAACTACCGCTCTGAATCGTGCTCGCAACGAATCACAGTCAGTCAACGATTTGAGCTCGCAACAACGCAACAAATCACCTTAGTAATCACTTCACCGCCGCTTCTCCAAGTTCAACACACAAGCTCGTATCGTCCTCTCCTAATCGACCTCGCAAGCACGCAGCTCTACTAACCAGCACCTCGCCGAAACAGAGCTTGTCCACCTCGTCGTGATGGAGCTCGTCCCACCTCGTCACAACCTCGTCTCCTCTCTCTATCTTCTTCTTAACGCCACCTTGCGTAGTTCGCAATTTTGATTGATTCAAGCTTGTCTCCACCTCGCTCCGACACCATTCAACTTCTCCGACCTCGCAAGCTCTTCTCTAACCAAATCAATGGAGCAAGCTCGTCTCAAATTCTCAAGCTCTTCTTCTCCAAAATCAACCTCGCACTTGGCAGTTACAATCTCTTTGAATCGTGCTCACGGCAAGGCGCTAACACAATCAATTCAATCTCGTCTTGCTGCAAATCGACCTCACCTTTCTCTCCTTACCTCGCGACTTCGGAACCAGAACACAAATCAAGCTCCACTTCGCAAGTTGACTTCGGCGTCCACAACACCGAAGACATTGATTTTGAGCACATAATCTCTATTTGCAATGCCCAGTCCATAAGAGTTCAATTAATTAAGCTTTGTAAGCTTAATTGATTATGGTCCTCACCTCGTGCACCATCCATTCTAAGTGTAGTCGACGTCTCCCCTAGTTCACGAGGTGAACATTAGTCGGTGAAGTGTTGAAACATATTTGGGCTTCAAGGCCAATCTTCAAAACAAACGTGGTGGTCTTTCCTTCCACCTTGGTCAACCTTTGTCAATTAAAATCCCGACTTGAGTGTATTTTGGCTTCGTTTTCTCTATGCACTAAGATAAAAAATCACGAGGTCACAAGGACACAAGGTCACGAGATCGATTCGCCTTTGACATGGTGATAAGAGTGACACGTGAGGTTGCCGAGGTGATAATCAACTAGAGCTCGTCAAAATCCGAATCTGCCTTGCCTCTTTCTCCAGTAAAACATCGAGTAGCCCACCGTTGTCCTCCGCAACACATCTTTATCCAGCTCGCCACTTAATCATCAATCAGTGGGCTCGCCGAATTCTGGAGCAAAATTTCATCACTGGGCTCGCCGACTTAACAACAAGTATTCATTACCGGTCGAGCTTGCCGTTTCATTCCGAAAACCGTTGGGATAGACAGATCGATATCAATACACTTGCAATCTAAACAGAAATCGATTCTTCGTCTGGACACTTTTACTTCAACACTTTTATCAATAACAGTGTTGAACTAGGGGGCTAATTGTAGGGGTCATATCTCCCCTAGAAGAATCGATAGGCCTAAAACGACTAAGTATGTATTGAACCGAATATCCCAAGACGTATTTAAACCGGAGATTGAACCATAGGTTTAATTCAAATCAGCCCAGTGGTCAAGACCAGAAGATAAAGGCTCATTTAAGGCCCAGCCGACTTAGAAGATGTGGCCTAAAAGGAAAATCCAGAAAACTTCCAATTGTTGTATTGGGTCTGGCCCAACCGACTTAAAGTATTATAAATACTCTTGTATATCCTGATAATAGGGAGAGGATAAAAAATCATACAAAAACTCTTTTACAGCTCTCCAGCTATCAATAAAAAACCCTGTTTTCTAACCTTAGAAGCTTTCTTCTCTTCCAAGAACCTTACAAATTCAATTGTGAGAATCCAGCTCCCACAGTAGCTTCATTTAATGCTTGTTTAATCACAACACTTAATGCAGTTTGGTGTTGAGCATAAAGAATTGAATTACGGTTTTTCTAAACATACTATAAGATCCAAGGAATAGCTACACGAAACTCCTCCATAATGTTATTAGTCTCCACCGTGTCCAACACACAAGAAAGGTTCTCTTCGGAAACAAAGCCGAAAGTAGGGCTTAATGACGTTAAACAAACAAGAGACCATAGTTGATGAGCCACCGAATATTGAAAAAGAATGTGGTTAATGGTTTCGATCGAAGTCTGACAAAGCTTCCACACATTATCAACCACAATCTCCCTAGTTCGAAGACGATCCGAAAATACGAGAGCACCGGAAATCGCTCACCATAGAAACATTTTGATTTTAGGTACAGTTTTAACTTGCCAGATCCATTTTTTGAGTTCAACACGCCTTATTTCCAGTTCCGTGTTCGGCTCGAGCTGGGATAATTGGATGGTTTGAGATAAACCAATGACCGCTCTTCACCGAATATGCTCCATTATTATTATACGCCCAAATATGACTATCTTCCAACCGGTCAATCTATATATCCATAATCCTCTTAGCATCATTTGGTGGAAAGAGATCACATCTCCACTTATGCGCCTCTAAAAGCAGATAGGCCACAGTGAGTTCCAAATCAAATAAGCTTTGTTTATTGACTAGTCGACGAGGATGTTCGTCTATTAGCCACTTCTCCAACCACATTCTTGTCTTAAAACCATTTCGAATTCTTTTAAGCCTACCATGTAAAATGTTACTCCACACGTATAATTCACGACCATGTATGATGATACGCCAAGCATAATATAGACGATATCTTTTACCACATTCTAGGAAGCCATTAGTCACAAAATATCGATTTATATAACCTTGACAACAAAGAGTTAGTTGATTATCTTTCACGCTTGTTTAGCTACAAACTTGGTTGAAATCTCCAAGATTAGTGATGCTTAGTCTTAGAAAAATAGATACTCTTAATATGAAGTGTTTAATGCTAGTATTTAACTTGAATCACTAGAATCTAGATCATAGATCATTTCCAGCCTAGGGTGTGTTTGTGAAAATGCTTGAACCAACTTCATATTAAATTCATATAAGAAATGTTGTATAAAAATATTGAAAATATCAACAACTGTGGAAAGAAAGTATTGGCAAAAACTACCACAAATGCAAACTAGTATGATAATCATTTGTAATGTAGTGAATAGATTTGTTTCAGTAGATTTTAATTGTAACTCTGTCAAAGATTTCACTACAAGAAAATAATTATTTAGTGACTACTTCTTGTGACTGTTTTTCTGTCACAAAAATTAGTGACTCATTTATGACTAGTCAGGGACACTTTTGTGACTACTCCATAAACAATATGAACTCAGTTGCAAATTTGTGACTAAACAAAATGGTCGGAAAATAGTGTGTAATTCTCGACTCGTTTGAGACTGATTTTACCAAGGTCACACATTAGAGACCATTTTGCGACTTAAACATTAAGTGACATACTTGTGACTAAATAGCTTCAAACATTAACCATGATAAGTAGTTTCATAAGTACCTATGATTCTAATCTAATTTATGTTCAACTTTAATGTTTTACAAAATAAATTTCATTTTGTATTGTTTTCATGGTTATAATCAAACTACACACTTGGTACATACATTACAAACTTATTTTATACTCTTGTACCTAGATTTTGTATATAATAGTTTGGGATTTAAGGTTTATATTTGTGACAGAAAAATAGTGTCACAATGTAGTCTTAATTTGTGACTAATTTGTCACTGAAATTGATTTTAGTCATATATTTGTGACTACCTAGCCATTGTTTAAAGACACTCCGTATGATTTTGGCTAAATAAACATTTGATTATAAGTAAAATATTTATTTTACATACTAACATACATGTTAAGTACAAATTACACTTAATCTTATCATACATAAACCATGTTTAACTTTGAGAAAATAAGTTTTCAACTTCATGACTAAGAACAATAACAAGTACTTTCATCAGTACATATGATTCTAATAGAATGTAAGTCCAAATCTAATGTTTAACAAAATGAAACTTATTTTGTATTGTTTGGATTGCTATAATCAACCTAAACACATAGTATATACATTACAAAGTTATATCAATCTCTTAGATCTTTTTTTATAAATAATTTAGGGTTTAGGGTATAGATTTGTGACTGAAAATAATGTCACAAAATAGTCTTAATTTGTGACTAATTAGCCACATAAATTGATTTTTGTTTTAAAAAATTTGGCTCCAAATGATAGTGTTACGAAAATTTTGGCTCCAAAACCAAATAATTAGGCTCCAAAATACCAAATAATTTGGGCTTTAAAACCCAAACACTCCTTATTACTCTCTTAAACACACGGCTGAGACAAAAAAAAAATATACTAGTCACAAAAACATCTCTATTCTCTCTCACTCGCCTCTCTCGATCTGAAAACCCTAATCTCTTTCGAACCCATTTCTCTCCAATTCTTATACCATAATTTGTCTCTCCTTTCTCTACATATATTTCAATGAATTCTCAATGTAAATCCACTCGAGGGAGAGGTCGGGAAACAAACGTCGGCGGAAGAGCAGACGTCGGTGGTGGTCAAACGTCAGCCGGAGTAACTCGTACCAACACCATGAATCTCATCGCCTCTGACTCAAATGTGGCGTCTAGATCTGCTCTCAATGGCGTAGATCCAAACAGTAGAGGAAAAGGCTTAAATCGCGATGTGTCGTCTGGATATGGTCTCAATGGCGCAGATCGTGACAGTAGAGGAAAGGCATAACTCGCGATGGGTCGTCTGGTTTTGATCTCAACGGAGTAGATCCACACAGTAGAGGAAAAGGCTTAGCTTTTTCTCCATATGCTTCAGCTGTGAGATCGAAAGGGTCAGAACTTCGACGTAACAGTCAGAATCTAACATCGTTATCCAGAGGTGTGAGGTCCAACGAGCCTGGAACTTCATCCTACTCCTCTGACCCTTCCTCTCAGGCGACGAGGTCTGTCAGCAGATCTTCAATGCCGACTCAGTATCCACCACAATCTACTTACCGCCTCAACTTTCTCATTCCTCAACATCCTCAACTCCAAATGCCTCAGTCGGAGCCTCCTGCAATCATTATTCCTCAGCAACAACCGACAAATGTTGTTGAGGACCTTGAGGACGATAGCGAAGAAGAAGACGAAGTTGATGCTCCCAACCCAGATGATGATGTGGACTTTGAGCTACTGTTGGATAAGCTCCTTCACATACATGGCCGAGAACAGTTGCCTCTCTTGTCATAGCATCCAATCCCAGACCACGAGACAACATGGTAAGTTCTTTTCTTTGTATAACATTTTCTTTTTGTTTTGAGAGTGTTAGTTTTGATTTAAAGATTTGATAGTGTTTATTTAATCTGGATTTAATAGTCGTTGTTCAATTCTTGGTTGATGTGTTGATATTGATTGTTGTGTTGATATTGTTAGCTAATGTTTAGTAGATAGTTAATTGTAGTAATGTGTAGTCTTTGATGTTAATTGAGCAAATTTGTTGTGAATTGTTGCAAATCAGAGAGCTTTTTGGAGTGCCATATATTAGGATTCTGGATTAAGATTGAGTTTGCTTCCTGCAATGTTAGAAGACTTGTGAATATACTTAACTTGTGAAGCTTAGAGCATCCGCAATGGGAGTATGTAGGGAGGTTTCTTAAATATAAAATTATTAAAACACACACTCTCTTTTCTTTTTACTCAACTTTATACTTTCTCTTTCATCCTTTTACTCTACTTTTATTAATTTTATATTTAAACACACCCACTATATACTCTCCAAAAGTTCTAAAATTCTAAATTTAACAACTCTCTATAACAACTCTCTCCACTTTTATTAATTTTATATTTAAACACACCCACTATCTTCTCTAAAAAAACACTCTCTTTCATCCTTTTACTCAACTTTTAATAATTTTATATCTTAACACCCCACTTATATACCCACTTATATACCCCATTGCGGATGCTCTTAGTTCCTAAACATGAACACGAATGTAAAACAAACCAGCTTCCGCTGTGAATATTATATATGAATAAATTCAAGCAAACCAAATTCCTTTGCGAATCCTATGAATCTAAACAAGCATTAATTTCAGGTTCAATTGTTCACAAAACCCTAAGCCAAATTCCTTTGCGAATAGGAGTTTTGCTCATCAAAAACTAGTTTAAGGAATCAATAAAACTGTCGTTTCTATTAATTATCCTAAGATCATATTCAAGGTAGCTAATCAAGAATCAGCAATAAGAACAAGTCAAGATGAAGAACTTCTAATGATATTAAATCCTAAGCAATTATGATCAGATCTAGCAAATCATCAACAACCCTTGAAAATCCCTAAACCTAACAGGGAAACTACTCAGACATATCGAATGATGAAAACATGTTTTATTAATGAAAATCTCTAAGTAATTGATAAAATAAAATGTGTAGCCTAACAATGGTTGTACAAACGTATAAATAGAGGTTCTAAACCGACTAGAAAAGAAAAGTAAACATCTGGAAACTCCTTCGCAAAAACGGAAATCTTTGATTCGAGCTTTTTCTTCATTAAACACCCGTGTCGATCGACAGAGAGATTGCTTGTCGATCGACAAGTGACTCTCTGGAAAAATTCTTGTCTCGTCAAAACTCGTGTCGATCGACAGTATCAATGTGTGTCGATCGACATATGTACTTCTGTCCGATTTTGACTTGATCTTTTCAGCTCTTTCCTCCTCGAAACTCCAAAATGCTCCAAAATGCTCCAAAAGCTCCAGTAAACATCTTTTCTGCTCCAAACGGTCTAGTTCTTGTAAAGACTCTAAAACCAACACAAAACACAACAAAGACTCTAGATATAGGACTTATATCATGGCTTAAACAGGGTAAAAACCATGATATATCAACTCCCCCAGACTTCGCTTTTTGTTTGTCCCTAAGCAAAACAGTGTACTCACTCCTTTAGGAATCACATACCTTTGCAAAGCTAATCCGGTGATACTTTGATGTTTCTCTAGAAGTATAGCAGTCCTCCAGATTGAATCCAAACCCCTTATAAAATCTCAGACTTTCAGTCGTAGACCCCTTTAGTTAAATTAGGTGCGGTCTCATCGAGGGAATATCGATCGCTGGACCTTCTAGATTCTTTCACTTCCTTTAACACTTTCATGCGTTTCACCCTCTCTCTTCCCTCTGAAACTGTATCCAATTAAGGATATCATAGAGATGCAATGCCTTTGATGATTGAATTTTTGTGATGGCGGGTACCTCAGCAGAGGGTCCTTTACCACCAGAGCTTGAGCGTTTTATTCTGGCATGCTTGCACTTTTCTGTAGACTTTTTTTTATTATTTCCTTGGCATCTCTATGATCACTAGATCAGCTCTCACTACTGGTGTTCTTGTGGAGACAGGGTCATGAGACTTTTTCTTTTTTTCGATCTAAGACAGTTGTACTTGTCATTCGGGAAGAAGTTTCAAGAGCGGTCCGTCCTCGCTTTCAAGTGTTTGGAAGCTGAATCAAGTCTTGCGATTACCAACGCCCTTGACAAGAGATTATAGTTTCATTAGGGTCGGGGTCTTTGACATCCTTTCTGGCGTTCTCCAGAAATTTGAACTCGCTCCGTTAAACCGATCCACTTCCAGTTACCCACCTTGTAAAACCATCTAACTTGTATTGGAATGGTCCTTGAGTTCTGTTAAAAGTAAGTTGGAAGGGGAGTTTCGACCCAAAATTTTTTTTAAAATTGACTCAAAAACACCAAAATAGAAAACATCATTAGTAACTACCACCCCCAGACTTAAACAACACTGTCCCCAGTGTTATTAAGCCTAAGATTGGTGAAAATGAAAAGATAGGAAACGAAACGAATGAAAAATCAAGTGAAAATTCGTACCTGGGGTCGTGTCGATCGACACGACCTCTGTCGATCGACACTTACAAATGTATCGTGTCGAGTGACTTAAAATCCTAATTGATCGACAAGTTATTTTCCTTGGTGTCGATCGACAGCTTTTCAGTGTCGATCGACACTCAAGTCTGAAGTGCATTCCTCCTTTATTTTTGTACGTTTAATCTCCTAAAACCCAAAACAAACACAAAACCAAAACGTAAAATTGAAAAAGAAAACTAATAAACAAAAATAAAAACATAATTAGTAGACTCACAAGTGGGTTGCCTCCCACTAAGCGCTTGTTTTTAGTCCGTTAGCTTGACTATGAGGAACTATGAACTATGGTGGATCTTTAGGAAGTATTGGACTTCCTCTATCCTGAATGGAACTCGCAGCGACCGGCTTGAATCGAACCTTCTTCGCATCTCCCCCAGACTTATCAGAAACAGTCTCAGGGAAAAGTCTCATCGTTTTAGTCATCATCTCCTGGATAACTGCTTCTCCTTTATCCTTAAGCTCTTGGGGAATAAGAATTCGCATCTTCGCGAAAGGCTTTGAAGTCCTTTTTGGTTTCACCTTGGACGAATCACCTGCAAAACCATCAACAGAAGAAACAAGCTTTCGATAAACTCGTGGCTTGTGTGAGTGCGTAGCAGCCTTTTCACATTGAACGAAAGTAGAAGAAAAAGAATTTAATATAGGAGGTTCATACCTGAGCTCCTTTGGAGGTTCCTCAGGCGATGGTTCTGGAGTGACTAAATCTTTGACAGTCTCAGGAGGAATGTCTTCTGAAGGCTCCTTGATCAGCTCTTCTTCCTCTGAAGTATCCACAGAAAAAGCTTGACCATCGATGGTGGGTTTCCTTCGAGTCTTATCCATGTCAAATTTCATGACAACATCACCAAGGTCAAGCTTTATCTTTCCTCTTCTACAGTCAATAGTTGCTCCTGCTGTGGCTAAGAAAGATCGTCCCAGAAGCAAAGGATCTTGAGGCTCGGTATCATATTCCAAAATGACAAAGTCTGTTGGAATAACGCAGTCTTGAACTCTGATTGGCACATCCTCTAGAACACCTTTAGGAAACCGCTTGGAACGATCAGCTAGGATAAGCGACATCCTAGTCATCTTGAAGTATGTCATTTCAAGTCTAGCAGCTACGGAGAATGGCATCAAGTTTATACTGGATCCTGAATCACACAGCAAATGAGGAAACCTTTCTTCAGAGATGGAGCAATTAAGCACAAAGTTTCCTGGATCTGGTAGCTTCACCGGAACTCTGCTCTGAATCATTGCGCTCACCTCTTCAGAAACCACAACCCCCTTCTTCTTCTTCTTGGAAACCGGAGCTGTGCCCAAAAGAATCACTTGAATGTCTCTAGTCAGCAGTGCTCCTTCCTCAGGACTAACTCCATTAGCGACCATTCGCTTGACGTACCTTCGAATTGCAGGAGAAAGCTTAATCGCATCCACTAAAGGCATCTCAACAATGATCTTCTCAATCATCTTCTTTCACATGGCCTCTTCTGCTTCCTGGTTGGACTTCCTGGCTCTGGGGAATGGAATCTTTGGCTTGTAGACGTTCTCCTCTACCTTGTCTGAAGATTTGGACGAAGTTGGGCATGTTTGTGGCTCATGTCGATCGACAGATAAGGGAGTGTCGATCGACAGAGGAGTCTCTGGATTTGGAGGATCGTGATTTTTTGTACGTGTCGATCGACACTGACCCCTGTCGATCGACGCTAGAGTTTCTGGAATTTCTGGAGAGTGACTCGCGGTCCGTGTCGATCGACAGCCATCTCCGTCGATCGACGGAGAAGCCTCTGGATAAATTTCTGGTTCTGCGTCGAGATGAGCGTCGAGCGATTCGATCCTTTCTTCACGTGTTGATCGACACTCAGGCACAGTGTCGATCGACACTGTCTCCTCTGTTCCAAAATCAGCCTTAAACTCATCAAAATCATTGGCCTCTTCAACTTGAATCGCGTTGCAGGATCTCTTGGGATTAGAATCCGTCTTCGCAGGCAGGAAACCTTCTTGTCTTCTAACCGATTCTGCAGTTTGCGCAACTTGAATGTTCAGCTTCTTGACATAAGCACTCAAAGATTCAAATTTACCATCCAAGTCCTGGTAGACGGAGTCCAACTTCCCATTGAAAGTGACTTCCAGCTTCTGCTGTCCTTCTAGGAGTCGCGCAAGCATAGCTTTCACCTCATTGTCTTGCTCAGGAGGTTTCTGGTAAGATGAGGATCCGTAGTTCCTGTTGTAATTGTTGCTCTGGAAGGGCTTCTGATAAGACGACCTATATCCTTGCTGATTTTTGAACTTCTGGAATCCTGAATCATTGATGTAGTTCACATCCTCTACAGTTTCAACTTCCTGAGCAAACTGGACCAACTTCTTACCCATAAGGATACCTTTCATAGAATCCAGCTTTGCATTTATCTCAGCCAAGTGCTTACTACCATCCTTGTTCTTGCTCATCTGCTTCCTATCAAAATCAGCGTTCTTTGTACTGTTGCTAGAAGCCAAGTTCTCAATGAGAGTCACCGCATCCTCTGGGTAGTTGGTATTGAAGTTACCACTACTCGCTGCATCTAATGCCATCTGATATCGCCAGTCCACTCCTCTGTAAAAGATGCCTAGCAATTGAACATCCGTGAAGCCATGGTGAGGACAGTCTCTCTGATAGGACTTAAGTCGCATCCACGCAGCCTTGAAAGCTTCTGTAGGACCCTGCCTGAAAGAAGTAATCTTCGTCCTTAGCTCTTCTGACCTTGCATCATCAAAGAAGTTGTTCAGGAACACGTTCTTTGTGTCCTCCCAAGTAGTAAGCGATCCAGGCTCAAGCTGCTTCAGCCAGTAAGAAGCATCCCTACTAAGAGAGTATGGGAATAACTTGTAGAAGAGATAATCGCTAGACACTCCTTGAGCCTTTATGCTAGAAGCTAAATCTTCAAAATTCTCGATGTGATCCATCAGATGCTCATGTGGAAGGCCATGGAAGGGATGTTGAGCTACTAGTGAGAAGTACGCAAGCTTCAGTTCAAAGTCATTCCTTTGGAAAGCAGGAGGACGAATCGCAGCTCGATTCGCATAGAACTGGACAGGCCTGTTGAAGTCTGCTAAAGTGCGGCCTTGCGCGGCGTTCATCTCGTTCCTCAAAACATTTTGACGATTTTGTACGTGGTGTCGATCGACACCAGGGGGTTGGTGTCGAGCGACACCCAAGTCTTGAACGTGTCGAGCGATAGGAGCTAGCTGGTGTCGATCGACACGTGCTTCGTCATGCTCAACAATTTCGTCCTGAATCGCCTGATTCTCTTCGACGATCAGATTGCCATCGTCATCGATCCTCTGTCCTTGTTCATTGTACTTCAGTCCTGCCGGATCACGCAGAACTCCATCTTCTCCAGGAATTAGTATAATACGTTCTTGAGCAGCCATCTTTGCTGCTCTCCTATTCTCACGTTCCAAACGCGCTAGTTCTTGAAGATCGTATCCCACTAGTTCCTCGTCCTGATTGCTTATGGTATTGCGGTTTCGCATGTACCTGAAACACCAAACAACAAGAAACTAGCAAAACAAAAATAAAAACACAAACCTAGACAAAATCCTAATAAAATAAATCTAATGGTCTAGATTCCCCGGCAACGGCGCCAAAATTTGATATGCTCAAATTAAACCTAAGAGCTACTCTCTCAAATTAAGAGATCAATGCAGTACTTAAGGTATCGAAATCCACAGGGAATCAGTGAAACACAATAGATTTAATGAATTCAGATTATGCTAAGCAGAATTACGAGAATGTAAGTAAACAAAGCAATTAAAACGGTTGTGAGAATCAATAGAGAAAAGTGCTAGGCACAGGGAAATCTCAGGTGAACAGATATGCAGATGATCAATTAGCAATAGGATTTATGAAGCTTAGTTCCTAAACATGAACACGAATGTAAAACAAACCAGCTTCCGCTACGAATATTATCTATGAATAAATTCAAGCAAACCAAATTCCTTTGCGAATCCTATGAATCTAAACAAGCATTAATTTCAGGTTCAATTGTTCACAAAACCCTAAGCCAAATTCCTTTGCGAATAGGAGTTTTGCTTATCAAAAACTAGTTCAAGGAATCAATAAAACTGTCGTTTCTATTAATTATCCTAAGATCATATTCAAGGTAGCTAATCAAGAATCAACAATAAGAACAAGTCAAGATGAAGAACTTCTAATGATATTAAATCCTAAGCAATTATGATCAGATCTAGCAAATCATCAACAACCCTTGAAAATCCCTAAACCTAACAAACACATGAAGGCTGGGGAAACACGATTGTAAGGTGTTTTCTGACAATTCTCTGATGTTTAAGTCTGGAAAATATCAAAATAAAGAGAGAGGAGAAGAAACCGTTATTATCGAGTATTCCCTGATTTTACGACAAACAACAAATTAAATATATAATTCTCACATAACTGAACGAATTGTCATCAGTTTTTAGTTGACTAGACTTTGAATGAATATGTTACTTTAGAATCTTGCTCTGTTTAGATGTCGCTTCATTCATAAGTCGCTCGGATAGTGTCATGAATAGTTATTGTTTTGCCTAATGAAGAAATTCAAAGATGATGATGAAGCTGATGATATATGTATTAAGATATTTTTGTTTGTTTGTTTGTTTTGCAGCCTAGAGAAACTCAAAACCAAACGATGAGGTATGTAAACTCTTACTTATTGGATTATCTCATTGATATGTAATTGCAAACTCCCCTTTTTTATAGAGAAGCAACTTACAATTTTTGAAAGTTTGGTTGGTTAATAGGAATGGAGGTGTAAAAACTTTAGTGAAAATCACAACGCCAATTACGCTTTCCTTTTCTCCTTTTTATATTTTACTTTTGATTAGTTAATGTCTCAAAAAATGTCGGGTTGGTAAAAAAAGTATGTAATTCGGGAAAAAAGTAAGGTGCAAGGCTGACTTTGTCCCTTTGTTTTCCAAACATCATCAGCTGTCGCGTCGTACCAATCATGCCTCCACCATGTTATTTGTTAATTTTTTGTCGGTACACTAGTTAGTTACTTACATTTCAATTATTTCATCCAAATGAGAGAAAGTTTGAAAATTGTTATCTTCTTAATTTTTGTTTTAACATATGAGGAATTCTTTTGCTAGTTAGTTCATATACATACCCGACAATGTTGGTTTTGTTGATTATATCAAGTATCAACATGTATTAGTGGTAATGGTAATTATTAGTCCAATAGTTTGCTCAACAACTATGTTCTTCTTGTTTTAATTTTGGAGTTTAAACCTTTCAATAATCATGTAATTGCCCAAGCTCTAGTAGAGTAGAGTCTTTATTTTTTTTGTCTTCAGTAGAGTCTTAATTGCTGATGCTAAATGTCAATGGTTAGGATTAAAATTTTATGAAGAGCTACCAAGAACTTTCCAAATTGAACATTCATAACTTTTATAACCAAATTTTGCATTTCTTTAGATCTTAGTTTAAAAGAAGATAGTCAAAAGAGTTGTTCTGTTATATAATAACACATGAATAACATCAACAAAAAAAACTTCCTATTTGTTCTCGTGTCACATTTCTGAATCCGAATGTGGATAGTGAAACGAATTGCACCAAAAACTTCATTATTCTTACAACAGAGACACAATATACTGTGAATAGCTTTTTTCACACTTTGGGTAAACTTGTTTTGGGTGTTGTAGGGTTACGTTCATCCATACAAAGGAGTGGAGAACATCAATCATTCACACAACCACCATTTTCCTACTTTTCACCTTTTTTTAATTGCTTCTTTCCTCTTCCCTCTAATAATTTACCATCATCTCCCTCTTTTTTACATCTATCAAACTAGAACTAAATCTAATTATAATTTGCTAAACCTTGTTGTGTAATACACTAATTTGTGTTATTACTTGAACAATCCTAATGTTTGCTGCCATTTCAACATAGAAAATACATTTTCTTTATCCTATTCCTAATCAAATACAAAACTTTTGTTTTTTCTTTCTGCAATTTTTGTTTTCCCTCTCTTTCTTCAGCCTCTGACACTGCATTCAAAAAAAGCATAACAGACCATAAAGAGAGAAAAGAAAAGAAAGAAAAAAAAAAGCAAAATGCATGATTCCTCAACTTTGTCGTTTATTATCAAAATTTTCATTTTTATTCAAAAGTAAGATCATTTCTTCTCTACACACTCACACTCTTCTATTCCCGCCATTAATTCGCCATGGCTAAACCTCTCCCTCTTCTCCTCCTCCTTCTCCTTCTCCTCCAACTCTCTGTTTCCTCTTCTCAAAATGACACAAATGCCCTCACACTCTTCCGCATCCAAACCGACACACACGGCAACCTCGCCGCAAACTGGACCGGCTCCGACGCTTGCTCCGCCTCATGGCACGGCGTTTTCTGCTCACCGTCTTCTCACCGAGTCACCGGACTCTCTCTCCCTTCTCTCTCCTTACGTGGACCATTAACCTCTCTCTCCTCCTTAAACCAGCTTCGTCTTCTCGACCTCCACGACAATCGCCTAAACGGCACCGTTTCACCTCTCGTAAACTGTACTAACCTCAGACTCGTTTATCTCGCCGGAAACGATATCTCCGGCGAGATTCCTAAAGAGATCTCATCACTAAAACGAATAATTCGTCTCGATCTCTCCGATAACAACATACGTGGCGTAATCCCGAAGGAGATTCTAGGGTTTACCCGGATTTTAACATTCAGGCTCCAGGACAACGAGTTAACGGGTCGGATCCCGGATTTTTCTAAAATGAAATCGCTTTTGGAATTAAACGTCTCTTACAACGAACTGCACGGTAAAATCTCCGACGGTGTAGTGAAGAAATTCGGTGAATTGAGTTTTTTCGGTAACGAAGGATTATGCGGGTCGGATCCTTTACCGGTTTGTTCTTTCACAAACGACCCGGAATCTTCAAACACGGATCAGATCGTACCGTCGAATCCGACTTCGATTCCGCATTCTCCGGTCACCCCCGCCGGAGAATCGACAAACCACCACCACCGCGGAGGGTTAAGACCGGGAGCAATCGCCGTCGTGATTTGCGGCGGAGTCGCGATTATCGTCATAGCTTCATTCGCTTTTGCTTTTTTCTGCGGAAGAGGCGGATCGAAATCGAAATCCGGAAGTTTAGAGAGTGGAATCGCCGGAGGAGAAGGGAAGAGACGAAGCAGTTACGGCGGAGGAGATAGTGACGCGACGTCGGCGACGGATCGAAGCCGGCTTGTGTTTTTCGAGAGGAGGAAGCAATTCGAGCTTGATGATTTGTTGAAAGCATCGGCGGAGATGCTTGGTAAAGGAAGCTTAGGTACGGTGTACAAGGCAGTGTTAGACGACGGCTCTACGACGGTGGCCGTTAAACGGCTAAAAGACGCGAATCCATGTCCGAGGAAAGAGTTTGAACAGTACATGGAGATTATCGGAAGGCTTAAACACCAAAACGTTGTTAAACTAAGAGCTTATTATTACGCTAAAGAAGAGAAACTTCTTGTTTATGAGTATCTTCCTAATGGAAGCTTACACTCACTTCTACATGGTTAAGTTTTTACCAAAATGGGTCTAGTTTACTCATTAGGTATATAATCAAGATTTGATTTTTTCCCGATTTCTTGTTATTAGGGAATCGAGGTCCGGGTCGGATTCCGTTGGATTGGACGACGAGGATTAGTATAATGTTAGGAGCAGCGAGAGGATTAGCGAAGATTCATGATGAATATAGCATTTCCAAGATCCCACATGGAAACATCAAATCATCTAACGTTCTACTAGACAGAAACGGCGTAGCTTTAATCGCGGATTTCGGTTTATCTCTCCTTTTAAACCCGGTTCACGCTATAGCCCGTTTAGGTGGCTACCGTGCGCCGGAGCAGTCAGAGATCAAACGCCTCTCTCAGAAAGCCGACCTGTATAGCTTCGGTGTGTTGCTACTCGAAGTACTAACGGGTAAAGCACCTTCGATGTTCCCGTCTCCTTCGAGGCCGAGATCGGCTGCTTCGGTGGCGGTTGAGGAGGAAGAGGAAGCGGTGGTTGATTTGCCGAAGTGGGTTAGATCGGTGGTGAAAGAGGAATGGACGGCGGAGGTTTTTGATCCGGAGCTTTTGAGGTATAAGAATATAGAGGATGAGATGGTGGCCATGCTACATATCGGTCTCGCTTGCGTCGTGCCGCAGCCGGAGAAACGGCCAAGTATGGCGGAGGTTGTGAAGATGGTTGAGGAGATTAGGGTTGAGCAATCGCCGGCAGGGGAGGATTTCGATGAGTCGAGGAACTCGTTGTCGCCGTCATTGGCTACCACCGAGGACGGTCGTGTTTGATTTGTCCGTTTGCTTTTGTAAAATATATCTGTCTATCGTTGGATTTTGTCCATTTTAAAGTTCTTGCTTAGAAACTTGTTGGAGTTTATTTTAGTCATGTTTTTGTGTTGGTCACGATTTGTGATTTCATTAACGTTTATGGTTTTGGTGGATATATGAAGCCGTTTTCAAATATATATGCGTTATCAAATCAAATCAAATCACTATCATACATTTGGAGACCATTGTTGGAGATATTCACATATGTCAAGTATTGTTCACAGAGACGGATTTGGACCCAATATTTGAAACATTTGAATGGCCCCAAACTTGCTTATTTTAAAAATAAAAGTCAAATCTATATTAGTTTATCTAAAATTTGCTTATTTAATGAGAAAAAATGAAGTTTTAGTGAAATTTTTTTTGTGAAATCTAATATTTTATGAATTTATATGAAATTTTTTTAAAGGGTTAAATAGGATTTTTTAATAGATTTATTTTAGAGGAAAATATATACGTATAGTTGTTAAAAAATCTGTTTTTAGAAAAAATAATATTTTTTGTCAACCTTGTTGAAAAAATATTTAGATTATTGTTCGTTTATCTTTTTTTTGTATTGGCCCCCGAAAATTTCAGATCCGGTTTTGATTGCTCACAAGTTTGGAATTAGCTATTCTCGGCGAGATTCTAAAAACATGATTATTCATGGGTGTTAGTAGGTTGCTTGTGGACTAATAAAACATTTTAATATTAATATGAGTTGTTTATTTCTCTAACATAGGTGCTTATTTTAGCATTTTTAGCACCCATATTAGAGAAATAAGTAACTCATATTAATATTAAAATGTTTTATTAGTCCACTAGCAACTCAGAAAATCATGCTCTAACCACGTAATCGACGAGGACGCGATATTCATCTAGGGTTAGAGAAGAGATCTCGGAACCAATTTTTTTGATTTTCTTCCGAGTTTTGACGGCGCAGATGGGAGGGATCGTAGCTGAGAGTTGAAGATGAGGCATGAACGCGAAAGGGAAATTCGATTGCGACGGTCGGGAAAGGAAGTTATGATTTGCGGAGGAATGAGATGAGAAAAGGATTGAGGTTGTGATTGAAAGAGACGTAGCTGCCATGTTTGATGTTTCCACTCTTTTTTGGTTTCTTCTTCTTGAGATTTTGACTACACGAGAGAAAGAAAACGAGGAAGAGAGATACAAGACAAAACCCTAATTTTGTTTTGCCTAAGAGATTTTGTGATATGTGACCCCTTCCCCACGAAATTAACTCACATGTCCTAGTCCCTACAAATTCTTTAGTCTCACGATCGGACCCATCTGTCTCTAGATCTGAGATCGTATCTTTTACTCATTCGTCTCTAGATTTCTAATGTGACATTTTCAGTCCTTTTATAGTTTTAGGTTTCTGCTCCTTTGATCCATATAATTTATTTGTATTCAAAATCATAAATTGTTTAATTGTTGAAGCGATTGTATAATGTTAGATTTTGACCAAACGCCAATCGTGAGAATATAAATTTCATTTTATTGTAGAATAAAAATATATTGTTTTATATCATGCATACCAGAAACATATTAGATAAATAATTATGTCAACTAAAAAAATTATTCGATCGATTTTTGAATCGTGAGTGTCTTAATATGTGATAGGTTTTACGTTTTAAGTGTATACAAAATATAAAAATGAAAGAAATTGATTTACAATAACGAAACTAAAAAGCAAAACATTATCTTGTAATGTATAACAAAGAATGTAATCGAGTGATATACATCTTATATTTACAAAAACAAATGTTTTTCAATAACTCTATAAGATATGTTTAAACCCAACTTTATCACTAACCAAAATACTACTAATTGAATCGATTTGAGTTTTCTGGTATGGTAATGAATTTGGTATGTATATATTTTTGTCATCAATGCCGCATATATATTAGAAATATTGAAATATGTAGATATTTCCACCATGCCAAATTGAAATATTTTGATTGGTTGATTTAATTAACGTGTTCCTTAAGATCCTCTTTGAATGACACATATGATTAATATGTTCCTTAAGACTCTCTTTGAATGACACCTAGGATTTTTAACTATTTAGTGTCTCCTCAATTAATATATATAGGATTTTTCATTTTCTAGGAGTGTTATACCGTAATTGAATAAATATACTCTAATGAACAAAAGATATTTTAATTCATACATGAGTTTGGATCTCTAACTATCTAATTAGGTGACAACTGAGAAGACAACATGCCTTGTTAGTTGTTGCCTTCCCTTAGCTGAAATCTTATAAAATCTTGAGTCTTTCACATTAAATGACAAATACAATCCAGTTATTTTTTTTAAAACGTCTGAATTATTATATATATTACAATCATTACTAGACTAATTTGATCTATTTGACTTAGTTCTATTATGATGATATTCATCTATCTCTTGTCTATGCGATTATGATGAATAGCTTCTACTTTTGCCTCCATGATGCAGCTCTCCATGTACAACATCTCCACTGATGGACAAGCTCTCCTCGACGAATGGCTCTGCATGTACGACATCTTCCATGATGGACATACTCTTCCCGACGATCGGCTTAGCATGTATGACACCTCTGGTGATGGACATGGTCTCTCTGCACTCTAGAACTTCCAAGAAGCGATTTCCTCCATTAATCTGCAATAAACTGTATTATCTGGGATTCGAACCCCAGATTTGGTGTAGAAGCCTTTAAACCCTTGACCATTGGGCCAAGGGGCTTCCACAATACAATCCAGTTAAATATTAAAATATTAACAATTGGGTACAATATCATTTTCACGAGAAATTTGACCATTTCATGCATAGATATTATTTTTTCAAAAAATATAAAATAAACCGTAAAATTTGAATATTTAGCATAATTTTATGGTTATTTTGTTTTTTAACACACTCATTTATACTATTATTTTAAAATATTTGATTTTTAAATTCATACTCTTACTATTCAAGTATTTTACAAATCATTAAATCAACAATATCATACAAAAAACCAGTAATAATAACAGAAACAAAAAATCAAATCAACTGGGGTTTACATCTAATTATAAAACAATGGAGGGATAATTTGAATTAGATGGTGAACGTTTGGGGGTTCTATACCGATTTCGTAGTGGTTTCGTTAGGTAGTTCTCTACAACGGTTTTACACCGATTTTGTGGATGTATCCCTACATCGGTTTTGCGCCGTGTTTATGGTTGTTTCCTTTATGGGAATTTTATCTTCCCTCTCGAGGGATTCTTTTGCCCTTTTGATATATTAGGATTTTGGCCTCTTTTACTTATTGTTTTCTATTGTTTTTCGAGTCTTTCTAGTTCTTTTTGTGTCCTTCTCAGGTTCTAGGAGGCTCTGGAGCATGGATTGGAGTTACCGGGGCTCATTGGAGCAAACGAGCAAAAATCGGAAGTTTCTGCAACAGGGACCGACCGGTCCACTCAAGGGACCGACCGGTCCCGTCTCGAAAACTGAAGGCCAAGAGTCCCTGGATCGGGACCAATCGGTCTCCTCTCGAAACCTCGAAGCTAAGGTCCCTGGAATCGGGACCGTTTGAAGACTTGACCGGTCCGGCCAAGGAGAAGCCAAGACCAAGGCCCCTGGAATCCAGACCGGCCGGTCCAGGACACGGACCGACCGGTCCCGAGGTGAAAATCCGAAGACAAAGTCCGGTCCCCAGATCCGATTTTAACCTACTTTTTTTTTATATAAATAAGAGGTAGCCACCTCTGGAAACGGGGGGTCTGAAATATTCTGAAACAGATCCATTATTCATTCTACTTTCACGTTTCTGACATTGAGACTCATTTGTTCCAAGCTTTGAGACTATTTTCTATTGTTCCTTTGGATTTGCAAACTTGGAGGATCATTCCACAACATCTAATTGAGAAGAATTCTAAAACCCTTATCTCTTTATTATCATTATAAATTCCTCTCATTTGATTGCTGCGTTTTTAATCTCCATGGCCGAGTAGTCTCATAGCTAGATTAGGGGATTTCATTGGTGATTTAGGATTGATTAGTGACTGAGCCAAATAGGATAGATTATCATATGTCTTCATCAATTGGGAATCGTAATGCTTAGGCTAGCGTGACCGCCTAGTCTATGATTTCAAGTTAACTTATTCACGACAGTGCTCTAGGTTGCTAGATAAACCATTGGTGAACAATTGGTGTGTAACCAACGACAGTTGATTGTTACCATCAATTGTGAACAAATTGAACCCATTCGATAATGCTTGTCAACATCTCTGAATTCAAACGACAGTTTAGACATTTAGGTTGTTAGACAAAGAAATTGATGCATCACGACAGTGGGGCAATATTACTTTTATGTTTGAGTTCTGGACCGCGCTTAAATTGAATCCTGAATAGTTGCTCAGCCTTTAATCCGAAATCACCGGCGAATGACCTTGATCTAGTGCTTGTTTTTAATTGAATTTACATCGTTTAATTTGCTGTTTCTTCATTGTCTCATTACAATCAAAAACCCATATTTTATCTTAGCTTTGAATTAAAATCTATAGTTTCATAGTGTAACATTGGTCTCTGTGGATTCGATACCCTATATACTACTGCGATTGTCTGTGCATTTGCAAAACTATTTTGGGTTAAAACTTTGTCACATCACCTTTCAAAGGCTGCATGTAATGTGCTTGGGTATGATTACCCTCTTGTGCATGATTGTAATCTGCCAAGTGGGATGTGTTTCCTATGATGGCTAGCTCTTTTAATTAATATACAAGTTGTTTGCCGACAAAGAAAAAAAAATGGTAAACGTTTGGGGTAAGAAGAAAACAGGGAAAGCTACTAGAAGTTGATGACGAGTTTATTAATAACGTTTTCTTCTTCCCTTTTAATTTTATAACATTTTAAACTGTGTCGTATTTGGGGAGGCATATTCGACGGTCAATCGCATCAAAAACTCAATTTACGCTCTCTCACTTTTCTTCGCCTCTTCTCCACTCCAAATTTCCAAATCTGCGTCTTTTCGCCGTCACCGTCGTCGACCAATTCCGATCTCCGAATTCCGATCAACAGTCATGCATTCGAGTCATCTCCTTCTCGAAGAACCGATCAGGATGACTTCAATCCTGGAACCTTCCAAATCAGTGAGCTCTCTATTTCTCCATCTCCCTCTCTATGCTTCGTTCGATGATTCGATTTCTTAGCTCTTCGTTGATTCTTGGTTTTTCGTGTGAAATCTGTTCCGATATTTCACCATTTGAAGCTGTTGATTCTACCGGATTAGGGTTTTTGATCCGTTTGATGTATTCTCGCAGAGTTTCTTCCCGGCTTTGACTAAGATCGTAGGGACTCTAGGTCCCAAATCTCGATCCGTGGAGGTGATTTCCGGTTGTCTCAAAGCTGGAATGTCAGGTAACAGCGATTGCTTCTCCCTTCAGTCTTACCATTTGAGACGTGACTTGCTTAGGCTTCTTCTCACTGATTATTATTTGCGCAGTGGCTCGATTCGATTTCTCGTGGTGCGATGCGGATTATCACCAGGAGACGCTGGAGAATCTGAAATTAGCTGTGAAGAGCACTAAGAAGCTTTGTGCTGTATGTTCTCTTTGTCTAATCATTTGGATTTTTGGCAACGTACTTATTCGGTAATGCTTAAGTGATTTCTGGCTGTTCCAGGTTATGCTAGACACTGTAGGACCTGAGTTGCAAGTTATTAACAAGAGTGAGAAAGCTATTTCTCTTAAAGCTGATGGCCTTGTAACTTTGACTCCGCGTCAAGATCAAGAAGCCTCCTCTGAGGTTCTTCCCATTAATTTTGATAGCCTATCGAAGGTTCGATAAGATCCTTAACAGTATAGTTTTTAGAGGAAACGATAATTGGCTTTTGTGTGTAGGGTTGTGATGAATGTTATTGTTTTGATGTCTTACAGTCGGTTAAGAAAGGAGATACTATCTTTGTTGGACAATATCTCTTCACTGGTAGTGAAACAACTTCTGTTTGGCTTGAGGTATAATTAAGCTTGCATATTGAAATCTTTGGTATTCTCTGTGATTCGGTTTTAGAACAACCATTTTAAACAAACCTTCAGGTTGATGAAGTTAAGGGTGATGATGTCATTTGTGTGTCAAGGAATGCTGCTACTTTGGCTGGTCCGTTGTTTACGTTGCATGCCTCTCAAGTTGACATTGATATGCCAACCCTCAGTGAGAAGGATAAGGAGGTTAAATTTTGCTTCTAGTCTACATATTTCAGTGAATGTTTTGCTTTGTCTCTAGTAATATTCTAGCTAGTCTGTTCGAGTGTTTTAACTAGTAAGCTTTAACTAGGTTATAAGCACATGGGGAGTTGAGAATAAGATCGATTTTCTCTCACTATCTTATTGTCGACATGCAGAAGATGTTCGCCAGGTACATATTCTTTTTCAAAATGGTTTTTGAAACCGACTTTCAAATGTGACTCCTTTTTCTATTTGCTACTAATTCTGCATTGAATACGCTTGAATGATAATTTATGTTATACCACTACACAGGCCCGCAAGTTACTTAACAGCTTTGGTGACCTCTCTCAAACACAAATATTTGCAAAAATTGAGAATGAAGAGGTAAGGGAATGCATTTATTTTTTCTTTACATTTTTCTCTACGTAACTTTCTTTCATCGGCAATGGGATAAAGCTGATTAGATTTACATTTGATTTTAGGGACTGACCCACTTCGATGAAATTCTACAAGAAGCGGATGGCATTATTCTCTCTCGTGGTAATTTGGGTATTGATCTACCTCCGGAAAAGGTATGATGCTGTTCACTCTTATTAGTTACTAGTAATTTACCATTTTCTGGAGCGAAGTGCTAAGTTGACCATAAAACTTGCAGGTGTTTTTTTTCCAAAAGGCTGCTCTTTACAAGTGTAACATGGCTGGAAAGCCAGCTGTTCTCACCCGTGTTGTAGACAGTATGACAGACAATCTGCGGCCAACTCGTGCAGAGGCAACTGATGTTGCTAATGCTGTTTTAGATGGTATGCTTAGTGTCTGAAATATGTATTTTGTGCAGCTATGATTTTATAAGAGGGAATACATATTTCTGTATCATAGTTTTGGTCCTAACTTGAAGATGGTTTCTTCCCTTTCACTTCCCACAGGATGTGATGCAATTCTTCTTGGTGCTGAGACCCTTCGTGGATTGTACCCTGTCGAAACAATATCAACTGTTGGTAGAATCTGTGCTGAGGTAGGCTACTAGGCTTTACCTTATAGTTATTAAGCATTATTTATGTTGCGTTTCTTAGTATCTCAAGCATCTTAGCCATGGTTTGTCATCTGATTGCCTCTTGGATCTTACACATTTCTGTATTTATATATAGGCAGAGAAGGTTTTCAACCAAGATTTGTTCTTTAAAAAGACTGTCAAGTATGTTGGAGAACCAATGTCTCACTTGGAATCTATTGCTTCTTCTGCTGTAAGTCTCTCTTCTCTGTTACTTGCGTAACTTAAAAGGCTCTGAGAATTTGCCTTTCAAGTTGATAGTTTCCGTCTCCATTTCTAACTTAAAAGCCTTGAACTTCTACTTGATATCAGGTACGGGCAGCCATCAAGGTTAAGGCATCCGTACTCATATGCTTCACGTCTTCTGGACGAGCAGCAAGGTTCACGCCATTCCTTCCAGCTTAAACTGTCCCTCTATTTGAATTCTTTGTAGCTGTCTTCTGATTGTTTCTTCCATCTTTATGAAGATTGATTGCCAAATACCGACCAACCATGCCCGTTCTCTCTGTTGTCATTCCCCGGCTTACTACAAATCAGTTGAAGTGGAGCTTTAGCGGAGCCTTTGAGGTAAATTTTTTCTCTGTTTGTATCGAATATTAAAAAAATATTTTCATAATTGAAATTTGGTTTTCCAAAGGTAACAACATGTTTGTGTATATCGTGGTCTCAGGCTAGGCAGTCACTGATTGTCAGAGGTCTCTTCCCAATGCTCGCTGACCCTCGTCATCCCGTAAGTCTCTATCGCATTTCATCTTTCTATATCAATATAATTTGCAAGTTTGGTGTTATGGTTGCATTGCAAAATTGGCTGGGTTTGAAACAGTTTTTAAATATTTGGTCAGGCGGAATCAACAAGCGCAACAAATGAGTCGGTCCTGAAAGTGGCTCTAGATCATGGGAAACAAGCCGGAGTGATCAAGTCACATGACAGAGTTGTGGTCTGCCAGAAAGTGGGTGACTCGTCCGTTGTCAAAATCATTGAGCTCGAGGATTAGAAGAAGCAGACCCAAGAATCTTTTTGTATCTTGACTTTTTTTTTTCTGTAGCTAATCAAAAGCTCTTGGTGCATCCCAAGAAAATACTCGCGATTGTTGATTCGCCGGCCAGATATCGGAGTGGAAATAAATCCCCGGAACTTTGTTTTTGTACTTAGGAGACTGATGTTATGATATAAACCACTTCCCACTTTATGCAAAATATCTATATTTACCTAGTAACTATACTTCTCTACTTTTTTAAAGCAACATTGAAGGTTTTAAATTCCGCATTATCAAAAGAATTGCAGAGCCTAGCTTGCAAGCCCAATCGAATACTTTGAAATCTTTGCTTTTAGAAAGTTTATTATTTAGATCTAGTGTCCACTTCAATTGTCTTTTTGTGTATTTTTTTTTAGTGATTCTATAACAAAATTTTGATTGGATTATTACCAAATCAATCTAAATAAACCTTTCATAATCGAATTTGTCTCTAGTTCATTTTTGTTTTCCATGAGTTATCCATTGGTGCAAACTACATATTTTTGTTGACCAAAAGAGATACTTACTTTTTGCCTAGTTTTGAGTACATATGGGACCTTAGTGACATACGGGGATATTGACCTCTGGACCGATCAATTCCGTCTCTATTTCACTTTATTGTAGAGTTCAGTTTTTGTACCATTTGTTTCTTTAGTCATAACTCATAAGAAGTAAAATTGGTTTTGTACCATTTATTTATTCTTTTTGGTTTGGCTTAGTTTTGACTTTAACATCGGAGAAATACAAAAATTGAATTGAATTCAAATTATCATTCAAAGTTAAGAATTATATATTTCGACCATGTCCGGTTCCTCCAACAAAACTAAATATCTATCTATCTATGACGTAATGAATCAGATTATTATTATTTGTCTGCACATGTTGTACCGGTTTGTTGCTCAAAAGCAAGATGATTCCGGATTTGTTCTCTTTGTTTTTAAATAATATATATATAAATGCATAAGAGAACAAAAGCACCCGTGGCCTAATGGATAAGGCGTTTGACTTCTAATCAAACGATTGTGGGTTCGAGTCCCACCGGGTGTGCTCAATATTTTTGTTTATAATCCTCTGGCCCCATTTATTTCTTTATCCTGCGATGGAATCTTTTTCTTAATATTTCTTCCTCTTCATAGATTTTGTATAAAAAAAATGTAAATTCTCAACAACAGGAAAAAACTAAAGAAATGTTATGAGCGTATTTGTATAAAAACCTCATTATTATTTTAGCATCACTTTATATAACCAGAAACTTTATTATTTCTATCAATTTCCAGTAACCAATTAAAAATGAAGACACTGTTAATAAACTTATATATAATATTGATTTTGAATTTATTCTAAAGCAAAATTGCTTATGAAAAAAAATTGTTGAAGAAAACTGTTCTGACCACTAGTTTGGATATCTCATTTCAAAATACTTGTTTCTATTTATATTTAATTTATCATAAATTCATTTATATTTTTTCAATACTGTTTACTTTTTAATAAAACTAGATAAACGAACTCAAGACTCTATTATTAATCATGTTGAAATAATAAGAAAAGAAGATAATGAAGGTTTTATAATAGAAACCAATGAAGAAAACGTAGAAGTATTAATCCATACAATAACAATGCATTTTATAGGCAATCCGGCCGAAGAATTAGAAAGCAAAAAAATCATATTAACCAATTTAAGATGTCCAACTCTAGGAGATTTTAAATGGTATAAAGATATCTTTGTAGCAAACATATTTCAACGACATGATTGTAACCAACTTTTCTGGAAAGAACGCTTTATCGGAGGATTACCGTCTTTTTTCGCAGAAAGAGTAATTAATAAATTAAAAGAATATTCTGGAGGACAACCTATCCCCTGGAATAGTATAACATATGATCAATTATTCGCATTCGTTAAAAAAGAAGGATTATCTATATGTCAAGAACATAAAGATAAAAAACAAAATGATAAATTTAAATTTAAAGTAACCATGGGTTCATTCTGCGAACAATATGGTTATGAAAAATTTAATCCACCATCTAGAGTTAAATGATTAAACTTTAGACAAAGAAAATCTAATAACATCAAATACTATCACAAAAACAAAAGCTATGATAAGAAGCCAGATAATCAATATTATCAGAAAAATAGATAATTATTCAAAAAACAAAAAATTTAATCCGACCAATAAACAAAAAATAGTATGTTGGAACTGTAAAAGACCAGGACATAGATCTACAGAATGTAAAATGAAAAAGAAAATAAATGAAATATTTCAAGATCAACCTTATATTCAAAAAAGATTGACAAAATTATTAATTTCGGAATCCGAACTATCAGAAGAAACTGATAGTATTATTCAGTAAACGAAATAGAAAATTCAAGTGATTCTTCGAAAGAATCGCAAGAATTATCAGATAATTTATGCAATTGTAAAACAATCAATGTCATAACAAAAGATAGTGATAAACAATTTCTTCTAGATGTCGACCAAAAAAAAAAAAAAAAAATTTCTTCTAGATATAATAGACAAAATTGATGATCCATAAATTAAAAAAGAATATTTAATAAAATTAAAAGATATAATATATCAAGAAAATCAAATATCCACACCACAACCTTTCAGTCTCAGTAAAATATTTGAGAAGTATCCAACTCAATGTTTATTTAGACAGGTAACAACAGGAGAATGATATTCTCATATTTTACCTCGTTTTGATATGTTTTTGGCACGTCTTCATCCCGCATTTGCATATCGTTTAGGCATTTTTAGGTGCATTTGTATCTTCTTTCGTATTTTTATAGGTTTGGAGATGGTGGCTTTAGAATGAGGTGATTTGGAGACCAAATGGATGCAAAATGATGGAAACTTGAAAGGGAGAAAGAGTGATCCATTGGGGATGCAAGAAGGACTCAAGTTGCTTTTCAAAAAGGTGAAGAAATGAGAAAAATCGGCAGACTGCATATTGTGGGTTGATACTGAGCCCCGACCCTCAGCGTGGAAAGAAGAAGAAATAAGCAAAAATCGGCAGACTGTATACCGTGGGTTGATACTGAGGGTTGACCCTCAGGATGGGCATTTTGAAAACCAAACTTTGAAGATCCGACCCGGATCCGAATCCGACCCAATTGGAGATTTTTATGGATTTAATTTTATTGTGCTTAATGCTTCTCTTACTTACATATTTGCCATGGAAATGAGCTTAGATGTATGTTAGAGATGATTCTAAAGAGAAATTGATGTTGGGTGATTCGTAATTTGCTCTTAATGCTTGCTAATCTTGATAATCACTAATGGAAGTTGGGATTTGTTTAGATTTGACATGAAATTTGGATTGGGAATCATTGAGTTTATGGCTTCCTTTTTTATGTTCTTGATTGATCACCTAGAGCATGATTAAGATTCTAATAAACTCATGAATGTATCTAGTGTAGGTTTTGGGTTTCTTTGAATCATATCCTTGATTGATCATGTAGGATTTGTGAGAGGATTTAAATGGACTCATGCCTTTAATTCATTGTGCTTAACGAGATTTGTATTCTCTTTGGTATTGGTTTGGTGATATGTTCTTAATGCTTGTTTGAGACTCATGACCTCAAGCATGTTATGTTGGGTGTTACATCGCATAGGGATATGGATGTTCACTTAGAGCCAAGATCATTGATTAAGGGGTTTGAAGCCAATCGGAAGATTATGGAATGAATCTCTTTAGGAACACGATTTAGGCCTCATTCTTAATGCTCCTTATGAACTCTTAGTACCAAGTGGAAGCTTAGGATTCTAATTTTCGTTAGGTTAGCTTAGCTAGATCACGGGAGTGGGTAGTTAGAACATTAGATGTCTAAGTTCCTCATTATGCATAGAGCACTACACAAATCTCATCATTAGAACACTAGAGAGTATTTCCCATAGTATCCCAATTATTTTCAAGTGTGGTTACACTTAATTCCTAGAACCCGAAAACATTTATCCTCTTTGTTTTCTCCACTATCTTTAGGATTTGTCTTAGTTTAGGATTAGTTTAGTTTGGATACCGTTACACCCACCTTTGTTTAGGCGTAGCTCATCGTAGGCATAGTCTAGCTTGAGTGTTAAATGCATCTTCCCTTGGGTTCGACCTCTAATTTCATTGACAAAACCGTGCACTTGCGGTCACTTAGAGCTTTATAAATGTAGAGCTTATATGAACCGAGTTATGGCTTTTCTCATTAGAAAGTGAAATTTGGGCTCATCAGAGAACTGCAAAATGAAATTAAGCAAATAAAGTCACAAATCAAGGAATTACAATTAACAATTAATCAACAAGAACTCAATCAATTACAAATAAATGCAAGATTATCTTTAATCGAATTAAAGCATACTCAAGCATCATCAAGTAATCAAAATCTAGAAATTAATGAAGAAAGAGAACCTCAAAACCATGAAGATTATATACAAACAATAGAAAAAATTAATTACCAAAAATGGTATACAACTATTAACTTACATGTAGGTCATGATTTCAAAATAAACAAAATTGCACTAGTAGATTCCGGAGCAGATTTTAACTGCATACGAGAAGGAATAATACCAACAAAATATTACGAAAAAACCACCGAAGGCCTTAGCGGCGCTGGCGGTGATCGACTTAAAGTACAATATAAATTGTCATGCGCAAAAATCTGTAATCAAGGTTATTGTTTCAAAAATCAATTTATTTTAGTCAAAAATTTAACACAAGAAGTAATATTAGGAACTCCAACAGAAATAGGAGTAACTATGAAAGTAGTAGGAACTAAGTTACATTTTAACTTCCTATCACCAATGAAGACAAAAGAAATTCTAAGCCTTCAACAAAATACAATCCATAAATTAATTAATTTAATAAAAGGAAAACATAATCATATTCAACATTTACAAGAAGAAATAACACACAAAAAAATAGAAGAACAACTTAAATCACAATATGTCATAGACAAAATAAAATCAATTGAAACAGATTTACTCAACCAAGTATGTTCGGATCTACCCAATGCATTTTGGGAAAGAAAACAACATACCGTTGAACTACCATACATTAAGGAATTTAGTGAAAGAAACATACCCACTAAAGCAAGACCTATCCAAATGAATAAAGAATCATTAGAAACATGTAAACAAGAAATAAACGACTTATTAAAAAAGAAATTAATTAGGCCATCCAAATCCCCTTGGAGTTGTTCGGCTTTTTATGTAAACAATCAAGCAGAATAAGAACGTGGAGTACCACGATTAGTAATTAATTATAAGCCACTCAATGATGTATTACAATGGATTCGATATCCAATACCTAATAAAAGAGATCTATTAAAACGACTCTATAACGCAAAAATATATTCAAAATTTGATATGAAAAGCGGATTTTGGCAAATCCAAATTAAAGAACAAGACAAGTACAAAACTGCATTTACCGTGCCATTCGGACATTACGAGTGGAACGTAAATGCCTTTTGGGCTTAAAAATGCACCCTCATAATTTCAAAACATAATGAATGATATATTCAACAATTACTCAAAATTCACAATCGTATATATCGATGATGTATTAGTCGACATCGAAAGACCAACACATTAGTCACTTATACACATTCCTTAACATAGTAAAAAAACATGGCAGTAGTAATTTCAGCCAAGAAAATGTCACTATTTCAAACAAAAATAAGGTTTTTAGGACACAATATATATCAAGGAACTATTACACCTATCTCAAGATCAATTGAATTTTCTACCAAGTTTCCCGATGAATTAAGGGATAAAACGCAACTGCAAAGATTTCTAGGATGTCTAAACTATGTTTCCGACTTCCTTCCAAATCTTAGAAAAACAATTCAACCACTATACCAAAGGCTTCAAAAGAATCCAAAGCCTTGGACTAATCAACATACTCAACTTGTACAACAAGTAAAACAAAAGGTCAAAACCCTACCTTGTTTAACAATTCAAAACCCTGAAGCAAATATGATAGTAGAAACGGATGCTTCAGAGTTAGGTTATGGAGGAATTCTAAAACAACAAATAGGGTCTAATCAATAATCTATAGTTAGATTTCATTCTGGAATCTGGTTAGGTCCACAAAAGAATTATTCAACAGTCAAAAAAGAATTTTTATCAATAGTCAATTGCATATCCAAATTTCAAGATGACTTAATCAACAAAAAGTTCTTATTACGAGTTGATTGCAAATCAGCTAAAGAAATTTTGAAAAAGGATGTTAAAAACCTTGTTTCAAAGCAAATATTTGCCCGATAGCAAGCTATACTTTCAACATTTGATTTTGATATTCAACATATTAAAGGAGAAAATAATTTCTTGCCTGATTTTCTAACTCGAGAATATTTACAGGGTAAGAATACAGATACTCAACAACTTATTCAAGATGAGTGAAAAAGGAGGCAAAAACCGATGACAGCATCAAACTATATCAAAAATCAACCACACCTTCAGGGCAAGCCCCTGACTATTCAAAACATTTATTCGACTTTAGCCAATTTTCTCTCTCTAAACTATGCAAGAGCAGTTGACGAAACCCCTGCTTCTACCTCCACTCAAAAACCTACCTAAAATACTCAAACAACCCCAGAAAAATCAACCTATATACTCAAACCCCAAAAACATTACCTTATGACAACCCAATTCTTTGAACCTATTAAACTTAAACAGCTTCAGACCTTTACCAACAGAGTCTTCTATGGAGGCGCCCTTTATCCAAATGATAACCCTATCAAGAACCGTACTTTCTATGAGTATATTCTAGTAGACTCTAAGTCTGCAGAAATACACCATTACCCAGACAAAAAAAATCCCAACCAAATAGCCTATTCAACAATCAAAATACTCCATATCCGCTCTTTCCAAAACCTTGGTTTTATAAACCTCCATACTACAAATAATTTCTCAACACCCGGCTACCATATTCAAGGATACTCTTTCATCGATTATCACAATGCTTGGCTCAGGGTATTATACCTCATGCCATTTGACCACTCTTGGTTCATTTCCTTTGACAATAACTGTCCAAAGACATTTCCAGGATGGTTTTACGAATGGTGGTACTGGTTCGGCCCTACTGACCAAATATACCCTCAATCAGTCCTCAAAACTTCTTTTCCTTTCTATCAAAAACACCTACCCAAAAATTCCCTTGGCATTAAATCCAAAATCACCTTCCACATTGACATGGGTATCCCATGGATATGTTCCTGGCACTTCAATCTCACCAACCTCTTTAACCTTATCCCAGATATGCCATTAACTTTAGTTAAAGAATATCATATTAAATGGTGGAACAAGTACGATCTCGACCGCTGTTCCCTAGCCAACATAGCCAACTATTTCAAAACACTACACCACATACAAACCCAAGTCAAATCCGTATCCAAATCAATCCCTCTTATTACCCCAAGCCAGTTGGCTAAATCAAGCCAATTAATCCAACAATATGGTCAAGACTCTAAGCAACCTACTCCAAACCAAACACCAACCCCAAATCCAACCCAAACTCAAACCCAACCTCCACCTAGACAACCAAGTCCAGCAACCTCTTCCGGGTCTGGAAGTTCTCAGCAAACCAACAAAAGATCCAAGTATAAAGAAGCATTAATCAACCTCATTCAAGATTTTGGCTCCGATGAGGAGGATGCATCCATGCCAGATGTTAACCTAGCCCACCAAAGTCCCGAAGACTACGACCCCTTTGGTGGACTCCTCGCTCAGAATCCTAATGAACCTGATGTATTTATTCTAGAATAAATAGAGAATAAATAGAGAAGAATAATAATAAAAAAAAATCTCAAGTTTTCCGATCACTCATAAGGCAATATTCTAGGCCGCAAGTCCTTGCAAAGGCCGTAAGTCCGTTGGCAAGTCACCTTTGTGAAACGTAAAACTCAGGGATATATCTGTAATTTAAAAAAAAAACCTCATAGTATAGTATAGACTTTAAATTTTTGATTAATGTATATTCTAGTAGACTCTGTATATTATTATAATTATGTATTATATTTCTCACTTGTATTCGCCAAATAACATACAGAGTATATCTGAATAAGATGTACTCGTATAATATATCAAGACCTTCCAGAAGACTTTAATTCAAGATGGATGACATAAGCAATGACGTCATCAAAGTGTCGGCACCACAGGAATGCGATACGTGGTAACGCACAACTAATCAAAGTGTCGGCACCATACGAATGCGACACGTGGCCAACACATCAAAGCCTTCTTCACACTATAAATACCCACTATGGGCATCAGAAGAAGAACAAGCATTTTTCCCGCACATCTCTCAATTCTCTCTCTACAATCTCTCTCTAAAAACTCTCAAAGTTTATTGTAATCTTTTAAGCTTTTTATTTCAAACTTTTGTAATTTTATAAGTTTTAAAATAAAATTAAAAATCAAGTTCTAGTATAAGCAATTGGTCTCATAGCATGCAGAATGAGTCTTTACCTATCATTGAGCCTGTTATTGTTCAAGAAGAGTCACAACCACCAAATCTTGATCCCAATCCTCCCATTGTCCAAACTTCTAATGATTTGGTGAATAACCCCAGGCCACGTAGATAGACTAAAGCACCCAGTTATCTGCAACAGTACCATTGCTCTAGTATTCTTACTAAGCCTTCTTCATCTTCTTTTCCTTCTAATGGTAATACATTAGGTATTTTACTTGAATTTAGCATATGCAAATAATTTTTCTGTTGTTTGAAGAAGAATATTTAGATGAAATTTAAACATGTGCATAGCACAATGAACACATTTATTCATAAAACACAACTGGGGCATTCGTCTATATATACATAAAGGAATACAATAGCAAAGGTCACGCTCAATCATCATTAAAGAAGTAAATTGAACAAGTTATACCTTCATGCGTCCACAATTGATGGATAAACAATGAGAGGGAACTTGCGACAAACATCGATACCAGATGCTTCAACTATATCAGGCATATCATCTCCTGTTGGTCCGACCTCGACTCTATAGTTGAAACGTTTCACAACGTTGGCTAGTATCAATTTGGCCATGACCATAGCAAATCCAATCCCGGGGCAAAGTCTTCTCCCGGCTCCAAATGGAAAGAACTTGGAATCGGTACCGTTAAAATCCAAATTCGACTCTGAATGCCTCTCCGGTCTAAATTCGTCCGCATCATGTCCCCATATTGAGGGGTCTCGTTGGATTGCCCAAACATTGATTATCACCTGTGTTACAATTAACTCAAGCCTTTTAGATTTTTACATCTAGGTCTAATTAGTCTTGTAGGATTAAAAATATATTTACTTGTGTCCCTGCCGCAATGTTATATCCTTTTAATTGGACATCTTCACTTGGTAGTCTGAAAAGTAATGGACCAGAGGGATGCAACCGTAGCCCTTCCTTGATCACATTATGTAAATAGCTTATTTGCTCAACTTCTTTTTCCGTTACATTTGAATTATGCGTTGAAACTGATTTAACCTCAGCTTGAAGTTTCTTCATAACCTTTGGATGCCTAAATAGCTCTGTCAATGTCCATCCTAGTAGTCAGGCAGTCGTGGCTGTACCCGCAAAAAACATATCCTGAAAAACCAAAAATAATTTAACTACGGATTGATACGTAAAATTATTATACTAGTGACATCGTTCCCTTGAACCTTGATCCAAATCCATGTCTATTTTTCATTGAGAAAGACATTTTACAATCTTTGTCAACCAAAACGGTTCCGAATGCCAAATTCCAAACCATTAACACAATTCCTACGAAAATAAAATCATGAGTACGAAGTCTAGCATTACGCACTAAAAAACCATTTTAGTATTTAGATTGTGTGGACGATTAGAGAGGGTGAAAAATAAAACTATTCTTAATCCTTGCGTAAAATAAAATTTTCCTATTTAATAATTTGACATGTACAAAAATATTGGAAAAAGTCTTGAAAATATGCAAAAAAAAAAAAAAAAAAAAGGAATGGATTGTGTTACCTTGAGGATGAGTTTTATGTCATTCTTGTCAAATTGAAACTTTTTGGTTTTATCTTTTTGAAGCCATAGCAACACATCAACAAAATCTGATGGTTCTTCATGATCAACATCTACATGTTCTTGTACCGTGTTATCTAAAAACCCCTCTAACTTGTTATTTAAGTCCTTCATTTGATCATCTATACCGCGAATCCTATCGATCCATGCCAAACTCGGAATAAAATCTCCGAAAAAGAATTTTCCAAGGAACTCAGAGGATGTCATCATTAACTTCTTGACATCAATTCCACCTTCCTTGCTATTATATTTTCTTCCAAAGGTGATTCTGCATATGACATCGTTTGTAACAGCCATAATGACATTGCTTAGATTTACTGATGAAGAAGATGAACATGCTTCTTCAAGTTTATCTGTCATTAATTTGATCTCTGCTTCTCTTAGGCTCTCAAAGGACCGAACCATTTTGTTGTTGAGCAGATGCACCACGCAAAGACTCTGCAAGCAGATTAGTTTTATCATTGGTAAAGATAAAAGTAGACAGATAAATGACATAAATATTTAACTTTATGTAGACTCTCCAAGCATCCTAAGGAGAATAATTTGATACACAAGAATGCTTCTATAATATACCATGAAAAAAAAAATCAAATTATAAGGGAGCAATTGTCAAAATTTATCCAATCAAATATATATTTCCATCAATTTAAAAATTTCTTCATAATTTTCTTTAAACTTCTTCTAAATATAAATGTCAAGATTCGGAATATAGATTTCTTTTTATTAAAATCCTTAAGTCGCACTATAAATCTAGTGTTTGTAAAATAACAATTTCTTTTAATGATTGTGCTTAGAAAGTCTTCTTAAAAAGTGATGTAACAAATAAAGTGTGGATGCCTTGGAAAAAAAGTCTTAAAATGTCCAGTTTCAATACAAGTGTTGTTTCGAACAGTTTAATTAAAGATAAACTAAATCTTATTATATCTCTAAGAAAATCGAGTTCTATAATACTTTACATGATTTATTAATACTTCATAGGGGCAAACTAGATAGATCAAAATTTATGTCGAAATCCTATAATAACACTAATTATAAACAAAATTAAAAATCTAAAACGATACTAATTGTTATTGTCGGGTTTGAAAAGAAAAAATAAATCATGGTTGGTGGCTACTCTATTTTCTATAACGAATCCAGCATATTAAAAATGGGAGACAATTCATATAAATCCATCCCATATATATATTTCAAGTAATACTAAATTATTAAACTAAAAGGAATAATCGATGCAACAAAAAAAAACCTTTTTGTTCTTCCAATCTTCTCCACATTAAGCAAATATTATATCACGACTACCATCCACCAATATATCAATAGCTTTTGATTTCTGACGGTTTGCGAACTTAAGGTCGTATGTTTTCATGATTTCATGAGTTACGTCACGGCAAGTGACCACAAGAACAGGAGCACTGCCGAAATGAAGGAGAAAAAGTGGTCCATAGGCTCAGGGCGTGGAGAGCGCGGTGAGGGTTAAGACTGAGCTGGTGGAGGTTACCGATCACCGGAAGTCTCCAGGGAGATGGTAACTTAGGTTTGTTGGTGGTGAGTCGTGTGATGATTGTTTTTAGGAAAAACGCTAAGAAAGTGGTTAGGCACAGAGAAATTAATATCATCTCCATAGTGTGTTTGGTTAATAGTATGATTTGAGGATCTCTCTCTACTTTGTGTTTTATAGTGTAAAGGATCCAACGTTTTAGTTGGTAAATATAAAATCTTGTAATATCAAAATAGATGGTTTTATCAAGTGGGGTTTGCGCTAGTGACGGTTTTCAAGAAATTAGTTAAAAACGTAAGAAATTGAATTATGAGAAAAGAAATAAAAGATTATTAAAACAGAGAGTAGTGAACAACAATAATGGATGGCAAATGTCAAAATGCGTTTTGGTTTTTTGTTGTTATCGTTAAGTTAAAGTGAATTTAACTGTTTTGTTTTGTAGCAGATAAAGGAATCTGACATACGGGATAATTATTTGGTACGCACTTCAATGTTGATATAGAATGAAATGAGATCATGGTTTAAATTTTGTTTTTACAGTTTTTTTTAAGGAATTCGACTCTATTTTCCTGCCAAAAATCGAAGATATTGTCTAATAAACCATGCTGATATAAAATAAAAAAATTATCTTACGTTGTATGAATTTTTAATGTAGAATCAAATGATGAAGGGTTTGTGTATATATTGTGTGTTGAGTTATATAGAGTCGAAACGTTTCCTTCTTCTTTTTATGATTGACAATATAGTTTAACGTGATTCTAAAAAATATTATGCTTTTAGATTTTTGATCCTAATATATAAATCAAATTTTGAATTTTCAATAGTAACACAATTCAATAGTAACACACTTCAATAAAAGCATAAGACATTACAACCTCTTGTAGGATGTTTTATGGTTTGGCAATTTTTCACGCTTCTCTGACCATGTTTGTGATCTTTACCCACATTTCAACCTTGCAAATTAGCTTCGAATATTCTTGCGACAATTCCAAAACGTACGGATCGAATTTGTAGTAATCAAAATTACCTTCATATTGTTTTTGCTTCTCTTGCTTCTTCAAAGAGATGACTAAAAGTCCGCCAAATAAGTTTACTTTTTGACTGTTGAGCTCACTCCATTTTTTATCCCACCACAAAATCTAAGTATGCATGGTTCTTTGTCTTGTGATAGTCCCTTTTATCTATTTATTATTCAATTTTGTTACGTCAAGTAGTATGATCAATTTGATGGAAGCGGAGAAAGAGGTCTAAGAACATAATATATATTAAATCCATAACTGTTAAGTTTTCCAAAAGAAAAAAAAAATCCATAACCATGGACCTTAACAATGTAGCCGTGTACGATAATTAAATAGTGAAAATCAACGAAATCCAACATCATAAAATTGAAATTAATAACTACTGCTACTATCCAAATTTTTGTAGCAACTTACTGAATAATATACTATTTATTTCATCACACAAGAAGAACCAAGAATTCAGACTTTTCTATATATAAAGTGTTTTAAATCAGATGAACGTTGTCTTACATCTGTCCGGTGCAATTAACCGAAACACCAAAAGCAGACACTATCCCAAAGCATTGAAACTTAGCCAACAAAAATTACTACTCATGATCAGATTAAAACAAGCTCAAGTTTCTAATACAATCTAAGCATATACAAGAAGATATATTTAGATCTAACCCAATCATTCTTGCCACGATATCGCTGAAGCCGACAATGGATCGTAATAAAAACACCACTCAAAAGATCTGAAAGGGAAACAAAAACAATGGCGATTTACTAATGCAAAAAGTTTGAACTAAGTTATATATGGACCACCTAAAACGAAGAAGCAATTGAAGCAACTAAGTCAACTAAAATATCTGCCTCATATGACATGGAAACCACCAACACAGAGCATTCTAGACTTCTTCTAGTAACAAGAAGAGTAGCTAGGCTCAAAATTCGAAACAAAAATTACCATCATGAATCTCCAGTGTAAAACAAGAATAAAAAGCAAACGACAACATTGAAATCTGAATATGCATTAAAAACATTACTATTTTAATTATACTTATATGCCAAAATCATCAATTACAAATATAATTTAAAAGCTGGTTGATAAATTCTAGATGTGAATATTTCCAAATATCAATAAAATGCGAATTAGAGTCTTAATGTTATATATATTTTTACCACTTGGATATGAAAAATATAGAAAATGAACAACACTAAAATTTCTTGATTTGGTTTTCTAAACTTTTTTATATACTAAATAAAATTTGAATATGTAAAAGGTTACAATAAAGTAAATTAGAAGATAGATGCATGAGAGAATGAATATAGTACCTTAGACATTGGAGCAACCAAGAAGACACCATCTCAAAACTCAGGCTTCTTCTGGTAATATCATAAGAGCCAATCAAGCTAATGTCTGAGAGTTGTGAAGCCTGATGTCTCTTCTTGTAAATAAAAATGCAACATTTGTTGAGACTTGAGAGGATGTGAATCGGCTTTTCAGAAGCGTAAGAATTCTTTTTACGGAAGAAATTGGAGACATTGATTCGAGAAAATTGGAAAAAAAAACAAAAAATTAACGTGGTAAACAAAAATTTGATAAAACCAAAGGCAAATTAACGTGGGACATAATTTGGAGCATGGTGTTTTTTAGAAAGTTAGATGAGCGTAACTGCTACAAGATGGGGTAGATCTGGATTTTGGGGGAATACGAAAGCACTATTTTCAGAGAGAGATGGGAAGCATATCATAGAAAATTTAGATTTGAAGGGAAAGATTCTCAAGTTTAATAAATGAATGAGATTAAAACCTTGGTAAGACAAAGAGACGAAAAATGAACGGGAGAGAGATGCTTTGAAACGTAAGTTGAGAAGTTTATGTGGCATGTCCATGTGGCATGTTTAGAGGAGTTTAAATTGATGATGTGTGAAGCCATTGAGGGGTTTGTTTTATTGATGAGTTTAATATATTTTTAGAGTTGTTATTTTTAAAAATTAGCTAAAAGTTGATGTATCTAAATCAAAAGTATGATGATTCAAAAGTGAAATATTCATAGATAATTAAATAATTAATTCATAGATAGTTACAATGTTGGTTCCATTGTTTACAAAATTGGATATGTTGCTAAAATAAAAAACATACGGAGTTCTTGTTCCTCTCTATCTCGTACTTTAATGTACTCTACAGTTCTTTCCTCATATTTTTTATAGTCCTTTTCCACATCGTCTAGGGTAAATAACTTGTTATCGTAATGACGATGTTTGGATCAACCATTCCTTGATTTGGTTGAAACAGAACGTACTGTAACGGAATCTCTTTAGAGTTGTCTTTATATGCAAAAACGGTTTCACGTTGATCAAGAAAGGCGATTTAATCTGATAGTGGTAGTCAAGAAGTGGTTTAAGAAACTGAATGAATTCTTCTTTGAATCAAGTCAACATGAATATATACTAAGTCCTTACTCAATTAATTCTTCTTTAAACCCTAACCTACAAAAGTAAATAACGCATTATGTTCCCAAGACCTTCTATGACAACTTGCAAAACAAATCACAAAACCCAGAAAATTCTCAGCTCATACGTTTAACGTCTTAATTGAAACTACAGTTCTTAATTTCAAACTATAGGTTGGAAATTTGATGAAAAGGTGAAATATAATTCTTCAAGTTATATGATGGTGGTGATCTTTTGTTAATTCGAATAAACCAAGGATCTTTTACACATTTACTTCACCAACCTCAACAAAATCGTTGTCATAGTTTTGATAAAACACATTGACAAATCACATGTCAAAAACTTCAGTAAATGTGAATTTCACGTTCAGCTAGAAAGCGCCTTTCCAAGCATCATTTTCTTGACACGTCTAGTTTAGGATCTCGGGCTTCCTATTTTCTGTTTTCTCTTTGTATTCTTTTTTCTCGGTTTGTTAACTCTTCAAGATAAAAGTGTATTTAAATTATTAAAAGTATATAATAGGTTAACAAAAGTAACAAATTAAACTAAGCAGATCTTTAGTAAATAACACTAAAATTATAAGAGCGAAAAATAGTAGCAATCAACATAGTAATAATTAATCTATCAAAATTGCACAAAACAATAGAAACGTTAAGGATATGTATAAAATAATAGATATAGAAGTCAAATCAGCAAACGGAAAATAAATAAGAACACAATCGAGAAAACATTCTAGTTTACCAATCAAAAAACCAATGACAAAGAAACTTAAAAATATATGTTGCCAATAATTATGAACATAGTTTAGCAACAACAAAAAATGATTATGATGAACCTCACATATATTGTTGGTCATTAATCATAAGAAAACATGAAAGCCTGCGAAAGAGAACACAAGTGATGTTCTGGCAAAAACATTCATAATGATTAAAAAAAAGCGAGCTATGATGATGCATAGGGTTTCTCTTTTAGCTCCCTGAGACGTGAAGTGGAAAAGCTTCTTCTACTTCTAGACCTAAAACATCATCTTAGTGTGTAGGGATAGTCGTATAAAACATATAATATCATCTTATTACTTAAGACATTCAAAATTTGTGATAGGACAGTGTCTATATAATAAACAATGAAGAATGGACCTAGTGTCTCACTACTTCGTTAAAACATCCACTACAAGAAAACAGTTAATATGTGACGGATTTTTGTGACTGTTTTTTCGTCACAAAAGATTGCGACGGATGTGGGACGAAACTGTGACGGATTTGTGACGAAAATGAAAAATGTATCAAATTCGTCGCAAATTTGTGACGCAAAACGCCTGTCGTAAAAGCGTTACAAATTAGTGACGGAGTTGAGACTATTTTACTAAGCGTCACACTTTTTTGCGACGAATTCGCGACAGTAAACTATTTGTAACAAATTTGTGACTCTTGTGTGACTCATTTGTGACGCTTTTCTGGGTTTCATGTAGCGTCACTAAAGAGTCACAAAACGTAACAAATTTGTGACTCTTTTGCTACTGATTAGCTACACCCAGTTCAATTTTGGTGTATCAAATGTGTATTCAAGTACTAGGATTATATACATACATATATTATTCATGTGTGGACTAAAAATTTTACATCCAATTGTTAAATCTTCTATTTCCAAAAAAAAATTATAATGTTCATATCAATCATATAAGTGTTATATAAAGTATAAGTGTTATTACTTAGTAATCTTTGAATTTTTTTTTTTTTTGATAAATGGATGTTTGAAGTTCAAATTTCCTAAATATAATCATTCAAATGGTTCTAATATCATAGAAAACTTATTTTAAACCAATAAACTTACCAAAATCACATTGAAATGTTTAGGGTTTAGGGTTTCAAGCTGTGTATACACTTAGCGTCACAAATTCGTAACAAATTTGCGACTCTTGTGTGACTCATTCGTGATGCTTTTCTGGGTTTCAAGTAGCGTCACTAAAGAGTCACAAAACGTTAACAAGTTTGTGACTCTTTTGCTACTGATTAGCTACGCCCAGTTGAAATTTTTTGTTTAAAATGTGTATTCAAGATCTAGTATTACATACATACATACATTATTCATGTGTGTAATAAAAATCTTACATCTAATTGTTAAATTTTCTATTTCCAAAAAAATTATAATTTCCATATTAATCATGTTATATATACTATAAGTGTTATTACTTTCTAATCTTTGTATATATATAAAAAAACTAATTTTTGATAATTAGACATTTGAATTTAAAATTACCTAAATATAATCATTCAAACTAAGATCATAGACAACTTAATGTCAACTCATAAACTTACCAACTTTACGTTTAAATGATAAACGTAAAGTTTGGTATAAGTAAAATATCTTGGGTAATATTCTTGAATTGTTAAGATAGCCAAGTGGTAAACATGCAAGTATAAGTGTTTGAGGTCTTGGGTTCGATACTTCCCAATTGTAGTCGGGCATTTTTTTTTAAAAACCGAGAAGTTTGGTATAAATAAAATATCTAGGTTACCAATTCCGAATTGTTACGTTTGCCGAGTGGTAAGCATGCATATTGCATGTGTTACAGTACCAGGATCGAGACTGCCTAGTTGCATTGTGGTCTTCTTTAATTTTTTTTAAACCAAGAAAAATAATTCGTCACAAAAGTGTCATAAAAGCGTTGCAAAATGGTCAAAGATGAGTCACCATTTCGATGGGATGTTTTGGAGTATAGGGTTTCACGTAGAGTCACAAAAGCGTAACAAATTTGTGACACTTTTGCTACGGATAAGCGACACCCAATACCATTTTGGTGTTTAAAATGTGAATTCAAGTACTAGAATATTACACATAAGTATATCAGTCATGAGTGGATTAAGAATTTGACATCTAAGCATTTAAATCTTCTAATTTCAAAAAAAAAAAAAAAAATTGTTCATACAAATCACATAGGTGTGATAAGAAAGTAATTAGTTTAACTTTGTAAAGTTTAGAAAAAAAACAAAATTTTTTATAAATAAATATGATAAGTTCAATTTACCTAAATATAATCATTGACATGCCTCATACTTGATACAAAACTAAATTTAAACCCATTAAGTATAACCAATTTTGTATTTAAATGTTTAGGGTTTAGGGTTTCAAAATGTGTATATACTTAGTGTCACAAATTCGTAACAAATTTGAGACCCTTTAGTGACGAAACCGTGACACTTTTATGTTTTCGATTCCCACCAGAATTTTGGTTTTAAAATAATTGGGCTCCAAACGAAGCCAATTTTCCCTCATTTATTTGCGATGCTTCTAAGACGATTTCAATGGGTTTAAATATATATAAAAATCAAAACCAACTCGATTTCAGTCTCTCTCTTTCTCCCTCGATTTCTCTCAAAAACAACTCGATTTCTGTTTGATTTGTGTATAAATCAGAGAAATCTTTGCTTTTTCATCTCTGTTCCTCTCGATTTCTTTCCTTTTCCCCTTGATTTAAAACCCTAAAACTATAAATCTAAGTCAAAATCTTAAAAAATGTTTGTGTTTTGTTAAAGAATTTTAATTGAGAGAGTAAAATGTGTGTAGATAGTATTGGGAAGAAACAGAAAAAGACAAGCTTAGTGATGTCAAAGAAGAAGAGAAAGCTTCTTCCATATAACCCTACCATTGATCCTCAAAGGAGACTCGAGCAAATGGCGTCTCTCGCCACTGCGTTGAGAGCATCCAACACCGAGTTCAGCAACAAACTCACTTATGTATCTGGTAAAGCTCCAAGATCTGCAAACAAAGATGTTCTTGAGAAAGGAGGCATGCAGGTATCTACTTTAAGTCCATATGAATTACTTAATGTATTTGTTAATGATTTGGGTTAAGTAGCAACTGATTGTGTATTCAATTTTATTCAGGTTCTTCCCTTCGTCGCTTTCAAAAACCTCGTAGGTGCCCGCCGTGCCTCTGGTCTTACTGTAAGAAATGCTGCGATTTGATCTAAATTTAGTGTTTTTGATGTTTTGTTTCTCAGAGATTAACCCATTGGGGAAGGTTCCAGCTATTGTTGATGGCAGACTTAAGCTCTTTGAGAGGTTACACTCTCTTTTGGATCCTCGCTTCTTTGTTTGACTATTGTTAATGAATCTTAAACCGGTTAATTCTTCTTGCAGTCATGCCATCTTGATTTATCTAGCTTCGGCGTTTCCAAGTGTACTTGACCATTGGTAAGTTGTTTTGTGTTTGACACATGTTCTTGATACACCAAGGTTGATCACTATCGTTTACTTTAGGTACCCGAATGATCTTTCGAAAAGAGCCAAGATTCATTCAGTCTTGGATTGGCATCACCACACCAAATTACGCCCTGGTGCAGGTAACATAATATTCATATCTCCCCGAGTTTAAGTTATGGTTCGTCTCCTCTTTCTCTGATTTTCCCCGAGTATAATTTTGTTATCTCACTTTGTGTTTCCAGTTCACTGATCATGTTGATGAGTTTGATCCAATGGCCGTTCCAACAGTTCCACAGGTGAAACAATAGACAATATGATTCATTATGTGTGGATCTTTATAGATTTCATCAGAAAGATATACTTCATAGTGTAATGATTTTCTTCTAATAGAAGAAATCAACTCAGGAGGTGCCAGAATGGAAGTGGATAATGATGGACATGGAGAGAGATGAGCCTCCCTTACCGGTGAGTTCGTGGGAGTTTGAGAAGATATATCGAAGACTTCTTGTTGTAGAGTTCTAAATCAAATTTCTAGAATTATGTAATTATATTTAAAATATCTCTAGTTTTTTAATACTGAATTTTATTTTTCTTTTTGTTAATTTTAATGTTTCTAATATTTTTTCTAAACAATAGAAAAATGTTTCTAATATTGTAAATATATTTGTTCAAATAAAAATTGTTAATAAAACAATATTAATATAATAATATTTATTAAGGAGTCACAAATTAGTATCCTTTCAAATCGTCTTAAATCCGTCGCAATTGTGACGAAGTTTACTGTCGCAATTGCGTCGCTAATTTGTGATGGATTTGAGAGTCACAATTTCGTTACAAATATATGACTCTTTTTTATCGTCTCTAAACCGTCGCAGATATATGACGCTTCAGGTTCGTCTCTAAACCGTCGCAAATTTGTGACGCTTTTTTATTAGTCTCAAAAGCGTCACAAATTTATGACGAATGTGCGACGGTTTAGATTTGCAACGGTTTTTTAGCGACGCTTTTTTCGTCATAAAAGAGTCGCAAACACCTGTTTTGCGACGCTTTTGTGACACCTTTGGGCGTCACAAATTAGCTGTTTTTTTGTAGTGATCATCTTAGAACGAATAATCACATAATGATTAACAAAATAAAGAAAACACCACGACTTGAAAACTCAATTTAGCAAACAACATGGGGATTATTATAAATTGGTAGACATCAAGACATAATATGATCCAAATACAAAAAAATGTTCAAAACTAATAAACATAATGTAGGAACCGCGAAAACCGAATTGAGAAATCCGAATGAAATATGAATACGAATTATGAAGAGGAAAAAATTCTCGATAATAAAACGTATACGGAGTCGAGATTGCTCTCTTTCCTTAATTCGAAAAATCGTCCGTAGTGAGACAGTTTGATACGATTACTAATCCCATGATAAAACCGTAAAGGAAAAACGATTTGCAACACTCAAAATCGTAATCTGACGAATATATTTCTATGAATACTCTCGAGACTTACTTTGTGGAGGATCGAAGATTTTCTGAGTTCAGAAAATTTTCGCAGAGAAAAGAAATTACTTGAAGAAGACGATGGCGCTCAGTTTTTAAAGAATTGACCGGGTGCAATTGAATTGAGACACAATTGTTCGGACCGAGTGCGATTGAATTTAGACGCAATTGTTCGGACCGGGTGTGATTGAATTGAGTCGCAATTTTTTGGTTATCATGAACCGAATGGGTACGATTATTCGGTTAAATTTTTAATAAAAATTTTCCCCAAAAAGAATAGTCTTTAATGGACCTTCGGTCCAATTGACCAAACCCAAACCAAAACCCAAACCTGAACCTGAACCCGAGCCCGAGCCCGAGCCCGGCTCGGTTCGGTGGTGGTGCGCGCGTGGTATCCTTGTGTCTCTCCATGTGTGGGTTTTATGTTTTAATCATATGTATATCTTTAACTCTTTATATACCACTTGAAAAAGTTTCCCCTTAGGGATGTGAGACTTTTTACATACACACTTCATTCCACACCATTTGGGGCTTTTCCAATATGGCCCAAATCAATTTCTCATTCAAACTTTAACTCAATTTTCCATAAACCAAATACCCAAATTAATGGCCAATTTGTTTATTTAAATTTAGTTCCAACACATCTTATTATATAAAAAAGAGTGCGCAAAATTTTAACTCACGAGATCGCAACATGTGTTAAATAGTCAATTAGATTATAACACATGTCAATTATTTAAATATGCAAATTTTTCAATATCAAAATTGTTAATTATCAAAAAAGGAAGAAGTTAAAATGGAAAAAAACATAAAATAATTTTACAAATTGCACAAAACCTCTATAAGAATAGTTATATAAAATATTTAGTTGAAAATAATTAATAAAGAGAAATTTAACATAAAAAAAAAATTAGAAAAAGAATAATAGCAAAGTATGTAATTTAAAAAACAAAAATTAGAAAAAGAAAAATAGCAAACTATGTAATTAAAAATAGAAACAATTATGTTTCTATTGTTATATATAGGCAAAGATTTAACATATGTATATTTATGAGGAACACAAAATAACTGACCACAGATAAAAAAAGAACTATATCAAGAAGAACCAGCAAAAAAAAAAAAAAAATTGGTTAGTGGTATTTTTTTATTTGTAAAGTTTACGAAATATCATCAAAGAAGGATCATCTAAACATGCAAAAATTATTTAGTTATTACATCAAATACTTTAATGATTCAAATCATATTTGCATATATCGAGCGTATATACTTTATTGATTTCCAAATTCTTCAAATTATATATGTAATTAAAAATAGAATAGACCATGTTTCTATCATTATATGTATACAGAGGTTTAACATATATATATATATGGGAACACAAAATAATTGATCATTGATAAACAAAGAACTATATCAAGAAGAATAAGCAAAAATAAAAAAATTTGGTTAGTAAAATTTTTTTCATGTGTAAAGTTTACAAAATATCATCAAAAAGATCGTCAAAACATAAATATGATTTAGTTTGTGACAAAAAATAAAATAAAAATGATTTAGATATTTTATAAAATAGTTTAATGATTCAAACCATATTACATATATCATTAGTATATACTTTATTGATTTCTAAATTCTCCAAATAATATGAGATATGAGAGTATTTTTTAAAATTAAATATGAATCTATAACTTTAATTACTACATTATCTAATTTGGGGTTTCAATGAAGAATATAGTATACCTTTCCTCCAAATGTTCTTTAAACATGACTATTTACTATAAATCAAATAATACTCGCATCGCGAGGGTCTTATTCTAGTAAATCATAAAAACAAGGACTGGACACGATAAAGCTATAGAAACATCAGTTACATACATAGTCCATCTCTTTTGTTAGATAATCGAACGAACGACACAAGTTATAAGAAATTTAAGTCAAAAGAATTTAAATTAGAAAAAGGTAAATTCATGGTTAACACTTTATATTTTCTTTTTACGTTCAAGTGCAAGTAAACAACAGTTCAATTCTTATAAACCCAAACAAACTTTCAAACGATCTTCCACCAAAGTGAAAAGAAGATACAATCAACATCGCTTAAACGTGTCATAGTTAGGCTTGAACATCTTATAGTGACCTAGATAATGTCGTGTCAAAACAAACCATTAAAGCCCTATAGATGACGAAATTGACATTGTTACTTGGATGAAAAGCTAAGTAAATACAAAGTACAAACCTCGATCTATTTGATGGTGGGTTGATAGAAGAAGAATTTGTACATTGACGCTTGAACTTATTTTTTTGTCGTCATGTCTACGAATGAGTTTTCAAATTCTTACGATGACTTTTCTAGTGTTTGCAAAAATTCTCCAGTTGATTTCAATGTTCGTCTCAAAAGGATAACAACCAATTACTTTTTAGTCTTTCACTCAAGGAGTCCCAGTTTCACTCACAGTCTTTCCACGGCCACAGTACTCATAACTCGGTAGTTCTTGATTTTTCCATAACAGAGGAGTTTGGTCCTTTAAAACTTTAGAACAACAACCAAACTGAATAAAAAAATCATTCCTATTTACCAGAGGTTAAATTTGCAAAACCTAGAATAACGATTACGTAAAACAGAATAACAATACCAGGATAACAATATCATAATCAGTCACTTAACCAAAAAAATTCTCTTGCTCTTAAAAAAAAAGAATGGATATACCAACGAAGTTCATAGATTTAAGTTTTGTTTCAACAATATTCATTGCCAATGCAAAAACCCTACTGGCAAAACATACCGAACAACAACACACATAAAAAAGAGGAAAAGGAAGTGATATACCTTATGTGTAGAAAACCCAATTCCATCAAAAATTGTAATTGTGGTTCAACAAACGTCGACCTAATAAGACCAAATAGAGGAAGAGCCCAAAACAGAAACAAACTAATTACATACGCAAATTCTTGGTTAAAATTACTTACTTGAAGAACGATTTGCATCTACATTAATTCGTTGATTTGTAATATCATTTTTTTACTAACTTCGCCCCCAATAATATCAGGATATCATATTGGTTTTGATGTTAAATCCAAAATATTCTTTTTTTTTTCCCGAACAAAGGATCTAGAAAAACAAAATTAACAAAAAAAAAGTGATGAAACTACCAAAATCATGATTTGGAAAGAATTTTAGTAGTTATCAACTTATCATTGGAAAAAACATACAATTATAGTTTAAGATTTTTAGAGCTATAATAACGTACTTGTATAACATAAATTCTCTACTATCCCAACTTCTATAGAGAAGTACCTTCTCGCATCGAGCAAAGGCTCTTTTCGGCTTCTTTTGTAACGATTGCAAAACTCAATTTTGGTTACTCCGTTATATCCTCCGTCAAAGTCCTATGCATCCCTTGACAACAAAATAATCGAGAGATCAGACCTAGATTCAAGATTTTCAATTTGATAATCAAATTAAATTTTTTTTATAAGAACTCGTAAAAAAACATTAGAACATAATAATCTATTAGAAACATATGAATGTATTTTAATGAGAGATGAGCAACCATGAACATGTATGTACAAAAAATAAAACAAAATCACCACTAAAGTCGACAAGATGCGTAGTAATTTTCTCTTTATATATAGACATGGAAAACTGTAAAACTTTCTAATTCCTAATACCAAAATACATAGATTTATCTTTTTATGGAAAAGTTTGTTGGAAAAACAAAATAAAAACTTATTTTTTAAGAAAAAAAAAATTTCTTATTAACAATAAAAGAAAATTAACTTAATTCCTAATTGCTTAAGTGGACCAATTGGATCGCGTTTCTAAAATCCTATGTGGACGCCCTAGGAACGCTATAGCATCAACTTTTATATAGTATAGACTAGATTTTACACCCACGCTACGCGTGGGTTTATTTTATCGATAAGTTTAATATATATTTGGACTTACTAACTTTTAAGTTACGGAGACGTTGACATATACGGATGAAATAGTATAATGGTTGCTTCAAAGAAGTTATATTAATTACGATGCAAGAATTCAAAAGTTTGAAGCAGGCTTGAAGAGACAATGTTAGCATTAAGAAGACGCTTGAAATGCAGTTACATTCATGCTCACTCTTCTAATTTTAAATGATATCAGCATAATTTAATACATGAAAGAAACATAAAGATCTTAGGCGATCTATTTGATTCAAATATGGTTTTGTTAGGAATTCAAGTCTAAATTCCAGATTCTTTTGTCAATTCTAATTGTTCTTGAGTAATTGATTTTGTGGTAAGTAAACAACACAAGCACTCGAGCTTCGGGGTTTAGTGCCTCCCCTAACTCGCCGGTGAACTCGTCATCGGAATTTACTATCTCACGGCTGAAACTCAAGCCGGAAAGTTACAATCACAATTAGATTTTAACAAGGCACTATCTAATTGAAATCTTATCTGTCTGTGCAGCTTTTACAGGGATGTGCAAGCTAGGATCTCACGAGAAGATTTCTTCGCCGGACGATCAGATTCTGGCGACTTTGGATCAACTCGAAGAAGACGAGTGTCAACTCAATCAAACAGAAGAAGACCTCGATCCAGCTCACGCCGTTAACAATCCGAGGTTTCAACTCAAGCTTCCGATACACCGGAGCTTAACGATTTCAAGCTTCTTCCGTTTTTCCTTTCTTGTTGAAAATCTCCAGCTCTGTAACAACTCTACACTCTGAATCTGTTTTCCTCTTCTTCTGCTCTTAAAATTATTGACTCCTTAAGCTGTTATAAACAACTTTGACCAGGCTTCCTTCTTAAACTCGTAATGGGCTTCATGTTAAGCCCATGACTTGAAATGGCCCAACGCTCAAACGACAACCCATCAACAAGTTTTAAGTTGAGTTTTCTTAGACACGATCCACTTAATTGTTGTTTTTCCATGTGGTTGCATATTGAACTTCTTCAAGACATTCTCACTCGCCTTTTTGAGAAAGCTTTCCATCGAATCTGAGCAAAACCGAAGAAAAATAAAGTGTAAACCATTTTTGTTCTTCCTCTTCATCTTCGCCTCCTTTCACATATTTAAATCTATACTATATAACCTTCATTACTTCATAATCTATTACCTTATAATGTTGGTATAGTTCTAACATCACCGAGTTAATCTTATAAAAAAACTGAGTTAAAGAAAGATCCATAACACGTAAACAAATAGATTCTCTAACTTATTTAGACATCTGATGAAATATTATAAACAAAAAAAATTGGATTATCAATTTATAATAATAATAAAAAAAACAAACAAAATTAGTAAGGCGAAAGTAACATACTTCATACATGGATTAGTGTTCAAGTATTTAAGAAAATAGATAATAGATTCACATAAGCATGAAACTTGGGAGACAGAAAAATATATCAAAACAAACAAAGAAACAAAAAAATTGACTCCCCAAGAATGGTTCACAATCCTCATGTTCTCGCTGCCCTTATCTTTGATTTCAATCTCTCGACCACATCAATGTGCTCAAACTCCTCATCATCATCATAACCATAAACCTCTTGTTCTTCAAAATCCCTATTCAACTGTTCTTCTCTCTCAATAAATTACTTTCATAAACAATATTAGAAATATGTAAAACTTGGGTTATGTTCTCTAAATCATCACCATCGAACATATTTCTTCACCAAAAACAAAATTCTCGTGACCTAGTAAACCTTTTAAGACACCATGCATGACTCATAAACCAACATCTCTTCCTTCACTTGTTCCTCTATTAATAAAACCTTTGATTGTGGTTTCACCAAATATGTTTTCAAGTGTAAACGGTTTCCAAAAAACGACGGAACTTTTGTTTGAATCATAGATAATCAACATCTTATAAATAACTCGTAGGTAAAATCATAGAAAGTCAACTTCTTCTAAACAACCCGTAGAAAAAAAAAACAATATACCAAACAGATCTCAAAGAACAAACTCCATTGAAACCAACACTGTTTCTCAACAAAAGCCAATATAAAGAAGAAGAAGTGGCGAATAAATTTTCATAAACAAATTGTCGCCGACGCCGGGAGAAATCTTTAAGCCCCTAAAGTCTCCAGATCCACCACCTCTTTCTCAGTCTCCGGCCACCGTTCTCAACAATCCCATCACGCACCTTAGTTCGATGATCTCCAAGTGTCTCGACTAATATTTCTTTTGTCTAGCAAGCCCTTGACTATCCCGACCAACGCCACAATGGCTCTCCGATGTTATTAGACCATCTAATAAAAACTGATGTTACCAATTGATGTTACCAATGTGTTTGCAAACATCATTGATGTGTAGCATGCTTAAGAGAATCACTTACGTACCATCTCTCTATGTTTTGTGAGTAAGCATGGATGATTATGGTTTTTTCGGAAGGACTTTGGCAATATATCCTTTGAAATCTTTGATAAGGACTCCTTCACAACGATCATAAGAGTATGTTGGCTTGGGTCAATTTTGTAATGCTTCACTCTACCACCATATTCAATGTGTAGATCCACCTAGTTTCATTCCATGACCACTACTGCAGTTATCTTGTCTTGCAAGGAAGTAAGGAACACTTGTCTTTTACCATTCTCCAGCATCGTAAACATCATATTAGCTCCCCTAACGTTAGATCTTGATCAACTGATAAAATACCATCTATCTAGAGCAACGAATCCTACAAAATTTGTACCTGTGTGATAAAGTGAAACCTACAAAACGGAAAAATATTTCACCATAAAAAAATATTGAATGATTACAACTCCAACCAACCGAACAAACAAAAATGAAAAAGCACAAAAAAAACTATAAAATAAAACAAAGAACAAATAACAACTAATATAAACCTATAAAAAAGAGGTAGCTACTCATACAACTGAGCTCCGTCACTAAGAAATCTATTAAAAACTGAACCTATTTAATAACTCAACCACGATAATTAGAATTCGATATAGATAAGCCTTTCTTTTAATCATGAATTAGTGATATGCCCTATTTTTTTTTTTTACTCTACCTTCTCCTCTTTAATCGATTGAACCTTATTTCAAGCGTAATAAATTTTCATATAGTGTTAAAAAAAACAATGAAAACACGAAGAATGTATGATTTAACTTAAAGATCTTACCTTAATTGAGTAAAATTTGAGTCTTCTATTCTTCGTAAAGACTAAGGAATCGAATAGGCTGACCTATTTACATATGTTATTACACACATATATACCTTTTGAGTTGAGATTTTGTATAGTATAGATTGCAATTGGAGGAGGGTACACATGTATATATAGAAAAATCCTAGTGTTTAAAAAATAAAAGAAAGCTAACTTTTAGGAAAAAAGGAAAAATCTCTATTATTATATATACTATAAAAGTTGGGTTCGGTCTACAGTTGCTTGACACGTGTCCTCCATGAGTTTGATAATGGATTTCATTTGTTTACTATTGGGCCTGAAATTAGCCACCCCATAACTTTCGCAACGTCGTTGTATGAAAAATCATTGTAATTCTCGAATCCCTAACACAAAAACGTCGCTAGAGAGGGCCTACCAATAATTGAAAAGAAACTATTTCTTCTTGGTTCATTGTATACAGTTATAGCGACTCGCATTTTTTTAAATGGCCTCTCCTCTAATTCCATACGCAACCTTCCATGGGTTTATAAAAGTCAATTACGCAAACAAACAAATCAAACATGAATTTTTCGCTGCAAGAAGACAAATAAATACCGATCATGTATTTTTCCATGAAAACCCTATACTAGCAATATAGTATATTTTCACCATGTAGTCTGATGGCAGACCTGAGCGACGTTAGTCGGAGAGGAAAAAGGCGAAATCGTCGGAGAAATAGCAGGAGATGCCAAAGGAGACACACTACACCAAAACAGAGATTTAACGACTATACTATTAGTCACAGTATAGTCGCTAAATTGGATGTTACGACTATTTGGCGACTAAAAGAGGTAGTTGTTTTTTCGCAGTCGCTAAATCGTTTAGTCGCCAAATTAGTCGCCTTTTAGCTACTATTTGGCGACTAAACGCTTTAGTCTTTAAACAGTCGCTGACTAGTCACATAAATTAGTGACTAATTGGCGATTAAATATTTTAAAAATGGCGACTAATTGGAGACTATTCTGGTGATCAAATTAGTATCCGGTTAAAGATTATGCGACAATGTGACGACTAATTGGTGACTAAAATGACGTCTACAGATATAGCAAAGATATAGCGACTATTCGGCTACAAACTTGTGACTAATTTAACGACTATGTAGCGACTATTAGAATGATTTTGATACTAAAATGGTACAACAATGCTACTATTAGGCAACTAATTTGCTACATTGTTGCAACTAACTCAGAACAGTTTTGTGACTAATTTGACACTAAAATTGGTAATTGGTTTCTTGTTTGACAATTAATCCATTTCCTAGTTCTAATTACCAAATTAGCAATGCAAAAGCAAAAACATTCAACACCAAAAAGATTCAACACAAAAACATTTATGCATACAAGTTCCACAATCAACCAAACCATTCATGTTCAAAAAAACAAAAAGTAAGCAGTTGAGTCATAACCATTCATGTTTTGTACAAGCATAGAGGTTGAGAATTTGAGAAGTAACCTAAGAAGGAAATGGAGAGGTTCAACGATGAGTTGTTACTGCAGGAGAGTCCAAGCATTCTCCACCATCCTCTGCTTGAGGCTGCTTAGAAATGAAAGACAAATAATCAGGTTCATTTGCTCGCATGAACTCACTCATTCTTGTCATCTCCTGAAGCATCGCCCTTTGCTCCTTCGCTATTCGAGCTTGCTCTGCTTCACGGGCTGCGAACTCGGCATCACGCTTCTTGTTGTAAGCAGCTTGCTCTTTGATTTGTCGTTGAGCTTCAGTGAGTTGTTCTTTCAGAGCCACAAAGTCAGAGCAAACTCCTGGATACTTGCGCTTGCCTATAACAGAGTCTCTGAGGCTTCCAAGTCCATAAAGATTGCCTTGTGAGTCTGCCTCTGTGGACTGTATAAACTTAAGTTAGTAACATATTTTTGAAAAGAAAATGACATGAGAATAATATTGTGGATTGTGGTTTGAAATGAATTACCTGTAGAAATACCTCGTCACACAGCTCTGGTGATAGGTCAGGAGCTGGTGAAACACCGTCTGAAGCATCTGAAATCTCACCATGTAGCTCAGCCTTCTTCTCTTCCAGCTTCTTCTCATAGGTCTTACTAATCCTCTCCGCCTTGAGATCGATGTATTGACCATCTTTTTTGGTATGTGCTTTGACAAAGACCTCACCAAGGGTAACCGGTCTGCCTAACTCCACTTCCTGCAAGTGTTATCGAAAAAAACAAAGGTTTATTACAAACCATACAATACCATAGTTATCCTTTAACAATACTATTAAATTCCAATCTATTCTAAGGTAATATAACATATATACTATTAGGCAATGTACATACCATTTCTCTCTGGATTTGGCGATAAGATTTGGGCCCTGTTACATGGCGGTGAGGGCCGAGACCTCCACGTCCAGAGTTACGGCAGGTGGAATAGGTGTCACTCCTACTCTTCTGCTCCTCAGTCTCCCAATGGGCCAACATCGTTTTCCAGAGAGTGTCATTGATCCATTTTGGTCGCTGTCCACTGGTCCTAGCGTTGCTCACCATGTTCTTTAAACGCTTTTGACAGATGGACTCGAAGTGTTGCTGAACAGTCCCTGTTATCAATGGGTCCCAGGTGTGATTTTTCTACAATACAGAGAAAGTTGAGTTAGGTTGGTGATTAGAAGACAAAGTAAACAATTACAGAGGATAAAGTACAGAAAGATTCACCGCGAACTCGAGGAACCATCTCTCTGCTTTTTCCTGAGGCACGCAGGACCAGTTGTAATAGGGTTTTTTGAAAGAACTTGTAAAAACTCGAGTTATCGCCCGAACAAGTCTCTGTTTCACATCCCGATCAAACCTGCAAGACAATTTCACATAAGAAAAACAGAGTTTGTCTCTATAATCAAACAAACATAACAACAACACAAAGAATCACAATTAAACATCCATTAATTTATCCAAACAACATAAAGCCCTCAACTGTACGAGTTAAGCTACAGTCAAAGCAAGAAACTAGAAGAAAAGTATTCAACGTTTCTTCTCCAGAAACCAAAATCGAAACTTCAGATACAGAACAAAGTAAAAAGAGAGTTAATTAGCTTACCAAGTTGAATTTGGCGTATTTTCGTTGGGAGAGAGGAGAGGGACAAATTTATGTCTGTCCGGCACAGAGAGGAGAGCATTCAGAGTCTGTACCGTGTCCGGCTGGAGATCTGGAATGGCTCCCTCAGTTTCCTCTTCGTCTTCGAAGTTGTGGCCTTGTGAAGACGGATGACTTTGAGCATGAGAGTTCTCGACCGGCGAATGTTGAGCATTCTCTCTTCGACTCGAAGTAGACACTGGAGTCCTCGAGTCCTGCTGCAGTAGAGGCGTAGAACGACTGGATGTGTTGTGGCGTTGAGGGAGAGAAGACGCCGTTTGGAAAAGATTTTCTGGCGGTGGAAAATCCCAAAATAGATCCAAGGCGACATTGTGGAGTGGAGTTTGAGGCGTCTGAGGCGTCTCAGTTTGTGGATTTTCCCTCCTCGGCGTGATGTATTATTCCGGCAAAGCAGTCGCCGTTGGTCTGGAGTTGGTACCAGGGAGGTTCGTAGCCGGTGTATTCGAGGTGGGAGCGACGAGTCTCATCGCCGTGGATCTCTGAGATATGTTCGGCACCGTCTTCTTCTTCTTATGACGTCTCAGCATCGTCTAGAATTGGATTCGACGAGAGAGATTAGAGGCTCTTGAATTTGTGAATGGGATTCGACGAGAGAGAGAATGGGATTCGACGAGATTTGTGAATGAGATTTGGGATTAGAGAAATTAGGGTTCCAGATTTGGGATTTGGGATTAGAGATTCGAGATTTGTGAATGAGATTTGGGATTAGATAATTCGACGAGAGAGAGGCTCTGAGTTTGTGAATGAGAGAAATTAGGGTTCCAAATTGATTTTCCCCAATTCTGAATTTGGTTCAGTATTAACCAAATCTGAAAATCTGAAAATGTTACTAACTTAAATTTTCCCCAATTGCGGGTAATTGAAAAATTTGGGCTCAAATTTTAATTCTCCAAATCTGAATTCGATTTACCGGGTTTTAATTCCCAAAAATGTTTGAAAATGGCGACTATTAAACGACTATTTGGCGACTAAACCCTAAACACTATACCCTAAACCTAAACCCTAAACCCTATATCCTAATTAAGATAAAATTAAGGACAAACTCAATTAAAAAATGCGAAAAAATAAATAAGAAATACCTATCATTCATAATATTTAAATAAAAATATCCAAATTAAAATAAAATTAAAGACAAACAAGTTTTCCATAAATTACTACAGTTGTTCGGGCTCTTCAACATCCTCGTCGGTGTAGATTACATCACATCCGAATTCATCATCTCCTTCCGCATCGCCGATTTCGTAGGCTAGGCGTATATGTTCTTGTTGACCCAAATTGCCGACTTCGAGTTCTTCAATTGTTGTCAACAGTACATCGTCATCATTTTCTGTTTGCAAAAGTGTGGGATCTTTGTCTTTGTATAATTCTCCTGAAATAATTCCCCTCGGATTAACTTTTTGAACGTTGACCCACAATTTCTTCGGTCTAATTATGTGAGGGTAAGGAATGTAACAAACTTGATCAGCTTGACTGGCTGTGCAATAGCAAAAGATGTAATTAGAAGTTAGACATCGGAAATGAATTGATATAGATAGGATGTACGTACCAAAGATAAATGGGTCTTGTTTAGTGTATCTTCTAGATGGTTGAACATCTACAATACCGCTATTTCCTCTCCGAGTGCCTCTAACCGGGTCATACCACATACATTTGAAAATGGTAACTTTTAGATCCACCGTTCCCTCGTATTGGAGCTCTATGATATCAGTTAACGTCCCGTAGAAATCCGTTTGATCAGATGCATTTGTATAACTCTGACCTTTAACAGAAACCCCATAGTTACATGTTTTTCTCGATCGCCCGACGCCGTGATTCTTTGTATGAAACAGATAGCCTCTTGTAAAATACATCGGCCATGTTTTGACCTTATTAACGGGTCCATGCACAATATCGAGAACCCATGTAGGAAATTGTCTTTTATCCTTCCAATACATAACCTGCATATATATATATAAATCCGTAATCACATATTTATCATTAAAGACAATTTTCTTTTATAAAATGTGTACTCACCCATTCTTGAACCCATAAGTGATATTCTTCAGCTCTTTTAGTACTGAGTTCTTTCTCGGAAAGTGTTGGATATTTAAGCGAGAGAGACTGCTCGAACAAGCTATATAATACCAGGACATGAGTATCAGGAGCATAATAAAGTGTAAAGTTCAAAGTTACAACAAATTATACCTCTCTATTGGCTGAAAAGCGTCACAATTCCTCAAGACATAAGAATGTGCGCATTGAAGTTCTTGAGGTGACATCCATACTTCATGCATTTCGCCTCTTGGACGACCTACTTGTGTAAATATATCAGGAACTCCATCAACATGAAATCGGGGGACTTCTCCTTCGTCGTATCTTGTAAACCTGACAAAAATGAGTGAATTTTAGTAATAAATTCAAATGAACATATCTCTAATGTGAAATTTAGTAATAAATTTACCTTGATTTTGTTTGAACATGCGATGGAAAATAATGCTCCGTGAAATAACCAATCTCGTCAAGAAGATATGATTCAATAATCGATCCTGACACATATCTGGAGTTCTTTGCTTTGCCTTTCAACTTTTTGAAGAACCGTTCAAAAGGATACATCCATCTGTATTGCACCGGACCTCCTAATTCAGCTTCATAGGGGAGGTGTATAGGTAGATGTTCCATCACATCGAAAAATGAAGGTGGGAAGATCTTTTCCAAATTGCATAGTATTATGACTATGTTCTGTTTTAGGATTCGTACCCGACTTTTATGCAAAGTCCTCGAACACAAGTCCCGGAAAAAAACACCAATCCCTGCAATATATATGTGTAATTAATTTTAAAGCAGGTGGTTACTATATTTAGAAGTATAGAAAATAGTAATTAACAAGAACCTGATAATGCAAGGTGGACGTTCCGGGGTAGGAGTTCTGCAAAGATAAATGGAAGTAGCCGCTCCATAAAAACATGGCAATCATGACTCTTCATCCCAGAAAACTTGTTATTAACAAGATCAGCACAAGAACCCAGGTTTGCTGCATAACCATCTGGGAATTTGACCGATTGCTTCACACATTGTAGTAAACTTGTTATGCCTTCATCTGTCAATGAGTAATCCGGGAAGGGAGCTAGACCATTATCCGCATCTACATGTAAGGCTGGCCGATTACAGAAAACTTCTATATCCAGTCTTGACGGGATGGTGTCCTTTGATCTACCGTTCACACGCATAACAGTATGAATTATGTTGTCGAAAAAATTCTTCTCTATATGCATCAAATCAAGATTGTGTCGAAGAATGAGGTCCCTCCAGTAAGGCAGCTCCCAGAATATGCTTTCTTTATGCCAATTGTGGTCCTTCCCAAATCTACGCTTCTTCTTTTCGTGACCATTTCCACCAACCTCTTTAGTTGTAAGTGGGTTTACGCGACGCAAATGGGAATAAATTTGCCGAGAGGTTCGAGAGGCAGGTGGATCGTCGTTCAGAGCGTCTCTGTTCTTCAAAAAGTCTTTCATATTCCTCCGCATTGGATGATCTTCAGGAAGAAATCTCCGGTGACAATCGAACCAACACGTCTTTTTTCCATTCGGCAAATAAAAAGACTGTGTATCTTCCATGCAAATAGGACATGCCAATTTTCCCTGGGTAGTCCATCCTGATAACTTGGCATAAGCAGGAAAATCGCTAATCGTCCACAGTAGCACGGCTCTCAGATTAAAATTTTGATTCAAGGACACATCAAATGCATCGATTCCAGTGCACCACAACTCTTTCAACTCATCTATAAGAGGACGAAGGAAGATATCGAGACTACCCCGCGGATGATTTGGCCCAGCATTCAGAATTGTGAGAAACATGTACTCTTCATTCATGCACATACCAGGGGGTAAATTATATGGAGTCAAGATCACAGGCCACAACGAATGGTTACGAGACATTCCAAAAGGATTGAACCCATCGGTACATAATCCAAGATACACATTCCGGGGTTCCTCGGCGAAACTGGTATGTTGAGCTTGAAAATATTTCCACTCCACCGCATCCGACGGGTGAGACATCTCATCATCGTCCTTCGCTTTGTGCTCGGCATGCCATCTCATTGCCGCTGCAGTCTTCTCGCTCTGATACATTCTCTTCAATCTGTCACCAATAGGTAGATACCACATACGACTATATGGTACATATGTTCTACTGTCCTTCTCTTTAGGCCTCCATCTTGGATGATTACAATGCAAACACTTTTCTTCCCCTTCGTCCTCTTTCCAGTAGATCATACAATTATTGACACAAACATCAATTTTAATAGATGGGAGGCCTAAATTGCGCATCAATTTTTTGGTCTCGTAATTTGAAGGGGTTGCCTTGTTTCCTACTGGTTAAAACTCGGTCATCATATCGCAAATCGAATCCACACCCCTTTCACTGACATTATAATCTACCTTATGTTGTAAAACCCGAGCAGCTAAGGATAACTGCGACTGACCTTCACGACAACCATCATACAATGGATTTTTCGCTCCTTCTAACAAGTCGTAGAATTTTTTTGAATGATTTTGTACTGGTTCATCCTGATAATTACTACCATCTTGATGATAATAGTTATCGAAACTCACGTTATCACGAAACGCATCGTTCACCATATGCACATATGGATCCTCTACTACATTTCCCACATATTGCGGACCAACATAACTCGTTCCTATATCTACTTCTTCTCCATGCTTATCCCAAACATAGTAACCCGGCATAAATCCGTAGGTAAACAAATGACTCCAAATTTTAGAACCCGCTAAGAAATTTTCGTTCATGCACACACTACAAGGGCAGTAAAACTTACCCTTATTGCTCTGCGCTAAGGGTTGACTACCAGCAAATGTCATGAATTGCTCCACCCCCAATTTGAACTCCTCCGAAAAATTCCCCGTGGCTTCATCAATCCGATTATACATCCAATCCCGAGAATTATTAGAATTGAGCCTACCAGCCATTCTTCACACTTACTTCAAACGTTAGAATCATAAACCAAACCGGAATAAGGCGATTTCTATTTTTGTAGATAAGAGGAATAAGTTATGGTGAATGACCAGAAGAAAGCGTAAAACTTTCTTTTAATATGAAATTTTGTGACTATTTGGCGACTACTTCGCGACTATTTAGCGACTAATACTAATAGTCGCCTTAAATCGGTACACCTACCGTAACCCGATTAACACGTGCTTTTGTACCGGTTTTTAACGACTAATAGGTGACTAACTTGAGACCCGCCGCAAGAGTCATCTAACAGTCGTTAATTTTGCGTCTAATTAGCGACTATTTTCCCAGATTACCATATAGTCGTTTATTAGTCGTCAATTAGCTACCATTTTAGCGACTATTTGGTTTAGTCCCTATTTTGCGACTAATCATCGACTATATGTCATTAGTCGCAGACTAGTTGTTAATTAGTCGCTAAATAGTCGCCTTTTTAGCGACTATAATTTTAGTCACATCCTGTAGTCGCCAAATCTCTGTTTTGGTGTAGTGACAGAATGGTCGGAGAGAAAACAGGGGAGGTGGCCGAAGAGAAAACATGGGATTTTAAAAGAATCGGAGAGGAAATAGGGGAAGTTGTCGGAGCCAAAACATGATATTTTGCAGGACCGGTGCAAAGTAGGGGAATTTGCCAGAGAAGTAACGTGATGAAAGTTACAGAAGACTGTACCAGAGGACTCGCCGGAGATATGATAAGAGGAGAAACATGATTCCGGTATCAAGAAATCAATCACGAAACGGAGGAGGCCGGATCCAAAAGTACCAGTAAATATCAAAGGTTTATTTCTCTTCTCATAGTGTAATGGATGCTTGCCCTCAAATCATTGTAAGTCGATGCATGTTTCTCTTTTTCATTTTGTGTTAAAAGAATTCACTTGAGATATATACTTAGATGTATATTTCTCACATGGTTTTCATTATCTTATAACTTTTCTTCTTTGTTTAGAGACACTTATATATGATATATGTGTAATCCATGAGCCATGGAAGTTTTTATCCAAGGTTCTTAATTGAACAAGTGACAATGATTAAATTTCCTCATTGGTTTGATTGATTTCAGTATCCATTTTGATCAGTGTACAAAGAGGAGGAAAGAACAAAATTAAAGCATTGTTCAAAAATTCGCAGGTGTAAACTAGGATTCCCTTTCGATTTGATATCCTCCTCACGTTAATTGTATGTATTGTTGTTTACGTGTACCTATTAATCACACTGTCACACTTTCTCAAAGGAATGAAAATTATGAAAAGATAGGAAATACACGTCAAGTTAAAGAACAAATGCGAAATCAAGGTTATGCGAAATCAAGGCTTGTCTTAGTGTGAATATTAAAAAAAAACCGTTATAATTTCTTAAAGTGTCTAACAAAAGCACTTTGTCTCATATCGTATTTTTTATTTTATCTAAAGAGACGCCCACGAATACACAATGTTTAACCTACGTGGTTCAAGCGTTTGTTAGGATGTGTTTTTTTCATTTCTAAGTTTTTGCTGATGGAAGAGATATATAAGCGATTTTGTTTTGTTTCAATATTGTTATGCATGCATGTCACAGAGTCTCAGGGAGGTTGGTACTGATCCTACTAGAGAATTTTATTATTTAGTAAGAAGTTTATGCACATAAACGAGAAGAGGAAGACTTGGTAAAGAGCCTTCTATGTTGTTCCTTAAATTATCTAGGAAAGTTCACGAGCACTTATGACTTCTAGCATTACAACCAATGATTATTAGTCTATTCCATATATCAAGTGTTAGTATATTCCATATATCAAGGGGTAATGCAATTAGATTTTCTTAACCAATCACAAATAATATGAAAAATGCCCGATAAATTATAGAAAAAAGGAGAGCTACAAGGTTATTACAATATACGTGGAGTTGTGGTTTTACAAATGTTATCTTTGAAGGAGACGACGTGATTGTGAACAATCTTCTAAATGACAAAGGAATTAACTTCTAAGTCACAATTGGATTCGTGATATAAAGTTATGGAGTTCAAGATTCGATTTTGTCCAATTTCAATGGACGTCATGGGAAAACAATAAAGTGGTTGATCAGTTGGCAAAGGAAGCCTTTTCAAATACACAACATTTTTCATTTTGTTCCATTTGTTCCGATTTGTATAGACCAAATCCTCCATGAGGATCATACCCATATTTTTCCTATTAATAAAGTTCTTGATGATGTTAAAAAAAACAAAAAATTATAGGGGGAACTGGGGAAGCATAGTAACTGGCCGTACTAATGCGCCTTTTTTCTAATATGCGTCTTTTGGCCAAAGACTATGATCCTAAGCATTTTTAGAAATTCATTATATGTTTTCTTACCGTCACCGTTTTGTATTTGGCGTTAATCATGGGGCAAACTCCACCAAGAAACCCCTGAAATTATTTACTACTATCTCTCACAAATCCTCAATAATTATAATTGAATGTAACACTCGGTACGGCACCAATCAGATTCGTCCTCGCTGGTGATAACACAAAGGTTAAATGATCAAGGTGAAGAAACCATTGTTAGAGAGGATAGGAAATACCTTCGTAGATCATAACTACCCACACCATCCTATGCTTCCAGTTTGATATAGTGCACACGACGCCGGTTTGGACATTCAGAATGAGTTGTGATTATGATCGCTTGTCTCTGTGACTCGGAAATGTTGGAACTTGCATTTGGATGTAAGCGCTTAGAGCATGATTACCGAGGGTTGTTAGTGGGTTGGTAACTTATAAAAATAACTAAAAATTAAACAAAATAGTTGAATAGTGATATATGGGGTGCTAATTTTGGTGATTATAGCTACCTAAAAGTGGGTTGCTAACTAAGAAAAACAATAAAAAATAAAATAAAATAGGTGAATAGTGATATCCAAATAGAATTTATAATAAACAAATCACTTAGCACCCCAACATTAACAACTAATGATAATCATGCTCTTAGTGCGAGTGAAAGAGGCATCAATTGAGAGATAATCGGTGGTGAAAATAAAGTCCCACGCACATTAAATAAAAAAGAATAAAAAACACCCTTAAATATTCATGTTCCTTTCATTGCTAAATAATGATTTTAGATAAACGGCGTGAATTTGATGTAATTGCATCCGTGAGTTTGATGTAGGCAATGCAATCGACATGGAACTTAGATTATTACAAAGTTATATGTTCAAAGGTGTTTGACAAACCGTGATCGGTGTTGAAGGTCATAAATCAGTTAATCTAAACTTAGACCATTTCTGCTCACAGTTACAATTAAAGATGAGAATCTAATCATCATATTTGCAAAACATAGTCATTGTGGCGAGATCAAATTCCAGATTTATAATAGGGCAATATTTCCGTCTTTTTTAAATTCACAATATCTTATTTATATCAGAATGATATTGTACGATGACATTGTGCAGAGTTCATAACACAACATAAAGAAGTATTTATTTTAAGTCAAAATACAACAAATCGATTATACAATTTAGGGGAGGGCATTCGTTTATGTGGTTCGGTTTTTCGGTTGTCGTTAAAATGAGAACATATATATATAGACCAAATGAGTTATGGGTCGGTTCGGTTTGGTTCGGTGTCACATTTTTGAGGTCTATATGAAAACCGAATTGTTTTAGTTTCGATTCAGTTTCAGTTATTAACTGAATAATCATATTGAAACCTATAAAATCAATTGCACAATTAAAAATGAAACGCAAGAACATTATTTTCAAAGTGTTTTGAGTCTAAAGTCAATAATGAAACACCAAAAGGAAAAGAAAATAAAAGACAAAATCCATAACCACAAAATGAAACACAAATATGTTATACTTTAGGTTAGGGTTCGGTTTTGTTCGGTCTATTATTTCGATGAACTAATAGGTATAATCCGAATACCCAAAATCGAACCAATACCCATGTTTTCGGTTTTGTTCGGTTCGGTTATGAGTTATTTTCCCACCCTAATACAATTGCCCGCGTGAATACGCGGGTTGGATCCTAGTTAACAAAAATTGAAAATTAACTTACAAAGTGACTAAACTCTAAAACTCACATATCACATATAACTAAAATTTTCTCTCTTTATATATAGGCCTTTCCAATTCCTCATACCGAAATACATAGGTTATTTTAATGGAAAAAATTGTAGAATATTAAAAGAAAACTAACTTTAAAAAAAGGAAAATTTTCTTATCAACAACAAAAGAAAATTAACTTAATTCAAATCGCTTACGTGGACCAATCGGATCGCGTTTTTAAAATCCTATTTGGACGCCTTTAGAGCGCTATAGTATAAACTTTTATATAGTATAGACTAGATTTTACAGCCACGCTACGCGTGGGGTTTTTTAGTGATAAATTTAATATAGATTTCGGTTTGTTTATTTTTAAATTAGCTAAAAGTTGACGTAGACAAATTCAAATAAAATATTCGTAGATAATTGATAATTAATTTATCATAAATTTTTAAGATGTATATATATATATATATATATATTGTAATTTGAAAACATTTATTTTTAACATGTTCTAGACATCTTTTATGTTTGGTTGCAGAACTCGACTGAGGAATGTTGATGGTTAGATAGCTACAATGTTGGTTCCATAAATTTCAAAATTGGATACCATTGCTATAATAAAAAAACATAGGAAAATTGTTATTTTGTAAAATTAAAAGTTTCATTAAATATCACTACTACTTTAAAATTTTCAAAATTGGATACCATTGCTTTAAAGTTTTCTAACACTATTAGTATTTTTAAAATTTTATTCTCAAACATGGTCACAAAATTGTATAACATTCAAAGTTGAAGTCATTGAATAACACAAAAATATATGTTCAAACATATATGTATAACACACAAAAAAAAAACATTCTACAACATAGATCATAGTAAGTCTATTGTCTGATTTTTCATGCTCTTACATCTTCTAGAGGTTCCATGCCAAAAATTTGACCAATTACTTCTCCAATATATGGAGGAGAGAATCATATAATATAAAGAGAGTAGACATGTTAGGTTGGAAAAAACAATTTGGGATATATCACAAAAGTTTGAGATTTACATCGAGTTTTTTAAAAAACATTTTGGTCTTCGACCATCGCGGTGGTCAGTGGCCTAACCCCATCATGATATTCTTATTTAACTCTTTCTTTCGTAGCTCTCGGGAAAAGCGTAGACACACTCTGGGAAAGGAAAAAAACACTAAAGCAAAATCAAAAATAGAGAGAGTAACCATACTTGAATAAGCTCCATGAGGAAGTGAACATCCTTCGTGTGGAGTTCCGCAGAGAAATTTTTCAAGTTACAAACTCAAATTAAAAAAGACTCGACGTGTTTCTTCTTTGATCGATAAGAAGAATGACTTTGTTTAAATATAATTTTTTAGTTGTAATTGTATAAAAGAATCAATTTTGAGTAAAAATATTTTATTTGTTGTAAAAAATAAATAAAAGGAATATTTATGATTATAAACTATTCATTACGATAAGTTATAGTTTTTTTTTTATATAATTAACGTTTAAAACCTAATAATATTTAGGGTCTAATTTTGATATTTGAGCAGGCCTCTATAAAGTTTGAGACGGCCCTGTGGGGAGTCATTGTTGATGCCAAGAGTCTAACTAAGCAATAAATAGGAACAACTAGCCAAATAGCCATAAATCGATCGAAACTAAGTGAATGACCACCTAATAGATCAAGTTAGGTCTATACATAGTAAATTAGAGGCGTAGACGGAAGGTTTTTGCCTCTTATAATAAGTAAATATAACATGATACTGTTATATGTTTTTAAAGTAATTTCTATGAGAAATAATTAATAAAAATATAGCATACTTACATTTTATCATAACAATATTAAGCGTATTATAGATACTAGGTGTACGTAATTGTTGTTAAGAATCTCTGTTTGGTTGGGTTTGAATTAATGAATTTTATGTGCGACACTTTTATATCTAAATAAGCAGTATGGAATATAGTAGCTAAAACTGGAAGGTTTTTTATTTATTTAAATTATATGTTGTTCAATACACCACGTTCAAACCTCATAGTTGGACAGTAATGTTTTCTCATAAGTGTCATTATACTTGTTGGTCATAGTTTGTAACTTGAAGATTACCTAGGGGTTTTAAGGTAATCCTTTTTTCTTTTAAATGATCCAAATTGTTTTTTTTAAATGCTTGAAAAGTATAAAAAAACATACCATTTTTTTTAGATGGATACTTATTATACGTTTCCTTGAAATAAAAAGTGTACGTACAAAACAGATCTTCGCAATTCAACTAACAAAACAACAAATCAGAAACGTACCATGAAGTTCTTGCACTAATAGATGATATCAACATGTACACGAAGTCTCTATATGCGAAATCTCTATATGCATATATATATTTGAAACATCTTTTGAATATGAAAATTAGAGAATATATGAGAGCAAAAATATAGGACTGCGATATAGAATACAGTAAAAGCGAAAACTATGAAACAATATTTAAGAAGAAGAGATAAGGTTTCTTATGACCGACTATACCGAATATAATACGACACATATATAAAAACCTGCATACAAGAGAAAAAGAACACCAACCAAAAGATCGTAACTCGTAAGATACCATGATAATAAAGCATTAAAATAGAAAACAAACTTAACTAATTATTTTGAAACAAAAAAAAGTAGCAACATTAAAATTATGAAATATACCAGTAGATAGATTAGACAATACATGAACAAATCCAACGTTCAGTGGATCAATATGCGCACCATAAAGGCAATACGACCTATGGAAGAAAAAAATTAAAAAAATCAAACAAACTACAAAGTCGTAAGATGTTAATATTAGCACGGAATTAAGCACATAAATTACATACCTGGAACCATCATGAACCTATAAATACACAACACGAAAAAATATTATTATGAAGGTCATACGATAGATAAATTAATAGAAATCAAACAAAAACTGTAAAAATAGGATAAGAATTACGTCAAAAGATTGAAAGTATGAGATAATAACAGAAACAAAAAAGTGGTGCAAGCAACCAAATATAAATTTGAAGAGGTGGGTGTGATATTTATATGGATTATAGCTAGGGTTTTTTTAACCGACACCACTATTTTTTTTATGGGCTTTGATATATCATGTTTTTACCGGTTTTTATACCATAATATATGTCCGTTTTATCAAGTCTTTTGGTGTTTTCTAGTATTTGGTGTTTAATATTAGGTACAAGGATGCTTTGGACTCAATTGGTGTTTACTGGAGCAATTTGGAGCAGAATGGAACGAGCTGTCAAAGTCACAAGGTCGGAGTGAAAATCTGCAGGCTGTGTCGAGCGACGCACTATCCCTGTCGCTCGACGCGACCAAATGGTGACAGAATAGTACTTTTTGGAAAATTTCCGTTTTCGCGCCAGAAAAGCCCAGATGTTTGCAATTGGGCCCATGACCGTCCTTGTACTCTATATATACGTTTTTACAGCCATTCTTTAGGCTTAAGCTTTATTTTATTGTGTTTAGAATTACTCTTAAGAGATATCTCTAATAAAGATGTTTTGTGCTTCATTAAACATGTCTGAGTAATTTGTCTGTTAGGTTTAGGGTTTTTAAGGGTTTTGATGAATTGCTAGATCTGATTTCATTGTTAGGATAATATCATTAGAAGTTCTTCATCTTGACTTGTGTTTATTGCTGATTTTAGCGTCATGAACTAGAATCTGATATTAGGTTAATTGATAGACACGACAGTGTTATTGATTGCTTGAACTAGTCTTTGATGAGCAAAATTCCTATTCGCAAAGACATTTGGTTTAGGGTTTTGTGAACAATTGAACTTGAACTTTAATGCTTGTTTAGATCAATCTGATTTCGCAACGACAGTTGGTTGTCTAGGGTTTAAGCATAGATAATATTCGCAGCGACAGCTGGTTTGTTTTACATTCGTGTTCATGTTTAGGAACAGAGCTTTCATATTCCTAATTATCTGTTTATCCCTGCAATTCTGATTCTCCTGAGATTTCTCTGAACCTAGCTTTTATCTTCATTGTTTTAAAGCTTACCACTATCTTGCTTTGTTTTATTTGCTTTTTCTTATATTATATTTGCCTAGCTTAGTCTGAATTTAATTATCTATTGTGTCCCTGATTCCCTGTGGATTCGATAACCTCAAGTACTACAATCGATCTCTTAATTTGAGAGAGTAGATCTAGGGTAAATTTGACCATATCAGGCTTAGAAGATATTTAATAAAAAAGTTTGTTAAAAAGGATAATTCCTATCAACAACAAATAAAAATTAATTAATTCTAATCGCTTACGTGGACCAATCGAATCGGGTTTTTTAAATCCTAGGTGGATACCTTTGGAGCGCTATAGCAGAACAAACTTTGTTCAAAAGGATAATTCCTATCAACAACAAATAAAAATTAATTAATTCTAATCGCTTACGTTGACCAATCGAATCGGGTTTTTTAAATCCTAGGTGGACGCCTTTGGAGCGCTATAGCATCAACTTTTATATAGTATAGACTAGATTTTACACCCACGCTACGCGTGGGTATATTTTATTGATGAATTTAATATATATTTAGAATTGTTAGTTTTAAAATTAGTTAGAAATTGATGTATACATATTCAAAATTATAAAAATGATTTTTTGCAAATAAACCTTCCAAGTAGTTAGAGTTTGTGATTATACATATAGGTCTTCGTTCATTTTGACTCCTTCAAATTAGGTAAAAGGATGGATCCTAAATTTTATCCTTTCAATCAAGTGGCCACCATCGACGACCTCTCCAATCGATCAGTAAAGGCTCATCGTCGTTGCTATTTACTCTAAAAATAAATATACCATACACGTTAGCCAAGAAACAAAAACATATTGTTAAAGATTCGAAGCAAGTAAAAAGAGAAACAAAAACAATACTTATCAAACAAAAAGTAAACTTTCACATTTTAATTGGAAAGAGAAAAACAATAGACTATTTTTATATACATATTGTATCATTTTTTTCCTAATACATATAATTTCTTTTAAATGTTCTTTTTAATTGTAGTGGATTTTCTTATTTAATAAATTATTTTTACTTTAACAGCACTGTTTAGTATATAAGAAACGTTCTTTGATTTTGGAATTTAGGATGTATTACTTTCCCAGTATCATTTACATGTTGCTCTACTATGACTAATTTAACATAGTATGTAGCCTCTTCCCAATCAAGTTTGTAGACCATTGAGAAGCGAGATATTTTTTTTCCCATACTTATCAGTTATCACCCTGAGATTCCTAGCTACACTAATATTGACTGGCTTTGTTATATGAGATATTGAACTTGTTACAACCATAAACGGAATCTTATGAAGCTCTCCTCCTGAAAGGTCCGCCTTGTCATAAAAAACTTTATAATGGCAAGTAAACAAATTATCGTGTTGAATAATTTTAATCTGTAAGAAAAAGGGTTACACCGAACATAAATATAAAACAATAACGTAGATCATTAGAAAACTACTAAATCACTAAAAATCATAAATTACAAAAATTATTTGGTAGTTATCACAAAATACTAAGTTACCAATAATCCTAGAATCCAAGGAAGGTAGGAGAGAGATAGCTTGTTGATTAGGGTAAACCTAAAGAACCATAAAGAGAGAGGTAACATGGTAAAACTATGATAAAAAAAAAAAAAAAGAGTAGAATTATATAGCAAACTACTTTCAACGGAAAGTTGTAGAGGTGATATTATTAGAGAATAAGTTGATAGAGTTTTTAGAGGAGGGTTGGAGAAAGGGAAATATAGAAGAATCGCTAAAGTTGAAAGAAGAAGAAGAATAGTTTATCAAAAACTTTACTTAAACATAAAAAGAATTTTTTTAAAACATAGTATCACACACCAGTTACCTTGAAGAAGAAACAATTGATTAAACAGTTACCTTGAAGAAGAAACACTTGATTAAACGATGATTACATGAGATCAAGACCTAAATTCCATACATTCATGCATGGCAATCACAATATCTATGAAACGATTCATGAAAATATATATATATATTACAAAACAGTAATAAAAACAAAAACCGAATAACAATCAAATAGAATAAAAAAATCATACCTCGAAGAGAAAATCTGCGAAAATAGCAAAGGCACGATGAGACCAAAATTTAGATAATAACCAATTAATTGGTAAAAGCTAACTTAATATGTCTTACCAGGTGATTAACGATAAGCAAGCCAGAGGCGTTTCCCCTGGAATTGCAGAACCACTTCCTACAGGACTACATGAGGCGACATTACACCTAACCTAACCACACAAGCCGGGTTCGAGATACCACAATACTTACACGCATTCTCCTTGATATAATTCTTTTTTAATATCCGTGATATCATTCTTACCATAATCAATATCATCATCATCTACAGTCTCCTCAAAGTTCAAATTTCCCATACCTCCAGCCAATCCATCAACTTGAATGCTAATACTAACACCACCGCGTCTCACTTTCCTACCATTCCCGGCACCGGCAGAGAGAGACGAAGGAGACAAAGCCTCAGAATGATGATATGCTACAACTTTTATGGCAAAAGCATCAGGGATGGAGATCGAATCGTACAGTGTAGGCCATGCCGTCGGCGATCCGGGTAATCGAACTCGGAATCACCTTGAGTGAATTCCAAAATGGTGTAAGCTACAAAATCTTGAGAAACATACATACCATGATAAACAATAAAATAGTGGCAAACTAACATAAAAATTAAAAATTAAATTAACAAACAAACAAACCAAAAAACATCGGATTGTGGTTTTTACCTTAGCATACCTTCCTTAAAAAACTTTCCCGATCGCAGACTCCAATATAGACAGTACGTACTTTTATTACAAAAACCAATTAAAAAGGTTAAAATTGTACTAAACAATCAAAACACTGCAAAATAATTCAACACTATGAAGAAAACACTATTAGAACCTCGAAAGGAATCACAAAATCATAAGCGGATCAAAAGCATTCAGGGAAACAATAGTAAAAAAGCATAAATACAAATAAATAATATTATAAAAAATATGAATGACAAAGAAATAAATAATCAGAACTACGAATTTAAGCTTAATAACAAAAATAGTCTTACTTGTTCATAAAAATGTATAAATTCAAATCGTTTATAACACCTTTAGTTTATTTCTTTATTATCATAATTATCCAACCAAATTTTACTTTTAAAAATTAGAAATTTACTCAAAACAATATTCACAATATGTTATAGAATATATTTAGATTTATTAAAATATATTAATTTTTAAACAATTTTTTCTCTTTGTATATAGGCAACGGAAAAATTCCTATTAACAACAAAAAAAAATTACCTTAATCCTAATCGCTTACGTGGACCAATAGAATCGCGTTTTTTAATCCCATGTTTTACACACACGCTACGCGTGGGTTTTGTTTATCAAAGAGATTAATATGTATTTTGGCTTGATGATTTTTAAATTAGCTAAATTTTGACATACAAATGAAAATATATCATGGTAAAAAAGTGAAGCATTCATAAAAAATTAAATTATTAGTTGTACATAGGCCTGGGCAAAAAAACCGGAACCGAAAAACCGAACCGAAACCGACCCAAAAAAACTGGTTCGGTTTCGGTTTCAGCCAAAATACCCGATGGTTCCTTTTGATTGGGAACCATGGGTATCGGAACCGAACCGGTTATTACCCCGGAACCGAATACCCAAACCGAATACCCGAATATTAGGGCTTAACTCATTTTTCAGGCTTATGTTTGTTAAACAGCCCAAAAAACCACTCAAGAACTTAGGCCTTAAATATGAAAAGCCCAAGTTGATTTTTCTAAGAAGAGTGAAACTCTTTATAGGCACATATATTAAGTTTCATTGAAGCTTGTTACCGATGTGGGACTCTCTTCCTTTTTTTTTTTTTTTTTTTGGTCATACTCTTCCTTTTTTTAAACCTTCTTTTTTTTTTTATCGATGATGACTCTTCCTTTCTTTTTTAACCTTCTTTTTTTTAATTTTTTTTTTTGAATATGATTTGTAAGTTACAAGAAATATATCAGTGGTAACTTACATGTGTATCACCATTTCTTTTTACGTTTTTTTTTAATTTACTATAATATAATTTAAATAACGATTTTAAATATTATCAAACTAATTTATACAAACGATATGGATGCATATAATAATATATTTTATTCAAGATAAATTATGGGTACCCGGAACCGAACCGAAATTAACCGGTTCCTACCCGGAACCGAACCGAAAAATTATAAATACCCAATGGGTCCAAATTTCCTAGAACCGAAATACCCGGAACCGAATGGTACCGAACCGGAACCGAACCGAATACCAGAATGCCCAGGCCTAGTTGTACATATATAAGTACTAATGTTTAGATATGGTTGTAGCATATCCTTGAACACAACCAATCAATAGACTTTTTATAACGATGGAATTAAGAAGAAATACATAGAAATAAGATTTTTAGACATTTGACTTTACATTTGGAAGAAACTAATCTATACGTTCCAATCCGATTACAGTAGCTAAAGCATGCTTAAGAGTAAATGACCGTTAGATAAAATTACTAAAATAATTATAAAAAAAGTTCGACTAAGGTGAAACCTATATGCATACGCAAAATTCACTCCCTCCACCACCAAAGAACCAAATAGATCCAACATACTTTCCTTATAAAGACTACTAAAAAAATTGGATATCAAACTTCTGTAGCTTGGAAAACCCTTTAGTCTAATAGTTTGACAAAGAGTTCATTAATTATTCTATAGAGATTAGTTCTGTATGCCAAGGCTAAAACTGTCTATTGGTATATAAATAAATACCAAGATGACTAAGAGATTATAGCATAGTTGAGCTATAAGAAACTAATTTTTTTTTTTCCAAATAGCATGCACAACGAATCAAGTGATTTAGATGATCATGAGAGATGCTAAGTAATGAAAAAACATTATTGATTTGATGTTCGTTGATTGAGAATATAGCCTACATACCTTTGCCAGCGCTTTCACTATTTTTTTTTGGGTTTTGCAGTCATCATGGCACATATGAACTGCAAATAATAAGAGAGAAATTGAAAAAAAATGTAAGAATAATCAACATGAACATGTTATAGCATTTTTTGTAGGTCAGGATCACCAAAAATAATCCCACTAAAACAAAAAGATTTTATTAGATAAACAGACACTCCCGAGCCAGTTTTAATGGCTTTTGGTATATAATAAAGGAAGAGTGAAAGAGATGTAAATTGTGTAGAATTTTAGTTTGGCTTGAGAAGGCAGATCTTGTAATCCACGTACAATACTCGATGATACCATAACATTTATCTTTAGTTAAATGTGGGTTGTGTTGCTGCTATTCTCCAACTGTGCATACATGAATATTAAGAAAACGATATTAATGTCATTATGAGGATGAACCATATTTTACTTAGAATCCAATGTTTGCCCAAAAATAAAGACAATTAGTTTTCTAAGAATCAAAAACTGCCAGTAACACAACAACCATAGCAAGAAACTCAAGCCGATTGTAAAAGTATTTGGTTCTTCAAACTTGTGCCACCGTGTGGTTTCACAATAAACCTTTTAAAGGGGGACCTTTTAAAGAGAAAACTTCTAACGTTTTGAAATTCCTTTCACTTAGTTTTTTGAATCCATGCGTTCATAGCTATGATCGTTACTCCATTCGCCTCATACGAAATAGTATTCCATTAGTTGTAATGTTCCATAACGAACGACACGATTACAAAAACCCAAATAGAGAGAGAGAAAATTGATAACTAAGTTATGAACACAACACAAAAAAGTTAAAGGACAATTCACTTGTTCATAAAACAAAAGAAGATTTAGGTTTTTACCTTATCACATCACTGAGCCGACATACCTATGCCTTTTTAACATATGATTTTTTTGTCATAGCTAAGAAGAAGCTATTTTAGAGACTACATGTTCTTTCTTCCTCTCCTTGTCGATAATGTCTTCTTCATTGTTGGCTTCTTTATCAAGCACTAAATATCTCCGATAAGAAAACGATCAGTAATTTAAAAAGAAATATGGTAGAAGAACAAAATTCATATATTAACAAATAAAACAATAACGAATTAGAAAAACAAATAAACTATGCATACGTAAGAGTTGAACATTGTTGCAACTAATAGTTTACGAACGTGCGATAGGTATATATAAATTAGGGTTTAACAAACGAATGAGGAAAACCATATCTTACCAACTGAAGTACTATGAACCAAAGCCTGCAAAACACCAAACAAACAATGTTTCAACACAAGCACATCGCAAAAATATTAAGAACAAACAAATAAATCTAAGCTCGAAAACAAAATAAGCGAATGGTAACAAATTGTTTGGAATTTGTACTGAAAATTTTCACAAAAAGTTTGTTTGCCTAATAATTTTCTCTCTATATATATATATAGGCGCGAAAAAAGTGAAACTTTCCAATTCCTAATACCAAAATACATATGTTATCTTTAATGGAAAAGTTTATTAAAAAATAAAGAAAACTAACTATAAAAAAAGGAAAAATTCTTATCAACAACGAAAGAAAATTAACTTAATTCAAATCGCTTAGGTGGACCAATAGAATCGCGTTTTTTAATTCCATGTGGACGCTTTTAGAGCGCTATAACATCAACTTTTATATAGTATAGATTAGTAAATTTCCATTTAGTTTTTTTTTTTTGGACAAATTAAGAAAAAAAGACTATAGTCTGTTTGTTATCTTGTAGTATCACATTTAATATATATATATTTTTTTTTGTGAACATCACATTTAATATTTAATGTTATTTTCAGCCAAAGAGTATCTAATTTACATAATTAACATTCCCTTGAACAATCCAAGGTCTTTTTCTTCCGATTTTCTCGTCCCCGGAAAATCAACTCAGGGATCGGAGCCACTGCTTTCTCTTCACTTCTTCTTCTCCGACCGCTGCTATGACTCTCGTCCACCGCCATCACTTCTCTCTTGTCCGCGTGTAAGCATGGGATCGTCCTTCTCGAGCCTGAACGGCGAGTCTAACGGTTCGATAACCGGACCGAGCCTCGGCGATATACCGGAGAGCTGCGTCGCTTCCGTGATTCTTCACCTTTCGCCGCCGGAGATTTGCAATCTAGCTCGCCTGAATCGAGCATTTCGCGGCGCGGCTTCGTCTGACTCTGTGTGGGAGAAGAAACTGCCACGTAATTTCACGGATCTGCTTGATCTATTGTCGCCGGAGATGTATCAGACTCTCTCGAAGAAAGATATCTTTGCTTTGCTCTCTCGTCCTATCCCTTTCGACGATGGCAATAAGGTCTGTTTGGAAATTGGAATTGGGAATTAGGGTTTATCTCGTGTGGTTTTTAATGCCTTTCGATGGATTGGAATTGGGAATTGGGAATTAGGGTTTATCTCTGAAAACGATGTCTCATGTTGATGGTATGCATATTTGCAGGAAGTGTGGATAGATAGATTGACAGGACAGGTTTGTATGGCTATTTCGGCGAGAGGAATGGCGATAACTGGAATCGAAGACCGTAGATATTGGAATTGGATTGCAACACAAGAATCAAGGTACTGAATTTACTAAATTTTTAACACAAGGAAGTAGATTTCAAGTGCATTGCTATACTTGGTTTCTGATTATGTTATTATGACCTGAGATTTCATGAACTATTGATCCTTGGTTTGTGAATCTTGACAAAGGCAGGTTTAGAACAACTCTCTCTTAGTCTTAGGTAGATCAAATGAGGAATGAAAGTTTGCATGAGCTTGATTAGTAGTCTATTTCTACAAGTCTGTATTCATGTATCTCAGCTTTTGGGTTTTGACAAATAGTTATTGTGGAATGGTTAGGCTAATGAAAAAGAGAATATGAACTCCAAATTGGAGTTGAAAATAAGGAATATAACTGATGCAAGTTTTATGTGAATTGAAAAACATAAGACTGGTGATGCGGTTGCGAGCAATAAGACATTTGTTGATTCTATTTCACTTGACAGGTTCCATGTTGTAGCCTACTTACAGCAGATTTGGTGGTTTGAAATAGGTGGGATGGTGACATTCAATCTTCCTCCTGGTATATACTGTCTATCATTCAGAATACACCTCGGAAGATTCTCTAAAAGGTTGGGAAGACGAGTTTGTCATTTCGAACACACGCACGGTTGGGAGTTAAAGCCTGTACGGTTTTCTCTCTCGACTTCAGACGGGCAAGAGGCGTCATGTGAATATTACTTAGCTGATAAAGAAGGTGAGGAAATGGGTGGAAGAGAGTTCTGGAGAGACTATAAGGTTGGAGAGTTTGTTGTGGGTTGCTCGGAACCATCGACCGAAGTCCAATGGTCGATGAAACAGATCGATTGCACGCACTCGAAAGGCGGAATCTGTGTGGATTCGGTCTTCATTATCCCAATCGATGTAAAGCAACACAAGAAAAGGAAAGCTGCTGTGAACTAATAGCTTGAAAGAAGAAATGTACATCATACACTTTTGGATATACTGCATAGCTTAAAGGTAAAATGTTTGTCATCTTGGTTATGGTTCTTGAGTTAGGTATAGCATTGTGAATTTAATCGAGTTATTGTGTTTTTTTCCTTCATACTCCGTTTGTTCAAGATTTTAGGCGAGAACGATGCTTTTTGTATCGGTTTAAAAACCTTGTTGTGATGGTGATATTATAGAGTAACAGAGTTTCTTGTACAGGCAAGTGATGTTAAAAAGAAATCCTTTTTTTCAACTCCAAATACATTTTGCATATGAAGAGTGATTTTACACATTGATTGATTGATATTTTGTGAAAAAAAATTGTACTTAATGAAATTTGTCCTACATAACATGAGATTGACGGAAACACAATTTATGTTATCCAATGGAATGAATGTAAGTGGGTACAAGTTGTGAGATTGAAATAGATAGCTTTGACAAATCTAACTTGAAAGAGATTGGTCTTGTTCAATTTGTAAGGACCATTAGTGTTAATTCTTAAAACGTGTATATTTGTTACTCGAAAGTCCAGTCCATTTCCTATTGAATAGTTGATTTTGTTTTCACGATGGAGACACAATGACTACTATTTCGGCTTAAATTACCCAAAAAAAAATAATGATGTCAAAAGGAAAGTCAGGTTCTGTCTTCACTAGCTTGCACTTAGACATAAGTACATGTCAACAAACTTAATTGTCTGAAAAACAAAGCGTATATATTTCACCATGTTCTATTTAGCAACTATGCATTAACCGTTGTTTTTAAGGTTTTTAACCAATATGGAATTTTCACATTTGAAATTAACAAAAAGTTCGATGAAAAGAGAAATCTAATGAGTTTTTCTGCTTTATACGAAAATCTTCAGCAATGACACAGCACTCTCTCGACTCTTGAGATTTATTTCTCTGTAACTATATGGTCCTCATTTAGACTACCATCAAAGTTTTTTTACTATTTACTCACTCAATTTATTGCTTTTACTCTCTCAATTAATCTGATTGTGACAACTATAAGTATTCCAAACCCAATGAAAATGCTAAGTATAGATTTTTTTGGTATTCTACGTAGCTTTTGTGCATCAAAATGTGACTATCGTTATAGTATCAATAAAAAAAATGATGTAGGTTCAAATTTAGTGTAACATGGCATTCTGTAATTTACAAACCAATCGCTAATTTTTGAAGCTGCCATTCAGTTATTATGCATAGCTCGACAACTTTGCAAATTGTCATTATTTAATACCGATTAGCATGATAAAAAAAACATTTGAAGAGATACACAAACATTTCTACCAATTAAAGATAATTTACCAATTTCTAGAGTTTCTATGGGTTTTTTGGTCTTTCTCTCTATGGTTAAGATCCTAACTATTTTCTTACAAAGCCAAAGAAAATAATATTTGAAATGGAGAGAGAACATGATGATGAGTGAATTGTGGGGTATTTTTTTCTACCCTATTGGTTATAATAAGTTTATGAGTAGAATTAAGTAGAAAAGAACCTTTGATATACATTGAGTTCTTTAGGTTTCAAGTTTAATATTCCTAATTTAGTAGCTTTCTAGAGAGAATGTTTTGTCAAATTTGGTCTTTCGATCACTGGTCCAATTTAAATCAATGGTAATATTTTGCTTTGTACATCGGTGATGGAACTGACCATAGGCACTATTTGAAAATTCATGGGTTTATCAAACTAAAACATTTTGAATGATTTTGTTCCAATGACAAATTTAGTGTTTGTAGTAAGAAAACAAAAAAAAAACTGAAGTAGACAATTTAGAGTTTTTGAATTATAAATCAGCTCATCATGGTTTAAAGATCCAAAGATTCAACATTATAATATTGATTTGGTAATGGATTAGGGAGAATTTGATAAGTGTTATTAGTATTACTATATCATTGTAAATTTTGGGTACAAGATATCGTAAAATTGACCTTAATTTTCGACTAAAAAATAATCAACGACTAACATAACTATTTCTTCATTCTATTGTGTGGTAGGAGGATTTGCACCGGCAATTCTTGAACATTGTTTTTTTAACATAGGAGGAAAAAACGGATTGAATGGAACTTTCGGCATGCAATTTGCTTCACCTTCTAAAAATGCTTTACAACAAGCAGGACCAATATTCCCGAATTGTCCGGTGAATATGGATTGAGTAATTTCTGCAATGCATCCGGGAATGTTCATCACCGATGACCAACATTTTGTTATGTCAGGTAGTCCTGGCATTCCCGGACTTGGTTGGAATGGAAAAGGAGCCGGAAATTGTGGCAATTGAGCATTTGCAGAGATCACAACGCATATGACCGATAGAAGAAAAGTTAAGTTCTTGATAGTCATGATAATATTTAGAAGAGGAAAAAAAGAGTTGTATTGTAGCCAAAATATGTTTACTAGCTATTCGAGTTTGTTTTTGAATGACGAAAAAGAATAAGACCATTGCTTATTTATATAGCAAAGAAACAAGATCTTGGTATTAATTATCTTGATAAACGTCTTTGAATTCTCTAATAATGTAATTAATCAGCCGTTTTTTAAATTCAAAATAGAATTGAAACTCCCAAATGTGAAACGTATGACATTAACTAAGAGATATTGACTATCAAGAAAATTAACTAAGACATATACACATAACCGACGACTCCCCTTACTCAAGATTCTGTATAGCCCAAAATCTAAAGATTCTAAACCAATAAACCGTCCTATAGGTTTTGATTTGATTTGAAAAAACCAAACCGTCCTATAGGTTTTGACCAGAAAAAATGAAGATATATAGGGTCGTTGTACCAATGTTTGTGCGGATTGCCTCGTGAAAACAGCAAAAGCGCCAAGTTTCCTCTTATTCCATCTAAATCCCTTGGTTTCGAAATGAATTTGTTTTAAGAACGGTATTTTCCCGCAATCATAACAAATGCATATGGTATATTTGACGCAAGAAAAACCCCACTCTTTATCGCCGGATCAATACATCTTAACATTAAAAACCAAAACAAATAAAAAATCATAGGTCGATGATACTATTTTCACTAGTGCACTGTGCTCAAAAACTTTGTCAGGATTAGAAATGGACCATTCTGATATTTCTGTTTGAGTAGCACCCTGCAGCTCCACAGTGTTAAATAAAAATTGTGGGGTGACTTTTTACAAATACATATTCAGAGTGGAAGTTAGAATTGATGTATGTCAGATTGGTGGTTGATTAAGGTAGAGAAAGTGATACACATTTGTACAAAACTAGAATCTGGACCATTCTATTTTTTCTTCTTTTCCATTTCCACTCTATATATGACTTACTGCTCCTTTTCTCAAGTCACCACTTTTTTTTTCATATACTAATATCCACATTAACTAGTCCTGAATTTGTAATGGTTGACAAATTTATGAATATTTTCTCTAGTGTTTTTTTTTTTGTAATGTTGGTTTGCATCAGTTTCATGTGCTAATAAATTCGAAATAACAATGTCAAAAAGTGTGAAACAAATTATTGGTGATATAAGAAAAATTTGTTTCGCAGCTCTCATTTATTTTGGTGGTACCGGATTAAAGCTAAATGGGATTTCTCTTTACTCAGTAGTGAATTTTTATATTCTTTTATTAGCACTCGATTAATTTATTTTTTTTGCTTGGTAAAAACAATTTCCCACAACTCCACCACGAGTAACACACAAATTTCTCTTTACTCAATAGTGACTCAATTAACTACACCAAGCTAAAATCACAAGGCCTAGTTTTTCAACCATATTTACTTACATAGCATGTATGTATACATGCATGTAGTAACATTTGCCTATATATATACACATATCATCTTAACTCAAGTTCCAGATCAAACCCAAAACCCTTCATTTCTTTATTTGGCCAAAAAGTAGTCTCTTGAAACTGATTGTTGTATGGAAAATAGACAAAAGAAGTAAAAAAGAAGAATAGAAAATGGAATATTGGAGCAACCCCTTCATGAATGGAAATTCTTCATCTTCCAACTTCATTTATCCTTTCTATAACTCTGGCCCTTTTTCAGGTACATATGCATTCCTACTTGGTTTTTTTTTTTTTTTGATCAACTTCCTACTTGGTTAATGGAACTTATTTATATGCTTGATGATGCATATTCATATACTCAATGTGCAATAGTTTATCACTTATCAAACCAAGTAGTTTATTATAGACTTATAGTCTATGAAGTATATGCCTTGAGATAAGGAATTGATTCTAAATCAAAATTTGTAGGAAACCAAGAGAACAAATGTTACTCTTCAGGTGCAATGGTGGATCCACAACAAGGTTTGCTTCATGAACATCATGTTCCTCTAGCAATGGTGGAGAATAGCTATGGAGAAGAACACAACAACATTAGCAGACAGGAAAAGAAAAAGACGAAGATGACGAGCGAGCAGCTAAAGTTACTCGAGAGAAGTTTCCAAGAAGAGATGAAGCTGGACACAGATAGGAAAATGATGCTGTCCAGAGAACTCGGGCTGCAACCGAGACAGATTGCTGTTTGGTTCCAGAACAGGAAAGCTAGGTGGAAGAACAAACAACTCGTGCATCTCTACGAATCACTAAGGCAAGAGTTCGACGTTGTCTCTAGAGAAAAGATGTTGCTACAAGAAGAGGTAATGACCAACCTCATTGATCATTCCTAACTTAATCACCTTTTAAGTGACAATAACTTGAGTTACTTTTCACCTAGTTTCAACAGCTTTTACAATTGAAATCGATGACAGGAGAGACTAGTGCAAGCAAGAGGAAGCAAACATGGGACAACTTCATAAAATGACTAATCTCAAAAACAGCCCAAAATTGTATTCTGCTCCAATAATAACTTTAATAGCAGGTTATGTTTTCATTTAGGTTTGATTTCAGTAATTTTCAATACATTTGTTGTCTCGGTTCTAGAATAAATAATAACACTAAACCTAAATATAAAAGCTAAGGCTCACTAAATTGGACACTAACAAAACACAAGCTAGCACCTAGACCAGCAATGTCCTAGAGCTAAGTTCTCAGTTCTATTTCACAATTTTCAGAAATCAAGAGTGGAATCAAAAGTTTCATAATCTGCATAAAAACTTGGAGTACAATATATAAAGATCGGTGCAAAACTAAAAAAATAAATCGGTGTCAACAAAAGACAAAACAAGAAAGATAGGTTTAGAGATGTGAGTGGCTACTCCGATCAACGTTTGCCACCACCACCACCCATCTTAGCAGCTCTGGGTGCTGCACTCTTGGGGATATTACCCTTCACTTGAGACTTCTGTTGCTTTGAAGCAAACTCAGCTTTCTTTGCCTTCTTCTCGTCCTTAGTCTTCTTGATCCTCTCCTTAATATCACTGCAGAATCATCATTTCCATTTCAAGTCAACAACATTTCACGTTTAAAAGAGACTGAAATAATATAGGAAAAGGAAACAAACCGTAGAGCGGCTTCTCTGGCTGCATCACGAACTTCGGGCTTCTCAGCTCGCTTCTTCTGAATAACCTCCAAAGTAGCACCGACGATAGACCTCGAGTACGGCTTCTTGGTTGCGCGTCTCCTCTTCTTCACAGCCTCTGCAGCAGCATCCTGGAAGGTATCAAAAAGATCACAAATCAGGGTTCTTGCCACACAGACCAAAACAAGAATCCAAATAGAAAAAGAAGACCTAACCTTTTTGTGTTGCTTCCTGTACATGGCAGTCCAGCAAAGCTTGGAAGGCTTCAACTTGTTGTGAAAATACCTCTTGCATTTGGAGTTGATGAACAAAAACACCTATTGAAACATACAAATCAAACATCATAATCAATACAGAGATATAGGAACAGATTCTTAACACATTGAGAAACAAAGTACCTGAGAGTCAGATCGGATAAATCTGATACCTCTACCAGGGTAAATCTTGTGGCCACTGAAACGGCAAAGCTCAGTCCTACATTTCCAAACACAGTCAAAAGGGCTTAGAGATATAACCAAACTCAACATGTCTGAATCGAAACCAACACAATTCATATACACAATACAGTCCACACATTAAGCCATTTCATTTTGAAAATTGTTCTAATTCATCAACAAAGAAGAACGAATCATCAGAATTAACAATGGGAAAGCAATGAACACAAACAATCAACGAATCGCCCAGATTTCAAACAGAGACAATCAGAAACACAAACGAGATCTAGCAATTACCGAACACAAAATGCCCAACATTGTGACCATGAAAATAAACAGATTTTAACGGGAAGAGATTCATTTCAGGATTCGATAGTGGCGAATTCACACGGATAATCAGAAATAGTGTATGCCTATGAGCTGAGAAGAACGAAGAAGAGAGAGATAGAGAATGATTACTTGAGAACCATGGCTCCGCCGCGTTGATACTCTTGTTACTTGCAAAACCCTAAAAAATCTAAGCTTTAGATTAACGAAAAGTATTTAAGGCAGATGAAATATTGTGAGCCCTAGTTTTCAATGAATCTAATGAGCCTTTTAGCCCAAATTCAATGATTAGGCCCATTCAGGAAGCTATTCTTCTACGGTTAAGCCCGTTAGAATAGAGAAATTCCATGTTTTTTATTAAACCGATAATTTGTTTTTGTTTTTTTTTTTACAGTATTATCCGAACCAATATGTGTGCGTCCAAAGTCCAAACTATCGGATAATTTTTGAATATCGAATTTTACGTTATACTAACTACAAGTAAAGTAAAATAAAATCCAAAAAGACGGTATAAAAATGGGTAATCCAGTAGACCATTTAAATTTTTAATTTTTTTGTTAAAAAGTATATATTTTATAAAAATAAAAATAGTTTAGGATTACAATGATGACTATAGGCTTAGACATATTATTCTATGGCAACAACAACAAAAAAACATGGAAACATAACATTTAACTAGAGTTTTCGGTCAATCCACTCAGTCATGTCAAAGATTACGGAAGTTAGATGAAGCAATGACGATTTTGTTCTTCTTCGCGAATGAATTGCGAAAGAAGGAACGCCTATGTAATAAGCTTCACATCCTCTACAATACATAGTTTATAAACGCATAAATTCTCATACATTTACGAAAATCAAACCGTGGAACATCAACTCTTACTCTTACCGTAACTTTGCGATGTATAAATGATTGTCAGGTGTATAGTTTGGGCACAAGACAATATCTCCACTATCTGTCATTCCAACAATGGAATTCCATGGATGACGAATATTTTTGCAGACATGCTTTGACCATTTACGCTCTTTGGCATCCTCTAAAACCCACAAAACAAGATCATGATCCTCACTAACATCAATCGCACCTAATTTACCCTTGTAGTTTACCAGAGTAGAAGGTTTTTGTTAAGAGAGAATTTTGTAATAAGGGAAATGAATGAAAGAGTTATCCTTTATTACGAGATACCCTCTCAAGGGTTCAAGTTCTGAATTACAAAGATGAAAATGAAAGAGATACAAAGTCACACAAGAGAATCAAAGAGACTCAGCTCCCTTCTCACAAACAAACAAAATGATCACTACCAAAATGATGATCGTACTCTCTAACAACTTGTCCCTTAAATCCAGCTCACCATGTGCTCCTCCTCACAAACCTTATGACGTGTACCTCTTCTAGATTCAACCAAACACTTGATGACTCACTAAGCCTTCTAATCCTTGTTGAGCTTAGGCCCATCCTTCTTAGGCCTCCTGCTATACTGATGAATGATAGGAGTCTTCTCATTAATCGTAACAGTTTTCCTGGAATAAAATCAAATCTCTCGGACTTAACATCAAAGCAAACAATATTAAACGCGTCTGTATAATAATACACAACACCATTGATGCATATCCCATCATCGCGACTTTGAACATTATGGTAAGGCTTGCAACATAGGATCTTCCTCCAGATGAGATTTCTTGTGCCTAATGTGAGAACGTGATGCTGAAGTTATAACTCGGGAAACACTCATGTGACACACAATACCTTGAACTGTTTCTCGATTGGATCATACCCAAAATAATATTCGGCCTTTGACTCCTTATCCTCCTCGAGCCGTTTGGGCGTGGTTACAGATTCTCCAGTGATGGGATTAGAAATCATATAAGTATGTCCCTTAAGTTGACGACATACCAATCCATGGACAGGCCGACACAATTTATATAAATCCTTGAGGGAATAATTCATATTATGATGATGAGTAACTACAAGAGACAAGTTCTCGTCTAGATTTTGAGGTTACTGATATATCATGGTTTTTACCCATTTTAGACCATGATATAAGTCCGTTTTATAGAGTATATTATATGTTTTTCTAGTGTTTTAGAGTCTTTGCAGGTTTCTAGATGTTTGGAGCATAAAAGATATTTACTGGAAGTTTTGGAGCATTGCGGAAGAAGACGACGAATTGATCAAGAGAAGAATAATTTTCAGAAGCTGGTGTCGATCGATACCACCCCCTGGGTGTCGATCGACACCCTCGCGGATTCAGAAAAGTTCAATTTTGGAAGTTTGTCGTTTTTGCCCAGAAGTTCCAGATGTTTACTTTTATGTTTCCAGTCGATTTTGGACTTCTATAAATACGTTTTTACAGCCATTGTTTAGGCTTATGCTTTATTTTATCTTTGTTTAAGAGATATATTCAATTAATAAGATGTTTGCTTCTTTGATTATGTGTGAGTAGTTCTTTTGTTAGGTTTAAGGATTTTCAAAGGTGTTTGATGAGTTGCTAGATCTGATTTCTTGTTAGGATAATATCTTTAGAATGTTCTTCATCTTGACTTGTGTTTATTGCTGATTTTAGCCTTGCGAACTGAAATCTGATTTTAGGTTAATTAATAGAAACGACAATTTTATTAATTGCTTGAACTAGTCTTTGATGAGCAAAATTTCTTTTCGCAAAGAAATTTGGTTTAGGGTTTTGTGAACAATTGAACATGAAGTTAATGCTTGTTTAGGTTGTTAGAATTCGCAACGACAGTTGGCTTTCTAGGATTTAAACATAGATAATCTTTGCTGCGATAGCTGATTGATTTTATATTCGTGTTCATGTTCAGGAATTATGCTTTATATTCCTAACTATTGATTTGTCTGCATATTTGATTCACCTGCGATTTCCCTGTGCCTAACTCCTTTTTAATTGATTTTCACAACCGTTTCATCTACCGCTTTATTTACTTTCATTCTTATTATTTCGCTTAGCATAATCTGAACCTTTAAATCTATTGTGCAATCTCATTCTCTGTGGATTCGATCCCTAAATATTGCAATTGATCTCTTAATTTGAGAGAGTAGCTTAGGGTTAATTTGAGCTTATCAAATTTTGGTGCCGTTGCCGGGGAGTCAATGCCATTAGATTTTTATCATTAGGATTTTGTCTAGGTATTTTATTTTTGTTTTTATTTTGCTAGTTTCTTGTCTCTTTTTGTTTTGCGTTTGAGGTACATGCCTAATACCAGAAGCAACAAGGACGAGGAACTAGTTAACTACAATCTCGAGGAACTAGCGCGTTTGGAACGTGAGAATAGGAGAGCAGCAAGGATGGCTGCTGCACCACAGCTTATACTGATTCCTGGAGAAGATGGAGTTTTGAGTGATCTGGCAGGGCTGAGATACAACAGAGAAGGAAAGAGGATCGATGACGATGGCAATCTGATCGTCGAAGAGAATCAGGCGAATCTAGAGCAGCCTGTCGAGCGACGCGATGAACCTGTCACTTGACGCGACCAAATTGTGGGTGTTGATCGACATGCTGCTGGTGTCGTTCGACACAAAGGCCAAAATCAGCCGATTTTGATGAGGAATGATCAGAACATTGCGCCAAGACGGACACTTGCAGATTACAACCGTCCAAAATAGTTCTATGCCAACAGATCTGCAATTCGTCCACCTCCGTTTTAGCGAAACGACTTTGAGCTAAAGCCGGCGTACTTTTCACTCATAGCTCAAGAACCATTCTGCGGTCTTCCACATGAGAATCCAATGGACCACATCAAGAGATTTGAGGACCTTGCATCTGCTATCAAGGCGAACGGAGTCTCTGAAGATTATCTATCCTGCAAGCTTTTTCCATACTCTCTACATGGGGAAGCTAAGCATTGGCTGAGGATGCTTCCACCGGGCTCGCTTACTAACTGGGAAGACACGAAGAACGCTTTCTTAAGCAATTTGAGAGCTAAGATTGCTACTTTCAAGCAGGGAGATGTTGAGGCATTCAAGGGTGCATGGTACAGATTCAAAAGCTATCAGAGAGATTATCCACATCATGCATTCAGTGAGGTGCAGTTGCTTCATATCTTCTACAGAGGGATTGCGCTGTAATATGCTATGACTTTGGATGCTGAAAGCAACAGAAACTTCAACACGAATTCTCCAGGGAGTGCTACCCAGCTTATTAAGAACTTGGCTAATAACACTAGTGCTAAGAACATGGACTACGAAAGGAGTAAGTCTGGACAGAACATCGGTGGAAACCAGCTGGCAGAGGTCACTAAAAAGCTGGATTCAATGCACGATCTTCTCACTTGAAAGAAGATGGTGCAGTTTGCTCAGGAAGTGGAGACTTTCAATCCAGAGGCTAAGAATGAAGAAGATGTGAACTACATCAATGGAGCTGGATTTCAGAAGTTCAACAATCAGCAAGGATACGGATCCTCCTATCAGAAGTTGTTCCAGATCAATGGGTACACAAGGACCTACGGTTCGTCTTCGTATCAGAAGTCTCCTCCTCCATCATCCGAAAGCAAGATGGAAGCCATGGTTGAACAGATTCTGGAGGGACAATAGAAGTTGGCAGTATCCTTTTTATAGAAATTTGGACTCCATGTACCAGGATCTTAATGGGAAGTTTGAGTCTCTGAGCACACATGTCAAGAGATTGGATACACAAATGGCTCAAACTGCTGAATCGGTGAAGAGACAAGAGGGTTATCTTCCTACGAAGACTGACATGAACCCCAAGTGAGCTTGTAACGCCATTCTGACTGTCGAGGAGAATTATTTCGACGAGTTCAAAGCAATTTTCGGAAATACAGAGCCAGTGTCAATCGACAATGTGGATGAGTGTCGATCGACACTAGAAGAAACACTTGAATTGCTTGACGCTGTGATCGACAAAGAACTGCAATCTGAAGCTGGTGTCGAGCGACACCAGAGCAGCTTCGCTCGATACCACTGTCAGACCAAGCCAATTCTTGCTGCAACTTTCGAATCCGTCAAAGAACAAGCCCACAAGTTAAAGCTGCCATACCCCAGAGCTAGAAAGAGCAAGCAAGAGGCCGAGGAGTCCCTGTGCAAGAAGATGGTTGATAAGATCATTTTTGAGATGCCTCTTGTAGACGCGATTAAGCTTTCTCCAGCGATTAGAAGATATGTCAAGAGGATGGTTGCAAATAGAGTTAGTCATGAAGAAGGAGCACTGCTTACTAGAGATCTTCAAACTATTCTATTGAACACAGCTCCAGTATCCAAGAAGAAGAAGAAGGAAGTAGTGGTCTCTGAAGAAGTTAGTGCGATGATTCAGAGTAGAGTTCCAGTGAAGCTACCGGATCCAGGAAACTTTGTCCTTAACTGCTCTGTATCAACAGGAAGTTTCCCTTATTCTCTTTGTGATTTGGGCTCTGGTATTAATTTGATGCCATTGTCAGTTGCAGAAAGACTTGGGATGACAGATTTTAGAACAACAAGGATGTCTCTTTTCCTAGCTGATAGATCTAGGAGATTCCCAGAAGGAATTTTAGAGGATGTGCCGATTAAGATTCAAGACTGCATTATTCCTGCGGATTTTGTAGTTTTGGAGTACGATGATGAGCCTGAAGATCCTTTGATTTTGGGAAGATCCTTCTTGGCTACTGCTGGCGCGCAAATCGATGTCAGGAAAGTGAAGATCAAGCTTGATTTGGGTGATATTATCATGGACTTTGACATGGAGAACACTCGGAGAAAATCGACCATCGATGGTCAGACATTCTCTGTGGAGATTTTAGAAGATGAAGACTCAATCAAGGAGTCGGATTCTAGTCCTTCATCTGTTACTGAACAGATCATTCCACTTCTCCCAGCCCACGATCCTCCCAAAGAGCCAAGGTACGCGCTTTTTGAACTTGAATCTCCTGATTTCATTAAAGAATATTTAAAAGTTGATAAAACTGTAACACGCTTACGCAAGCATCGAGTTTCTCGTGCAAGTCTTGGTTTTTCTTCTAATGATTTTGCAGGTATTCCTAGAAAAGCATACAAGGACTTCAAAGCCTTTCGCTAAAATACGAATCATCATTCCTGTTGAATTAAAGGATAAAGGAGAGACGGTCGTTCAAGAGATGCTGCAAAAGACGCAGAAGCTTTTTCCTGGAATCATTCCATGGAAGAGTGCAGATCCTCCAGATATATGAAATTCCTCAAAACAGTCAAGCCAACAGACTAAAAACAAGCGCTGAGTGGGAGGCAACCCACTAGTAAGTATTTTATTTTCATTTTAAATTTTCTTTTATTACTACCTTTCAGTTTAGTTTAAGTGTTTCAGATATTAAAGAAAAAGAAAAAAGAAAAAAAACAATTTGCGGATGAACAGTGGATCGACCATCTGGTCGATCGGAAGGAAATCATGGGTGTCGATCGACACCCTTACCAATGCCGATCGACACTACCCCCATCAGGTAACAAAATCATTCGTTTTTCAATTTATTTCGTTTTCTATCTATTTTATTCACTAATCTCAGGCTTAATAACACTAGGGACATTATTGTTTAAGTCTGGGGGAGGTAGTTGCTAACATTGTGTTTTCTTTTGAGTTTTTATGGTGTTTTTCAAAAAAAAATTGTTTTATTCGGGTCAAAAACTCCCCTTTCTACTTGCTTTGAACAGCACTCAAGGACCATTACAGTGCGAGTTGGTTGGTTTTACTGAGGTGGTAACTGGAAGTGGATCGGTTTAACGGAGCGAGTTCAGACTTCTGGAGAAGGCTAGAAAGATGTTGCAGACCCCACCCTAATGAATCTCTAATTTCTTGTCTTGGGCGTTGGAAATCGCAAGACTTGATTCAGCTTCCAAACACTTGAAAGCGAGGATGGACCGCTCTTGAAACGTCTTCCTAAATGACGAATACAACTGTCCTAGATCAAAAAGAAAAAGCCTCATGACCCTGTCTCCACAAGAACAATAGTAGTGAGCGCTGATCTAGTGAAGTCATAGAGATGCCAAGGATCTAATAAAAAATTCTACAGAAAAGTGTAGTTCAAGCAGAAAAGTGCAAGTGCGAAAATCAGAAAAATCCTAAATCAAAAAGTTCAAAAATGGGTAATATGCATCTCTATGATATCCTTAATTGGATACAATTTCGGAGGGAAGAGAGAGGGTAAAACGCAAGAAAGTGTTCAAGGAAGCGAAAGAATCTAGAAGGTCCAACGATCGATATTCCCTCGATGAGACCGCACCTAATTAACTAAAGGGGTTTGCGACTGAAAGTCTGAGATTCTCTAAGGAGTTTGGAATCAATCTGGAGGACTGCTATACTTCTAGGGAAACATCGAAGTATCACCGGATTAGCTTTGCAAGGTATGTGGTTCCTAAAGGAGTGATAACATCTGTTTTGCTTAGGAACAAGCAAAAAGCTAAGTTTGGGGGAGTTGATATATCATGATTTTTGTCCATTTTAGACCATGATATAAGTCTGTTTTATAGAGTATATTATATGTTTTTCTAGTGTCTTAGAGTCTTTGCAGGTTTCTAGATGTTTAGAGCATAAAAGATGTTTACTGGAAGTTTTGGAGCATTGCAGAAGAAGACGACGAATTGATCAAGTGAAGAATAATTTTCAGAGGCTGGTGTCAATTTCTGAAGTTTGCCGTTTTTGCCCAAAAGTTCTAGATGTTTACTTTTATGTTTCCAGTCGGTTTTGGACCTCTATAAATACGTTTTTACAGCCATTGTTTAGGCTTATGCTTTATTTTATCTTTGTTTAAGAGATATATTCAATTAATAAGATGTTTGCTTCTTTGATTATGTGTGAGTAGTTCTTTTGTTAGGTTTAAGGATTTTCAAAGGTGTTTGATGAGTTGCTAGATCTGATTTCTTGTTAGGATAATATCTTTATAATGTTCTTCATCTTAACTTGTGTTTATTGCTGATTTTAGCCTCGCGAACTGAAATCTGATTTTAAGTTAATTAATAGAAACGACAGTTTTATTAATTGCTTGAACTAGTCTTTGATGAGCAAAATTCCTTTTCGCAAAGAAATTTGGTTTAGGGTTTTGTGAGCAATTGAACCTGAAGTTAATGCTTGTTTAGGTTGTTAGAATTCGCAACGACAGTTGGCTTTCTAGGATTTAGACATAGATAATCTTTGCTGCGACAGGTGATTGATTTTATATTCGTGTTCATGTTCAGGAACTGTGCTTTATATTCCTAACTATTGATTTGTCTGCATATCTGATTCACCTGCGATTTCCATGTGCCTAGCTCCTTTTTAATTGATTTTCACAACCGTTTCATCTACCGCTTTATTTACTTGCATTCTTATTATTTCGCTTAGCATAATTTGAACCTTTAAATCTACTGTGCAATCTGATTCCCTGTGGATTCGATCCCTAAATATTGTAATTAATCTCTTAATTTGAGAGAGTAGCTTATGGTTAATTTGAGCTTATCAGTTACCAACTTTTCTAGAACCAAGAAGGCGAAAAAAAACCTTGGTGGACAAGGATCCACGAAGGTGAAAAGAGACGTCGGTGGTTCTAGATCCAGAGACTTGATCGGAAACAACAGCTTGTAATTTTGACGGCGAATTATTGATGACAAGAGTTTTGATACGCAGCAACACTGAGCCATAGACTTGTCGGGCAATCTCGACAAGATATTACTGATGATGACGGGATCGGCAAGGATCATATCAAAATTACCACCAGAGCTTGAAACTGTTAGGTTTTCTGCCGTGTCTTGCTGTATACGTGTTCTCATTGCGCCAGAGTTTAAACCCTATGTTAATTCTCTCTGCTCGATGAATGAAACCCACGATGGTCTTGATTATATATACTAAAACCAAGTTACGGACGTTGGGCTTTGATGTAGGACATGCTTTTTTAATACCTATAGAAAAGTAAAATCAATAAAGATATGTAAAAAAATATTTTATAAATAATTTTTTTAAACAACACATATAAATCCGTGATTAATAAATATATACCATTAATGTTATAGAGTTTTTTTATTCTCATATAAATTCATATTCCCAACTTTAAACATGTTTGAATTTTTTTTAATAACGCTATAGGTCGAAGATTTCCATTTTCTTTGTTTTACAAATATTCTTATAGATTTTATTTTGTTTTTTTTTCTATAGCTTGGTTATCCATATCTTAAATCTTTAGATTAAGATTTCAACTTCTTTATTATTTTATTTGTTTTCAAATTTGTATAACCGCTCTCATTTTATGATTCATTTTTTTTTTCTTTTCTTAATTGAAATTTATCAAAGATTAGTATTCTATTCTCTTTTATACAACAAGATTAGTATCTGTCGTCCTCCAAAACCCTAAGCATATGTCTAGCACCGGCGAGGCACCGTCGTTGTTTTCTTCATTGCCAAACGACATTGTTTTAAACATCTTAGCTCGCGTGCCGAGAAGCTACGATCTCTCGTACGTTCCTCTGAGCTTCGGAAGACGCGATCTCTCATTGGAAAAGATTGCTTCTACTTATGCTTTGTAGAAGTTTATCATCCTCCTTACAAGACCTATCACTGGTTCTCTCTCACTAAGGATCGTCGTTTGGTCTCGATCCCGTTCCCAACTCTTCCCGATCCTTGCTATGCTGCTCTCATGGTTGGTTATGAGATCTACTTATTTGGCGGACATATCTCAAATCCTTCGACTAGTAAGTGGATTCTCGATTCTCGGTCTGGAAAGTTGCGTCAGGGTCCAAGTTTGCTACATGTCCCCACTAAGTCCGCACCAATGGGACTAGTTGACGACAAGATTAGCATTTTTGGAGATAAGACCCAAACGCAAATGTTTGACCTAAAGGCGCAAACTTGGAAAATCGCGATAAATTTCCCAAGTATGGAAGTGCATCCGGTATTTATATGCTTGGTAACACAGTCACTAGACAGAAAAATTTATGCGTGGAATCGTGATGAAGTAGTCATGCGTTATCATCAAAAAAAGCATTATTAGACATGTGTGTGGTAGATAATGTGCTATACATGTATTAGGTGCGTGGTGGGTTAAGGTGGTATAACACTAAGGAGAATGAATGGAGAATTGTTCATAATTTGAAACTCGAGGGGTATGCAAATGCGGATGTTACAATCGCTGATTACAATGGGAAGTTGGCGTTTTTGTGGCATGAAAGGGACAAAATGGAGATTTGGTGTTCATTGATTAGCTTGGATTGGAGTAAAGAATGGATTCTTGGGCTTGTCGAGTGGTTTAGTTGCCTACTTTCTAGTCCTGGGTTTTCGGCTGAATCGGGTTTATCGGGTCGGGTTGTTCGGTTTTTGTAAACATTCGGTTTTTAAAAATTGTAACCGAATTGATCCGAATGTGATTTCGGCTCGGCTCGGTCGGTACTCGGTTTTTTCGGGTCGGTTTCTTGTTATTATTTTGGATCCGAAATCAACCCAAAAATCAATAAATTCGGGTTATTTAACCCGAATTCAACATGATCATGAACAAAGCAGAGTCAGCTTCAGAGCCATGTTGAAATTCATACATATTCAGAGCTTAGAGAGAAAGATTGAAAGAAAGAAGTCATTAAATCAAAGAGAAAGATGAAGATTTACCTTTCAGAATTTCGAGATGATGTTTACGGATGATTGAATCCTTCACAGTTCAGATGATATCGATGAAGGAGAAGATGATGTAGATGAATCAAAGAAGGAGAAGGAGATTGGATCAATTCTCCGATCAAATCTCCGATCTAAGAGGTAGAGACGATAAAAAAGAACCCGATTAACTCTTTTCTTTCTAATTAAAACGCTTATATAGGTCTTCCAATTCTCGGTTCAAAATAACCGATCGGTTCGGATTACCGAATTGATCCGAACCGAAATCCGATCTCTAAAATCAATTTATCCGTTCAGTTCAACCGAGTTCCATCACTAATAGCCGAAACCCAAATGTCTCGGTTCTTTCAGTTCGGTTTGTTCGGTTATTTCCGAAAAACCAGGACTACTACTTTCCGACGTCCCAAGTCACTACATCTTAAAGTATTATTTAGGTTCGGATTAAAAGGTATGTATGTAATGGTATCTTAATAATGATGATAATGTATGATTGGTGGTCTTTTAATACGTTGTGAACTGTGAACAGCGACATGGTTTGTTTCGTATATTCAAGATTGATTCATTGATTTAGGTAGAATACAATCTTTAGGCAACTATACCACTTAGGATCGGAGTGATCAATTTAATTTTCTTCTTCTGTTTTGGAAAGAACTATACGGCCAAACTCTTTCTTTATGGAAATTGTATTTTGAAGGTATTTAGAACCCTCAACTTTATTTCTTCACTTGCATAAGAATTATGGATAAACTCGGCACTCAAACAAACCCGAGTTTTCCGACCAAAAAAAAAAAACAAATCCGAGTTTTGACATTCTAATGGTAGTCTTTCTTTTTGTTCAATTCATCTTTTTAGTTTGTAGTTTTTACTTTTAAAATTTGACATTTAACCACGAACTAGCACCGACAATATCACAAAACTGGACTTAAATTCAGAAACAAATCAAGAAGGATCAAATAGATACTGGGCATATGTTGTATGGACCAAAATACAAAGGTAATATAAATGATCCGAATTGGTCCATTGCAATCTCATCTAATCATGTGGTTTTGGAACCACAATAATTATTATATAAAAAAATAAATAACCAGTCAAATTCTTGTATTGATCGGCATATATACAAGTGAAAGATCTCTTTCAGCCGAAAACATTGAGAATCACACAGTAATGATGTGGTGAGATTTGTCTTACCATGTCTTTTTCCTAGTCAACCTTACCAAAGTCCAAATCTATTTTTGCCACCATTACGAATTACGCAATTTTACGTCTTGTTTTCTTCTACTGTTACATTGAACATGTGACAAAAAAAAAAGGATAGAAACAAAAAAATGACAATGTTTAGACAAATCAAGTTTGACTAATTTTATTTATGAAGATGGTCAACTATGTATTGACCAAGAACAAATCACAAATGACTTGGACTACAAGCAAACTCCTTACAATGATGGTGTTGGACAACCGAAACTGGCCAATCAATATCCCTAAATGATCAAACACAAAAAAAAAAAAAAAAAAACTGTTTTTTTCAAAGATTTCTCCAAACGAATAGTCTATTCACTGGCTGCTACAGAACCCTAAGAAACCCATGAACTCATGGTTATGTATCATCTTAATACTCTTCTCTATCCCAATCACTCCCATTGTGAGAGCACTTGCACAAATCACTCCCGAGAGAACGAAAACGATGATTGACGCTCTTCTCAGGATCGCCACAAGCTTCCTTATAAAGAATTGTCCCCAAAATCCAGCAAGAATCGATACGGACATCAAGTACAATGCTGTCAAAATTAAACAAAAGATCCATCATTACAAATTGAACTTTCACTTTTAATGTTTCTAATATTCTGTACTAAGAGATCTTACCATATGGAATTGGAAATCTCTTGAGGAGATAGAACTCGACTACGGACAAAGACGAAGAAAACATCATCACAAAAGTCGCTGTCGCGCTAGCAACTTGTGGGATGACTCCAATCTCAAGAAGCAATGGACCGAGAACAAATCCACCACCGGATCCTAAGAGACCGCCTACAATGCCTCCAACGAGTCCACAAAGAGCACAAAAGATAAGACTCAAAGGAGTCCATTCGATCGTAGCCTCACAGATTTTTTCAGTGTTTCCACAACTTAGCCTCTCTTTGTCGTCTCTAAACAGTCTCACTGCTTCACATCCAAACACCGCGAAAGCAACTGGAAACTGCAAATCGCAAAAAAGTTCCAAACGAAGATTGAGTGAAACGCTAAGGATAAACGATTACAAGGGACATAGATATGTTTACCTGTAAGCAGAAAAGAATCCAATACATTGTACTGCAGACTTTGATTTCGTTCTGTAATAAACCCGAGAGTTAGCTCAAAATCAAGACTAATGAGAATTTCAAAAAACCGAAAAAAGTAAGTTATACTTGCCTTGATAATTTGGATGAGCAAGAAAGCTAACCACACAGTAAATAGAACCAGAAGCCGTTTCAACTTGAGGTTAGACCTTATTATTTCCTGTAAGTAAACAACGAAACCCGGTTCTTGATTCTTTTAAGCAAATCTTGAAAGGCAAACAAGTCACATCAAATTTACATACTTACCAGTTCTGATTTCTCTTCTCTCGGATAAAGCGGTTCATACTCTGTGTCGATTAAGACTGCATAAAATCAAAACAAGAAAGTAAAGAATATAGAAAGCTTTAGAAAATCAAACCCCAAACATGAAAAGGGAAGCTTTACGTACGTTCTCCTCGGGAATTAACACCGGAACTTCGTTGATTCGCAATTTCGTTCTGTTGAATAATCACATAAAAAAACCAATTAGTACTAATACTACCCTCACATTATATAAGTAAACCACTCAATGAGAAACATACATTTAACAAAGTCTCTTCCTTCCACATCTCAAGACCTTTAAAAAAAGATCTCGAAGAAGTACCGACGAAAAGAATGATGATAAGGACAGTAATAAGCCAGTAAGGGAAAACAACACTGAGTGAAACACCAACAGTGATACCAAGAAGAAGCATTGGTTGAAATAAAATAGCTAAATCATAGTCTAAGATCGGTACTTCTTTTGTCGGATGACGAACTCGTACATTATACCAAACTGATGATGCAGATGCTCCCATTATCATACCTTATCACACAAACAACAATAACATCAAAAATTTTAAACTCATATTCATCAAAACATTTGATGTGAATGTGATCTTACATTTTGAGATTGCAGCTGCGGATTTTGTGTCGAATCCGAGAATGAGAGTGAGCATTGGAACGAATATCCCACCGCCTCCAACGCCACCAACCGTCCCACACGCAGATCCTAGAAACGCTATTACTGTAGCTACCACAAGTTTCCAACTAAACTTCAAATCCTACTTTCACATATTTGATACACAGAAGAAAAGTTAAAAAGTCAAATTTCAAAACCCCACTTTTATGTATGCTTATAACTATACTTCAAAACCTACTTTCACAATTTTGACACACAAAAAGGAAAAAAGAGACAAAATTTCACTTTTTGAGATTCTTTTAAAGCCCTAGTTTTCTATTTGTTTATAACTAGTCTATACTTTCAATTTCAAACCAGAGAGGCTTGAGATTTTGGATTCTTCCAAGCTTTCTGGTAAAAACTCTGTTTTTTTTGTTAATAATAATGATGTAACGTAAGAAAATTGAATCTTCCATTTTTTTAATTAAACAAAAATCAGTTGTTTATTCAAACAAATTGACTAATTTCTAATTCAAAATGACATTTTTATAACGTAAATCAAATGAAAGATTCCACGACTATTGGAAAACGAGTCAGGTGAATCACGAGGGAGGAATATTCAGATGAAAAAAGGAGACTTTTAATTACCGGCCAAACTTTATCGGTGACGGAGACCGGAGAAGAAGAGAGATGATTATCAAGAAGATTAGGGTTTTTTGTATCACCGACGTAAGAAACAGAGAAGACGGCGACGGAAAAACCCACGAGAAGATATAGGAGAAATCCTCCGGTGCCTCTCCCATTCCACAATCCCATTTTTTTTTCTGTATAAACCCTAAATAAACGTTAAGGTTGTCTTAAAATTGAACAAAATTTGATTTTGTTGGTGTTTTTGTGTTTCTCTGGTGATGAAAGCAGAGAGAACCGTCCTTATAAAAGCAGAGCCAAGAGAGGTGAAGACGGAGATTAGATATGAGAGTTTTATCGACTATACTCGTGTGTATATTATTAGCATATACTTCCTATTGCGATAGGCTTACACGTGGCAGGATTTTTGGATTTGAGATATTTGTTTTTGACTCTCCATTTAAATTTTGGGGTTGTAATTTTGCCTGGTTTAATCCATGAAATAAATGGAAATATTTGAATCAAAAGGGAAATACTTTATTTGATATGAAAAATAAATATATTCCTTATAAGGATGGTGGTCTTATCTGAATAGTGATTTTTTTTTAAAAAATCATATTTTGTATTGTCACCAATATTTTATAGTGTCAAAATTCTTTCTTGCATTGTTGGTGAACATGTTTGTCTTTGAGACGGCAAAAGATAGAGCCACTTACCAATGGGACAACGTATACGCAATCGATATAACATCATCGGAACATTTGTACTTGTCATAGATAACAATCATCTTTGACATCATTGCATGAAGAGAAATTTACGAGATCCTTTTACTAGCTTCGGTCTATTCATCTAGCTTGTTTATAGTCCCTAGAGCGGAGATCTAGTTTAATAAACACCTTGTATATGGAAAATTCATAAAAGAAATACTACTGTCACTAGAGGGAGACGTTACAGCATGCACAATGGTAACTTGGTAAGTTTCACAAAACATAATTTAGTGTTATTTTTAATAATTATTTATTGTTTGAGATTCAATAAAAATCTATTATAAATATGTCTTCAGTGGTGAGACCGGTGTTGGTCTCATAACAAAAAATTTAAATGTTTGCAAAATAGATAATAATCAAAGTAATATATATGATACAACATGAGATTGAAAAAAAAACATGATGAAAAAGATAATTGAAGTAAAATTATTTGGATATGTAAAAAGAAAGGAAGAAAATTATTGCCTAATTTATAGAAATTTTTACGGAATGTTTTGGTTGTTTTACAAGTACAATAATAAGAAGAGAATGGTTGAGATGAGAAAAAAAAACCAAACACTAATTAATTAGAAACAAAATAAAAGATTTGCAAGGAGAATAATGAAATGAGAATGAGAATAATGAGAATGAAATGAGAAGAATGAGAAGAGTATTGGTAAGAATGGAATGAGAATGACAAGAGTTTAGCCGACCGTTGCCCGAAATGTATATACGGATTAACCACAGTCCGATTCGGATTCTCATGACTATACTGCAAAATCGGTTCTTGCTTGGAATCTACACCAACTAACTCAACATCAAAATGTTTCCCTAAATCACCATCAATCACTTCACCACGATCATCAGTATCATAAATCTTCTTAGCACCATGTTGAATCGCAAACAAGTAACCAACACTCTTCCTCACAAACAAGTTCTCCTTTGCAACTTAATTCCATTTTTAATGTTGAAGCTGCAGGAAAAAAGGGGTCTATAACTCCAAATTTTTTGATATGAAGTTGTTCTATTGAGATTGTCTACAAAAAGCCAACTGTGCAAAGATGTAAATCAAATATTTGGATCCAATTAGAGAATCATGTTTCCTTCACCATATTACAACTAGATTTCATGTTTCCTTCACCTAATCCTTCATTATAGAATCCAGTTTCAATCTAATCATCCTCAATCGAAATCATTAAGCATTGAATCTTAATACCATAACAAATCCTTAAGAGTACTTCACAATACCATAACAAATCCTTACGATCTCAACGATTTCAGTTTCTCCAGTACCTGAAGAACAAATATGCAGAACCCAATACTAGCGGAAACAACAACAAGGAACGAATGATTTCAATCGAAGACAAAAAAATATTCGCTAGACTAAATCCCAAATCATGATCAAGTACGATCGATCAAAACGAAGAACAACAATCTACGATTCCGGAAAAAAAACTCAGAAAAATCGAGAAACAACGAGATAGAACGAAACGTGTCGATACTTGGCTCGGATAATCGGAATATGAATTTCCGACGACCTCCAACGGCGGATTTCGTGAAGCTGGACACCAAATCGATCAACGGCGCGGCGAGATAAGCTATCAGAGGAACAGTCGTGATCTCCGGTGAAGATGATACAGTCGAGATCGGGATTTTTTTTTTCACCCGACTCTCGGCGAAAACAGAAACGTCCAGTGAGAATTTGACAGCTGGCTCATGAGACAGTCTCTATAGTTTCTCCCAGCAGAGACCGGCTCACGCAATTTTTTTTCCCTTTTTCATTTTCTTTTAATTAGAAGAGCCTCCTAAAATTTTTCCGTCGGAGATGCTCTTAGGAGTGGGCAAAATATCCAAAACCTAAAAAATCAAAACCAAATTCGAACCGAACTGAACCGAAAACCGGACGGATATCCGAATTACACAATATATAAAATTGACTATATAGATTTAGATATAAGATCGGATATTTTCATATAGCTTAGGTAATTTTGAAAGTTTTTTTTTATGTTTTTCGGTCAATTCAAGAATTATAGGTATATTTGGCTAAAATAATCAATTTAATTAAGTACAACTAGATGACTCCCCGCGTAATACGCTGATTAAATATTTTTCTTTTTACTATAAACGTAAGAGTTGTTTCTTTCAATCAATAATTCTTCAACAAAAAACATTCTAATTAGTTAAAAAATAAAATTTGTTAAGATATTTTTTATGACCATTCAATTCAGTTTAATTTGATTGATTTTTCACAAATTTGGAAAGACTTTACTATGGTTATATATTGCTAAAATGCTCAATAATTTATTTCATTTTGGTATAATTATTGTGAATTTAATTTTTTTGAATATAACATCTAAAATATTATTAATATATGATTTTTGTGATTGTAAATTTTCTTTGTATTGCTCAAAACATGAAAGTTTGCGATCATATAGATTCTATGGAAACATGTAAAAATCGAAAAAGAAAAAGTTAAAATGTTTTACTTTTAACACATATTTTTCAATAATTTTTTTTGTTTTAAAATAAATTATTTTAGGAATCAAAATGCAAAGAGCAATAATTTTAAAATAATGGGTACTAATTTATTTTATTATATTTATGAAATAAAAGATTTTTCTTATTATTGGAAACATATGGAATAATCCATTTATATGTGTCTTTCCATATTCGATGTCACATTTTTATATAACATCGTCAAAATATTTTGTAATATTTACTTACTGATTATGAAATATAGAGAGATTCGTTTAGTCAATAATCCATCGATTAAAAGCATTTTTAATTCTAAAATGATGATTTAATATATAAATTTATGATCATTTTGAATTATATAAAATTAATGTATTATAATTGATAAAATAAAATTATAAAATCTATCGTTAGGATATAAGGGTAAGTAACTATTTTTTTTTTTTTTTTACCTAACGTTATACTCAAAATATTTAAAATTTAAAAATGCAAATGTAACTATGTAGGACATATATAATTACGTATGAAGATCCAAATCATTTTATATTAGTGATAATATGAAGATTTGGTGGCGATATAAATGAGTTTGTTTATATTAGACTATGGATAGTTAGTGATAATATTCGAAAGACTATGTAAAATTTGATTCCTATAATTTTAACCCTAAAAATAATTTATTTCTACAAAAAAATTTGGGCTAATTATGATACAAATGAGATTTTTTTTAAGGACATATATAATTACGTATAAAGATCCAAATCACTTTATATTAGTGATAATATTCCAAAGACTGTGAAAAATTTGATTCCTATAATTTTAACCATAAGAGTAATTTATTTCTACAAAAAAAAATTGGGCTAATTATGATACCAATGGGATTTTTTAAAGGGAATTAGCTAAAATTAATTTTTGGAAAGAGTTTGGCCATGTCACATTTAAAGTGATGCTATATCACATTTGAAGGGATTCAATGTCATATTTTAAATGAAATCACCTCCCTAATAATGTATAAGGGATATTTGAAATTTTCATTTTTTAATTTATTTTTTGGGTAATTTCAGTTAAAAATAAATAAATCGAACTAAATTTGGAAAGACATTACGTAATTATGAGTATTTCGGATAACCGATACCGACATTAACCGAACCGAAACCAAACCAAAATTTTTAAATACCCAAATGGAAAACCGAAATAACAAAACTGATACCCAAATGGTTAATTATCTGAATGGTCGACCCGAACGAGAACAAAAAGAAAAAAAATCACAACACCTCTTGCTCTAGTTTTTATGGAAATCGGAGGAAGTATTACTTACCAGTCTTTGTAACCAATTATATTTTCCTCTAGAAGATTTAGAATCATACAGTTCACTGAAATTAAAACCGAGTAACTGGGAGGAATCAACCACAAACAAGATTATATTGTTTGTTTTTTCAGGTTTACTACATTTTTCGAAATGAAACATGCTTCTATTATGATCTCCTAATGATTTAATGTCAAATGTGTAAATTTGAATTTAGAGGTCCATCTATTTTGATGCACATCTTCTATTGACAATAAGTGAATTTAGAGGTCAATACGTTTTCGACCAAAAAAAAAAAGAGAGGTCCATACGTATTTTTAGCATTCAAGATCTCATCTTATATTCAACTATGGGGATTCTTAACGTTAGAAGTTGCAAAACTAACGAAGGCACATTAATAAAAAAAAAATGAGTCCGATGTCCCTGATTGGGCAAAATTGATCTACAAGAACATGCAAGAAACGGCGAATCCAACCCATCACCCATGTGGTGACCACTTTCAGGAAAAAGACAACCTTAATTAGTTGTTGACCCTCCCATGTTTCCAGTGTCATTTTCATGCAACACCAATGAATAATAAAATCCGTGATCGTAATTCGTCGGAGCCAACATCGATCACGTTTACCTTAGTCGGTTAGTAGTTTTGAGCTTCCACAAATACAATGCACCGACTAAATTTTTTAGTGAAGTAATTCCAATTATACTATTGTGGACGACAAAAAGTACACATGAATGATTCTTCCTAACATAAGATTTTACTAAAACAAGCCTATACTATATGAGTTCCCCAAAAAAAATAAAATGGGTACCATATATATTAGTAACCGAAAACAGAAATTCGAGTCCTCGTAAATTTTTGACTAGAGATGACTAGTGTAGGTAGGGGTGGGCAAATTATCTCTATCCGAATCCGAAATTCGAAACCGAACCCGACCGAAATTAAGCGGTTTGGATCTATATTGGTTATTATTATATAACCGAATGGTTTTCAATTTGTTTTAGGTTGAATTTCGGTTCAGTTTCGGATATATCCAATAACCGAAGTAATAACCGAACAAACTAAGTATATAAAAACAATGTATATCTTCTACTTATGTTCATTTTTCTTCCTTTCACATTTTATACAATTTTTGAATTTTGAACCTCTCATTTTTTCTCTCATTTTGGTCCTATATTTGAATACATGCATTCTTTTTATATTTAGGCTTTATTTTTAATTTCTTTTTATATTTAGGCTTTATTTTTAATTTCATTAATGGCTTTATACTTATACTTATGTTTAGGTTCGGATAAATGATGAATTTTGGATTTTAAAAATAAGTAGCAAATTCGACCCGGACCCAAAAAAATCCAAACTGATCCCGATGAGTAATAAAAATATATCCGAATGATATTAGAAATGCACAATCCAAAAATCCAACCAATGATCCAAATCCCCTAAGTGTAGGGGCTAATCACTATAAGTCTCTACGAACATAACCAAATGGGAGATTGCCTAAACGAAAGGACTTTTCTTTGCCAAAACAAGTATACAAACAGATAAGTTATTAGAAAACATTTTTAGCAAAACAAAAAAAGAAAGTTATTAGAAAACGTTGTACTTGCTAAACCAACATAAAATCGAAAAAACATATTTTCGATTTCTAGGCCAGGCCCAATACTTGCTCATCTCTCAGAGCTTTCCCTTCTCCTTCCGAGCTTCATTTGCATCCATCCGTCCAACGCCGTTGAATGTTTGACCGGTCATCTGATCCGACGCTTTCAGCGATGTCGCCACCTTACCTGGCTTGGTATCTTCTACTTTCGCTTCAACCACCGTCCTCCCAGTACCACCATGCTCACGCGCCGCGCGTGTCTCCTCCACAATGTCTGATGGCATCGACAATTTGCTCTTTATAGCTTCTGTCATGTTCGCTAATGCACCAAATATATTCCCTTTCGCTTCATTTCCCCTACACAAAATAAAATTGAAAAATTTAAGTCGGTACATAAATTTAGGAAATATGTTAATGACAAAATGTCAAACCGTTACATACCCTTTGTTTTTAATGTTCAAAAATGAAAAATGGAAAACGATTAAACAAAATAGCATTTTCTTTCTTTTATTTACCTATCAGCAGCGGAATCAATACTCTCCCTAGTCTTTTGTGAGGCCTCACGTGCCGTTTCTCCAGATTCGTCTTTGAGTTCTTTACCTTCCAATCTCATCTCTTCCATCTTTCTTCTCGTTTCTTCTCCAGCTTCCTCCATTTTTTCCTATATTATCAAACAACCATTAATTAGCACCACATTTGACATTGTACACAACATTTAACATCAAACATGAACATAACATTTCAAGATATTACTTTAGCAGTATCTTTAGTCTCCACGGCTTTTTGCTTCGTTTCCTCCGTCTTTCCGGACAAGAAACCAATAGCTCTCTTAGCCGTATCAACCGCACTATCCTTCAACTCTCCAAGCTTAGTCACCGCAACGTCTTTCCCTTCCGTGGCCTCATCCACCGTGTAGTCCTTATACTCTCCGGTCGTCCCCACCGTCTTATCTTTAGCTTCAACCGCCTTCTCCGCTGTGTAATCCTTAGCTTCCACAGCCTTGTCCACCGTATAGTCCTTGTATTCACCCATTTTCTCCGCTGTCTTATCCTTTGCCTCTTTGGCCTTATCCGCCGTATAATTTGCCGCTTCCTTCGCCTTTTCCGCCGTCTTATTCTTGGTCTCTGCCGCTTTATCCACCGTATAGTCTTTGTATTCACCCACCTTCTCCGCCGTCTTATCCTTCGCCTCTACCGCCTTATCCGTGGTATAATCCGCGGCCTCCTTCGCCTTCTCGGCTGTCTTGTCCTTCGCCTCTACCGCCTTATCCGCGGTATAGCCTTTGTACTCGCCCATTTTCTCCGCCGTATAGTTAGCCGTGTATATTGCCTTTTCGACGGTTGCATCTTTGGCTCCAGCCGCTTTCTCCGAAGCTATTTGAGCTCCTTCTCTTGTCGACTCGGCCGCGTCGTGGGTTTTTCCAACTACCGCGTCTCTCGCGTGCTCGTAGGTTCCTTGTACGGCCCTGAACACAGATCCTATCACTCCCGGCCTCTCTTGCTCCGGTGGATGTTCCGTTGTTCTCTCCGTTACCTTATACATTGTGACATCAGCACCACCGCTTTTGTTGATGTCATGCAAGTCTTCAGCCGCAAGCCTCGTCGCGACCTCGGCTCTCTCCGTCTTTTGTTTATCTGATGCCATTGCTTATCTTTGATTACTTGGTAATTACGGATTTGTGAAACTTAATTTTTGCTATTTTTGAATCTCTTTTTACTTGTGTACTTATTGGTCGAAGTGCTTTTGTTGCTTCTTATAGTAAACTTAGCAAGTGCTCTATTTCTGTGGAGACTCCACGTGGTAGATAGGCAGACGTAGTAGCTACCACGTATAATTTGGGGTTTCCCTTTTTCTCTTCTTGCCTTCCAAGTAGCCTTTCGTGCGACACGTATCTTAGTAGACCGTTTTATCTTCTTGGGATGTACCGTGACACGTGGAATATTCATGCATGGGTGTTGAGTGTTCATGGCCTGACTGACGACATATGCAAAGCGTTGATGGTCGGTTGTATCAAATCTTTGAGATTATAATTTTGATCTGCTCGAGGAATTTAGATGCAACTGAATGTGCTATTTGCGTTGGATATTTCCTCCATTAGCCCAAACAAATTATGAAAAAAGTAAAGACAATTCTAGAATTACGAAGAAAATTCTAGAATGCTAAAGAAGATTAAGAAGAGTTATGGATAATTCTAGAATTATCATGCTAAGTTATATTAGGATGAGAGTTAGAGATAATTCTAGAATATGGTAGAGTATATTTGTAAAAATGTAGAGAGAACTCTATAATAATCTAGGACTTAAGGCACCACTTCTATAAATATAGGTGCTTGGTTTCATTTGTGAAGAAGAGAAAGAGAGAAGAGAGAAACATAAGAAGAGTGTTCACTAACAAACTTCTCTTGTACTAAATCCTTTCTAATAATAAAAATAGTTGGTCTTGAAATTCTAGTTGTCTAATTCCTATCTTATTCTCACAAAAGAATATTGGGTATTTTTCCCAACAAGTGGTATCAGAGCAAGGTCGATTTATAACATCGATATCTTGTGTGAATCAAGATGGAGGCTATCGTTACCATTGAAGGTGACATGTTCAAACTCACGACGGACAACTACTCGTATTGGAAACGGATGATGGAAGATCACCTTTATTGCAAGGATTTGCATGAGCCCATCATCAAGAAGACCAAGCAGGAAGGAAATGATGATAAGGCATGGGAGCTTATGAATCGAAAAGCGGTCGCAGTAATTCGTAAGTACATCGATCGATCTCTTTTCGAACATGTCGCTACCTATACAAATGCTTTTGAATTATGGACAAAACTTGAGTCTATGATTCAAAAGAAAAAGCCTCAAAACAAGGCTCTTCTTGCTCGACGGTTGGTAAAGTTGGAGTATAAGGATGGCCAAAACATGATGGAGCACTTGAACAATTTCAAGGGGCTCATAAATCAGCTAAACAAGGTTGACATGAAGATTGAAGACGAGTTACAAGCCCTTCTACTCCTTAGCTCGTTGCCAGAGACTTGGGACACACTAGTTGTCACTCTCAGCAACTCAGCACCGGATGGAAAGCTTACCATGGATACCGTCAGTGATAGTCTTCTAAATGAAGAAATCAGAAGGAAAGAACGAGGTTTGAGCACTGAGTCGGAGGCGAACGTCATCGATAGACGGGGTAGAGACGAAACACGTGAATATAACAAAGGTCCAAGCCGAGTTCAATCTCGAGGACATTTTAAGTCACGCCCAAGAGTGACATGCTACTATTGTGGCAAAGCGGGTCATAAGAAGGCAGAGTGTCAATTTTTCAAGAAAGATCAACAAATGGATAATATTAAACAAGATCGGTTTAACCCCATGAAGATGCATGATGATAAGACCACTACTGTTGTGGCAGGTGAGGATGAAGATGTATATCTAGTTGAAGACTGGCATCCTCCAAAAAGCGCCTCAGATGAGACTTTATGGTTTATTGACTCTGGTGCTTCTTTTCATGTCACCCCTCATGGAGACTTCTTTGCAACCTAACAAAGTGGTGACTTTGGTAATGTCCAAATGGGAAATCAAGGAAGAAGCAAGATTGTTGGAAAGGAGGACGTCATCCTTACATCGAACACTGGATGTAAGCTAGTTCTCAAGGATGTGAGACATGTTCCTAACATGCGTCTCAATCTCATATCAACTGGAAAGCTCGATGATGTTGGTCTAGGAAATCACTTTGGTGAAGGCAAGTGGAAACTGACAAAAGGAAACTTGGTTATGGCTCGAGGAAAGAAAGAAGGGTCATTGTATGTGACACAAACTAAGATTTGCAAGGAGGAGGTAAACGTCGCAAATGCTGACATGGAGTTATTGCATCGAAGGTTCGGCCATATGAGCGAGAAGGGTCTAAATATCCTCGCTCGAAAGAAATCCCTCCCTGATATGCGCGGTATAATACCGTCACCACGATATACTCTTAATGAGTATGTGACCCTCGAGGGTGAGCCTCAAAGCTATGAGGAATTCATAGTTGACACTCATAAGGATGAGTGGATGAAAGCCATACAAGATGAAATGGAATCCTTGCATGAAGATTGTTGTCAAGACATTGGGATAATGACAACTTCGGGGGAAGGGGGAGATTTGTTGGATATTCCCTCCATTAGCCCAAACAAATTATGAGAAAAGTGAAGACAATTCTAGAATTATAGAGAAAATTCTAGAATGCTAAAGAAGATTAAAGAGAGTTATGGATAATTCTAGAATTATCATGCTAAGTTATATTAGGATGAGAGTTAGAGATAATTCTAGAATATGGTAGAGTATATTTGTAAAAATGTAGAGAGAACTCTAGAATAATCTAGGACTTAAGGCACCATTTCTATAAATATGGGTGCTTGGTTTCATTTGTGAAATAGAGAAGAGAGAAGAGAGAAACCTAAGAAGAGTGTTCACTTACAAACTTCTCTTATACTAAATCCTTTCTAATAATAAAAATAGTTGGTCTTGAAATTCTAGTTGTCTAATTCCTATCTTATTCTCACAAAAGAATATTGGGTATTTTTCCCAACAATTTGAAATGGTAAAAATGTGTTATCTTATTGTTTTATTTTATTAGAGTTCGATCATGCAGTGTGGTGAACACATGTTTCGTGATTGCTCTATTAGCAACAAAAAAAAAAACTTAAGCAGGAAAACTTACCTTTGCACTTCCATGAGCAAGTCCACATTATGCTTTTTATCCAAAAAAAAAAGAAGAAGTCCACATTATGCCTTTTATAGCAAAAAAAAAAAAAAAGTTCACATTATGCCTTCGTTTGGTAGATGTATGTACACACTTTGTTTGATCACACAACTCTATTAATTATATCGATATTGGTATTAAATGTCCAAACACAAGGTTGGCACTGGACTAAAGCCCAACAAACAATGGTTTAGACATCAAAATATCTTATCCGTTTGTGGGTATTGGTCTAACTCGGATTGGAAAGGACCCGGGTTCAAAAATCATTGTTTGCGGAAAGTTTGTTATTGGGTTAAGAAAATGAAATCGGTTATGTAGTCCGGTCTTGTCCAAACATCCGGGACTTCGATTGATTTCCATAACTGTTGCTTTGTAGCAAAAACAAATTTTATGGACTAACAAATTGTCACAACTTCAAGTTAATTAAACTAATATTTATAACATAGAACCATTACATTTTTTAATTAAATTAGGTGAATAATTGCAAATGATTTGTACTTGTAAACTACACTCAATCAGATTGAATAAATGACACATATTGATTTCAAAAAATAATAACATGTTCATCACAAACAGTCAAACGAAGTGTTATTTTGATTATGTGATGAATTTAGGGAAAATACAATGTGTATAGAAAATAGTATTCCGTTGATCATGTTATCTTATGGGTTATCTTATCCCGTTACTGCGGTTATATAATTTGACGATTATGCAAAACTAAAGCGAATGAACAATGCAAAAGATAAACATCAGAACACATAGCAAACATCATCAAACAAAATCAGTACAAAGAGAGATATATGTTCCTATTCGGTTTTAACAGAAACCCTAAAAGATGTATCAAAGCAGAGAGGGATTTCGTCGATTAGGAGAACAAAACTTTTTCAAAAACAGGAAATCGATTGATTTTGGATGATGAACACACTGATTTCGGATGAGGAAATCTCCGGTTGATTTTATCAACCAAAATCACCGATTATCACCTTCATACTTTCACCATAGAGAATCCACCAATAAAATAGCAATTTTCGAGTGATTTCACTATTGAAATCGGAATTCCCGACGATTCATTCGGAATTTCTTTCGAATCACCGTTTATTCTCTTCGGAGAAAACAAGGAAGAGAGAGGTGAAGTAGAGGATTTGGTGGGTTTTTCCCGTGTCAATCATGCGATGAGAATCATTCAGAAGTTAATGTGGAATATGATGGGTGGATTTTGTATTATTTTGGGCAATGTAAATGGATGATCTGGGCGGTATCATATGGCGTTCATATAGCATAATTTTAGTAATTAATTGTAAGATATCATTCGCATTTAATTAGCTTAATTTGTCTCCAATTTTATGATTGTATCAATTTGTGGTACAATGTTGTGGCCGTCGGGTTTGGTCGTATTTTTTTTTGCAAAAGGTAAAACAAAGGAAAGTAGAGATATGAATGGTGGAAGTTTTATATTAAAGTGGAACGTCGAAGTACATAATATGAAAATTGAGTGCATTTTGAAATCATAGTGAAGGAGTGGTGGTCGTTTGCGGTGGATCATGAGTAGATTGGTTACTAATCCTCTCCCGTCTCTTTACCGGCTCCAGTTTCGTCGTTGTGGAGACCGGGCTTTCCAACAACAACAGTAGACGGAACAACTCCCTTGTTCATATGTTTGAAAAGAAACTTTAGAGCTCTAGTTCTGGAAGGCCATTCATCTTTGTCACCCTCAGCAAATTTAGTTCCTTCTGTGTCCTGTTTTGGGAATCCCTCTACCCGTGAATTCTTCTTTAGCCATTGCTGGTATTGTTGAAGCATGTTTGATTAGGATGTAGAGTACGAATGTATCGTTTGTGTTTTAAAAATGTATGTATGCAATGAGATGGTAAACTACTACAGGTAATGGTCTTTATATAGGAGATTGTAATGTGAGTGATTGTGTGGTGTTAAATATTCCATTCAGAATTGATTGTCTAATATTCTGATTGTATTACTAATATGGGAGTTAACTATTTGTAGGTGATTGGATAATAAATTGAAAATATTCTTATATTGGACCCTTGAACTCAGTTTTAGATACTCAAATAGTTGATTAATTGTTTTTTTAATTTTAAAACACAAGAGGATCACCAATGATGATGCTCTTATAGAAATGCAAGAAAAGTCACATTTTATGTTTTTGTTCTTCTTAAGTTGGCGGTGTGTTTAGCCCAATGTGACTTACACAATCGATACCAAAAGCCCATCTTGAGCTTACACGAACACCTAATTATTCGTTAAAAGATTGGAATAAAAATTTGTGTCTAACTATTAAATTAAGAAATTTGAATCCATTGAACTCAAATTAGAAATTTTTTGATTCCATTGAACCATCGAAAATTAGCCTAGAATTTAACTCAGATTCGTTTTGATGATTTTCACGTTAGGAAAATCGGTTCAGGTAGACAATGCTCCATGATTTACCGTCACGATTCACGTTCACGTATATCATTAAGCTATAATCTATATTCAAGCCTGCTTGTTTGTAGAATTTACATATAATCAATTTGAAGTGAATACTGATGGGTGGTTTTAGTTGGGGAACTACTAAACATTAAATTTGTATAGTAAGGTTTAGACAATGTACTTACAATTGCATGTGAGCCGAATTTATTTTCTCTACAGATTTTCACCGTTGACTATAGTCGGCACCGTTAACTCTCACTAAGTGTTTTAAAAATAACAATTTTCCGACGTCCATATAGCCATAATATAATGTTTCCTTTTCCCATCGTAAATGTAGCACCATCTAAGAAAGAAAAAAAATCAGAACATAAAAATGTAAAGGTTATTAATCACCACAAACTAATTGGTTCCAAATTTTACCCTTTTTTTATGGTAAACATAAGTAATTCTCAAATATTAGCTAGGGTCAACTTTCAAGTAGAGACAAGCTCAAATAATTATCGGTAAAACTCGTTTTAGTCATTAAATGGTGAATGTGATAGTTTCAAATGTCAACGAATTTTAGATAGTAAAGAAAAGTAATTAATGATAAAATCTATAGAGATCGAAAAAAGTCATTGAACTGAACTAAGGCTATTACTGGTACCGGTAGAAGCATTCTACTGAGAGTATAATTGGGTCTTTGACATCAGTCACAAAAACCATTCCACCGACATTAGAATCTTTTTTTTTTTTCATCTTTGATCTAATTTTCATACTTTATGATTTACATGATAATTATATATAATAAATTTAGTTTATTTAATTATTATTTTGACAAAAAAATTATAATCAACTATTTATAAATTAATTTTATTATTTTTATTTATTCTGTGAGATTCTACTATTGGTATAATGGTTCTACTGACACCATTTAACTTTCTTTTATTCTGCTAGATTCTGCTAGAAATTTAATCATTCTGCCAGAAATTTAATCATTCTGCTGTTACCATTCAGAGCCTAAGTGTAGATCTATTTTGACTTTGAAAAACAAATTTTCATTAAATGGTTCCCGCCAACGGCCCCAAACGCGTAGAACGTAACATGCATGGTGATTCATATTAATGGCTTCTCATCCCACTTGCTTATTTTTAAGAACGACTACTGAAAATGAGTATTTTTGTCAACAAATTATTAGCGAGTGTAGTTTTATTTATAATTAGGTACATCATGATTCTTTACGATTCGACAACATTGTGAAATGCACGTATTTGATCCCGAATCATCCAAATCAGTCACGTTTTCCCCATGTTTTGTCGTTAAAATATGATTTATTGTTACATAGAGAACAATATGGAACTCGTAGTAGCACATGTAGGTACGTCTTGTACGTGCGAGTGTGATTACAGTACACACGTGTATCATGTAAGTGGAGAATCCGATGGCCAAACGAGTAAACCAAGCAATGGTCTTGTAAACCCAATTAAAAAGGGAAACAAAAAAGGGGAAAGCATTGTCTTAAAAGGCATGTTTCCTCCACAAAAAAAAAGAGAGTAAATAAAATATTTTAAATAGACCATGATTCGTATAACAATTATAAAATTATTAAAATTCAATCAAATCCACACAAAAACAATTCTCTAATCTGTGTTTGTTCCATCATATGATCCAAACGAGGAAAGCATTTTTAGCTAGAAAAAGAAAGCTCTGGAATCGAAAGTTCTTTAAAGAGATTAATGGATGGTTCAAGTCCAAGAGAAGGAGGAGGAGTTATGAAGCCAGTGATTCTGAAAGTTGGTACTGCTCTTGTAATATCAGCAACTCGTTTGATCTTGGCCAAGTTTGTATCTAAGAAAGAAGATAATGAGGTTCTTTAAAAAACAAAAAAGAGACAATGAGGTTACTTCTTCTACAAGCAATCTAGAGTCTTCTTCACCACACGATGGAAAAGAAGAAACAGAGAGCCTAGGCCATCAACAAAAGCAACAGTTTGTAAGCTTAAAATCTAGATTCGAGGAGCTTCAGAGGAAGGAATTTGAAATGGAGTTGCGTTTCGAACGATATTGTAACTTGAAAGATCAAGAACTCATGCTTATGGGGCATAAAAGTATATTGAGTCTTGAGAAGTTTCAATTTGATTTCTTTCGTAGAGAAGTTTCGGCGATGGAGGAAGTGTAAGTGCGAGAGCTGCTGGTACAGGCAGTAGTACAGGAAACAAGCCTACTGGTACGGTTACTACTACAGAACCGGAACACAATGCACAAGGGTTTTCTTCACATAACCTTCACTAGATTGATATAATAAGAGTACTTACACGTTTCCTATTAATCCAATCAATCCTAGCCTCGTAGTTCAAAGATCACAACCGATCTTAGAACTTCTAACTATCCTTTAACCCTAGATTGAAGATATTGTTTTCTAACCTTAAATCCCTTTGCTAAAGATTGTAATTCTCCATTGTGTTAGCCTGCACAAACCGCAGCTAACTCCCTATATATACCTATAGAAATATTCTCAAGTTTGGTAAGATTTGTATCTTCCTAAATCTTCCCAAACTTCCTTAAATCTCTCAAGTATCTTCCCGTATCTTTTTCTCCATGTGAAGATCCCTTGGCCGCCACTCAGCTCCTCTTCATGACGGCTACACACCTAAACCTAGGCCACAACCCAAGTCCTTCAAGCCCAAGTCCGTTGTACTTGCTCCAACTGCGTCTGTACCACTCTCGTACAGTGACTGGTACAGAACTTGCTTCTTCAATCTCTTCTGCCTCCTTTTGTCTTTACTTCAGTCGGCAGATAATCCTCAATTAGGTTAAAGCCCAAACTCGTTAAGCACAACTCCTTTGTGCTACTTGAGCTCTCGTTACCACAACTGGTACAGAGACATCTTCTGGTATAGTACTCCTTCTAGACTTGCATCTTCAATCTTTGAACTCTTTTATCAACACTCTCTTCTTCCTTAGATGAATACTTATTAAATTCTAAAACTCATGCAACATACATCTTCATTCTCCCCCTTGATGACTGAGTTTTAGAATTCAACACTCTCTTCTTCCTTAAATGAATACTTATTAAATTCTAAAACACATGCAGCATACATCTTCATTCTCCCCCTTGATGACTGAGTTTTAGAATTCAAGCACTTCTTTGATGAACTTCTAACTCCTCCTTGATCGTGTACCAACATTAAGCTTCTTGTTCATCAAACTCTTCATTCTCCCCCTGCTTGAATACTAGAACTTAGTATCAACCTCTGCATCAATGGCTTCTTTGTAATTAAGTGACTCTTCTGGTGATACAACACATGCAAATCGAACCATTTCCTTGAAATTGAGTTTCACTCCTCTCGTGGCCCTCTTATCATTAATATTTCCTATCACATCAGATAGTGAATGGTTTTTGGGAACTTGAAGTACCTTTTCTTGTTCTGAACCAGACTTCCCTCCTGCCATTGGTTGTACCTTGTCTTGTTCTGAATCAGATTTCCCTCTTGAAACAGTCTTTTGATCTGAATCGGAGTCACTGTCTGCATGTATTCTATACCAACGACTGAAAGACAAGTCCTCAAATACAACATTGACTAATTCAATGATTACCTTAGTCTGTTTGTTGTAGATCTTGTAAGCTGTACTACTTTCTAAGTAACTGAGAAACAACCCTTCATCACTGCTAGAATAGTTCCCTTCCTGTCCACGGCTTAATATGAGGCAGTTGCAACCAAACACACGAAAGTAATTCAAGTTTGGTGGCTTTCCTTTCCAGATCTCGTAAGGAGTCATGGTTGTTCCCTTTGTAACATAGACTCTGTTGAAAATGTAGCACGCTGTACTTAATGCTTCTGCCCAAAACATGGTTGACACATTATTTCCATCTATCATGGCTCGTGCCATCTCATTAGTGTTTTATTGGTCCTCTTCACAACTTCGTTCTGTTGCAGCATCCTTAGAATTGAGAACTGATACAGAATCCCATGATTTTTACAAAACTTCACCATTGTCTCATTCTTGAATTCACTACCATTATCACTTGTGACCTTCTTGATACAACCTCTTTGATTGGTAAGTCCTAGTGCCCATATCATGAAGCTTTTCACTGCCTCAGATTTCTCTCGAATGAATCTAACCCAAGTATATCTCGAACAATCATCCACTAGTACAAAGACATACCTTTTACCTCCCATGCTCTCGGTTTGCATTGGCCCCATCATGTCCATGTGTATCAAGTCCAAAGCAGCCTTTGATTGTATGTCTTGCATCTTCTTGTGTTGAACTTTGACTTGCTTTCCTTTGTTGCAAGTACCACATACCATCTTGTCTTCTCCCTGAAGCAGAGGTACCCCTTGTACTATCTCTTTGTTAGTTAAAGACTGTAGTTCCACCACGTTCATGTGACCAAGTCGTCAATGCCACAAATTCAAATCATTCTTGTCACTGAAACAGTCGATCTTCTCTTCCCACATATAACAATTATTACCAGACCTAACTCCGTGTAACACCGTGATTCCATCCTTATTAATTGCCTTACAATCAACACTTGTAAAGACAACGGTTAGACCTTCGTCACATAGCTGACTCACACTAATCAAGTTGGCTTTCAACCCTTGTACAAGGTACACATTTATTAGCTGTGGTAGTCCTGTCTCACCGGTGTTTCCTTTCCCTTGAATCACACCACGACTTCCATCTCCAAAAGTGACTTTTCCTTCTTTCACCTTCTTGATATTCTGGAGATTGTCCACAGTACCTGTTATATGCCTGGAACTGCCGCTGTCAAAGTACCAATGACATTTATCATCATGTATCCCTGAGACAGAAGCCATGTTACACCAGAGTTCTGTTCTGCTTGACCTGGCTGAGGTACGTCTTGTACCAGTGAACTGTAGATCAGACTTCTTGACCCAAATCTAATTTCTATGATGATTCCATGTGTATTTCCCTTGCTGTCTTAGGCGTTTGACTCTTTCCCAGAACTTGTAGCAATGCTTCTTTATGTGCCCATACTTCCCACAAAAGTAACATCCACGTTTTAGAACTGTACTACTCACAATTCTGTGTTCAGTCACAGGTATGCGTTTTGCTGCAAGTCTGCATTCTGCTACAGGTCTATGTACTGATGTAGGTCTGCGTACTGCTACAGGTCTGTGTACAGTTGCAAGTATGCATTCTGTTACAGGTCTATGTACTGTTTCAGGTCTGCGTTCTGTTGCAGATCTTTGTTCTGTTGCAGGTAAAAACCCTGCAGATACAAACTTGGCTCCTTCTGTCCCTACTTCAGCCTGTTCTGAATACCCCAAACCTCTATGATTTTTCTCACTTCGTCCATAAGACAAAATCTTCTCCAACTGCTTTGTCCCAGCAAACATGTGGATTTTCTTGTATTGTAGATCTAGTTGCGACTGAAGCTGCATCGATACTTCTTTCTCAGCGTACAATTCCTTCTCTAACTTATCTGCTTTGTTGGCCAGATTAAGTTTTTCCTTTATCAGTAACACACTCTCATGGCTGAGCTTCTTTTCAGCATGTAGTTCAGTTTGCAGTGCTTCAACCAATGCTTCAAGACGTAGCTTTGCTTTCATCAGTGAAATGTTCTCTTTTCCAAGCCTGATAAGTGTTTCCTGTACTTATTTATAACTTTCAACAAGCTCATCTTCGTGTTCTTCATCAGATTCAGATTCAGAGGCTTCTTCTCCTTCAACAAATTCAGTGATGCCTAGAAGCGCCATACAATTTCTCAAATCTTCATCTTCTGTACTATCTTCTTTTACTTCCAACACCATCTTCTAACTCAATTTTCTCCATAGGATCTCACCTGTATAAAATACAAACACAAGTGCCCGCTCTGATACCAAATGTAAGTGCGAGAGCTGCTGGTACATGCAGTAGTAAAGGAAACAAGCCTATTGGTACGGTTACTACTACAGAACCGGAACACAATGCACAAGGGTTTTCTTCACATGACCTTCACTAGATTGATATAATAAGAGTACTTACACGTTTCCTATTAATCCAATCAATCATAGCCTCGTAGTTCAAAGATCACAACCGATCTTAGAACTTCTAACTACCCTTTAACCCTAGATTCAAGATATTGTTTTCTAACCTTAAATCCCTTTGCTAAAGATTGTAATTCTCCATTGTGTTAGCCTGCACAAACCGCAACTAACTCCCTATATATACTATAGAAATATTCCCAAACTTCCTTAAATCTCTCAAGTATCTTCCTGTAACTTTTTCTCCACGTGAAGATCCCTTGGCTGCCACTCAGCTCCTCTTCATGACGGCTACACACCTAAACCTAGGCCACAGCCCAAGTCCTTCAAGCCCAACTCCATTGTACTTGCTCAAGCTGCGTCTGTACCACTCTCATACAGTGACTGGTACAGGACTTGCTTCTTCAATCTCTTCTGCCTCCTTTTGTCTTTACTTCAGTCGGCAGATAATCCTCAATTAGGTTAAAGCCCAAACTCGTTAAGCACAACTCCTTTGTGCTACTTGAGCTCTCGTTACCACAACTGGTACATAGATATCTTCTAGTACAGTACTCCTTCTAGACTTGCATCTTCAATCTTTGAACTCTTTTATCAACACTCTCTTCTTCCTTAGATGAATACTTATTAAATTCTAAAACTCATGCAGCATACATCTTCAGGAAGAACAAGAGAGGTCAAGATTTGTTGATGGTGTATCCGAAAATCATGGGAGAAATCCAAGGGTTGAGATCAGAGAATGGGTTGCTTGAGGGGAAAGCAAAGAAGCTAAGGAGAAGAGGAAAACAATCAGAGTTGTGCCACCTTGAGAACAAAAGAAGTAATAGCTTAGGGCATCAATTTTTTGAAAAAAATTAAAGGCATCTTTCTTGATTAGAAAAAATTAAGGGCCTCTTTTTTTCTTAATTTTATTTATTTACAATCTACATTATATATTAATAGTAATAGTATTATGGGAAAGCAAATATGGTCCCATGAAAAATATGGACTTCTCTATTACAAACAGATTTAGAAACAATGATTTATTGTTTAAAAAATTAAGGTAAGTATAGAGTTTTGCTATGTCTCTCCTACGTTAGATCACAAATATGAAAATTGAAATCTTCAATCTGACAAGACTTTATAATTCATGTTTTTTTCCCGTGTATCATCGCCGTTAAATGAAGTGAATTACTCTCTATTTCTAATAAAAGTTTATCTTCGCTCGAGTATATCACAATAAAGATTGAGTGACTTGACTATCTTATCTATTGGGAGAGAAGCGGTTAGAAAATTTGATTTTGAAAACCTAGTTAATGATTTTATAGAAAAAGGGAGAAAATTTATATTTTACCCATTGTTTTGTGTAATAGTTTAGTTCTTTATTTATTGCTTAGTTTGCAATAACGATGCTGCTTATTGTAGATGAATTTTTGTGAAGTAATTTTATTTTGTTCTTCGCTTAAGGCATCGGCCAATGTTGGCACGACTCTGAAAACAGTTATATTGTGTTTTAAACGAGAGGAGCATGAGGATTGTTGGCGTGAAAAAGGAGTTCTTGAGATGCATTGATGAATTGGAGACGAAGAATAACGTTGTGAAAGAACTTGAAGATGAAGTTAAAGATTTGAAAGCTAGGGTTGATGTGTTATAAGAAGAAAAGGAAGAAGTATCTTCAAATTCAAAATATGAGGTAAGAATTTTTTTTTATGTAAACCAAATTCCAATGATACAATTCAATTTGTGTTTGATTGACTTGTTTATTGCTTTTGGTGTAGATGGTGAGTGTAAAAGATTACAAAAGGTTATTACTTATTTATTACATAATAATCAACATATGGAAAATTTACTTGACTATGGAACAACAAAGTACAACAAAAATTTAGCACATACAAGACTAACTATACGCTGAAGAACACATGAAACCACTACATCCACATGTTGAACATCAACCACATCAGCCCCATGTTCTCCATGTTGAGAGAAAAGTTAAAACGGACACTTAAAAGTCATTGTATGAACAAAACAACTAAACCAACATTGATTTTCATGCAAACTTAGAAAAAAAGAGGAGAAAAACATACAATTATAAGCCCGAGTTCCATCTTCTTTGGGACGCATACAACGCCCATGGTACAAACCATCTCCAACGCTATTATGTTGGATTGGTAAAACCATGAAATGTTTTTGTTTAAAAGTTTTTTTTTTGACAAAGTCACACCTTGGCTATGACAAAGGAAAGAAAGGTGGCTGCGCGAATATTTAAGAAATATTTCTTAGACAATATGTCGAAACCAATCCATGCATACAACATTTCCGCGGTGATGTTTGGAATGCACATGCACATTGTGAAGTATTGATTCAGCTAATGTACCACATTGATAAAAAGGAGAAACCTCTATTTTTTTCGTAATTGCAGTGACCAACTTCAGCATTACTAACAAACTTTGTATTTATGTTCTTTGTAACGCTTGACAATAAAGTTTAATGATGTCGGCAGCGACGTAATAACCGGTAAAAGAGTTGGTTCTGGTTAAAAGTATAGATGAGTCTACAAGACCACAATTGGCGTTCAACTCTCCCCAACCTTGGATTTCAAATAACTTATATGGTAGTTGGTTTTGACTTTTTGCAAAAAATTTGGTCGCTTCCACTGTAATTGTGTGTTTCAAAAACAAAAACATGCATATAATTAATAAGACCTTTTGGGATATTTTTTTTATCATAAAAATGGGGCTAATAGAGAGATATTTTTTTCTTTATTACCATAACAAAACAAACATTCTTCGAGAATAAAAGTGAACATTTGCTTTTATGTTAAACATAAACTCTTTTCAAATTTGGTTTTGTTAAGTTATAACGTTAATGTTTTCGTAATATGCTTTTATCTCTATGTTTTTTTCCAGGTTGTTCCACATAGAAAATAATGGGCAAAACTTGTTGGTCTTATCGCAACCAACATGAACATCGGATATGCTATGGTTACGTAGCGTCAACTTAATGTGTATAAAACGGGCAATCCGTGGATCGGAGAATGAATATGTTCATCTTTGCAATTTATATCTTGACGCTTTTTGTTGATCGAGAAGGAGAAACATGAACATGAATCTTCATTGGGCGGTTGCATGCAATGCAACACAAAGATTGAGTACCACCACAGATTGAGACCGTTGTTCAAAATTTTTAAATCTTAATATCACCTCTTCATTTGGAGAGGAATTGAGTAAAAACCCATAATCTCTCTCTCTCTCTCTCTCTCTCTCTCTCTCTCTCTCTCTCTCTCTCTCTCTCTCTCTCTCTCTCTCTCCTTTCCCTCTCTCTATCTTTGTATGCAAGGTCAAAGAAAGAAGAAGGAGTGGAAAGAGAAAGCAGATTTGAAGAATTACAAAGATTTAAAGACGATGCAATTTTCTTATTCTTTAGAAATTAAATGGCTACTTAATCTCAACCGTTGGATGAAATCAATGCATACAGCAGATCAAAACTTGTCTCTTCTTTAAGTATATTTTAACTCTCAACAGCTATAATTTTCAATTTCTTTCATAACAAAACAATAAATTCTAGGAAGTTTGAGATTTATTTTTTGTATTTTCTAAGAGACTATGAAATTTATTTATTTTTCTTATAAAAATGAATTTAACCTCTCCGCCTTATATAAAATAGGTTAGTGGTCTCGTTAGCGTCATATTATTCTAAATAAATATTTTAATTTCAACCCCAAGTAATTAAATAATTTTACTTTAGTTACACTTATCCAAACAAAGATATCCCCAACTTCGTGCTCCCTTCGAACCACATAAAATATGTTTTTCGGATATATCTTTGTACTAAACAACATATTAACCCACAGATAAACAACAACACTCTTTAATTTTCATTATACCCTTGATGGAAGTAGAGAAACATTTTTTCTAAAAGGCTACTCGGTAGCTAATTATTAGTTTCTAAACACTATAATAATTTACAGTGATACGAATCACTTGTTCTAATGTTATTATAAGTAGGAAAAAGTAAGAAAATAAGGACAAGATTATACGTATAAGGATTTAGGAGGACTACTTTCACCTTTAGCAAATTTGGTTTTGTTAAGTTATAACGTTTATGTTTTCGTAATATGCTTTTATCTCTATGTCTTTTTTACAGGTTGTTCTTCATAGAAAACAATTGGAAAAACTTGTTGGTCTTATTCGCAACCAACATGAACATCAGATATGCTATGGTTACGTAGCGTCAGACTTAATGTGCATAAAACGGGTAATCCGTGTCTGGGAGAATGAATATGTTCATCTTTGCAATTTATATGTTGACGCTTTTTGTTGATCGAGAAGGAGGAACATGAACATGAATCTTTATTGTGCGGTTGCCTGCAATGCAACACAAAGATTTTGTATTAAAGGCTAGGTCCTGAAGAAATTTCATGGAAATAGAAACTAGGTAACAATATCTCACTGACCATCAGAGCCAACATGCCAATTTGGAGCCTTGGTCGGAGCATCTAATCGTTCAAAGATTTTTTTGTCAACTTTCATTATTCAAATTGAAAACCTTAAAAAAGAAAGCATCATCAGCATAACAATAGAAGTTTGTAACACTTAACTAAATCAAGGAGATTACTGAAATTCACCTGTCATATCAAGAGAAGACATAAAAATTCTTGTGTACACCTATCAGCAACAAATTCAAAACTTAACTGCAATTTTGAGGATGCTTTTCCAGCAGCAATCATGAGCTCCATTAAGGAGTTCCCCTTAAATTGCAATTATTCAAGAAAGACAAAATAAGCTCTCACCTAACAACCAAATAAATAGAAATCTCCAATTCTTTGCACCAAAAGTTGACACAACAAAGGTAGTATTTTGTTGCAGTTTTTTCGATGGGAGCAAAATACAAATATACATTTAAATAGAAGATGCATCTACTTGACTTATTCATTAACCATGAAAACCACTCTTTTACCACATGTAATTAGAACATAAGCCATCTCCTGTTTAAATGGAAGAACTGGTGTAAATAATGCATACGTCGATGGACAAAATGTATAGGGGAGTATACTTCCAAGATAGTAAGTTAACAATCAACATGGAAAATATGTGTAACTATGGAACACCAAAGTAGAATAGAACATCAATCATATCTTCAAAGCTAGATATAGAAGCAGCTAAATGCAAAATGCAAAACGCAAAGGTGTGATATCGCCAGGTGGCGTTAAGGTATGATCTATTCATCGTGAGATAAGCCTAATTTTACTTTTACATGGGGCTAAAAATGCGATATAACCATAGCCACCACAATGGTTACCATCCGTCTGATCGTCGAATTCTTCGCAAATGCGAATTGATCACTGACAATGATACAATTCCATCAAAGTTGGTTGATGGAAAGCATTGGACGATTTATCCTTTTCAACAATTTAAAAACACTACTAACCAGTGTATTGGTTGAAAGAAGTCATGCAAATTAATAAAATCACAACATCGAATCGTCAAAGCAATCATACCGTTAAACCAAAAAGATAAGACATCACGTTTTGTAAGATAAGAATGCATTGTTCTTAGTTTAAGGATTATGACATTCTTATTTATTACTTGACTAGCTATTCGAAATCGATTGCAAACCGGGGGCAAGCTGAAAAGTTGGAACTTGGGAGTGAACACATTATGTAGTTTCTGTGGAATAGAGGAAGAAACACGACAATATCTCTTCTTTGGCTGTGCCACTACGGGTGCGATTTGGGATGACCTCATGCACACACTTCATTGCTCTATGTATACGAAGGTTTGGGACGAGATTATACCTTTGATCATAAGTCAATTACAAAAATTCACTCTTTTTCTCCTCCGGTATACACTACACCAAAACAGAGATTTGGCGACTACAGGATGTGACTAAAATTATAGTCGCTAAAAAGGCGACTATTTCGCGACTAATTAACAACTAGTCTGCGACTAATGACATATAGTCGATGATTAGTCGCAAAATAGGGACTAAACCAAATAGTCGCTAAAATGGTAGCTAATTGACGACTAATAAACGACTATATGGTAATCTGGGAAAATAGTCGCTAATTAGACGCAAAATTAACGACTGTTAGATGACTCTTGCGGCGGGTCTCAAGTTAGTCACCTATTAGTCGTTAAAAACCGGTACAAAAGCACGTGTTAATCGGGTTACGGTAGGTGTACCGATGTAAGGCGACTATTAGTATTAGTCGCTAAATAGTCGCGAAGTAGTCGCCAAATAGTCAAAAAATTTCATATTAAAAGAAAGTTTTACGCTTTCTTCTGGTCATTCACCATAACTTATTCCTCTTATCTACAAAAATAGAAATCGCCTTATTCCGGTTTGGTTTATGATTCTAACGTTTGAAGTAAGTGTGAAGAATGGCTGGTAGGCTCAATTCTAATAATTCTCGGGATTGGATGTATAATCGGATTGATGAAGCCACGGGGAATTTTTCGGAGGAGTTCAAATTGGGGGTGGAGCAATTCATGACATTTGCTGGTAGTCAACCCTTAGCGCAGAGCAATAAGGGTAAGTTTTACTGCCCTTGTAGTGTGTGCATGAACGGAAATTTCTTAGCGGGTTCTAAAATTTGGAGTCATTTGTTTACCTACAGATTTATGCCGGGTTACTATGTTTGGGATAAGCATGGAGAAGAAGTAGATATAGGAACGAGTTATGTTGGTCCGCAATATGTGGGAAATGTAGTAGAGGATCCATATGTGCATATGGTGAACGATGCGTTTCGTGATAACGTGAGTTTCGATAACTATTATCATCAAGATGGTAGTAATTATCAGGATGAACCAGTACAAAATCATTCAAAAAAATTCTACGACTTGTTAGAAGGAGCGAAAAATCCATTGTATGATGGTTGTCGTGAAGGTCAGTCGCAGTTATTCTTAGCTACTCGGGTTTTACAACATAAGGTAGATTATAATGTCAGTGAAAGGGGTGTGGATTCGATTTGCGATATGATGACCGAGTTTTTACCAGTAGGAAACAAGGCAACCCCTTCAAATTACGAGACCAAAAAATTGATGCGCAATTTAGGCCTCCCATCTATTAAAATTGATGTTTGTGTCAATAATTGTATGATCTACTGGAAAGAGGACGAAGGGGAAGAAAAGTGTTTGCATTGTAATCATCCAAGATGGAGGCCTAAAGAGAAGGACAGTAGAACATATGTACCATATAGTCGTATGTGGTATCTACCTATTGGTGACAGATTGAAGAGAATGTATCAGAGCGAGAAGACTGCAGCGACAATGAGATGGCATGCCGAGCACAAAGCGAAGGACGATGATGAGATGTCTCACCCGTCGGATGCGGTGGAGTGGAAATATTTTCAAGCTCAACATACCAGTTTCGCCGAGGAACCCCGGAATGTGTATCTTGGATTATGTACCGATGGGTTCAATCCTTTTGGAATGTCTCGTAACCATTCGTTGTGGCCTGTGATCTTGACTCCATATAATTTACCCCCTGGTATGTGCATGAATGAAGAGTACATGTTTCTCACAATTCTGAATGCTGGGCCAAATCATCCGCGGGGTAGTCTCGATATCTTCCTTCGTCCTCTTATAGATGAGTTGAAAGAGTTGTGGTGCACTGGAATCGATGCATTTGATGTGTCCTTGAATCAAAATTTTAATCTGAGAGCCGTGCTACTGTGGACGATTAGCGATTTTCCTGCTTATGCCAAGTTATCAGGATGGACTACCCAGGGAAAATTGGCATGTCCTATTTGCATGGAAGATACACAGTCTTTTTATTTGCCGAATGGAAAAAAGACGTGTTGGTTCGATTGTCACCGGAGATTTCTTCCTGAAGATCATCCAATGCGGAGGAATATGAAAGACTTTTTGAAGAACAGAGACGCTCTGAACGACGATCCACCTGCCTCTCGAACCTCTCGGCAAATTTATTCCCATTTGCGTCGCGTAAACCCACTTACAACTAAAGAGGTTGGTGGAAATGGTCACGAAAAGAAGAAGCGTAGATTTGGGAAGGACCACAATTGGCATAAAGAAAGCATATTCTGGGAGCTGCCTTACTGGAGGGACCTCATTCTTCGACACAATCTTGATTTGATGCATATAGAGAAGAATTTTTTCGACAACATAATTCATACTGTTATGCGTGTGAACGGTAGATCAAAGGACACCATCCCGTCAAGACTGGATATAGAAGTTTTCTGTAATCGGCCAGCCTTACATGTAGATGCGGATAATGGTCTAGCTCCCTTCCCGGATTACTCATTGACAGATGAAGGCATAACAAGTTTACTACAATGTGTGAAGCAATCGGTCAAATTTCCAGATGGTTATGCAGCAAACCTGGGTTCTTGTGCTGATCTTGTTAATAACAAGTTTTCTGGGATGAAGAGTCATGATTGCCATGTTTTTATGGAGCGGCTACTTCCATTTATCTTTGCAGAACTCCTACCCCGGAACGTCCACCTTGCATTATCAGGTTCTTGTTAATTACTATTTTCTATACTTCTAAATATAGTAACCACCTGCTTTAAAATTAATTACACATATATATTGCAGGGATTGGTGTTTTTTTCCGGGACTTGTGTTCGAGGACTTTGCATAAAAGTCGGGTACGAATCCTAAAACAGAACATAGTCATAATACTATGCAATTTGGAAAAGATCTTCCCACCTTCATTTTTCGATGTGATGGAACATCTACCTATACACCTCCCCTATGAAGCTGAATTAGAAGGTCCGGTGCAATACAGATGGATGTATCCTTTTGAACGGTTCTTCAAAAAGTTGAAAGGCAAAGCAAAGAACTCTAGATATGTGTCAGGATCAATTATTGAATCATATCTTCTTGACGAGATTGGTTATTTCACGGAGCATTATTTTCCATCGCATGTTCAAACAAAATCAAGGTAAATTTATTACTAAATTTCACATTAGAGATATGTTCATTTGAATTTATTACTAAAATTCACTCATTTTTGTCAGGTTTACAAGATACGACGAAGGAGAAGTCCCCCGATTTCATGTTGATGGAGTTCCTGATATATTTACACAAGTAGGTCGTCCAAGTGGCGAAATGCATGAAGTATGGATGTCACCTCAAGAACTTCAATGCACACATTCTTATGTCTTGAGGAATTGTGACGCTTTTCAGCCAATAGAGAGGTATAATTTGTTGTAACTTTGAACTTTACACTTTATTATGCTCCTGATACTCATGTCCTGGTATTATATAGCTTGTTCGAGCAGTCTCTCTCGCTTAAATATCCAACACTTTCCGAGAAAGAACTCAGTACTAAAAGAGCTGAAGAATATCACTTATGGGTTCAAGAATGGGTGAGTACACATTTTATAAAAGAAAATTGTCTTTAATGATAAATACGTGATTACGGATTTATATATATATATATGCAGGTTATGTATTGGAAGGATAAAAGACAATTTCCTACATGGGTTCTCGATATTGTGCATGGACCCGTTAATAAGGTCAAAACATGGCCGATGTATTTTACAAGAGGCTATCTGTTTCATACAAAGAATCACGGCGTCGGGCGATCGAGAAAAACATGTAACTATGGGGTTTCTGTTAAAGGTCAGAGTTATACAAATGCATCTGATCAAACGGATTTCTACGGGACGTTAACTGATATCTTAGAGCTCCAATACGAGGGAACGGTGGATCTAAAAGTTACCATTTTCAAATGTATGTGGTATGACCCGGTTAGAGGCACTCGGAGAGGAAATAGCGGTATTGTAGATGTTCAACCATCTAGAAGATACACTAAACAAGACCCATTTATCTTTGGTACGTACATCCTATCTATATCAATTCATTTCCGATGTCTAACTTCTAATTACATCTTTTGCTATTGCACAGCCAGTCAAGCTGATCAAGTTTGTTACATTCCTTACCCTCACATAATTAGACCGAAGAAATTGTGGGTCAACGTTCAAAAAGTTAATCCGAGGGGAATTATTTCAGGAGAATTATACAAAGACAAAGATCCCACACTTTTGCAAACAGAAAATGATGACGATGTACTGTTGACAACAATTGAAGAACTCGAAGTCGGCAATTTGGGTCAACAAGAACATATACGCCTAGCCTACGAAATCGGCGATGCGGAAGGAGATGATGAATTCGGATGTGATGTAATCTACACCGACGAGGATGTTGAAGAGCCCGAACAACTGTAGTAATTTATGGAAAACTTGTTTGTCTTTAATTTTATTTTAATTTGGATATTTTTATTTAAATATTATGAATGATAGGTATTTCTTATTTATTTTTTTCGCATTTTTTAATTGAGTTTGTCCTTAATTTTATCTTAATTAGGATATAGGGTTTAGGATTTAGGTTTAGGGTATAGTGTTTAGGGTTTAGTCGCCAAATAGTCGTTTAATAGTCGCCATTTTCAAACATTTTTGGGAATTAAAACCCGGTAAATCGAATTCAGATTTGGGGAATTAAAATTTGAGCCCAAATTTTTCAATTACCCGCAATTGGGGAAAATTTAAGTTAGTAACATTTTCAGATTTTCAGATTTGGTTAATACTGAACCAAATTCAGAATTGGGGAAAATCAATTTGGAACCCTAATTTCTCTCATTCACAAACTCAGAGCCTCTCTCTCGTCGAATTCTCTAATCCCAAATCTCATTCACAAATCTCGAATCTCTAATCCCAAATCCCAAATCTGGAACCCTAATTTCTCTAATCCCAAATCTCATTCACAAATCTCGTCGAATCCCATTCTCTCTCTCGTCGAATCCCATTCACAAATTCAAGAGCCTCTAATCTCTCTCGTCGAATCCAATTCTAGACGATGCTGAGACGTCATAAGAAGAAGAAGACGGTGCCGAACATATCTCAGAGATCCACGGCAACGAGACTCGTCGCTCCCACCTCGAATACACCGGCTACGAACCTCCCTGGTACCAACTCCAGACCAACGGCGACTGCTTTGCCGGAACAATACATCACGCCGAGGAGGGAAAATCCACAAACTGAGACGCCTCAAACTCCACTCCACAATGTCGCCTTGGATCTATTTCGGGATTTTCCACCGCCAGAAAATCTTTTCCAAACGGCGTCTTCTCTCCCTCAACGCCACAACACATCCAGTCATTCTACGCCTCTACTGCAGCAGGACTCGAGGACTCCAGTGTCTACTTCGAGTCGAAGAGAGAATGCTCAACATTCGCCGGTCGAGAACTCTCATGCTCAAAGTCATCCGTCTTCACAAGGCCACAACTTCGAAGACGAAGAGGAAACTGAGGGAGCCATTCCGGATCTCCAGCCGGACACGGTACAGACTCTGAATGCTCTCCTCTCTGTGCCGGACAGACATAAATTTGTCCCTCTCCTCTCTCCCAACGAAAATACGCCAAATTCAACTTGGTAAGCTAATTAACTCTCTTTTTACTTTGTTTTGTATCTGAAGTTTCGATTTTGGTTTCTGGAGAAGAAACGTTGAATACTTTTCTTCTAGTTTCTTGCTTTGACTCTAGCTTAACTCGTACAGTTGAGGGCTTTATGTTGTTTGGATAAATTAATGGATGTTTAATTGTGATTCTTTGTGTTGTTGTTATGTTTGTTTGATTATAGAGACAAACTCTGTTTTTCTTATGTGAAATTGTCTTGCAGGTTTGATCGGGATGTGAAACAGAGACTTGTTCGGGCGATAACTCGAGTTTTTACAAGTTCTTTCAAAAAACCCTATTACAACTGGTCCTGCATGCCTCAGGAAAAAGCAGAGAGATGGTTCCTCGAGTTCGCGGTGAATCTTTCTGTACTTTATCCTCTGTAATTGTTTACTTTGTCTTCTAATCACCAACCTAACTCAACTTTCTCTGTATTGTAGAAAAATCACACCTGGGACCCATTGATAACAGGGACTGTTCAGCAACACTTCGAGTCCATCTGTCAAAAGCGTTTAAAGAACATGGTGAGCAACGCTAGGACCAGTGGACAGCGACCAAAGTGGATCAATGACACTCTCTGGAAAACGATGTTGGCCCATTGGGAGACTGAGGAGCAGAAGAGTAGGAGTGACACCTATTCCACCTGCCGTAACTCTGGACGTGGAGGTCTCGGCCCTCACCGCCATGTAACAGGGCCCAAATCTTATCGCCAAATCCAGAGAGAAATGGTATGTACATTGCCTAATAGTATATATGATATATTACCTTAGAATAGATTGGAATTTAATAGTATTGTTAAAGGATAACTATGGTATTGTATGGTTTGTAATAAACCTTTGTTTTTTTCGGTAACACTTGCAGGAAGTGGAGTTAGGCAGACCGGTTACCCTTGGTGAGGTCTTTGTCAAAGCACATACCAAAAAAGATGGTCAATACATCGATCTCAAGGCGGAGAGGATTAGTAAGACCTATGAGAAGAAGCTGGAAGAGAAGAAGGCTGAGCTACATGGTGAGATTTCAGATGCTTCAGACGGTGTTTCACCAGCTCCTGACCTATCACCAGAGCTGTGTGACGAGGTATTTCTACAAGTAATTCATTTCAAACCACAATCCACAATATTATTCTCATGTCATTTTCTTTTCAAAAATATGTTACTAACTTAAGTTTATACAGTCCACAGAGGCAGACTCACAAGGCAATCTTTATGGACTTGGAAGCCTCAGAGACTCTGTTATAGGCAAGCGCAAGTATCCAGGAGTTTGCTCTGACTTTGTGGCTCTGAAAGAACAACTCACTGAAGCTCAACGACAAATCAAAGAGCAAGCTGCTTACAACAAGAAACGTGATGCCGAGTTCGCAGCCCGTGAAGCAGAGCAAGCTCGAATAGCGAAGGAGCAAAGGGCGATGCTTCAGGAGATGACAAGAATGAGTGAGTTCATGCGAGCAAATGAACCTGCTTATTTGTCTTTCATTTCTAAGCAGCCTCAAGCAGAGGATGGTGGAGAATGCTTGGACTCTCCTGCAGTAACAACTCATCATTGAACCTCTCCATTTCCTTCTTAGGTTACTTCTCAAATTCTCAACCTCTATGCTTGTACAAAACATGAATGGTTATGACTCAACTGCTTACTTTTTGTTTTTTTGAACATGAATGGTTTGGTTGATTGTGGAACTTGTATGCATAAATGTTTTTGTGTTGAATCTTTTTGGTGTTGAATGTTTTTGCTTTTGCATTGCTAATTTGGTAATTAGAACTAGGAAATGGATTAATTGTCAAACAAGAAACCAATTACCAATTTTAGTGTCAAATTAGTCACAAAACTGTTCTGAGTTAGTTGCAACAATGTAGAAAATTAGTTGCCTAATAGTAGCATTGTTGTACCATTTTAGTATCAAAATCATTCTAATAGTCGCTACATAGTCGTTAAATTAGTCACAAGTTTGTAGCCGAATAGTCGCTATATCTTTGCTATATCTGTAGACGTCATTTTAGTCACCAATTAGTCGTCACATTGTCGCATAATCTTTAACCGGATACTAATTTGATCACCAGAATAGTCTCCAATTAGTCGCCATTTTTAAAATATTTAATCGCCAATTAGTCACTAATTTATGTGACTAGTCAGCGACTGTTTAAAGACTAAAGCGTTTAGTCGCCAAATAGTAGCTAAAAGGCGACTAATTTGGCGACTAAACGATTTAGCGACTGCGAAAAAACAACTACCTCTTTTAGTCGCCAAATAGTCGTAACATCCAATTTAGCGACTATACTGTGACTAATAGTATAGTCGTTAAATCTCTGTTTTGGTGTAGTGATACTTTACAGTCGGCTATCTACAATCTTTGGCAAAACGGAACCGTCGCAGGCATGGTGAAGCTCCTTTGGCCACTAAATCGTTGGTGAAACAGATTGACAAAGATATAAGAAACCGGATCAACGTGATTTGTAGTAAAGGTAATCACTCATACTCCGAGGCAATGGAGCTTTATTTCTCAAGTCGATAAAAGCATCACTCTGTTTTCTCAACGAAATGCTCTGTTTTTAGATCTTCTATGATTTCCCTTTAGAACACTAAAACACAAAGTCACATTTTATTGTACACAAGTTTGATTTGAATACAATTTTACATTCAATTCCAAAAAAAAAAAAAAAGGAATATGGCATTCTTAAGTAAATCCATTGTTATTGATTTGATGATTTTAATTTTTATTCATAATAATGTCATTCAAAATGTTTAGTTTTTGTTGATTCTATAATTCTATTAAAATCTCGTGTTATTGGAAGATGAATTCATTATAATTTTCATTAAAAAATAAATTCAAAATAATCTGAAAAACAATTGGACTCTTAAAGTTTTTTAACAAAACTTTTCAAATACACTTAACTCTTTACAAATTTAATTAATTAAATCAAGCAACTCTATAAGAATCCAATTCAACTTTAAAATCATATTTTGTTATTGGGTTAAAAAAATTATTTCCATAACTTTTTCCTTTTTTTCTTAGTAAGCAAGGTGAATAATTACAAATGTATTTGTACTTCTACACTCAATCAGATTGGATAAACAACACATATCGATTTCAAAAAAGAATAACATGTTATCATCTCAACCTAAAATTCAACAAATTATTCGCTTTAATCACGTTCTCCAGTGAACTATAGTATAGATTCTTAATTAACTAGGTACATAATGAAAAACCAATCCAAGAATCTGAAGCAAGAAAGAAAAAGTAGAAACCGATGAAACAAGATTTCTGACACGTATCTTCGATCCCGAATCATCGAAATCTATCACGTTTTCCACATGATTTGTCGTTAGATATGGTTTATAGTTATACACTGGTAGAAGAAGACAATATAAAATTCGTAGCAACAACATGTGTCGTGTGACGGTGTAAGTGGAGAATCCGATGCCCAAACGAGTAAAGCAAGTAATGGTCAAAAAGCAACCGATCTCGATATACAAAACCCAATTATAAAGGAAACAAAAAGATACACACCAAAGAAATAGAATAATCAATCCTACAAGACATGTTTCATCCACAACAAAATAAAAAGGGCTATTCTCAAAAATACCACAAAAAAGGTTTTTTTTTTCAAAAATACCACTAATTTTCAAAAATTCCAAAAATATTATTTTTAAAAAAAGTTCCAAAAATACCACAAAATTAAAATTAACTTTAAATATTCAAAACTAAAACCCCAAACCTAAACCCTACCCCCTAAAACTATGCCCTAATTGTACAATAGTTTACCCAAACCAAAAAATTTAAATTCCAAGGTCTTGAAATCAATTTTTGAGGTTGTGGTATTTTTGGAACTTTTGAAAATTAATGGTATTTTTGGAACTTTTAGTGGTATTTATGGAACTTTTGAAAATTAGTGGTATTTTTGGAACAAAAACTTTTTTTTGTGGTATTTTAGGGAATTTCTCAATAAAAAAGGAGTTAATAAAATATTTTAAATAGACCATGATTCGTATATAACAACTATAAATCATTTAATTTTGATCAAATCCTCACAAAATCATTTCTCTAATCTCGGTTTGTTCGATCATATGATCCAAACGAGGAAAGTTTCTTAGTCAGAGAAAAAGAACTTTAGAATTTTTTTTTTTTTTTTTTTGCTAAATAAGAACTTTAGAATTGAAAGTTGTTGAATAGAGATTAATGGATGGTTCAAGTCCAAGAGAAGGAGGAGTTATGAAGCCAATGATTCTGAAAGTTGGTATTGCTTTTGTAATATCAGCAACTGGTTTGATCTTGGCTAGGTTCATGTCTCGGAAAGAAGACAATGAGGTAACTTCTTCTGCAAACAATCCAGAATGTTCTTCATCACCTAACAGAAGAAACGATAGAGAAGAAGAAGAAGAGGAAACAGGGAGCCTAGATAACTATAAGCGAGACATTCTCAGTTTAAAATCAAGATTTGAGGAGCTTCAGAGGAAGGAATGTGAGATGGAATTGCGTTTCGAACGATATTGTAACTTGAAAGATCAAGAACTTGTGCTAATGGAGCATAAAAGCATGTTAGATCTTGAGAAGTCTCAATTAGGTTTTTACCGTAGAGAAGTTTCGGCGATGGAAGAAGAACACAAGAGAGATCAAGATTTGTTAATGGTGTATCTCAAAATCGTGGGAGAAATCCAAGGGTTGAGATCAGAGAATTGGTTGCTTAAGGGTAAAGCAAACAAGCTAAGGAGAAGAGAAAAGCAGTTATACCGCGTTTTATACGAGAAGAAGAGGAGGACTGTTGGTATGGAAAAGGAGTTGTTGAGATATCTTGATGAATTGGAGACGAAGAATAATATTGTGATGGAACTTGAAGATGAAGTTAAAGACTTGAAAGCTAGGGTTACTATGTTACAAGAGGAAAAAGAAGTATATTCCAATTCAAAATCCGAGGTAAATATTGTTTTACTGAAAACTAAAACCCTATGATTCAATTTAATTCATTTCGTGTTTAATTGACATGTTTCTTGTTTTTGTGAAGATGGTGAGTGTAGAAGATTACAGAAGGTTATTACAAGAGTAAGAGAATATGAAGAAGGATTTTGCAAATGGAGCAAAGGAAGTTATTAATCTAAGATGGAGCAATGCTTGTTTGAGACACGAGGTGATGAGAAATGGAACCAATTATGGAGAAATTGTGTTTTCTCCAAACGAAATGGCAATGACAGTAGCTGATGAACATCATGAAGAGAATCACCATAATCATGATCATCATCATGAAACATCGAGGAGGAAGAGATTGATGAAGAAGCTGAAGAGATGGGTTGAAGGAAACGAGAAAGGAAAATCAACAAAATCAGACGAAAAGTGTTTCGGAAGGCACTCTTTGACGGTAGAACCAGAGGAAGAAGGAATGTTTCATTCAAGAAGATCTTGTTCTAGTGTGTAATAATAGTCTCCTCTTGCATTATATGAGAAGCATTCTATTCAAAGTGTTTCAGCATTTCTACAATACTGCAAGGCATGAAAATGTTTTAGGAAATGTATAGAGCAAACTGAAAAACCAATCCAAGAATCTGAAGCAAGAACTAAAAAATCCTTCAAGAGTGAGTAGAAACCGATGCAACAATCTGTTTTTCTTCATTTGCTTAAAACCGAAACGCCAGACGCCGAGTAATCAGAGCGAAGAGTGTTTGACGTAGCCGAATTTGTCTTTGATGACTTGAGAACCTCTAACGCTTCGTCAACTTTAGCAGCTAAGTGTTGTGGTGATTTCAGCAAAAGAAACCAGTCCGATTTGTCCATTTCCACAAGCATCCCTGTAATCTTGCCAGCGAGTTGGGGCTGCACAAGCGTTGAAAATACAAATGAAAAGTCCAGTCATTAAATATAAAATATAGCACCTCATTCAAGAACACAAAACCTCGAGTTGCTTGACAAGAGGATAGAGCTGCTCTCCAAGCATCTGCTTCTGTATCTCAAGTGTTCCACGAGAAGGCATGGTACCAAGCGTTTCAGATTTTCCTCTACGGTTTGCTTGCTTCATATCTTTGCCACGACCATAGGATTTGTTGTACTGGTGCATATGCTGTTTTAATATGTTAATTTTACACAGAGTGTAAGATAGAATATGTTGATAAAGAAGAAAGAAAGGGGACAAGTACCTGCTGGTTCGAAAAGTCTCTTGACAAAGGAAGCATTTGAGTAGACTGATACACTTGTGGCACATACGAAACTGCATTCCCATTCAGTCTTCCTCTGTTGTTCTGCTCATTCTGTCTCTGCGCATAACCAAAAAACTTTCTCTCAGACTATTATCAATGTGAGCATTCTTTAACTATATAGGAATTCAGATAACTATCTCTACCATAGGAGAATATGTGACTGCTTGAAAGGTGGGGTTAGATGAATTGATCAGGTTAGTAGACTTCCATGCCGGAGCTAGATGTGGTGGTTGATATACCATCACAGATTGAGGATTCGAGTGGTAGAAAGGAGGGTATGTCAGTGGTATGACAGAAGCTGAAGAACTGCTTCCTCCTGCTTCAACACGCTTGCCAAACTGAACCTGTAACTGCATTTTCCTTTCCTCTTTCTTTTGAGCAATAGCCACATATAGTGGTTTTCCGCGAAACATATTCCCTGCAACACATCGTAATCATCATATGATAAGATGAGATAAGAACTGTGTCATGTATCAATCATTTATCAATAATATATGATCCTGCAGTTTACCATGAAAGGTTTTCACAGCGTCACTAGCTTCTTCAGGTGTTGAGAAACACACAAACCCAAACCCCTTGCTCATTCCTTTCTCATCACACATTATCTTTGCAGAATTTATCGTGCCACATTGACTGAAGTGTTTTCTCAGCTCCTCCTCAGTAACACCAATATCAATGTTTTTAACATATATGTTTGACACCTTCAATTAAGAATTAAAAAAAAAAAAAACCGTCTCAGTATGTCATATCAAACCAAAAGAGGCTCTAATTTATATACTAATAATACCTTAGCAATCATCTTCTGGTCTGTGCTTTTCTTTTCAAATTGTTCCTTAAGCAGTTTCTCCCGTTCTGCCTTCTTCTGTGCCCTTCCTATATACAAGCTCTTTGAACCTATCCAGAGGAAACAAAGGATTCAATAACTTGGTAAGACTTAAGAAGATTTTATTGTTTCAAAAAATCAATACATCTGTCATACCAAATTGTGTTCCATTCAATGCTTCTGTTGCCCTTTTTGCATCCTCTGGGTTGTAGAAGTTGACAAAGCCAAATCCTTTACATGCTCCGTTTGCATCCTTTGCAATTGCTAGGCTAACAATTTTCCCAAACGCCGAGAACTTCTCCCTCAGCAGATCCTCACTGACATCTGCATCCAGATTCTTAATGTACAAGTTCGTGTACTTGACTTCACCTGGCATCGCTCGTTCAGTCTTTCTCATGAATTTTCCAACATAGCTGCATAAATATTTTCCCCAAGATTCAGATTAAGCATTATCCAAGGACAAAAATCTTTAAACCATTGAGAAAGAAAGTCTTACATCTCCTTGTCAGCAACAATGGTACCATTCAGATTCTCAATAGCAGCATGTGCAGCGTCTTGTTTCTCATATTGAACAAAGCCATAACCTCGACTCTTTCCATCTTCAGAAGTTGCAACCTTACATGAAACAATGTTCCCAAATTTCTTGAACATATCTTGCAGCCCCACATTGTTGATTGAATCAGGCAAATTCTAACAAAATAACAACGATACAGTCAACACAAGAAACCAACACCTTTTACACTGAAAGAATTCACAATCCCTTTGAGGTAGAGAGAGTAGTACCTTAACGAAGACATTTCCAGCCTCATTTTTCCTAGCATCAGGTTCACGAACTGACCACATTACTCGAATCATCTTCCCATTCAACATACTGTGATTCTTTTTCTCAATGGCAAGATTAGCTACACAATCAAACTACGTCTTAATCAAGATTGTTGATAAATTTGACTTCAAGTATACAGTAATACAGTTTTTTCTCACATAAGTGCAACCAATCATATCCAACAACCTAAGCAAGAACTTATACGCATAACCAAGCGAAAAATATCACAAATCAAAGGCGATTTCAGGTTACAAACAGATCCGTCCGACGAATCGATGAGTTAATCCGTGGAATCGCATAGATAAACAATGATTAAAGAAGACCGCTAAATTTTCCCGGGAAAATCGGCTAAACCTAGACAGATTCTTCACCGATTCTTCAATCAAAGTGTGCAAAAACAACGATTACTAGAGAACATGAAGACAATCGACGAAACGCAACTCCGTAATCTTCAATCACGTAACCTAATCCGAGAAAAAGCGATAAAGAATCGAATCGAAAGAGGCGAAGAACACAGTACCGTCGTCACGCGAGAGAAAGTTAACGTAGCCATAACAGAGAGAGCGACCAGTAGAGACCTCTTTACAAAGACGAACAGAAGTTAAGCTCTTAAACTCGGAAAACGCGTCGTAGAGTAAACCTTCGGTGACGCTCCGATGTAAATCGCCGACGTAAAGCGACGCCGCAACCGTAGAAACCGATCCGAAAGAAATCTCCGGCGGAAATGTAGCCGCCATTTCTCTGATACCTCTAAAGAAACAACAGTACCAACACACAGCACAAAACGACGAAGAAAGAGAGAGAGAGAAATTGGGAACGAAACAAGAAAACTGAGGATCGCTAGGGTGATGATAAATGGAGAGGACGTTACTGCTTCTGATTAGCTTTTTATATTCCGTTTCAGTGTAGCGTTTTCGTCGTACGGGTGCGTTTTGTCGCGACTCGTGCCGTTTCGTTTAAGATGATTTCACTCTCTCTCTCTGAGATTTTTGCATGGAAGCACAAATTTTGGTTGCGTTTTGTGTGAACCACGCGCTTCATACTCTGCGTTTTATTTCACTGTCCGTTTTGGATTATTTTAGTTTTTCTATTTATTTATTTTTTTTGGTCGAAGAAATATTTTATTTATTTTAACATTGTTGTTATAAAGTAAAATTCTACTTTATTACCAAATATAAAAAGCTTGACTTTTCTTACCACCTACTTTATATACAAAAATAGTTCTAAAATTCAAAATTCTGACATTTTGTTGCGTGGAAAAGCAGCGTTTTTCCGTTTTTTTGACTCGAATGGAAATACAAAAATGACAGAAAATAAATACGAAAACTTAAAGCCTTAAAAAATTGGGTTATTCTACTCTCACGCTTTAAAGCATATAAAACAACACAACCAATCGTCGTTTCACTTTTTTATTTGTAGAAACATACCATTTTAGGAAAGAAAAATTGTGGACAATATAATAATCTTGAATAACAAATCAATAATTTTTATCACACAAAGTGCAAATTTTCATGTAAGACATCAATCAAAGTCGTAACAAATCAATAATCTTGAATAACCAATGCTTTCTTGCTCCAACTAAAGAAGACTAAGAATCATCGTAAGCGATTAAGGAGAATTAGATTTAGGAGAATCTAAATATATGTGAGTTTTCCTTTTATGTAGAATAATAGGGTTTTGGAGTTATGTTTCCCTATATAAGTATGTGCTAAGATGTGGTACAACTTAAGAGATTAAGAACTAAGGTTTTGAGTGATTTTCCTTAAGATAATAAGAGAGGTATTCTTATTAATCATTGGTGTTCTTAATATTGAGGTTTTATACAATTGAGGGATTATACTGACCTATTACATTCTCTCTTTTCTAGTAGATTGCCGACTACATTTTTACCTCATCCCTAACAACCAACCTTAATGCAGCAACAGTGTGCTATGAAGAGCTCTTAATCCCGACGCAAAGCCTCTGACTTCCTCTTATGAGTAGTCAGCTCGGGTAGCCTATAAAAAAGGGACCATATCCGAGATAGAAACAACAACCATCACTACCAGTACCCTATATCTGGACACATCCAATGACTTTTTAGAAACCAAGGACTAATTCAATAGCAGCAGACCTCGGTGGGGAGAGGTCTTACTAGTCTGCTTTTGGCGGATTGCTTACTACTAGGTTGTCGACGAAAGCTCCACACGTAAGCGAAATTGTAACTCACGAAATCATGACATGTGTCTAAGATTGATCAGATGATGACATGTGTTAAAACTTAAATTTAATTAAAACAAATAAAAAGTAAAAATGGAAAACTTCTAATAGTCCAAACTAATAGAAAAAGGAAAATTCCTAATAGTTAACAACTAATAGAAAAAGAAAAATGCCACTTTTGATATGCCACTTTCCGAATATGCCACTATTAAATTATTTTCTTACCAATATGCCACTTATAGATCCGTTTAAAAACTTTATATAACAAAATTCGCAATTTTAAAATATGTTTTGATCCCTAACAAACTTTAAACCCAAAAAACAAAATACTAATATAACATAGTTAACCCAAATATAAATGATTTAAAAATTTGGAAAAAGCAATAGTGGCATTTATGAAAAATGGCATCCCAAAAGTGGCATTTCTTGAAATTCTCATATTTTTTTAACATTTTAAACTAATTAGGGGAATAAATGTAGTAGTGCAAACTAACTATAAAAAATAATATAGAAAATAGAGAGAATATAAATCGTAAAAAAGAGAATATAAATTTCAATTAAGATAAATAAAAAAACCAAATGATGACATAGAAGAGATTATATAAATTAAAAAGTTTAAGATATGCATAGACAAATGATGAAATTGCTTTTTATCCGATTTTATCAACCTAGAATCACTACTTCAATTGTAGAATAGTATAGGTTCGTTAAGGGACCAGCAATACACTCTAATCCTATGGATTACAAGTTCAGCTAAACGATAAAAAAAGGGTTTGAGTATCATGATTTATCAAAGCAAGTAAACGTAAAATCGGTTTAAACAATTATGAGAAAAGGCGTTAGATCGAAGGATATATCTCAAGGATTAGGATATCAAAGCCAAACAATTATTCAGGTTATCAATTTGTGAACCAATCTAGAACTCAATCATAAATTCAAGAGGATCCACTGTCGTGGCATCAACTACTTTAACAATTCAATCTAACACCCTAAACTGTCGTTTGAGATTACAAAGAATGATAAGCATTAAACGAATGGGATTGAGTTGTTCACGTGTTGACTTAACTTCAACTGTCGTTGGCTAAGGACAACTTGCCTATCTAAGTTAATTCAAGTAATTCACTACACTTTTGATGAGTAAATTAAATCTAAAATCAGAGGCTAGGTGATCAAACTAGTCTCGGCATTACGATCAACATTAGACAGAGATAATCGAATTATGGATTAAAACCTATCTATGCTTAGTTATGATTCTCTAATCCCATCGAACCGTCGACCTAACAAAGGAGATTACTCGGACAACATGAAACAAACGGCAGCAATAAAAGAGAATAGAAACTTCATTGAATAAAATAGAAAGAGGTAAGGGTTTAGGAAACTTCGATCGATAACGTGAAAGACAATCTTCAAGCTTACAAACTCTAAAATAAGTATCAAATCTCTCTCTCTCTCTCTCTCTCTCTCTCTCTCTCTCTCTCTCTCTCTCTCTCTCTCTCTCTCTCGTGTGTCTACCTTCGGTCTCTCGTTTCCCTAATCTAGTGCCAGTAACGAGAAGAAATTTCGGTCAATCTGAAACCTGGAAGATAGTGTATCGAAGTGTTCCAGCTGTTCCTTGTACCCATGCTCTGTCAAAATGGTCACTAGAGAGAAGATTAAACATAGATAGTTCAAATATCATCATAAGATAAAGTCCTAATTCCCTACAAAGTTTTGACTCAATAAAAACTAGACTTAATAAGACATAAATAAATAGAAAACAACTAAAATAAACGTCATTAATAGCAACTCCCCCCAGACTTACTTCACACCGTCTCGGTGTGAGAATAAGAAAAGAGAGAGTGAAAATAAATCAGAAGGAAAAGCATAAAATTGTTTTTGATTTTTTTTTTGTTACCCTCGAGAGCAGGCGCTCTGTATTGGGGAGCAGGCGCTCCTGTCTACCATGTATTCCGGGGGTTTTTTTTTTTTTTTATAAGCAGAACACAAGTACTGAAAACACAAGTAAAATGTCAGTAATAAAAGGAAATTAAAATGAAATAGTTAGAAAACGTACCGGTGGGTTGCCTCCCACCAAGCGCATGGTAAAAGTCTTTAGCTTGACTTGATTAGCCATTCAGGCTTTTGGTGCATCGCCTAAGGGGATGAATCCACCTTCGGCTTGGTTTGTCTCAGCAAGGTACGGCTTACATCGCTGACCGTTGACCACGAACTCCTTGCCCTTTGCGTCCAGCAACACCACGACTCCATAAGATCAAACCTCCTTAATGAGGAAAGGGCCCGACCACCTAGATCGCAACTTTCTAGGAAAAAGTTTGAGACGAGAGTTAAAGAGGAGTACCTGGTCATTTGGTTGGAAGTCTCGGTTGAGAATCCTCATGTCGTGATACATCTTGGTTCTCTCCTTGTATATCTTTGAACTCTCATAGGCCAGGTGCCTAATCTCTTCCAATTCGTTAAGCTGCATTGAACGCCTTTCCAAGGCAGGTTTGATGTCGTAGTTCATTAGTTTAACTGCCCAGGCTACCTTATACTCTAGCTCTACAGGTAGATGACACGAATTCCCATATACCAGGTGAAAAGGCGTTGTCCCCAATGGCGTTTTGTAGGCAGTCCGATAAGCCCACACCGCATCATCCAACTTAGCAGCCTAATCTTTCCTCGTGGTATCTACGGTCTTTTGGAGGATACTCTTGATTTCTCTGTTGCTAATCTCAACTTGGCCAGTAGTTTGCGGGTGATATGGCGTTGCAACCTTATGCTTTACACCATGTTTCCTTAAAAGGTTCTCAAAAATCTTATTGATGAAATGAGTCCCTCCATCGCTAATCACCACTCGCGGGACTCCAAACCGTGGGAATATTATGGATTTGAACATCTTTAAAACCACAGCGGCATCGTTTGTTGGGGAGGCGATGGCCTCAACCCATTTGGATACGTAATCAATAGCCACCAAGATGTACTCGTTTCCATAGAAGGATGGAAACGGTCCCATAAAGTCTATCCCCCACACGTCGAACACTTCAACTTCCAGAATGAAGTGCTGAGGCATCTCGTTTCGTCGCGAGATGTTCCCTGCCTCTGACATGTGTCGCATTGTGAGATAAATGCATGTGCATCCCGAAACATCGTCGGCCACAAATTCCCAGCCTGCAATACCTTGGATACTGTTTTGAAATTCGCGAAGTGCCCATCATATCCTGAACTATGGCAGTGAAATAGGATCCCAGGAATCTCCTCAACAGGAACAAACCTCCTAAAGATACCATCCGAGCATTGCTTGTAAAGGTATGGCTCGTCCCAAAAATATCTCCTTATGTCTCGCAAAAACTTTCGCTTTCTGTTTCCCACAAAATCAGCCGGTTCCTGCTCAGCAGCAAGGTAGTTCGCTATCTCTTTAAACCATGGAAAACTTGGGGGAATTGTCTTGGAAACAACAGCACACAAAGTTTTTGGAGCAGGTGCTCCCTTCTGGACTAGGTGCTCCGTAAAACAGATTCTAACTGTGTATACCTGTTCATCGGGTAGTGCATGATCAAGTTGTACTGTTTCCTTCACTTTCAGGCGGGACAAATGATCAGCTACCCCGTTCTCAGTTCCTTTTTTATCAACAATCTGCAGATCAAACTCTTGAAGCAACAAGATCCACCTCAAAAGCCTTAGTTTTGCATCTTTTTGTGAGCAAGTACTTTAACACCGCGTGGTCGGTATGTACAATCACCTTCGACCTGACAAGGTATGATCTGAATTTCTCAAAGTCAAACACCACCGCCAGAAGCTCCTTCTCAGTCGTAGCGTACTTGCACTGAGCGTCATCCTAAGTCCGGCTAGCATAGTAAATCACGTTGAGCTTTTTATCCTTCCTTTGCCCCAAAACGGCTCTAACAGCGTAGTCGCTAGCATCCGTCATTACTTCAAACGGCAAATCCCAATCCGGTGGTTGAACAACCGGTGCACTCACTAATGCTCCCTTTATGGTTTAAAACGCCTCAAGGAAAGCTCCATCAAACACAAACTTGGTTTCCTTGCATAGGAGTTGAGTTAGCAGTCTTGCTATCTTTGAGAAATCTTTAATGAACCGTCTGTAGAAACTAGCATGACCAAGGAAACTCTGAATCCCTCTAACTGAATTAGGAGGTTGCAGACTCATCATCACCTCAACTTTCGCTCGGTCGACCTCAATACCGTTCTCTGATATCCGATGACCCAAAACGATACCATCCCTAACCATGAAATGGCACTTTTCCCAGTTTAAGACCAGATGCTTCTCCTCACACCTTTGTAACACCCTGCACAAGTTTGACAAATACACAGAAAAAGAGCTTCCATAGACAGAGAAATCGTCCATGAAAACTTCCATTATATCCTCAATCAAATCAGTGAAAATGGACATCATGCACCTTTGAAAAGTCGCAGGGCATTGCATAATCCAAATGGCATTCTGCGGTACGCAAAAGTGCTCGTGTTCACCCTCAGCATTCGTCAATGCAACATTCAAGGGATCATCAGCAAGAATCTCTTCAATCTCTCCATCCGAGATTTCGAGATTTTCCTCAATTGCATAGGTTTGCCCATCGATGGTCAGTTTCTTCAGCATCCGATCCATCTCAAACTCCATAATTATGTCTCCCTGTTAGACACCGATCGTTCCGTTCCTTACGTCAATGATCGTACCAGCTGTGCGCAGGAAAGGACGTCCCAAAATTAGGGGGTCCTTCAGCTCATCATCAAGTTCCAGCACCACAAAATCCGCTGGAATCAAGATGTTCCCAATCCTGACATGCAAATCCTCCAAAATTCCCATAGGCAGCTTTATTGACCTGTCAGCAAAAACCAACGAAATCTGTATCGGTTTGAATTTCGTGTAACCCAGCTTTCTCGCGACCGAATAGGGCATGAGATTCACACTCGAACCTAAGTCGTATAGAGAGCAGACAAATCGTACAGGACCGATTTCCACTGATAAAACAAATTTTCTGGGCTCCCCTTGCTTTTTAATCAACCTTATTTTATAGAACAGCACTACAATTCATTGATATCATCATTGCGCTCTGCTCTGAAGAGATCTTACCAGTTACCAAACCTTTGACGTATTTTTTCATGGATGGCATCATCTGAATCGTATCCGCCAATGGTAGCTTAACCGTCAAATCTTGCAGCATTTCCTTGCACTTTGCCTCCTTTAAATCCTTCTGTGATTTCCTTGATGGCACTGGGTAAGGCATAGGGGGTTTGTAGACACGAGATCGAACCCTATCAACTATCTCATTTGGCCGTACTACCCTAGAAGTTGGTCCGACAACTTCTTCTTCGTTTTCTGTTTCAGGAGCAGGTGCTCCCTTTGGGCATTTCTCAGCTTCTGCCCTTACGACTGGTGGAAGTGTTCTTCCACTTCTCAACTCTATTGCCTGCACAAACTCTCTGGGGTTCGTGTCCGTTTTACCTGGCATCACTCCCTGTGGCCTCTTGATTGCATCAACTGTCTGAGTAACCTGAGTGTCGAGCTTTTTCACGTGGTTGCAAACTGCCTCAAGCCGACCGTTAAGGTCCGAATACATAGCATCCACCTTGTGTTGATCTCAGTAGCAGACTTTTGCTGGTTGGACATCAGCTGCTGCATCATCCCTTTCAACTCATCATGAGGGGTACTTCCAGAGCTCGCAGGAGCATGAAAGTTTGAATGCTACTGTTTTTGTCCTTGAAAGGGGAGGAACATCTTCCCTTGGAAACTTTGGGGGCCGGTTTGCTGCGGGTAAACCTGGTCCTGTGGATTCTCAACATTCATACTACGATAGGAGAAATTTGGGTGACTTCTATAATATTGGTTGAACCCACGGTTTCGCACAAAACCTTGGTCGTTCACGTAGCTTACTTCCTGCTGATCACTGTCCCCTTCCTCAACCATCTCCTCAGCAAGTGGTTCACCATTTTCATCTGGTTCACCATTTTCATCTGGTTCACCATTTTAAAATGAACCATCCTTTGGTTTCGTAGTTCTATCATACTCCTGGGACTTGTTACTAGAACTCACAGCCAAGTTCTCTATCAACTTATACGCACCCTCTCTAGTTTTTGTCATAAAATCCCCATCGCTAGCAGCATTAAGGGCGTTCCTGTAATCCTAGTCAACACCATCGTAGAAGATACTAAGCAGATTCTCATCAGTGAAACCATGATGTGGGCATTCCCTTTTGTACTCCTTGAACCGTTCCCACACCTCACAGAAGGACTCTCCTGAATGTTGTTGAAAAGAGGAGATTTTGTTCCTCAAACTCGCGGTTTTGGTTTTTGTGTAGAAGTGATCCAAAAACGCGGCTCTGCATTGTGCCCAAGTTGTGATGGATCCAGCAGGTAGAGATTTAAGCCAACGCGAAGCCTTATCCGCAAGTGAGAAGGGGAATATCTTGCACTTTAAGAAATCCGGGTTCATCCTTTTAAAACTCGTCGTGGAGCAGATGTCCTCGAAGTTTTCTATATGGTCCATCGGAATTTCAACAGGCAATCCATGGAACAAATGCTGCTTAACCAGCGATATCATCTGCTGTTTGATCTCATAATTATTCCGGTCAACAGGAGGGGGATCTATAGCAGCTCGGTTCCAGTAGAAAGCATGGGGATTGTCCATATCCCCTATGGCTCGCTGCTGCTCACGCACACGCTGTTGCTACTGCATTTGAGCCATTTTCTCTTGCAATAACTGCAGCTCAGCTGCCATATCGTTATCGCCTTGTGCGCCCATGCCGGCTGAATTAGGCCTTGTTTGTCGATTGACTCGTTCTAGCCTCGCGAGTTCCGTGTTACTTAGGATGACAAGGGGGGGGGGGGGGGTTTGGATATTTCTCCTTGTGGTCATACACCTTAAACACACGCAAAAGAAACAAAAGAACGAGTTTAGTGCTTAGTCTAAAATCGTAAACGAAAATTAGAGGTATCGAGTTGGTCCCCGTCGCAACGGCGCCAATTTGATGAAATTGCTTTTTATCTGGTTTTTATCAACCTAGAATCACTACTTCAATTGTAGAATAGTATAGGTTCGTTAAGGGACCAGCAATACACTCTAATCCTATGGATTACAAGTTCAGCTAAGCGATAAAAAAAAGGGTTTGAGTATCACGATTTATCAAAGCAAGTAAACGTAAAATTGGTTTAAACAATTATGAGAAAAGCGTTAGATCGAAGGATATATCTCAGGGATTAGGATATCAAGGCCAAGCAATTATTCAGGTTATCAATTTTTGAACCAATCTAGAACTCAATCATAAATTCAAGAGGATCCACTGTCGTGGCGTCAACTACTTTAACAATTCAATCTAACACCCTAAACTGTCGTTTGAGGTTACAAAGAATGATACGCATTTAACGAATGGGATTGATTTGTTCACGTGTTGCCTTAACTTCAACTGTCGTTGGCTAAGGACAACTCGCCTATCTAAGTTAATTCAAGTAATTCACTACACTTTTGATGAGTAAATTAAACCTAAAATCAGAGGCTAAGTGATCAAACTAGTCTCGGCATTACGATCAACATTAGACAGAGATAATCGAATTATGGATTAAAACCTATCTATGCTTAGTTATGATTCTCTAATCCCATCGAACCCTCGACCTAACAAAGGAGATTACTCGCACAACATGAAGCGAACGACAGCAATAAAAGAGAATATAAACTTCATTGAATAAAATAGAAAGAGGTAAGGGTTTAGGAAACTTCGATCGATAACGTGAAAGACAATCTTCAAGCAAACTCTAAAACAAGTATCAAATCTCTCTCTCTCTCTCTCTCTCTCTCTCTCTCTCTCTCTCTCTCTCTCTCTCTCTCTCTCTCTCTCTCTCTCGTGTGTCTGCCTTCGGTCTCTCGTCTTGCGCGCGTCTCCGTGTGTGTGTATGTGTCTACGGAGTCCAAAAATCCCCTTTTATAGGGCCCACGGTGGCTGGAGTAAATCTATGGTAAATCTTCTGGCGAATCTTTGATTTAATGAAGATTTCCATAAGTGAATCTTTCGGGGAGCAGGTGCTCCTTTTCCGGAGCGGGTGCTCTTTGGCTCCAAAATCTCCAAAAGATCGTGTTTTCCTTCCTTTTTCGCCAAGCCTCCTAGCAAGTTCCAATTCTCCATTCCAGCTACATTTAGACCTAGAATGACTCAAAAGGAATAGAAAGACTCGACAAAAACCTACAAAACAAAGGTTAGAATGCGCCAAAAACGCATTATATCAACAAACAAAAGAAAAATGAAATATATATATAAAAAATAGATATAAAATTAATATAGAAGGTGAAGTAAAACAAAGTAAAATTAGCCACGAGGTTTATACCGACGCATAAAGAATTTGTTTTTATTCACAGTCGTATAATTATGTTGTTTTTCGTGCTTTAAATTTTAATGTTCTCAAATATTATGACATGAATGGATGTAACCGAGACATTTAAGATTTATGAAAGGAAACTGTTGCACACACACACACACACAAAATTCTTTTAATAGTTCAAACTATTTAGGAAAAAAAATGAGGTAGTCTAAACGAGTTATAACAAAATTAACATAAAAAATAGATAGAATATAAATGGTAATAAAAATAAAGAAAATATTAACTATATAAAACCAAAAATAGAGAATATAAATTTCAATTATGAAAAGAAAAGAAAAGAATGATTAAACAAAAGAGGTTATATAAATTGAAAACCAAAAAAAAATAAAGAAAATAAATGAAAATCTCTATCTAAAATTTTAAGATATGGATAACCAAGTTAAAGAAAAAACAAACCTACATCTATAAGAATATTGTAGGGGTCAAATTCCACTCCTTGAAGATCATCAGAAGAAAATGACTAAGTCACAAATGACCTGTTTGCGACTACTTTGCGACGGAAACAAATCGTCGTAAAACGTGCGTTGCTAATTTGCGACGCTGGAAATCCGTTGCAAATTAGCGACGTATTTGTGACTCTATTTTATTCGTCACTAATTTGCGACGGATTAATAACTCCATAACTCAGTCGCAAATAAGCGACACAATTGTGACTCATGTAGGTAGTCACTAATTAGCAACGTATTTGGGACTGCCTTTGGTGTGGTAAATAAGCGACTAATTAGCGACTTCTGATTTTGCGGCTGATTTATGACTAACTATATTCGTCACAAATTAGCGACTAATTAGCTTCTAATTAGAGACTATATTGTTGTTGTCACATTTTATATTAGTCACATTTTGGTCACTGATTTGCCACTGATTTGCCACTTATATGCTACTAATTGTTTATTTGTTTTGTTTTGAATTGTCCAAATCAAATAAATAACCAAAAACCTTGAAATTAAAAGCATACTACATAATCAAGCATTTAAAGTACAAAATGGTTGAAACCAAAGTAAAAAAAAGTATTACAACATGCTAGTTTGTTAAGAAGAGAGAGTTCTTGTGACAAAAATAAAACAAGAAGAAGAGAGAGTTCAAGAGTTGAAGAAGCAGCCTAAGTGTTGGATCTTTGTTCTTCATGAGCTCGATCATCCTCACCATCGCCTTGATGAAACCTAATACATAGATCATGGAAAGAATAAGCAGTCACTTAATGAAATCATGGAAAGAAGTAGAAGATCTAATGCACATAGAGAAATATGCGAGTAGTTATCACAGATCATGAAGACTAACCTTCGCCACATACTTTCTATCATCTCCCCTTCTCTTCACTTTAACCTGATCAAGAGTTATGTCATTAACCAACTGTGAACGCAATAAACCTGTGTATAGGCTAATGTTCAAGTGCAAACGGCAGATACATATGAAGACCAAGAAAAAAAGTAAACATGTGTATCATGCTCCACACAATGGGCATTTGTCAAGAGCTTGCCATTTCCTATCATAAAAGTACTGCAATTGAAGAAGATACAATTAACTCATGGAAAAAACAACCTTTAGAAAACATAAAGAAGAAAACTCAAACATGTCAGTAAAAAATGTGCCTCCCAATGCTGGTAAATTGTCTTTGCTTCCGAATATTAGGAGTTGTTTTTTCAGAGTAATTAAAATCTTTTTCTGAAAATCTCTTTAACAAACGAAGGCATCGTTCAACCTGCAAAACAGAGAATCCACATGAAAAACTGTTTTATATCCACACAAAACAGAATGCTAAAATGCCAGCATATGTAGTGACATGTCTTCGATTATATTTCACCTTATTGTTCATCACAGCATCAAACTCCTCTACTACATGAGAATCTGTCAACCGGCGACAAACCTGATGTTAAAAGATATATCATATCTAATGCTTTAATCAGAATTAAAAACAAAAGTTATATGGTAAAAGAATCGATAAAATAAGCTTTATTTGAGTCATTCAGTTCCAAGTGAATCAAAAAGTAAGGAGAGAGGGAAAAAATATACACTTCTCCAAGCTCTATGTCTTGAATGTGATCCAAGATAACCAAGGTCTTGCTTAATGTCTGAGACAACTAGAACCTGCACTTCAAGAAAATGAGCATAATGTAACTATCAAGATCCATCTTGATTAGAAAAACAAACCATAAAGAAAGCTTTGGGCGTACTAAACCTTCTCATTAGCTTCTTCAAGCTTATCACAAATTGCCTGCATTGCTAGTAGAAAGTCTTTAATGGTACTCTCAGAGAGTATACTATCTCCCGAGGCAGTATCCACATGCTCCTTCAATGGCGTCTCCGACATAGAGTCATCTTTACAAATCTCAAACCTTTGTTGAGAACCCAAAGGCTTCGCATAACAAGAAAAGTAAATCATGTTGGTGGTAATACATGAAGTTGTTTTGGAATCTCCTTCACCATCAACTTCTTTTGTTCTCACAATTGTTGGTTGCCTAACAATCAAACCTCTAGACTCAAGCTGCTTCACAATATAAAAAACATTCCTTCCTTCTATACCAAACTCTTTAGCAAGCAGATTCTGTGCAACTCCATTGCCTCTACATCAACATTCATTATACATACTCTTTAATACCAAATAACCAAAAGAGCTTATTCCTTACCTAGCAACAGCTAAACGCTCAAGAACGCGACGCTGAATAGCAGAAATAGTTGTGTTATTGGATTGAGTGTCGTATAAGCCAACAAAGTTACCTCGGAGCTTCTCATTAACGCCGATTCTCAAATCAAGTCTCTGAGCTTCTTCCAGGAGTTGAATCGAAGAGCGACATCTCTAACAGTTTTATCCTTCATTTTCATCGGAATCTTAGCATAACGAACAATCGTAGGTTCTGACATCACTTTTTGCAGCTGTTAGAACTTCTCTTTAGCATCCCCGAGAATTGACATCACTTTTTGCAGCTGTTAGAACTTCTCTTTAGCATCCTGTAACAAACCAAGAGTTGAATATCCATGTAAATGAACCCAAATAAACTTGAGAGAAAATCACAAGAAAGAGTTTTTAAAAATATCCTCACAATAAACAAGTTCCTTAATCCAATAAACCAACACAACACAAGATTGAATTTTTATAGCAAAGTTCTAGCTTGCTCACCTTAATTCCCAAACAAAGTTCCTTAATCCATTAAATTAAACACAAGACTAATGGGTCATTTCTGCAACTGCAAAGCTATAAGCTTGGTGTTTATATATACACAGAGATTTGTGATCATAAGAAAGACAATTACTTGTATTGCTGCTCGATTTTTTAAACATAAGGAGCTCATTCAAGACAAACCTCACACCAATCTGCATCAAACTCTACCACCGGTTAGACCTTTTGCTCCAGGGTTGGTCGCAGGAGCTTTAGAGCCTTTTCCAGTACCACCGGTTCGAGCTTTTGCTCTTCCACTATCACCGCCTCTGCCACTAGCATCGTCTTTCATCATCAGATCTGAGATTCGAGTGAGTGAGAGAAAGAGTGATGATGGTTTAGTGGATTAGGGTTTAGCAGAGTTGAATATTGAAAGAGATTTGAGGGATTGAGACAAAGAGCTTAGAACCAACAGAATCTAGAGAGTGAGAGATTACAGAGAGATGTAATCGACGATATGTGGAAGAACCGAAAGAGATTTGAGAAGATTAGAAGAAAATCTCGAAAGAGACGAAGGGTTTGTGAAGATTAGAAGAAAATTTTGAGAGATTTAGAAAATAAGGGTTTGTGCGTTGAACAGATAAGGAGACGAAGAGATGAATGAAAAATTTAGTATGTTTTATATTCTGGGCAAACACTTAGCTGCAAAAACCCAAAAAAATTTAGGCTCTGTTGTGAATCAAGAGAACGAATGGGGAAGATTGTGTTTATTCATTAATCATAAGATCCTTTATATAGGATTATTACAAGAGAGAAAAGGAAAATTCCTTTTCCTAATGGGAAAAGGAAAGTACATAAAAGGAAAATCCTAATTCAACTAGGATTCATTAAACCGGCCTAAAGACTAAGTGTTAATGGGCCGTAAACGGACCAGAACTAGTTATGACAATCCACTATGATTTATAACACTCCCCCTTGGATGTCATAACTCTAATGGGCTTGTAATACGCTTTGGATGTTGCCTCATTAAAACCTTACCAAGTAAAACCCATTTTGGGACAAAACCGTGGTGAAGGAAAAAGAGTACAACACGTATTACTCCCCCTGTTCTGAACCTCACTGCAAGTCTTTCAAACGACGCATTCCAATCTGATAAGTAAGTTTCTTGAACGTTGAGGTTGGAAGTGACTTGGTGAATAGGTCTGCTGAATTCTCACTTGATCGTACTTGCTGCACTTGAATTTCTCCATCTTTCTGTAGATCGGATGTGAAGAAGAATTTTGGCAGAATGTGCTTCGTCCTATCACCTTTGATGTATCCATCCTTAAGTTGAGCTATACACGCTGCATTGTCCTCGAACAAGACCGTCGATTCCTGCTTACCTTCGGCCATTCCACAATCCACTCTTATGTGCTGGGTCATCAGCCTTAACCAAACACACTCACGACTAGCCTCATGAATTGCCAATATCTCTGAATGATTAGAAGATGTAGCTGCAATGGCCTGCTTCATTGACCGCCAAGATATTGCAGTTCCTCCATGAGTAAACACATAACCTGTCTGGGACCGTGCATTATGAGGATCTGAAAGATAACCTGCATCAGCAAAACCAACTAAACCGTCCTTAGATTGGTTAGTATAAAATAGACCCAAGTCTTTCGTTCCTTGTAGGTAACGAAGAATATGTTTTATCCCGTCCCAGTGCCTTTGGGTCGGACATGAGCTAAATCTTGATAATAAATTCACGGCAAAACATATATCTGGCCTAGTGTGGCTTGCCAGATACATTAAAGCTCCTATGGCACTGAGATATGGCACTTCGGGACCAAGGACTTCTTCAGAGTCTCTCTTAGGACCAAACGGATCCTTTTCTAGATCAAGAGATCTCACCACCATTGGGCTGGACAATGGGTGACATTGATCCATATTAAAACGCTTGAGTACCTTTTCAGTATATGCCATTTGATGCACAAGGATTCCATCATTTATGTACTCAAGTTGCAATCCCAAACAGAACTTAGTTTTGCCTAGGTCTTTCATCTCAAATTCTTTCTTGAGGCATTCAACTGTTTGGACGATTTCACCAGGGGTTCCAAGGATGTTCAAATCATCCACGTAAACTGCTATGATAACAAACCCTTTGTTTGCAAACTTTTTTATAAAAATACATGGACTGATGGGATCATTCTTATAGCCTTCTTTGACTAAGTACTCACTCAATCTATTGTACCACATACGCCCACTTTGCTTCAGTCCATAAAGGGATTTGTTCAGCCTTATGCAGTGTTGTTCTCGAGAACCTTTCTTATCTTTGAGCTCAATACCCTCTGGTAATCTCATATAAATCTCATTATCCAGTGGACCATATAAGTATGCAGTTACAACGTCCATTAACCGCATATCCAACTTTTCTCTTATAGCCAGACTTATCAAAAATCTAAAAGTTGTAGCATCCACCACAGGGGAGTATGTCTCCTCATAATCTATTCCTGGTCTCTGTGAGAATCCTTGTGCAACAAGCCGTGCTTTATATCTCACGATTTCACCATGTTCATTTCTTTTCCTCACAAAGACCCATTTATGTCCAACTGGTTTAATCTCATAGGGTGTCCGAATTATTGGACCAAAGACATCCCTTTTCCTTAAAGAATTCAACTCCACGTTTATAGCTTCTTTCCATTTAGTCCAATTTTCACTCTGAGTGCACTCATATATCGACGTGGGTTCTAGATCCTCCATAAGTTCAAGTGCTACCTTAAAAGCAAATATATCATCGATTTCCACACACTTTCTATTCCATTGTATTCCAGACATAACATAATTCATTGAGATCTCATTATTTTCAGGAACGTCAGAACCATGAAACTCGGCGTCCCGAGTCTCATTGCTTGGAACTATCGGTTCAGTTATGTCTGGGGTTCCATCAGATTCCTCAACCACGATTTCAGCACCTTTCTTTCTTTTCTGAGGATTCTTATCTTTGGAACCTATTGGCCGGCCACGTTTTGAGTGTGGTTTAGATTCTGTAGCAACTTGATTGTGTCCCTCTTGAACATCAATTCTAATCGGTGCATTAACAGCTGGTATGTAAGACTTAGTTACTCTTTTCGGGTCAGCAAAGGAATCTGGCAATTGATTAGCTAGCTTTTGTAAATGTATAATCTTTTGGACTTCTAATTCACATTCTTGAGTCCGAGGATCTTGCCATTTTAAGGACGTTTGATTCCATATAATTTCCTTTACCAGTCTGTTATCTCCTCCTAATGTTGGATAGACAGATTCGTCAAAATGACAATCTGCGTACCTGGCCTTAAACAAATCACCCGTGGTTGGCTCAAGGTACTTAATGATAGTAGGAGAATCATATCCAACATATATCCCCATCCTCCTTTGAGGTCCCATCTTTGTTCTCTGTGGTGGTGCAATAGGCACATAAACGGAACATCCGAATGTTTTAAGATGGGATATGTCTGGCTCTTGACCCGTTATTAACTGTGATGGGGAATATTTATGTTCACTAGATGGCCTGATACGAATTAGCTCTGCTGCATGTAAAACTGCATGTCCCCAAGCTGAGACCGGGAGTTTTGATCTCATTAGCAACGGTCTAGCAATCAACTGTATGCGTTTAATAAACGATTCAGCCAAACCGTTTTGTGTATGTACATGTGCCACAGAATATTCAACACTTACCCCCATGGACATACAATAATCGTTAAACGCTTGGGACGTAAATTCACCAGCATTGTCAAGACGTATAGTCTTTAAAGGAAAATCTGGAAAGTGTGCTCTTAAACGTATGAGCTGGGCAAGCAATCTTGCAAATGCCACATTTCTAGTTGATAATAGGCAGACATGTGACCATCTCGTGGATGCATCAATAAGGACCATAAAATATCTAAACGTCCCACAAGGTGGGTGTATTGGTCCGCATATGTCTCCTTGAATTCTTTCCAGAAAATTTATCGTTTCCTTAGTTACTTTGATTGGTGATGGCCTAGTAATGAGTTTCCCTATTGAACATGCTTCACACGTGAGATTCTTTGGGATAACTCTCCTTTCTTTCAAGGTGTGCCCATTAGTACTTGCTAATATCTTTCGCATCATGTTAGCACCGGGATGGCCAAGCCGGTTATGCCAAAAAGTGAAATTCTCAGTAAACTCTTTGTTTACCATAGCATTTGCTTCTATCATTCCGATCTTAGCACAATAAAGGCCCACAGAAATGGCAGGTATAGTCTCTAGGACTTTCTTATAGCCATGGACGGTTTCAAAGATTTGAAGGAATTCTTTGTTATTCTCGTCCTTAGTTTCAACATGAAGACCATTCATTCGAATGTCTTTAAAGCTCAATAGACTTCTCTTTGAACTAGGTGAATATAACGCATTAGAAATTTCTAGATGCGTGCCCTTAGGTAATAAAATATGGGCTTGACCGTAGCCTTCAATTAAATTTGCTATACCCGCAATTGTGGTTACATTTGCCTTTTTAAGTGTAAGATCAATGAAGTATCTCTTATCTCTTAATATCGAGTGGCTTGATCCACTATCCACAATGAACACATCCATATCACTCATACTTCAAAAGAGATAACAATAGATACTTTTAAATAACACTCTTTCATTCCATAAAGTTTAATAGAAAGCAATAACACAAAACCAAAGTATAAAGTGTAAAACGTAAAACAAGCAAAACACAAAACACCAAAACAGAAAATCAAAATCAATCACTTAAGTATATCTGAGGTTTCAAAATTCATCAAGTCATCTTGCTCATGATCGAAATCTCCTTCATTATCATGCTGGATCATATGAGTTTCTGGATTCTTCCCTTTAAGGCTCTCTTGATAGAGTTCAACCAGATGCTTGGGAGTCCTACATGTCTTAGCCCAATGATTACTCATTCCACATCGATGGCAAACTGATTTTGGGTTTGATTCTCGTGGTTGAGAAGTAATACCATGGTTATTACGATCATAGTCAGTTCGGTATCCGCGTCCTCGTCCTCGCCCGCGGTTAGAATGATCGTTATGGAATCCGTGGCCTTGGCCCTGACCTCGGCCGTATGGATTAAAATGGCCACGGCCACGTCCTTGCCATCTACCCCCACGTCCACGACCACGATGTCTATAATCACTTTGGACGTGGTTAATTTCTTTCTTTTCATCTGTGGCCACATTCGCTTCAGGAAGTGGGGCTGATCCAGGAGGTCTCATCTCACTGTTTCTCATTAGCAGTGTATTATTCTCCTCGGCTAGTAATAGACATGCTATAAGCTTTGAGTATGTCTCAAAACCTCTTTCACGGTATTGCTGTTGAAGCAACACGTTATTAGTTTGAAAGGTGGAGAAGGTCTTTTCCAACATGTCTTTCTCAGTTACCTTCTCACCACATAGTCTCAATTGAGAAACTATTCTGAACATAGCCGAGTTATATTCTTCCACGGACTTGAAGTCCTGGAACCTGAGATTCCTCCAATCATAATTGGCCTTTGGTAACAACACCGTTCTATGGTGGTCATATCTTATCTTTAATTCTTTCCAAAGGTCCAAAGGGTTCTCAATGGTTAGGTATTGATCCTTGAGACCCTCAACAAGATGATGACGAATGATCGATATCGTTCTGTATCGATTCCTTTCATTCTCATTATTATCCTCAATGATACATTCGCCAAGTCCTTTAGACTTTAGATTTATCTTAGTATCCAACGCCCACTGTAAGTAATTGTCTCCAGAGAGATTGAGGGCAGCATAATCCAAATTGTTGATTTTCGACATCTGAAAACATTCATCCTATTCTCTAAGAACTATAAGATTTTAAAGTTTATGCATATGATGCAAAATAGGTCATGGGTGCTTATATAAACGGGTACGGATGCATGATGCTTATGAAACCAGATTTTTATGTTTAACAACCTAACATAATGTTTTTATATGCTCATGATGCAAGCCTAGTATTCAAATTCTAAACCGTATGATGATATGACCGGATTTTAATCAAGCATGTTATGTCTATATGATGCAATCAGTTTCAGTTTCATGTTTATCAATCAACGAATCAATCCAAACAAGCAAACAAACAAACGAGTTCAAATAAATATGCAACCAAATTTGGACAGAGTGTTTACTGTCGATCGACGGGTGATTTGTGTCGATCGACACAGTTTAATTCAAACAACAAATTCAGGCAGAAGTTTACGTGTCGATCGACATAAAACTAGTGTCGATCGACACGGGTACAGATCATGCAATCGGTTTGGATTTTAATTGAATTAGGTTAGGGTTTCAAGTTAGGGTTTCAAGTGATTACGAATCATGAATCAATAAACACAATCAAGCAAGCAATAACAATAACAAGCATGACTTAGATTAGGGTTTCTAAGATTATCATGAATCTAGGTTCTTTAGATTCGGGTTTCTTATTGTTTACCTTAACCTCTGTGAGTCTTCTAGTTCGCCGTAACCGTTGATAGGCTGTATGAACTTTCTTCTAGTTCGCCATAACCTTAAAGGCTGTATGAACTATGATTTGAATAGTAACGCCGGATGAACAGTAATCGTCGATGAACAGTAATCGTCGATGAACAGTGCGCGATGAATAGTGCACGATGAACATTACGCGATGAACAGTACAATGAACAATAATCGCGTTTTTTGTGTTTTTAGGGTTTAGGGAGCAACTCGTGCTGATAACGTGTTGTGAATCAAGAGAACGAATGGGGAAGATTGTGTTTATTCATTAATCATAAGATCCTTTATATAGGATTATTACAAGAGAGAAAAGGAAAATTCCTTTTCCTAATGGGAAAAGGAAAGTACATAAAAGGAAAATCCTAATTCAACTAGGATTCATTAAACCGGCCTAAAGACTAAGTGTTAATGGGCCGTAAACGGACCAGAACTAGTTATGACAATCCACTATGATTTATAACAGGCTCCAAAATTTTCACTTTCCCGATATTTCGGTAAATTTGTGACTATATTGTGACTAATTTGTCACTCTTTTGTGACTCTATTTAGTAGTGACAAATCTTTACCCTAAATCCTAAACATTTGGACCCAACACACTAATCCATTATTATTTCCAATCAATTTCCCTTGTATTTCTTGATCTTTTGGTTGATTGTATCAATTAAAAAGTAGAAATCAAGTAAACATAGTTGAATCTTGAAAATTATCAAATGTAAGAGATAACTTATAAGGGTTTCATGTTCTTCACAAAACATTTGTGGATAGACAAATTTTTGGAAAATTTGTTTGTGTTGTTTTGAATCCCTATTATAGTTGATTAAGTTCTAAACACTGAAATATGTAATATACACTTACCATATGGTGTTTAATTTGCCAAAAGCTTATAGGTAGTGGGGAATGAGTCACAAATTAGTCACAAAATAATATTCGAGTCACAAAGTAGTTACAAATGAGTGGGTATTTTTGTGACGAAATTGAGACGGCTACCCTAAACCTCAAAACATTTTCCAAAATTCTATGGAGTCGCAAAAGAGTCACAAATTAGTCGCAACAGGATATTTGAGTCGAAATTTAGTCACGAATCAATGGGTATTTTGTGACGAAATTAAGACTATTATACCCTAAACTCCAAACCATTTTCAGAATTTCTTGGAGTCACTAAAGAGTCGGTGAGTCACAAATTTGTGACTTAGTAGTGGTAACTAAAGTGTCGCAAATTTGTGACTAATATCGTTGTCGCTAATGAGTCGCAAATTTGTGACTCTTCTGCGACTCGCACAAAACATTCGAAAAATTGTCTCAAATCAGTCGCAAATTTGTGACTTATTAACGACTACTAAAAACAGTCACAACCTTGTCGCAAATCAGTCACTAATTGGCGACGCCTTTACGACTAGGAATATTAGTCGCAAATTTGCGACGAATTTGCGACTAATATTTCATGAGTCGCAAATCAGTCGCAAAGGTGTCTCAAGTGAGTTGCAAATATTAGTGACTGATTTCGCAGTCACAAACAGTAGTCACAAATGGACTGTTTTCTAGTAGTGTTAGTTGTCAAGCCCTTGCGTCTATCTTATCGCAATATGAATCCATTTCAGGTCAGAAAATCAATCTAGCCAAATCGTCAATCACGTTTTCTTCTAAAACACCACGCATCCAGCGTAATAGAGCCATGCGACAGCTACGTATCCACAAAGAAGGTGGCACGGGTAAATACCTCGGTATTCCTGAAAATTTTGGCCGAAGGAAACGTGATATTTTTGCGGAACTAGTTGATAGAATTAGACAACGAGCGCATAGTTGGTCTTCTTGTTTCCTCTCCACCGCTGGGAAAGAAACTCTTCTCAAATCGGTCTTGGCGTCTATGTCATCGTACTCAATGTCATGTTTCAAAATCCCCATATCATTGTGCAAGCAAATACAATCAATACTTTGTCGATTTTGGTGGGATTCTAGGCCAGGAACCCAAAAGATGACCTGGATAGCTTGGTCGAAACTCACAATCCCAAAGAATGCTGGTGGCCTTGGCTTTAGAGAAATCGAAGCATTTAACAACGCCCTTTTAGCAAAAATAGGATGGAGAATATTACGACAACATGATACTCTAGTAGCTAGAGTCCTAATGGGCAAATATTGCCAAAATTTCTCCTTCATGGAGTGTGAAATTCCTTCTACTGCCTCTCATGGTTGGAGAAGTATACTTGCAGGTCGAGAAGTGTTAAAGAAAGGGGTTGGGTGGCGTATCGGAAACGGAAAGAGTATCAAGCTTTGGTTTGAACCTTGGCTATCCGTTGAATCACCAACGCGACCAATGGGACCTCCTCTGCCTCACTCGGATATACATCATGTAGCTGACCTCCTTTCACCAACATCGAACACATGGAACTGGGACATAATTCGGTCTCTAATCCCTGCACATGAAGACCAAATAAAGCTACTGCCAGTGAGCTCATCTAAGCGAGATGACTCTTAAATTTGGCTCCCATCGAAAAAAGGTGAGTACTCATCGAAAACAGGGTATGCGCTTCTTACACTAAACAATACTTCCCCTGAACACATCGAATTCAACTGGCAAGCCAACATATGGCGACTTAAGACAGTACCTAAGATGAAACACCTACTCTGGAAGGCAGTAACAGGAGCATTACCGGTACGTGACCAACTGCACAAGCGAGGCATTCAAACAGAGTCGACGTGTAAACGTTGTGGAGAACCGGAAACAGTGCTTCATGCTTTCCGTGAGTGTGTCTTTGCTAAACAAGTATGGGACGCAGCACCTTTGAGCCGCAATCTCAGTTTACACGCTGGTTCTATCCTCCAATTCATCCATGAGGCTAAAAGCTCAATCTCTCTACCACCTACGAGTATCAATGAAGCTCGCCTTCAAAACATGGATATGTTGGTATCTATGGATTGCGAGGAATAATGACTTGTTCTCGGATCAGCATTACTCCACGTCGGAAGTGAAAAGCAGTGAAAAAGGACGTCCAGCTGAAGAAGACAAACTTACAGAAGCGAGTTCTTCAATGACGATAACTCGATTTCCATTCATCTCAAAGAGCTCATAAGCATGACGAATGCTCTGCTCCCAACAATCAAGAGACTCGTGCTGATGTACACTAATGGAAGCTGCACAAAACTCTTCAAAATCCATCCCTCTGTATTGAAGTCCATTTAACTGTCATTTCCCAACACCAAACTTTTTGTTAACCAACCTTGTATTGTAATTTTAAAGAGATTAAGCAAAAGACCCGAGACCACAATCAGGACAATACCAAAGCAAGAAAGTCCGGGATCCGTGATTCCTTCATTGCTTCTGTTGCATTTGTAGCAAGTGCATGTCCAATAAAAATCGAATCTAGACTTAAGCTGTTTGCTCTTTACCAAAGACAGAGATAGAGAGGGAAGAGAGAAGGCCCATACCGATCTGATGCTATCCAAAGTTATGAGGCCGTTTTTGTTGGGTGCTAATAGTGCAAACTGCGCTTTCAGATAAATAATTTCATCTGTAATTAATGTCTTGGACAAAGCCTGCAAAGAGTATAATTAAGAGTAAGAATCAACAATGAAATGTAAAGCAAACTAGTTACAAAGGCAACAAGAGAAATGTACCATCAAAGCAGCTTTGCGCAAAGACGAAGATTTTAAGTATGTTTTGATCTGCCTGAAGATTAGACTATCAAATGGGATATTCATGTTCTTATGACCCGCAATCCAAGGATGCACTGTAAAAAAAAAGTTACAAGTAAAATTGATTAGTGATTCATGAAGATAATCGACGAAAGATTGTGGAGATAGTAAAGTTAGTAACTCAAAGCTTGAGAGGCAATTTAATACCCATTTAAGTATTACCATTAGACACAAAACACTATAAGAAAACAGCGAGAAACCGACAGAAATATCCGTCGGAAGTCTGTCGGAATATGCGTTTTCCGACAGATATGTCCGTCGTTTCTATCTTGTAGGAAATGGTAAGTCTGTCGGAAATCCGTCACAAATATCCGACAGATTTCCGACGGCTGTATTTCCGACGGAATTCCGACAGCTTGCCAGAGTCCGGCAACACGTCGGAATTCCGTCGGAAATACTGCCGTCGGAAATCCGTCGGTTTTGTTTCTGACGGATTTCCGACGGGTTCCGATTACTTGTAAACCGACGACTTTCCGACAGACTTCCGACGTATTTATTTCCGACAGATTTCCGACATATTTATTTCTGACAGCTTTCCGACGGATCAATTTCAGACGGATTTCCGACGTATTTGTAGAAATTATAAAAATGATAATAAATTAAATAATAATTAATTTAATATAAATTTAAAATTTAAAATTTGAATTATTTAAATTAAAATAAAATTAAAAGTAGAAATTAAAATAAAATTAAAAGTAGAAATAAAAAGTAATATTGTTTTACAAAAACGTTGAAAATAAAAATCTAAATGGTGGGCCCCGGCGGAAAATCCGGGTTGCGCCCCAAGTACTCCATCATCCGTCGCATCATCTCCCTCTCCTTGTCCCGCTCGGCTCTCTCCTTCTCCCGCTCGGCTTCTAGGGCTTGTGGATCTCGTATCTGTTGGACCGTCGTCTTCAAACCTTCAATTTCGACGTCCTTTTGCTGCATCTGGGCTCTCAGGTCGGATGTCTCGCTGTAGTAACAAGAAGACCCTGATGATCCTGCATTGTCGGGAAGACCATAAATCCGCCCTTTGCTCTGCGGAGCAACCTGCGGAACAAATTAAATTGTAAATGAAAAAGACTTGAAAACTATTTTAAATTTTACATACCTTTAAGACGAATTGGTTGATGATGTCGTCCGGGGCTTGGGTGAGGGGAGGGGTTCCTTCGATGGATGGCTGAGACAGAATGTACTCGTCTTCCATTCTTCGAACGCTCTCCTGAATCTCCTTAGCTACCTGATCCTGGACGACACCATTCTTGTCGGTGTGTGTTGCTAGCAGAAGTTCCAACTTGTTGGGTTCCCGACCCAACTCCTTAGCCTGCAGTTGTTAGATATTTATTTGATAATATAAATGTATAAAACTAAAAAAAAATTAACAAAAATCAAGACGTACATAAAAAACTTACCATATCCCTAGCCTTTGTCTTCTTGCTGGTAGCTCCAAGGTTGTGGGTGGCTAAACCCTTGCCCTTGCGCGTGCTGTTCCGGTTGCTAGAGTGATATGTAGAGCTCTCCTTGGTAGCCTCTAGTTGCCAATATACGATGAACCCGTTCCACAACTCCGTCTTCTCTTTCATCTCCTTTGGCACCTCACCGTGTAGCCACTTATCCTTCCACTCGAACAGCTTCTTCGTGTAGTGCAGTCCTGCATAAGAGTCGAATTCCCTCCTGACCAGAGCGGTCAAGTGTGGTTCCCACCTAAATTCTTGCTGCAAAAAGAAACATTAAATATAAATAATAATAATTTAAATGAAAGTAAAATTGTGAAAACAGATGACTTACCGCAAATTGGCGAAACCACATTTCTTGATTCTCCAGTGGCATGGCGGTGTACGTCGCAGAAGGACGGCTGAGCAAAGAGTTTTCCATCTTGTTGAGGGACCTCGAAATCCCGCTGCGAGAATCACCAAACCTACGGGAAAAAATGTAACAATATAATAACATTAGTCACAATTAATTAAATTTGTTAAAAAAAAACAGAAATGGTCTGGATGGAGATTAGTCAACCTCTCTCGTCCAGGAAGACCCATGAAGTCCTCGACGCTAATCTGTAGAGGTGTAGACGACGGTGTTGATGTAGACGTCGAAGTCGAACGAGGTCAACTCACACGACGACGACGTTCGCCGCTGCCAGATGCAGCAGCGAAACCACCGTAATCCCTACATTTATATGAAAATATATTTTAAATATATGAAAAATCTATTTTTTTCAAATAATGGTAAAATTATTAAGAAATTCTAAAATTCTTAAGTAATTGTTACATAATTTAAAATTCTCTAACTCTAAATTAATATTTAAAATTGTTTAAAAATTAGTTAAAAATGCTAACAATTTTTTAAAAATATAGCCAAATTATATTTTCCCTAAGAATTATAATTATAATAATTATAAAACTTAAAAAATTTATAATTATAAAAATTATAAAAATTTCGAAATTGGTTAAATATATAATTATAAAAATATAATGGTTTAAAAAACATTTCTTTAAATTTCCAAAATTCTAAAATTTAAAATTAATCCTTAAAATTGTTTAAAAATTAGTATAAAATGCTAACATATTTTTCCAAACTAACCAATTTTGTTTAAAAATGCTAACAATTTTGAAATCCTAATTCACAAACATTTCTTAAATTTCCCTAAATTCACAAACTAATTCGCAAACAAATTTCCCTAAATTCAAAAACTTATTCACAAATTCAACAAACTAATTCACAAACTAATTCACAAACAAATTCACAAACTAATTCACAAACAAATTTCCCTAACCTACAAATTCACAAACTAATTCAAACAAATTCCAAAAAACTAATTTGAGAAAACTTACAAATGAGAAGGATGATCCGCCATTGTAGTCTGTCGAAGAGGAGGGCGCGGCAGCGGCGGCGAATTCCGGCGAAGAATTCCGGCGAGGAGGAGAAGATGAAGAGGCGGAGGAGGCTACGTACAGCGACGGTCGGTGGGGGAGAGGATTGGAGGAAGAGATGTGCGGTCGGGAGCGATTATGGCGAAGAAGACCGGCGAATCAGAGTCTCCAAGGCGCGGCGGCGGCGATTTTTCCAATTTGAAGTCGGTGAATTGTGTTCTTCGTGAAGAAGAAGATCTGTAAATAAATAAGAATTTCCGACGGATTACGACCTGTCGGAAATCAATTTTCATTTCGCGGTATTTATTTTCATTTCCCTGGTAAAAATTGGCACATCCGTCGGAAATCTGTCGGAAAAATATACACTTTTCCGACAGATTTCTGACAGATTTGTGGTTTTAAGGTATGAGAAATTTAAGAAATGTTTTTTTTGTTGTTTTAGGGTTAAGGAAGTGAAGAAATTTAAGAAATATTTATTAAATTTATGAAATTTAAGAAATGTTGTTTTTGGAAATTAATGAATTAGCATTTTGGAAAAAAATGTATATTTTAAACAATATTTTGCATTGTTAGCATTTTTAAACAAAATGCTTTTTTGGAAAAATTGTTAGCAATTTGTACTTATTTTTACCTCAAATCCCGAAACCCGTCGGAAATCTGTCGGAAAAATATTCATTTTTCCGAAAGATTTCCGACGGATTTGGGGATTTAAGCTTGTTAATGATCCGTTTTCGTAGTTACAAGTTAATAGCATTGTTGGAGCAATATTTGGAAGATAATATACATGATAATGGTCATTGTTACTTCTAAACATTTAGTATTTTCCGTAAACATCTATTTTTTTGTATATGTAACTGTATGAAACGCTTTTGGTTGAAACATGACAAAATTGAAAATCATGTTCTGTATAACATCGAGAAGGTTATTTACTCACTTATCTTTCACTTTAGTTGTCAGAATTGTATGCCGAGACTTTGTCTTCTCGAAATTCAGGAATTTGACCTCAAAACCCTAAATCTGTCAGAATTCTGTCGGAAAAATAGATATATTTCTGACTGATTTCCGACAGATGTAAGGGTAACACGTGTCGTCTTTTAAGATTAGCATGATATGAATATTGCGTCGGAAATCTGTGTTGATCGACAAAAAAACAAAATAATAGAAAAATATAAATTATCTGAAATTCTTGTTTATGTTAACAGATACAAACATATAATGTAACTAATCTGAGTCTGAGTCTGATCCTTCCGAAGGAATTGTGTCTTCGTCTTAATCAAATTCTCCAACTTCTTCTTCTGATTCTGAATGTACGATATTATCATCAAATTCAGTGAAATCAACAAAAATGTCCACCGCTGAAGAATGATCAACTGGAGCCATCGGAGTAATTCTAGTTGGTTGCATTGCATCTTGCTCAGCAACTCCATATAGTCTCCCTCTTGGATTAATTGGAGTCACTGTAATCCAAGGATCTCCTCGATGTGTTACCCTAGGGTAAGAAATATAGCATACCTGAAACAAACATATTTAGTTTAGGCAATTACAATATCATTATTTATCTATAACGCACGTATTATAAAATTTTAAAATCAAACCTGGTCTGCCTGTGATGCTAGGATGAATGGGTCATACTTTTGCAGTCTCCTAGAAGAATTTACTGAAGTGACGCCAAATTGGCTCACCTAGACACCTTCTGGATATGACGGATCATACCACTCACACAAGAAAACAATGCACCTCATGCCCAACATTCCTGGATAGCGCACTTGCAATATTTCTTTGAGAATCCCGTAGTAGACTACATCACCACTTGTAGCTGAAATACCGTAATCTGCAGTTGCCCTCGGCCTTTCTTCATGAATCCTAAATCCAAATCCTCTAGTGCAATACCGAACGTATGAAGTTGCTTCGAAGCTTGGGCCAGAAACTATCTCTTGTAACCATGTCGGAAACCTTTCTCCATTCTTCATTCCTTCAGAAACCTGAGATAATAATTTAGACAAATTAATAAACAAACATTAAATTAAGTAATAATTAATTCACTAATTTTAAGATATATAAGCATTTTTTAAAACTTACGTAATATTGCAGCCAATTTGAAAACTCGGTTTCCTTAGATTCTCCAAGTTTGTCTTCTGTCATTTCCGGATAATAGCGACGTATTGATGCAATGTAAATCCTGAAAGCAAACAAAAATATATAACATATGAAACCTATATATTACTTAGGTAATAGCGACGTGACTCTCTCACCTCTATCATCATGACGAGCAGGACGTCTACTCTTCATACGAACTTCCCGCAGAAAGTAATATTCCGCAAACTGTGATGATTCTTCATTGATACTCTGTGCGACAATAGAACCTTCAACTCAAGCCAAATTTTTGACCTTCTTCTTTAGATGGAACATGTACCGCTCGAAAGGATACATCCAACGAAATTGAACGGGACCACCTAGTTCGGCTTCGCGGGGGAGGTGTAGGGGAAGATGTTCCATAACATCAAAAAAAGACGGCGGCAAGATCTTCTCAAGATTGCAAAGGATCACTGGTATATTGGCATCTAAATTGCAGATCCCCGCAACTGTAAGTTTCCTCGTGCATAAATCCCTAAAAAAAGCACCAACTGCTGCAATAGATTCGTGGACAGTTTGAGGAAGGAGATGGGTAAAAGCAAATGGAAGAAGCCTCTGCATCAGTACATGACAATCATGACTCTTCAGTCCCAAAAACTTTAGGTATCGCGAGCCTACGCAAATACCCAGATTAGCTGCATATCCATCAGTGAATTTAACTTCGTCTTTAATCCATCGGAAAAATTCTCTTATCTTTTGTATTTGCAATCGATACGGAGGAAAAGGATATGTACCATCGGGAAGACGATCAAGATAATCATGGTAGCAAATCTTTGAAACATCCATCCTAGACTTCACATTGTCTTTTGTCTTTCTCGGGATGTTTAACACCGTATTCATGATGTTGTCAAAGAAGTTCTTTTCAATATGCATCACATCGAGGTTGTGCCTTAATAAATGATCCTTCCAATACGGCAAATCCCAAAATATACTCTTTTTGTGCCAGTTGTGAGCTTCCCCTACACCACAAAGCGGTTCATGCCCATTACCCCCACAATCAGGAGTCCTCTCAGCACCAAAATCTCTCAACTGCTTCAATATAGTACAACCGTCTATCTCATCAATTGGAGCATCAAACACTTGTTTATTTTTCTTAAATAATCTTTTAGACCGACGATAGGGATGGCCGTCCGGTAGAAACCTTCTATGGCAATCAAACCAACATGGCTTTCTTTCATTCCTCAATTGGAAAGCGTCAGTGTTGTCTTGGCAAAACGGGCACGATAATCTTCCATGAGTAGTTAATCCAGATAGCATACAGTATGCTGGGAAATCGCTAATAGTCCACATAAGGACCGCACGCATCAGAAAATTCTGCTTCCGTGAAACATCAAACGCTTCGACACCGTGACTCCATAGCATTTGTAACTCATAAATCAATGGCTGGAGGAATACATCAAGTGATCTCTTCTGATGCTCAGGGCCGGGAATAAGAACGGAGAGGAATAAAAACTCTCGACGCATGCACATACCAGGGGGCAAATTGTACGGTGTTACGATTACGGGCCACAAAGAATACTACCTTCCATGCTTCCCAAATGGGTTGAAACCTTCCGTACTTAACCCGAGGTACACATTTCTTGACTCGTATGCAAAATCCGGATACAACATTTGAAAATGTTTCCACGCTTTTGCATCTGAAGGATGTGTAATCTCTCCATCTTGACGATGCTCTGCATGCCATCTCATTTGTTTTGCCGTTCGCGCAAATTGATATAACCTCTTTAACCTCGCTGTTAATGGTAAGTACAACATACGTTTATATGGAATTGGAACTCTCCCACCAGTTTCCTGATACCGTGGTTTACGACAAAATTTACATCTTCTCCGGTCTTCGTCTTCTCTCCAATATAGCATACAGTTGTCGATGCATACATCTATCACCTGATACGGCATACCAAGACCAGCTACAAGTTTCTGTATCTCGTAGTATGATGCAGGTGCCTGATTATCTTCAGGCAAAATATCTTTCACAAAATCTGCTATCGCATCAACACAGTCTTCCGCCAAATTGAAGTCCGTCTTAATTGTCATCAGTCTACTATCAGTTGATAAAGTAATGTCCGTCTCGACACCCATGATATAAGGGCTGCTTCCCTGCGTCTAACATATCAAAATATCTTCTAGATTCTTCATTTGGTTCTTCTACTCTATCCTCCCCTATTACGATCGATGGCAAATTCTCTCTAAACGCATCATGAACCATCTCAGCGGTACCTACACCAAAATCTACTTCCGTTCTATGTTCGCCAAAGCTATCCGTTCTATGTTCACCTAAGTTATCCATTCTATGTTCGCCTAAGCTATCCGCAACATATGGTGCACTGCTACTACTAGCACCATCATTATTAGTTTCTCCATGAAAAAACCAAATTTTGTATCCCGGCATAAAACCATTGGTATACAATTGATGCCAAACTTGTTCTACATTAACATTACGCGAATTGCAACAATTTAAACATGGACATTTTATCACCTTTTCGATTCCTGACAACCGCCATGAACTCGCATATACCTCGTGCATAACTTTCATTTAATGTCTTCGACTCCGGATCATACATCTCTTCATCCATCCACGATCTATAATATCTAGAAGATGACATCTCACTCTCTTAACGATTTTTTCTAACAAATGTTTGGTTGGAAGTTGTTGTTGTTTTGTGAGTGAATGAAGATGTGTGGAATCATATATATAAATACGCTGACCGTCGGAAATCTGTCGGAAAAGCGTCGGAAAGCCAACGGATATAATAACGGCTATATAACAGCTATTTTTTCCGACAGGTTTCCGACAGCTAGTTGGGTGTCTGTCGGAAATCTGTCGGAAACTATTAACGGTTCATATTTTCTGACAAATTTCCGACAGCTTACCGGAATCTCCTCCGGCGTAGGCACCGGCTAGTTACACGGTCCAATAATCCGACCGATTTCCGACGGTCTTCTTGTCCGTTAGAAATAATTCTGACAGATTTCCGACGGAATTGAAAAATTTCAGTTCCGTCAGAAATCGGTCGGATTACCGTCGGAAAATTTCCGACGGAATTCCTTCCGTCGGATTTGCGGCTGTTTTCTTGTAGTAAAAATATTAGGAGAAATTAGTTGAGTTTCAAATATTAGATTAATATTAAATTTGATACTAAAAAACTTCTTTGCCAAAAAAGTTTTCCTCTTACTTCTCCCTAAAAAGAAGATCAGAAAAGGTGGTATTAGTCGCCGGTGTCGTGGCTGTATTTATTTTTTATGTTTGTTTTCGTTTATTCTGGTTAACTGGATCTTTCTTGTGAAACCAATGTTTTCACGCCCGGACCGGACCGGCCGGTCCGACCGGTTCAACCGTGACCCGATAGTATAACGGTTTGGATTTGATGGTAAAACCGGCTAATTAAAATCTAGTAGAAACCCCAAAACCCCACTATTAACCTGCGAACCGGTTGGTTGAACCGGCGGGTTGGGGTTTGAAGGAATTTATAACTTGAATTAAAGAGTTTGTTTTGACATGTTGATATTAAATTATAGGATTTTAATTTATCGAACACCTTCCGGGCATAAAATAGTGATGATCTAGATTTTGATTAGCTAAGTCAAATCTAGCATTAAACACCTCATAATCTTTACAAATCATAAGAATGTAAGTGTAGACATCACTAATAATTCATCAAACATCCCTAATCTACTAAGCCCAAAAACCCATTAAAAGACAACTCACTAATCATGATGCAAAACACAATCATAATCATAGAGAAAGACATAATCATAAAAGAAATGATAAGAGATTAAGAAGCTTCACTAGATATGATAAGAAAAGCTTCACTAGAATGTAAGTCTAGATATCACTAATAATTCATCAAACATCCCTAATCTACTAAGCCCAAAAACCCATTAAAAGATAACTCACTAATCATGATGCAAAACACAATCATAATCATAGAGAAAGACATAATCATAAAAGAAATGATAAGAGATTAAAAAAAGTTTCACTAGATATGATAAATAGCAAAGATCCAGTCACAAATCATAAGAAAAGAGTTTTAGCATTAAATATCAATGATCGGAGGCTTATGAAGCCCATTACGATCCTCGACCGACGAAATCTAACGGCTACAAATTCAGATTCTTCGGTTAAAGAAACATAACACATAAGATAATCAAACGGCTACAAATTGTTCATCCAACGTCCATAAAACAAACACGTACATATATGGGTCAGCATTGGGGGCAAAATAGCTTTGCATTGGTTTTTGTGTAACGAGGTTGCGTCATAGTATATGTGCTCGATTTCTTCTTATTTCGCCAGAAAAATGACCATCATTATTAGTTTCTCCATGAAAAAACCAAATTTTGTATCCCGGCATAAAACCATTGGTATACAATTGATGCCAAACTTGTTCTACATTAACATTACGCGAATTGCAACAATTTAAACATGGACATTTTATCACCTTTTCGATTCCTGACAACCGCCATGAACTCGCATATACCTCGTGCATAACTTTCATTTAATGTCTTCGACTCCGGATCATACATCTCTTCATCCATCCACGATCTATAATATCTAGAAGATGACATCTCACTCTCTTAACGATTTTTTCTAACAAATGTTTGGTTGGAAGTTGTTGTTGTTTTGTGAGTGAATGAAGATGTGTGGAATCATATATATAAATACGCTGACCGTCGGAAATCTGTCGGAAAAGCGTCGGAAAGCCAACGGATATAATAACGGCTATATAACAGCTATTTTTTCCGACAGGTTTCCGACAGCTAGTTGGGTGTCTGTCGGAAATCTGTCGGAAACTATTAACGGTTCATATTTTCTGACAAATTTCCGACAGCTTACCGGAATCTCCTCCGGCGTAGGCACCGGCTAGTTACACGGTCCAATAATCCGACCGATTTCCGACGGTCTTCTTGTCCGTTAGAAATAATTCTGACAGATTTCCGACGGAATTGAAAAATTTCAGTTCCGTCAGAAATCGGTCGGATTACCGTCGGAAAATTTCCGACGGAATTCCTTCCGTCGGATTTGCGGCTGTTTTCTTGTAGTAAAAATATTAGGAGAAATTAGTTGAGTTTCAAATATTAGATTAATATTAAATTTGATACTAAAAAACTTCTTTGCCAAAAAAGTTTTCCTCTTACTTCTCCCTAAAAAGAAGATCAGAAAAGGTGGTATTAGTCGCCGGTGTCGTGGCTGTATTTATTTTTTATGTTTGTTTTCGTTTATTCTGGTTAACTGGATCTTTCTTGTGAAACCAATGTTTTCACGCCCGGACCGGACCGGCCGGTCCGACCGGTTCAACCGTGACCCGATAGTATAACGGTTTGGATTTGATGGTAAAACCGGCTAATTAAAATCTAGTAGAAACCCCAAAACCCCACTATTAACCTGCGAACCGGTTGGTTGAACCGGCGGGTTGGGGTTTGAAGGAATTTATAACTTGAATTAAAGAGTTTGTTTTGACATGTTGATATTAAATTATAGGATTTTAATTTATCGAACACCTTCCGGGCATAAAATAGTGATGATCTAGATTTTGATTAGCTAAGTCAAATCTAGCATTAAACACCTCATAATCTTTACAAATCATAAGAATGTAAGTGTAGACATCACTAATAATTCATCAAACATCCCTAATCTACTAAGCCCAAAAACCCATTAAAAGACAACTCACTAATCATGATGCAAAACACAATCATAATCATAGAGAAAGACATAATCATAAAAGAAATGATAAGAGATTAAGAAGCTTCACTAGATATGATAAGAAAAGCTTCACTAGAATGTAAGTCTAGATATCACTAATAATTCATCAAACATCCCTAATCTACTAAGCCCAAAAACCCATTAAAAGATAACTCACTAATCATGATGCAAAACACAATCATAATCATAGAGAAAGACATAATCATAAAAGAAATGATAAGAGATTAAAAAAAGTTTCACTAGATATGATAAATAGCAAAGATCCAGTCACAAATCATAAGAAAAGAGTTTTAGCATTAAATATCAATGATCGGAGGCTTATGAAGCCCATTACGATCCTCGACCGACGAAATCTAACGGCTACAAATTCAGATTCTTCGGTTAAAGAAACATAACACATAAGATAATCAAACGGCTACAAATTGTTCATCCAACGTCCATAAAACAAACACGTACATATATGGGTCAGCATTGGGGGCAAAATAGATTTGCATTGGTTTTTGTGTAACGAGGTTGCGTCATAGTATATGTGCTCGATTTCTTCTAATTTCGCCAGAAAAATGACCTCGATTAGGACGAGGAATAGAAGCCTCAAGAGAAAACAGCAAATCGTGGAAACCTTATATGAACCTCGGCGATTATACCTCCAACACCAAATGAAAGAGATAATTAATCCCAAAAAAATTTCGTCTTCCGGTTGATCACCGCAGTGTATACCTCCACCACGTGAAGAACGCAATAAACCGCAACACCTCCACCAAAACTCATGCGAGACATGGAGGTGTAGATAGAGGTATTCGTCTGGTTTTTCCCGGTCACATTACCGGCCATCTCTCCATCTTAGGATAAAAAAAAACGCATATTAACACCATACCCACGAACATGGCATGGATTTGTGTGTTTGAATACGACACACGCTCCTTATCGTGGTGATCGTTGTTCACCGGAGCCGGCGCCGCAGCCGGAGCGTTCACCAGACTAATCTGGTTATTATCAGCTATTTCTGTTTTCTTTTGTCTTTTAGTGATATGTGGCTGTGTAATTTTTTTCTAGCGAATAAGTATACTGTATACGTATACACTTATTTATACATGATCCATTTGTATGTATCAATTGAAGTTTCAGCTGACTCGAACCGTTATATTATTTTAAAATCTACAGTGTAAATTGCCTATCCCAGTGGCTTTCTCTTATTGGCTAAGGAGCGTATAAGTATACTTATACACTTGTTTATACATAATCCATTAGCAAATATCATTTAAAATTTCGGCTGACAGAAACCGTTAGATTATTTTAAAATCCACGGTGTAAATTGCCTATCCCAATGAATGACTTTCTCTTATTGGCTAAGCAGGAGAGGTCTTTAGCCACATCGTCTTTGATTTTGGTTTCCCAAGTGTTATCTTGCTTCTACTGCAATATATGATCGTACATTTTCGTATTTCTCAAAAGAAAACTTTTTTAATCCAGAAATGGCATGAATTGATCCAGAAATGATCGGACATGGCATAAACTAATCCAGAAATTATCTACGAAGAAAAAAAGAGGATTGCAGAAAATTGGCCTCCAATAATATAATTGAAAATTTTTTCATGGAGAATTTATCTACAGTAAAAAACGGCACTACTTAATGAGAATGGCGAAAGAATCAAATGAAAAATCAACAAAACTACCTACACACACTCTACTCTACAACAAATCACATAAAATTTACGTCAAGGAGAAGACAGCCAATATGCTGCTAGAAAACAGCCTTAAGAGCATATCCATTGTTGAAATGTTCAAGCATGTCTGCCCTGAGTTTACAATATCTTTTCCCGAAGTTACCGATACATTCACAGACATCGAACCTGCCAAACACATATCAAGTTTTCTCTCTTAGTTCAGATGACCATATTGAATTCCCTAATTGACATGACTATGAGATTATTTACTTACAATCATAGTTTGCCCATCCAATCCGTTGCCGAGCAATATCATACACAAAGACTTTATCTTTAAGTACAAGATCTGCAAAACAAAGCAGTACATATATAAATAAACAGTTGAGACTTTAAAAAAGGAAGAAAAATCATCAGTTTTTAAAGCTAAGTGTCTCACCTCCTAAAATAGTTTGTTCTTCTGGAGCTTTCATAAACCCAATGCACCACATCGACGCACCATCCTGGTAGATAAGAGAGGAAAAGTTAAATGATTTACATATAAAACTCAGGAACTGTTTTATATGTATATAAAGAGAGCTTACATAGAAACCATAATGAAATAAGTAGTCCTGAGGTCTTAACATCATTGATGCACCACCAGCAAAGTTGAGACTAACCGGAGGAAACATATCACTTATGCTGCACAAACACACGGAAACCTCTTTTAATTTTGAAATGGAGAACATGATTTAAATATTGCAGCTATAAATAAGGAAGCATACCTAGTTGAGATCAAATAGCACTGCTCTCCATTAGAAATGATTGGTGTTACCGATTGTGACATGCTATTTGTTATCTGCGAATACGAAAAGAAAAACATCATGATGTGATGTGAAAGCTAGAATCTCATTCAAAATACACAAGATATACACAAACTTACAGCATTGAGAAAGGGATCATAAGCCTCTTTCACCAGATATGTCAAAGTGGTTCCCGTGTCAACAATAGTTCCACGGGTATTTGATGTTTCAAACGCTGCTGCATCGATGGGAAGCATCTGTCCATTCACGCCAATGCTCAGCAAATTTAAGTTATAGTGAGGCCTGTTGTACGTAATCAAAAGATAAAAACAGATTCTTATTAGTATCACATGCCACTCAACAATTTCAGAACTGAATATCATGCTCAGGCACTAGATTAGCACAAAAGACTTATCACAATTTCAGGTTGTGACAGTAAAGTACACAATCTAAGAGGTAGAAACTAAAGAATACGTTAGTGAGCTTACTGTGACGGGACAAGAGGACTGTAAACGATTCCTGGGACCAATATCTCGCCAAGGACAAAGACGCCACCACCACTACCATCTCCTTTCAGGCAATGAGAAAACACGGGCGGTGTAATTCCTCGTGATGACAACTGAGAAACAACTGACAATTTTCCCTTGCCAAAACCAAATATTCCATCTACTGCTTTGTCTGACTTTGTCAAGTCCCCAGATTGGTACGTACTACAGCTGTTGCAAATACAAGAAAATCATTTACAAAGTTAAAGATCTCAAGGCCAGTGTTTTCATTGAAAAAGCTCTCACCCAAAAACAATGGGAGCAGATGAGTTTGCAACCAAAGACTCTCCCAAAATCGCATCAAAATAAAACGTATCAGTCATGTAGTAGCCTGAAGTCCCACTTCCATCGCCATATCGAAAGGAGTAACCACACTGGTTATTCTCAGAACATTGTGCTGCTGTTGTTTGAAAAACTGAAGAACAAATAGGATCTGAACAAGTCACAGAGCCAGAAGTCAATGAACCAGGCGCGTCAAAGAAATGGAGATCGATCTGAAACAAATATCGGAAAAAAAAGATACGGATAAGCTTCTTCCACACTTCTCTGATGCCTATTATGTAAAAACTAAGAGAAAACTATACTTACTCCAAGTCCACTAGTGTGAGGGCAATTACTGCAAGAACTACAAGTAACCCACAAAATGTCACTTCCAGTATCAATCTGAACATTGAATTCTGTAGGAGGAGAACCCAATTTGACCTTTGTGAAATAAAGCCTAGCAAGAAACACAAGAAAGATAATATCACACAAAAGAAGATTTGTCCAGAAAAAGAGATGGCAAATGTGACATACATAGTGGTCTTGGAGCTGCAACAAAGAAAAAAGGATACAAAAGTGAATAAGATCATTTCTAAATCCATCTCTGCTTCTAAGCAATAATCAAGAACCTATATTTATGGTAAGAAACTATAATAAAATGTTCGAAACCCTAACTATGTCAATTTCATCACCTAAATTTGGTAAAAACAAGTTAAAATCATCTTAAATCGAACATCGATTACGACAAATAAAACAAACATTTCTGATTGTTCCATAAAACCCCAAAAGATGAATAAAATTACCCGACAAGGTAAGGATCGGAGGAGCCTTGAACAGGGAAGTCGACGACACCACCAACGGAGTTTTGTCGACCACCACCGCCGAGTAAGATTCGAGCGTGCCGGACACGGTCACGAGCCCTGAGTTCACTTAACTCAACTGGCTCGTCGAGAGGAAAAGCTCTCTCTAAAGTCAGAATCTTGGCCGGAGAAGCTGCGTATTGCGGAAACGACGAGTGAAACTCCGGCGACGCGAATCCAGTCACGGCGAACGCCACCGCCGCGAGGAGTAACATTAAACGGAGAGAGACACGCATTCAAGTAGGTCTTTCGGGTTCTGGTTATGTTTCCGATAGAGGAGAAGATTACAAAGAGCGACACAATTGCTCGATTGTTCTTCGCATCGAGCAAGAGACAAGAAAACAAAAAGAACTGTCAGAGAGGAAAGGAAAGAGAGAGAGAGAGAGAGACGTTTTCTGAATAGTGGGGATTAAAGGAAATATATATATTCGAAAATATTGATTTTTGGTTTAATTTTGGTTTTGGTTTTGGTTTGGTTCGGTTTGATTTTAGGGTCATCTTAATTTCTTAATTATGTATTAATTAACGATTGGTATGTATATGGTAGATAAGTTTCGTATTTCCTTCATGTTCCTCAATTTTCTCATGATAATAATGAATTTTGTAAGTGAAAATAGAGTAATATATTTGGGGGAAACCAAATTGTTTATTTGTGCTATTATTTATTATGAGAAAGTAATAAGTTTCTTATACGCAAATAAAATCTGTCGACAATTTTCTTAGCAGTTTTAGGCAGTTTTCATTATTAAATTAATCACACAACTCGTAAGAAACTACACGGCAGCCATTGAATTTTAAAGTAATTATTATCAGCTAATCCAAACATTTCTCTAAGTATTAGACCTTTTTCCCCTGATTATTCAAGCCAAAATTCTAAACCATGTTTGTAATATAAAAAGTAATAACGTTTCTGTAACAGAGTCGAAGCAATTATGAAAGAAGATGAACTATTATTTTGGTTAGTTGTCGGAAAATAGTATTAAAAAAAAAAAACATTTCGAAACAAATAACTACCGAATAAGATTAAGAAATGATCTTTCAGAACAACGTAAGATTAATTAGTAAGTTAGGTATAGTTTATTTAATATTAAAAATTGACTTGCAGGTGAGTCGCTTTGTAGTCATGAGGCTGGTAAATTGTGGTGTGATTTTCCAAAGCAAAGACAAAAGTGGACAAAAACACGTCATCCTCATTTTTTTGTATTAATTACGCAAACAAATTCAAAATAAATTGATTTTAACCATTTATCATCAGAAATTACCCTGTAATTAAACTGTAAACATACTTAATTTTATTAATCTACTGCAAAGAAATTTTAAGTTGTGAGGCTCTTGTAAGTTTGATAACACATAGCTATGTTCACACAACACAAATGAAGAGTGTTCAATAACAAAGAGAAGATTCAAAATCAGAAAGAACATTTCAGATTCAGAGATCATAACATGATTCTGCAATCCCATAATAGTTGATTTTCAGATAGTTCTCAACACTGAACTATTTCAAACATGCTTCTTTACATATTCCCATGTAATCAAATCAAAAACCAAAGAGCGTCATTTGTTTCAACCGATGGATGAAGTTTTAGCAGAGAGATGAATCAAAGCCCGTCGATGGTACGTGCTTCTTAGCTTCTTGTATTTCTGTACAAACGCAGCTGTATCAATTTCCTTGTCCATAAACTTCTGTTGCAGCTCCTCTGATTCTTCGTCGACCTTGTTCATAGCATCTAGGACGAACAAAACCGGGATTATGTTTATAAACCGAAGATGTGCATAGTTTTGTTATACAAGAAGGATACTGCGTGATACAAACCTTGAAGTCTATGGAGAAGAGAACCTGGAGAGTAGAATTTGAGGATCTCTTCTCTTTGATTCTCAAGCTCATTGAGCTTCTCTTGAGCAGTTGCAAGCTCCGTTGTACGGATTATTCTGCACTGTTAACAACGATTTAACAAATAGTGAGAACTGAGAAGTTTCACTCATATATATACTCAAATATAACTCACTCAAATACGAATAATAACCCACTTGGTTTCTGAGCTCCACTATCTGTGGTTCCTTCTCTAAGTTTTCTCCTGTTATAATATCATCAATGTTATAGATCTCTTGATGAAAATATAGTTTTCGATGTTAAATAAAGTCTTACGAGAACTCACTAGCTAGGTTTAACGTTTCTTTGCGAAGCTCTTCTCTGATCTGATGACAGAAAGAAAAAGCACAAGATGAATCATCCAGAATAATGAAGAACCTACATTCCTTAAGACAATGGAAGATGATGCTTTGTGTGTTTCGGACTTACATTGTTTTGAATTGTGACCTGATCAAGCGAGTGCAGAAACTGCTGATACGCGTCCTTGTCAGACAGAAGCTTCCTTAGCTCATCCACACTAAAGCAAACATATTTGAACAAGAGTAAGTAAGCATACAAGACCACAAATACAAATGAAATACTGACAAAACAAGGCAATCCAGGGTTTGTTCTAGAGTTAACCCTAGCTCTGTCAAATGTGTAATACAAGACAAATGATATTAGAATAGAGGCACACAAAGGATTATAAGGAATTTGGAAGCTAACCTTTTGTCTTTCAAGAATGCAATAATCCCGGCAGCTTCACCTGGTGAGACATGTGATGGTATGTGGCCCGATGTTTGAGGGCGAGATGAGCTAGGCGAGGAGATGAGAGACGGCGAATACCACGGTTGTGGAGCCGGTTCAGAAGAAGGACGAGACTGCCCTTGTTGCTCTTTTGATCCCCTGGGATTTTCAAGAAATCACAAACAAAATCTCAAAACTAATATTCAATGTCCAAGATTCAATGTACAGCAACTTATCGATATTCTACTTGTGTAATCAATGTCGGAGATTGTAATAATCAATCAAAAACTAAACTTTCTCTCATCACAAGTAGAATATATACACTAATTGATTACATGAATAATCAAATATACTCATCTCTAGAGAAATCCTCAGTAAATCTGATAGCAGCAACTATAAACCCTAACTCAGAAACATACCCAGAACATAGAAATTCCGAATCCCCCCAAATTGATCAAAATCAAAATTGGATTTATCATAGCCTAAAAGAGAGCAAAACATGGCATAATCGCAAAGAAGCTCAATCAGATGATGATGTTTACCAGAAATTGAACATGGTTTTTCGTTCACCGATCAGCCAAAAGGATACCGACTTCGCAATGAAGAAGATCGAAATCAGAAGATCCTTACGCAGATACAATCGATTAACTTAAGCAGACGAATAATCGAGAAATCGTGTTTTGTTTTCGTCAACGAGAAATTCTTTTCAATTACAAAAAAAAAAAAAAAAAAAAAACTTTACTTTTGTTTCTCTTCTTCGCTCACGGTTATTTAACTTAAGGGGCGTTTTATACAAATTGTCCATTATTGTTGGCATATCACTGATATTTGGCCTTAGTCTTAATGGTCATTCATGTAATTTATAACAAAATCTCTGCCATCACTTATTTTAGCTTAATTTGGGAAGATATATTTGATTATATTCATGAGAGATAACAAAATACCAGCCATATATGTATAAGATCAAAAGCTACGAGCAGGTTTACACACAAACAAAAAGAAGAAGATGAAATGCGGACTAAAGGTGTTGGTTCCCTCTAGTAGGACGACAGACATGGTTACGTTTACGAGCATGTTCTTCGTTGTGGTGTTGTGTCCTACACGCGTATCCGTACCAACAATCTTCCCTAGCTTCTGCATCCGCTGGCAAATGAACACTAGGGAGTGTTATCCGGAACCAGTATAAAAGGAAACCCACCAGCTTATCGTAACAATCATTGCAAACATGAGTTGATGCAGTTATCATCTCCGCATGATTGAGAGGCATTCGAGAGCGGTCTGCATAAAAAACAACTAAGCATATCATATACGTCGAAATAATAGATTTTGATTTTATAGTTTAGGGTCTCAAGAATGTTAAGAACCATTTATGAGGGAAATCAAGTTTAATGAGTAACGTTTAGGAAAATCTTAAGATTTACCGATTTCTCTGTCGTTGAAACGCCTGAACCATTCTGCTCCAACATCCTGCACAGTTTTCCCCATCTCGGCAATGCATCTTTGCGTTATCTACAAAAACACACAGAATGTCAAACACAAAAAAAGGAGTAATCAATAGTTTTGTTAATGGAAATTACTTACATCTTGTTCATGGCGATTCATTTCATGGGTTGTGAATGGAATCCTTGTTACTGTGCGTTCCGAGATCTGCAAATTTAAGTCAGAAAAAAAAGAATAAATTTTGATTTTATATAACTTGTGAACATAATCATACAAGTGATTGGAGCAGCAGGGAAACTACAACAAATAAACAAAACTATCTTGATTGTAGCAATCATAACCTCAGTGCAATTGTTTTATTGCAATACCTTATCGATAGAAAAGAAAAACTACGAGCAGGTCACACTAGGTATAATAGATACATGACAGAGAGCCAATGTTTAAAGAGATCAGTTTTGACTACTATAATCATTCTAATCTTATATAACATACAGTAGTTTCAACATGCCTAACATGGGTTTACATCGGACACTATTTAAGATGATCATAGCTCAACTTACAGGTCTAAAAGTTTCTCGACTGCAGACTGGAGTAGATACACCTTGTGTAACATTTACGGAACTCCAATAAGCACCACAAAACGGCCTATCACATCCCATGCCTGCAATAAACTAGAGTTAAGTGTGTGCGTGTATATATATCTTATAAAATCAATCCAAGAGCTTCCTTTCCTACAAACATGTTTGAATATTAATCTAGTCACATATTAGTCCATTCTTACAACATCGAGCACAAAGATATAGAAGAAAAAAATACTCTGCTCCAGATTACGGATTACGGATGACATATAAAGAGTATCAGTGCAAAACAAGGTTCCCAACTACAGGACATATAGAGTATCCATTCACTTGAAAGCAACAACAATGACAATGAACTTATAATGTCAAGGGTGGAAAGAAAATAGTAATCAGTCTTGAAAGCTAAATAGTAAATTATGTAAACTGTGAACAATGCAAAGATTAGGATGCATGTACTGTCACTTACAGTGTAATGGCACTTGAAGATTGGCTCTAAAGGGCATCATTCCTCTACACAGGTGGCATTGCAGATGTGCACCATGGCGTTCACACCGATAACCACCAATATTAGCAACTGACAATAGAGGCATTGGCGTAAAAGACTAACTCAACTTCCGTAAGACAGGGAAGCTGAGATAAAACCCATCAATGACAGCTTTTTCGATGATACCTCTAGTCCCCATCTTTTTTAGGTTTCCTTTTTCTCAAGTACATTCATTCTTTACAAGGACTAGAATCAGCTTTTAGTTTGGTTTCCTTCAAAACAATCTATCCTCGATAAACTAGGAGAATAGCATGAAGATAGTTCTGAAAAATGGGTATCAAATTCTAGTCTCAAGGTTCCTTTGCCATCAACAAATTTTTTAGCACAAGTTCAGGTTTTTATTTCACAGGTTCTAGTGTTAACGTTCCTTTACTTTCTATCGATGGCAAATATTAGAATTTTTCTACCGCGAAAAAATACAAGAAGCAAGCATCCAGATAAAAATAAATTATCACATTGTGGGCACTGCAAACGCAAGCTATCTCTTTCTTCAACTGGAGGTGAGAGCGCACTCAAACGACGTTTTCTCTTGCTCCCAATGATCTAAGATGTATGACAAATGTAGCATTTAAAACAGCATGGCAGGTATGTATAACTCATGAGTCATGACTAATTGCACAAGAAATGCTATTGTGTTAAAGCAATGGTAATGATTCATTTAATGTACTGCAGCACAAACTCATCTTGATAACAAATGCTTCATATATATCCAAAACCAGTTACTCAATAGAAGATATTGCAGCAAATACTTACAAGATTTGATTGTATTGATGCAGATGAGTCTAACACTGCGATATCTTCAGCTGGTCGCCTCAGTGCTGAATCCACTTTTAATATATCCTAACATAACAGGCTCTGTAACAGTCACCAAAAGCTCAAGCATAAATGAAGCACAAAAATATATGAAAAAGAACTCTGGGAAAAGAATTTCCAATGGAAAGAACAGCCATATGCAAACGAACAAAATGCTTGCAGTGAACAGATAATTCTACCTCTTGTATGTTTTGCAGAAAATGATTCCTCCCCACAAATTGTACAGTTGTTCTGCACTGTGGACATAACACATGTTGATGTTTCGCCTCCGATCTCCGCATCCATTCCGAAAAACAGCCATTACTGCAAGCAGAACACACCAAACCATTAATCACCACTACAGTGAAATGAAATATATCTGTCACAAATGAGAAATTTACGAAATCAACGAATGGCAGACCAGAAATTATGAAGGCAAGGTGCAGCCGTGACAACATCATGCCATACGTTTAAACAGATACTACATTTCGCATTATCAGGATCTACAGAAATCTGGAAAGCAAATTCATATAGATAGATAAGAAACTCAACTTAAAAAATTTCAAAGAATCATAATTTATGGACCATATATATCATAGAGCACCTTTAATAGCTGAGTTCTGGATTCTGGAGCAGGCATTACCGTAAATCTATACTGCAAGTAACCTACAGAATCGAAACCGAAAAGGCTTTAAGAAATATACAGACTAATAATAACTGGTTAGTTCGAACTAAGCAAGTACCGCAATTTCAGAAAACACCAACACTCAAGAATCAAGAGTTACATGATTAGTGTATTTGAAATTTACCTCTTGTTATGTAAAGTGGCAGAATTTGGACCCAAACTCTTTGTGATTCTGCACCATTCATGTTTTTCTAAGGAAGATTGTTTAATCTCCGAGGATATTATCATATCATCACACCTAATCTCAATATCTGAGAATCTAGTGTCCAATGGAACTGCAAATTTTCGAAAAGACCCAAATTTACCACAAGGAAACGGCAATTTTCGATTGCAATTCAAAAGCAAAACAATAGACTGACCTAGTTTGGCCCATGCATCATCGGAAGGTTTCGAACCAGAGGATTGTCCGGTTTCCGCCGTCATTTTGAGAAAATCTCTAAAGCTTTCAGTGAACGATAGAGGAGAAATCGGCGAATTTTGTTTTCCCGTCAACGAGAAGTTTTTGTTGTTGTTATTCTTCTTCTTCGCTTAAAATATTATGGGCCTTTACTCGTGGCCCATTAGTGATTTCGGGGACAAAACATTATGGTCATCCACTACATGAATGAATTTTTTTTAAAAATCTGTAACAAATCTTTATTCTCTACCAATCAATCATATACTGTGAATCCTATATTTATTCTTCCGTTTTAATTAGTTCAAATCTCTATTTTTTTCTTCTTCTTTTTTAGTACAAAAAAACTCCTTATATTAATTTGACATTGTCAAATGGTTTTCATGGAAAAATAAACAACCTTGTGCTGGCATTTTTCGCAAAGAAACCGGCGTAGACATAAATTTATATGGGAACTAAAGTAGTATAATTTTTTTTTTAACTACTATAGTTGTTCCAGAAACATGAACAGTGTCAAATTTTGAATTACAAAAGCTAATACGGTTAGTTCTCAAACTTTTTTACTAAATAGACAAATTGTTTTAAAGCGCATCGATATGATTCATTTTTCAACCAGATAAGCATAACTTATAGAGGTCGATTTAACTTTACATGGAGTGACGAAATGCTTTTTTTGTTTAATACATTTTTAGAAGGAAAAAAAATCTTCTTATAGTTGTTCCAAATACACCATCTAAATATAAAATTGAATTTTTTGAAAAAGAATGTTAAGCTAAATTGGCATATTTGGCTATGTTGCACCCATTACTTCTAGAAAACAAAGGTTTGATACACCATGTATTAATTTTCATTGTTATTTTGTAGTGGTTAATATATTTATATTAGATAATTTGCATCCTTTAAAAAAAAAGATCCGCCTTTAATTTGTTCCATGCATAAGACACTATCTTAATTTGTTCACTGATTCTTGTTTGTTTGTTTGTGTTTTTTTTTGGGGGGCTAAGAATGTTAATAAAACTGATTCTTGTTCTATTTAAGAAGCATCAATATGGAGATTCGGGAGTCCACCATGAACTCATTCGCAAGTAATTCAAAGATTTTGTGGCTGGATGGTATAATCGGCGGATCTAGGGTTTGATTGGCATCATGCTCTGTACTATCCAATCACGTGTAATTAATAGAACATTAAGCATAACATTTACTAACTGTTAATGCTCCCAAATGTTTTTGCCCTCAATACTCTCAAGTAGAGCTTTTCCAAAGCATTGAGCTCTAATATATTAAAAACATTTAAAATAAAATTATAAAACTAATTTATTTTTAGATAACATCAAAATAAATTCTATACATAAAAACTTTTAGTTATTTTAGTTCATGTTTATCATTATTTTATTTGTTCTATAGTTTGAAATAATATTTTAAAAAAATAATTCATTTAAATATAATTTAAATTAGAAAAACTTTTTAAAAAAGTCTTATCATAATTTAAAATATAATATATACACAATGCATTTCACTAAAAATGAATATATGTTATTTATATAGTTAGAAGAATACATATAAATAATATAATAAAATAATTTATCTTAATTTTATATATAATCACTCACAGTTCTGCCAATCATGCATTTTAATCAGAGCAGTATAGCATAATGCTAAAGTTGCTTGATGCTCTAGCTCCTGCTCGAGCTCCAGCTTCATTATACTTTGCCAAATCCTAAGGAAGGGGCAGTTGCCCACAGTGAAATTTCCAAAAAAAACTCAAATTTTCATTTATTTCATTTTCTTTTCTCGAACCATTTATTTATTTTTCTTAGCAATACCACGTTTCTTTTATTAGTTGCTATTAGGAGATATAATACATTGGACTTGTATATAGTTTAGTTGGACTTTATCATGTGAGTTAAGTTAAAATATGTTTGATACATATATTACGAGGAAGCCGTTCTTATAAATTTGAGGCAAAATAAGAGAATTCTCTATCATAGCCAAGGTTCTCTTGTGAGGGTGTTCGATTCGTGAAAGGAAGCTTGTCTCCAATGGAATTGAAAAACTGGAGTTGCGAAAAGTGTTCTTGAAGTTGTGAAAGATGGAATTGCGGAAATCGTTCCTTAGAAAATATGATTATTGAGAAAAATAGAGTTGTGGAATGCGCTCTTGAAATTGAGAAGAAGAAAGATGCAAAATTCGTTTCTTTAAAATAGGATTCCGATGTGGCACACACACATGTTGTGTCACACATGAATGTTGCACATACGAACTATGTATCACACGCAGTGGGTTATGTGTTAATGTGCTATACACTGAAGGGGGGGTCTTTTTAGGTGATCAAGTGGAGCGGTCGAATAGGGTCCATGATTTAGAAGGGCCCATATATATATATATGGATATGTCACTAAATTTTTTTATGTTTATTATTAAGTGAAGATTGCACAAAATATATAGTTTATTTACATAATTAAATAAGGTAAAAAAAATTAAAAGATTAATTAGATTTGGTATATATACTTAATTTAGAAAATTGACGTTGCAACATTATTATCAATTGCTAACTTTAATGGAAAGTGACGTTAGAAGAAGATTTTTACTTGATTAACATTTAAACCTTTCTATTAATTACACTTACTATATATATTGGAAAAATCATTCCATGTCCACCAATTCTCTAAAATGAGTTTTTGCTTACAAGTTTTTTTCTTATCACAAAGAAACAAAGAAAATTGATTCACATTTGTTGCTACCATTCAAAACAACATTTCAAGGTATTTTCAAGTTTTATTTATTTGTTTACATAATAATATATTTTTAGTTTATTTCTAATGTACTAATAATTTTTTATTCTATTATTAGGTGATCTTATTTTTCAAGTTAGAAATTCAAACTAAAAAAGAGCTAATCAAAGACTAAACATACTTCTTGTTAGATCGTTAAGAAGCTAATTATCCAGGTTTTATCACTTCATCATTTATTTAAATTATGGGTCCTGGAACTAGCAAATATCATTGTGGACATAAAAAACGGTTAAAAAAAAATTGAGAAAGAAGCAAAAGTCATAAAAAGTTATAGTAAAATAAATTTTTATTGTAGTTAGCGTTAAAAAAAAATTTATTGTAGGGCCTAATTTTAATATTTGAACGGGGCCTCTATAATGTTTGAGACGCCCCTGCACCGAAGCGTCACATACCGTGATAGGATCCACCACTGGCTGGACGTACATATCGAGCTTTTGTCTCTCTTATCTCTTACTTTTGATTCTTGTGCTTTTTAATACTTTTAATTTTTTTATTACTTACAAACTTTGTTACATACCCCCGTTAATGATGCTTAGTTGAGCAATAATTCAAGGATCATGCATGCATTTGTTATGATGTCTCTCATTACTTACAAATACGACTTACTATATAAATAAGAAAAAGGATAGAGAAAAAATTGAATACAACAAATGCAACGAATGATTGAATTGATCTGGTTCTCGTTGTCCTAATGCACGTAGGGTCCACATAAGTACATCTGAAGTACTGTTTCCATTTACGAACATGGCCAGATCTTTAATACTCCCCTTGAATTAGGAGACCTTGTCGGGTTTCAACGGTCTCACCTCTTTGACTATTTGAGCTACATTGTGACGTTTTGGGTTTCTAGATAAAAACAGCATGCCGATCAGCTACGATTAGGATTTAGGAACATTAACGCCGCGTAAGTTTTTGAAGGCATCACCGCGTACTTTTAGATTACTCGGTCTCGTCGTCCTAGAGTCAAGACAATCCTATATTCGAACACTATCAAATATATTTCGGGAAATGAGCTAATTCAGTATTCAAACTCAAATCTTCCATAAAATAAATATTTGACCATGATCGTGCCAACAGCAAATGAAAATATTTTGCTTTGTTTCTAACTTCTAAGACATCATATATTTCGAAAAATGTGGAATATTTTTTTTTTTTGGAGAAAAATGTGGAGTAATGTATTCTAGCTTTAAAAAGACTAATCAATCATAAAATACCTTGTATAAGTGTATAATACAAATAGTCACAAAAGATTACATTTATTTCAAACTTGTATAGAAATTTGAAAATCAAATCAAATTAAACAAAACATAAACCATCTAAAAGACCCTCCCAAAGGAATTGGAAAAACCAGTATCATTTTAATTTTAAACATAACTACAAACATTTCGTTTTGGTTGGAATGCTAGTGATGATGAATTTTTTTTTATATATATTTTTCAACCTAAGACAAATTCCTATATTGCACATAAAATTGCCCACAACATATCTTGATTTAAGCAAAGAAAAAACAACTCAAACAATACACGCTATCAGAAGCATTAATTATAGAGCATATACACAGGCAATAATAATATGTATTTATATATATAATAAGATTTATGCACCAATGCTATATATGAGTTCAGTTTTGAAACCTTGTGACTTTGGCTGGTTTAGATATGTTACTAACTAAAATCACTAACACAACAATTGAAAAAGTTGAATGAAATGCATAAAACTATTACACCTTTTCACTAGCTAGTATTATTTCCGTAAGGAGCGTTCAAGTATCGTTATACGTTAAGATTAAATACTGAAATTCGACAGCTAAGTTTCATTATCTAAGGTCTCACTCGCAGAAATTGTTGAAAGCAATGTTTAGAACATGAAATTGGGAAGCTACGTATACGTGTCTTGTCAGTATTATAAAATATTCGAGAAACGTTATGAATGCAACTGTTCGTCAGCAATATGTTTGAGCTCTTGTGAGTTTTATATTAATTGACTTTGTTGCTGATAAGAAACAAATTATACTACTATTTAAACTTTTGACTTAGGCAATTGTAATTCATGATTTTAGATAGGACTTGGAAAGGTCAACGGACATCTTTTTCTTGGTTAATTGAAGGATACTAAGTCACAATGGGCATTGATACAAATTGATTAACTCTTATAACTACTTTTCATTAACTTCATAAAATAGTAGTATGATATAATTAGATACAAGACGTGTAATACCTTATCAATTTCTCATAATCTTCTCACGATGTTTGAGATAACTATCACATAATGTATTGTTAATTAATCAGAAGTGTATGCGTTTTTCTTAGCGTTAATTTCCATTAATTTTTATATGTTGAATTTTGTGTTTCTACACGCAGTGCTTCACATTTGCGTTTATCAGTTAGAACGTTAATTATACTTACTTTTGATAGAATATTTAATCTTTTATTCAAAGTCATATCAAGTCAAATACTAGTTGTTGGTTATTAGTTAGAGTCTAATAGAGTTGAGCAATAATTCAAGAATCATGCATGCATTTGTTATGATGTCTCTCATTACTTACAAATACGACTTACTTTATAAATAAAAAGGATAGAGAAAAATTTGAATATAAAAAGCAACGAATGATTAAGTTGATCTGGTTCTCATTGTCCTAAGGCAGGTAGGGTCCACTGTCCACATAAGTACATCTGAAGTACTGTTTCCATTTACGGACATGGCCAGATCTTTAATACTCCCCTTGAATTAGGAGACCTTGTCGGGTTTCAACGGTCTCACCTCTTTGACTATTTGAGCTACATTGTGTCGTTTTGGTTTCTAGATAAAAACAGCATGCCGGTCAAGTACGATTAGGAACATTAACGCCGCGTAAATTTTTTGAAGGCATTACCGCGTACTTTTTAGATGACTCGGTCTCGTTCTAGAGTCAAGACAATCCCATACTCGAACATTATCAAATATATTTCGGGACATGAGCTAATTCAGTATTCAAACTCAAATCTTCGATAAAATAAATATTTGATCATGATCGTGCCAACATCAAATATATTTTATTTATATTTTGTTTGGAAATGTGAAAATATTATTTTTTTCTTTCCAAGACATCATATATTTCGAAAAATGTGGAATAATATCTAGCTTTAAAAAGACTAATCAATCATAAAATACCTTGTATAAGTGTATAATACAAATAATCACAACAGATTACATATATTTGAAACTTGCATAGAAATTTGGAAATCAAATCAAATTAAATAAAACAGAAACTGTCTAAAAAAATCCTCCTAAAGAAATTGGAAAACCCAGTATCGTTTTAATTTTAGGGTTAATTTGCTATATAACACTAAAAAAAATTATAATCAAGCAACTAACCAATTACCCTAAATCTAGTGGTTAATATTTTGCCACATATGGTAAAATTGGTTAGTTACTTGATTATAATTTTTTTTAGTGTTATATAGCAAATTAACCCATAATTTTAAACAGAACTACAAACATTTAATTTTGGTTGGAATGCTAGTGATGATGACATTTTTTTTAACCTAAGACAAGTTCCCATATTGCCCTTGCACATAAAACTGCTCACAACATATATTGATTTAAGCAAAGAAAAAACAACTCAAACAATACGTGCTATCGGAAGCAATATAGAGCATACACACAGCAATAATAATAATATATATATTTAAATGTATAATAAGGGTTATGCACCAATGCTATATATGAGTTCATCAGTTTCGAAACCTAGTGACTTTGGCTGGTTTAGATATGTTACTAACTAAAATCACTAACACAATAATTGAAAAAGTTGAATGATATGCATTGAAACTATTACACCTTTTCACTAGCTAGTATTATTTCCGTAAGGAGCGTTCAAGTATTGTTATACGTTAAGATTAAACTAGGTGACTTGCCCGCATCACATGCGGGTGTAGATATTTTGTGAAAGTGTATTTAATTTTAATTTTAAAGCGTATTTAAGACGTGATTTTGATTTGTATATATTTGAGAATTACAAATTAAATAAGACATGATTTTAATGAAGATTTTAAAATGATTAATTAAATAACATAGGTGACTTAGCCGCATCGTATGCGAGTTGTGAACAATACTTTATAACGTGGTTAATTTCAATATTGAAGGTATTATAAATTACAAATTATGAAAATCTAAGACATCATAGCATGTAAATTTACATCAAAAATGTTGCATAGACTTACTTAATGATATGTTGAACAATGAAAGAAAACGAAGAATATTAGTATGATTTCATAAATTTAAACAAAATAAAATTCAAATCTAGAAAGCTAATATTCATTGTTTTCTTTTGTGCTCTACCTTTGTTATTGGTGACAAGATTTTTAATCTAGTCCTAGATTTTACCGTTGATAAGGCAACCTATAGTTGTTCACGAGAAAATACATGTCTAGATAGAAATAAATCAATACTTTGTAGAATTAATGTTACTAAGATACATGATAGAAACACCAACCTCCAATGTCAAACAATGCTTATATAGGTATCATTTTTTTTTATTTTTTTTGAAGAAACCCATCAAACCTGAAATAAAATTAATTACAAAACCCTTAAATCTCGTGTAAAATTTCAAATCCATGTTCCTAAAAAAAAGAAACATACGGAAACGCGCCTAGATTGATTCACCCAATACAAAAACGATTATTTATGTGTATGTATAAAGTTATGTTCCCTTTGCATACTTAAAATCTCCAAAAGATTAGTGCTTTTTTTTTCAACTCGCACATTTGTACTTCAAAGGACTTCTCATATGATCTATAGTAAATAATAATTTTCTGATTTTATGATGACATAAAACAATTGAAGAATATAGATCGATAGTTGCCTTAAATGAGGATGCAAAATAGTATTTAGGTTTTCATTTTTCTCTTAAACATAAATATGTAACTATTGTGATAGAATGTAACGAATATAAGATCATTCACGTATTATTCTTGTGCCCGGTTGCGGAGGAGTTTTGGAGATTAACATCGATCCAAATACCAACATGTGGGTTTAGCGTCAATCTGGAAGAGAACCTGAGTTGCATTTTTGATCTAATGGAATCACAAGCGGTTCATGAACAGATCCGGGGTTGTATTCCGTGGTTTTTGTGGAGTATTTGTAAGAATAGGAATTCAACTCTTTACTCGCGAACTCAATTTACACTGAATAGAGTGGTACAAGAGACTATAGATGAAGCAAAGAGTTGGAGAGCTCTCAATTGTGCCACAGATAGCAGCTTGTCGACATTGCTTCGTGGTCGTATTCGTGATATAAAATGGCAAAAACCAAGACAGGGCATAGTCAAGTGTAACTTGAATGGGAATTGGAGAAACAAATCACTACATTGTGGAGGAGCCTGGTTAGCACGTGATCACAATTGTTCATTTCTTTTTCATGCACGAGAAGCGTTTACTAGCTCCCACAATCAAATCGTGGCAATAATTGTTAAGTTCTTGTTGTTCGAACCTTGGTTACATGCTTATTTTGAATGAAGTTTCAGACGGTTAAAAAAAAAAGAAAAAAATTAATATATTTGGTATTATTCAACGCATTAAAGATAAAACCAAATTATTTGATCGAAGTAAAATAAAATATAGTTTTTCTACAATTTAAGACATATTTTTTTTAATGTAAAATATTAATATAAAATAAAAGAGTTTATTTTTCCTACACAATTTAATATACCATAAGACATTGCAATACAAAATATTAGAAACTCAGAGTATAGGTTGCGTATATATATTTTATTTAAAACCATTTTATGAGTTGCTAATAGATCACAAATATTTTTATTTTATTTTTCTAAGATTGTTTCTTTTTTTTAAAAAAAAAAAATCGGCTATTGTTGAGATTGAGTAGAAATTGATGCCATATCATCTTTTTCAATAGGCATGTCATCATTCTATGTCATAGTTTTTTTTACGAATAAGCCAATAAGATCAAAACACCTAAGCTTTTTTAACTAAAACTAATTTGCATTTAATAGTAAAAGATACTTCAATTCTGTAGAATCCTTAATTCTGGAAATCGTAAATTTGATTAATGATATAATTATGAATTTTATTTATTGCAAAATTGTCATTGTTTTATTTTGAAAAGTTTTGATACCATGGGTATTTAACTTTCCTTTCTATTGAATAATATATTCTCTAACGCTCATTTCAAGTTGTGTTGATCTCTTTGCTTATCTGAGAAAAGGATAAAGACGTTGCATGTTTAAATGTAAAGAGACGTTAGTGGTGTGTCTATATAAAAAGATGGACAAGCATTCTTTTAAGAGTGCTCTTTCAGTTAAAACATGGATATAGAAAACAAACTTCTTATTGTGTAAGCTGCTGAAGTTTGCAAGAGATTACATTGGGAAGAGATTGATGTTCATGTGAGGATCACTAAGTAAAGACTTCCACAAGAAGAAGACATCCATGATTTATGGGGAGTAATTCAGATTTACTTAGTTACCTTAGTTCATGTTTTTAAGATAGATGTTTTAAAACTTGTGTTTAAGTTTTAGTCTATCTTGTTCTTGTCTTCTTTAAGTGATCTAATAACATTCTTTTGCAGTTTAGGATTAGGGGTTGGTTTGAGTTTCAAACCAATTTCGATACCTCGTTAAATCTCGTGTCGACCCTTTAACTTTTATTGCTTTATCTTTTCCGCACTTAATTAGAAAAAAAAACTAGTCTTATATAAATTTTATATGGTATCAGAGCTAGAAGACTGCATCATAACCTCCAGGAATTTCAACAAATCAATTGTTCAAGAGTTCTATGCAAATATTGAATTTTCGGTAAACAATGAGAAGTTTCTTCGCTATCATCATGTCTATGTTCGCGGAGTATGAGTAAAGTTCTCGTCATGTGTTATCAATGATGTGTTAGGCTCTCCGTCGATGCCTTCTGACTTCTCTCATGAGCTTGAACGTCCCCACATCACCACTTCTGAGATAGTCAAGAAGCTCACTCAAAACAAGATTCAACTATGGTCTTGTTCTCTTCTGCATTCACCATCTCTTAGCTGCTCTTTCACTTTGTTGAACAAGATGTGCAAGTCTCAGTGGATACCATCTACGTATGTCTCCGACCTTACTCTCAGGGAAGCTATGCTTCTTTATGTTCTGGCCTTAGAGTCTGAAAATGTGGATATTGGTAGTGTCATTTTTAAGAATATCGTGGAACGCGATAACCCGAACAAGCAGAAAAAGTTGACTCATTCAGTTTTGATTTCAAGACTCCTTCAGAAGCAATCTGTGCCGTTTTGTCCCTCTAACATGCTCATCAATGTCCGTGCTGCTCTTTGAACAAACAAGCGTCTCTCCATGGGAAATCGAGTCAATGATCTCCCACAGAATCATCAAGAACGAGCTGAAGTAGAAAAGTCTCTTATTCATCGTCTAAAGCTCAAGATTCAAGAATCCATCAATGACTGTGAGAAAATAAAAACGCGCCATCTATTCTTCTCTCTGATCTTAATCAGCATGGTTTGCATTCTCAACTTACCTTAAGTCATATTTTTTGGTTCCGTTCTACCATATTATTTTTGACTAACAAAGTTCATACAGGGGGAGAAAACTAGAGGACTCAATATCAGAAGCTTCTGTTTCAAATGTTAACCAGTGTTAGCACCTCCTTGATTTATCTCTTTTTAGTGGCGTTTTATCTAGTTTAATTTGAATCTTATGTTGTTTTGGTATGACTCTTAGTTAGTCAAAAAGGGGGAGATTGCAAAATCTTTAATTCTGGAAATCATATTTTGATTAATAATATAATTATGAATTTTATTTATTGCAAAATTGTCATTGTTTTATTTTGGAATTGTGGGTATATGATTTTCCTTTTTCTTGAATAATATATTCTCTAACGCTCCTTTCAATTTGTGCTGATCTCTTTCCTTATGTGAGAAAAGGAAAGAGACGTTGCAAGTTTAAATGCAAAGAGACGTTAGTGGTGTGTGTGTCTATATAAAAAGCTAGACAACCTTTCTTCTAAGAGTGATTGTTGGGGTCGGTTTTCACCCCCTCAGCATTAACATCTAAAGGCAAATCACTCAAAGAGATGGCTCTCCAGATCCTGAACAAAGGATGCCTAGCGGAACCCAAATCTTCCTGCGGAGCGGAGCACATGGAAATGGGAACTTAAGCGAAGCGGGGAAGGACCGGGTCTAGGCGAGGCCGACCGAGCACTCGGGGCCGACCGAGCACTCCGGACCGACCGAGCGCTCCGGACCGACCGAGCGCTCCGGACCGACCGAGCACTCCGGACCGACCGAGCACTCCGGATCGACCGAGCGCTCCGGACCGACCGAGCATTCCGGACCGACCTAGCGCTCCGGACCGACCTAGCGCTCCGGACCGACCGAGCACTCCGGATCGACCGAGCGCTCCGGACCGACCGAGCACTCCGGACCGACCTAGCGCTCCGGACCGACCGAGCACTCCGGACCGACCGAGCACTCCGGACCGACCGAGCCCTCGGTCGCGACCCGACTGTCGGCTCGCCATGGGCCGATCGCTCACTTCACTCCTCAATTGCAGTGTCTATCCAAAAGCCTTCGAGCCCAGTAACGTGACGATAGCCTGGTCAGGACGCGAAGCCCATGATGATATGACCGACTCCGCAGAGGATGGGAAGAAGCAGCCGCCTTAGGAATAGCTATATATACCTCTCTTGTACAACCCTAAAGGGGATCCGAATTCTTTTACACAAAAAACTTGTACTCAACTTTTCAAGGCAATAAACAACATCTCTTTCTCAAATCCTTTGCAACCCTAGCTTACCATAGAAATCTCTGAATTCCCTCACGAACTCTTACAAATTCTAATTGTGTTGGTTTCGACCCCCACAATTTGGCGCCGACTAAGGGGACCTTAGAGATTGTCTGACACAAGAAGAGCTAGGTTTTCAGACTACCTACGAAGATGTCAAGCAACACCACGAGCAACGAAGGATCTTCGTCTCATCAGCACGACGAGGGAAGAAACAACTCCATGGAGAACACCGCGCCTCGCGCCGCTAACCACCCAGCGGATCTCGCGGAGATCAAGCAGATGCTTGAGACTCTGATGAAGAAAACTGAACATACAGCGAGCGAGCTGCAATCGCTCAAGAGAAGGAAGCGCAGGAGGTCCTGTGTCTGTCCGACACGCCTCAGCTTCGCCACGCCTCGAACCAATCGGAGGGTTCCACACGAAGAGCTACCACCTCGGGCTGCTCGCACAGATCCAGAGGATTTGCCTCCACCACCGCCTCGTCGGGAATCCGATCTAACTCCCGAGCGCATGATTGGAGAATCAGATGAGGATCTGCCTCCTCGAAGACATGCCCGAGTCGACCTAGAAGTTGACCATGCTACGGCCGCAGAAGAAGGAGATGCGATCATAGCGGAGCTCTACAGGAGGGAACAAGAGCGCAGGGCTCCGCAAGGCTTCCGAGATGGAGAGGTCGCTGCGCTAAAAACCCAGTTAGACCAGGTCGCCTCTGACCTAAAGGCTACCCAACTACAGATGTACCGGAGCACGGCGAAGGCTCCTGGGATCGCCTCTGTGCTCGAGAAAACACGGAACACACCCTTCGCTGAGAGGGTCGCGAGAACTCCAATCTCCGATCCCGGAAAAATCAAGCTTCCAATCTATGAAGGAACCACTGACCCTGCTATACATCTGATGGAATTCGAAGTCGCCTTGGGAAGGGCAAACTTCACAGTAGCCGAAAAAGACGTTGGCTACTGCAAACTGTTCGTAGAGAGCCTCAAAGGGCCTGCCCTCCAGTGGTTCTACAAGCTGGAGAAGAATTCAGTCCACACCTTCCATCAATTCTCAGAGATGTTTGTGCAGCATTACAACATCTTCGCCGAAGGAAAGATCTACGATGCGGAGCTGTGGACGAACAAGCAGGGTGAGAATGAAAGCCTGCGGTCTTTCGTGACAAGATTCAAGCATACACTGTCAAAGGTGGACGGTATCACCAACACATCCGCACTGGAGGCCTTGAGAGGAGCGCTTCGATGCCCCTCTCCATTCTGGCAGGAGTTGACTGTCAACCCACCTGCGACTATCCAAGACGCTCTCCACCGCGCTACAGACTTCGCTCGAAGCGAAGAGGAAGTCCGCGCTAAGAGGGGTGGGAAAACCAAGCACGCGGACGAGCTCATCCAATCCGCTGTGACGCCACCACCCTCTTAGAAGCTCTTGCAATGAACTACGAGGCGACTTGATCCCTGCAAAGGGTACGTAGGCAGCCTGTCTTCGGATAGGTTCAGTTGCTCCCCTCCATCAAAAGGGGGGGAATTACATTTCACTTCAGCCTCCTTCCGGATGAGCTCACACGACGCCAACCCCAGTGACAACCTCATCGTCGCACAACAAACACTCGCCACATCACTCATCATGAGAACAGCTTGTCCTCTACGGACCGATCAAAGCTTTATTCGAGTAGAGTCGTTCTACATCTATTGTTGCTGGCCACAGCAATAGTGTAGAGATACGAACACAATGACATCCACAACGGATACAGCGCGCTATATAAATTCCAGTGACCTCCGTTCAGATTATACTTGAACGTGTCACTCCGAAACCCAACAACACCGTTGGTAATGCAGCTGCTAGTGACCTCCGTTCAGATTATACTTGAACGTGTCACTCCAAAACCCAGGACAAGCGCTGGTCTGAGTCAAGGTGAACTTGCTCTCGGACAGACGTGTCTAGAAGAGCAGCACCATTTTGCAAAGCCCAACAACAACGTTGGCAGATGAGAAGCATGAGCGCATTTGCGTTTTCTCTTCTTAACAAAGCCTCATTTATGAGCAAACGAAGCCTCATTTATGAGCAAGCGAAGCCTCATCCATGAGCAAACGAAGCCTCATTCATGAGCAAACAAGCCTCATTCGTGAGCAAGCAAAGCCTCATCCGTGAGCAAACGAAGCCTCATTCATGAGCAAACAAGCCTCATTCATGAGCAAAAGGACTGGATGAGTTCTTTGTACTGCAGCAACGCAGCAGCTTCAGCAGACGAAGCAGGAAGTCTTAAAATCTTCACAATGCTTACAGAGTCTTAAAATCTCTTGCATAAAGTCACTCTCTACTACTGTAGGATAGACAAGCGCCTTGACTTCGAACGTTAACGCTGATATCCAACACATCTTTAACTCGGTACTGTTATATCTAACACTACCGGGCTGGGGATCTAACCCTCATTGGATCCGCCAAGGCCAAGCAATGGCAAGGGATCCACAATGAACCAGGTTCCTTGTTCAAATCCCCTCGTCACTATGCGTGGCACTCTTTTCCCTTAAGTAGAGGTTTTGTCCCAAAGGGTTTTCCCTGCTAAGGTTTTAACGAGGCCACCATCTAGTGTCTTCCAAGTTCATGCTCCACTTTGTTGTATGAACTTGAGGGGGAGTATTGAACAAGATGAGTACTTAAGCGTACTGCAGACAAGATAGGCAGACACCTTCAGACGGTAATGCAAATATCTAACACATCTTCAAACTCGGCACTGTTAGCTCTAACACTACCGAGCTGGGGGGCTAACTGTTGGGGTCGGTTTTCACCCCCTCAGCATTAACATCTAAAGGCAAATCACTCAAAGAGATGGCTCTCCAGATCCTGAACAAAGGATGCCTAGCGGAACCCAAATCTTCCTGCGGAGCGGAGCACATGGAAATGGGAACTTAAGCGAAGCGGGGAAGGACCGGGTCTAGGCGAGGCCGACCGAGCACTCGGGGCCGACCGAGCACTCCGGACCGACCGAGCGCTCCGGACCGACCGAGCACTCCGGACCGACCGAGCACTCCGGACCGACCGAGCACTCCGGATCGACCGAGCGCTCCGGACCGACCGAGCACTCCGGACCGACCTAGCGCTCCGGACCGACCGAGCACTCCGGACCGACCGAGCACTCCGGATCGACCGAGCGCTCCGGACCGACCGAGCACTCCGGACCGACCTAGCGCTCCGGACCGACCGAGCACTCCGGACCGACCGAGCACTCCGGACCGACCGAGCCCTCGGTCGCGACCCGACTGTCGGCTCGCCATGGGCCGATCGCTCACTTCACTCCTCAATTGCAGTGTCTATCCAAAAGCCTTCGAGCCCAGTAACGTGACGATAGCCTGGTCAGGACGCGAAGCCCATGATGATATGACCGACTCCGCAGAGGATGGGAAGAAGCAGCCGCCTTAGGAATAGCTATATATACCTCTCTTGTACAACCCTAAAGGGGATCCGAATTCTTTTACACAAAAAACTTGTACTCAACTTTTCAAGGCAATAAACAACATCTCTTTCTCAAATCCTTTGCAACCCTAGCTTACCATAGAAATCTCTGAATTCCCTCACGAACTCTTACAAATTCTAATTGTGTTGGTTTCGACCCCCACAGTGATCTTTCAGTTAAAACAGAGATACATAAAACATAGTTCTTATTGTGTAAGGTGCTGAAGTTTGCAAGAGATTACCTTGGGAAGATTGATGTTCGTGTGAGGATTACTAAGCAAAGACTTCCACAAGAAGATGAAAGCCATGATTAATGGGGAGTAATTCAGATTTTCTTAATTACCTTAGTTTATGTTTTTAAGATAGATGTATAAAAACTTGTGTTTAAGTTTTAGTCTATCTTATCCTTGTCTTCTTTAAGTGATCTAATAAAATTCTTTTGTAGTTGAGGATTAGGGGAGTTGAGGATGAGGGTTCATGCGGTCAATGAATAGAGTCGCCGATGGGAGAAGGCAGAGGCGGCAAGGGCATTATCGACGATAGCCGTGGTCAATATATATGTTGCGGTGTTGGTTCCGGTAGTGATAGATCCAGTTAACGATTTGGACAGAGAAGAGATTATCTCACCCTTGAAAGGCCTAATTATAAGCCCAGGTCCAATAAATCATTCCCACAACCATTTTAACACATACCTACTTCCTCAAGCCCATAAACACAACTCTAAACTTATGAGGCCCAGCAGTGTTTTGGGAGTGAAAAAAGAAAATTGGCCATAGCCCGTTTAAAGACATCCGGGTGCAAAAACAAGCGTCTATTGCGGCGAAAATCTCACTTAGAAACCAAGGGATTCTTTGTGACAGTTCGCTTCTGTCATCTTCGGGAACGGAACCTCTTCCAAACAAAATCTCGAAGGAAATACAAGCTTCGGTGGTTGGAGAAAAACCACCAGCAATCGATTAGATGATCCTAGGTTTGAACTGTCGGGGAGTCGGTGGCGTTCTGACAGTTCGTCGATTGCACGAAATTCGTAGGAGACTATTCCCGGGAATAATTTTTCTTATGAAGACTAAACGCGATCAAAGTTATTTGTAAGACCTTCAATCCGAGTTTGGTTATGATTTTCTTTCTACTGTTGACCCATGTGGTCTTAGTGGCAGATTAGCCATTCTGGCTTTACTAGATTTTCAAATTCAAGTTCTTTCTTCAAATAAAAATATTATCGATGTATTGGCTACAATTCATGGTAAGAAAGTTTTTATCTCTTTTGTTCATGGGGAACCTGTTATTTCTCGCCGGCGATTAGTTTGGGAGGAATTATTCCATATTTGTTCAACTCGTAATGGCCCGTGGTTAATGACAGGCGACTTTAATGAAATCACCAGGCACCATGAGAAGACCGGGGGTCGCCCACGGAGTGATAACTCCTTCTTAGATATTCGACTACTGAGAAGTAACTGTGGAATGATTGATTTTCCATTCACTGGGTATTCTCTATGTTGGGTGGGTTGTAGAGGACGCAATATTATTCGATGTCGTCTTGATAGATCGATGGGGAATGAGGAATGGCACGATAAATTTAGCCTCACACGTGCCGAATACATGCGTTTTATGGGCTCAGATCATAGGCCGGTCCTTACTCTGATTACCACAAGAGATTTTCAGGGAAATCAAGAATTTTAAGTTCGACAAACGATGGCTTGCGAAACCCAATTTTGAGAAGATAATCAAGGAGGGATAGGCCCCGAATGATAACGACCCCAGTTTGGATGTCAATGATCATATTTCGTCGTGTCGCAAGCTTATCGCTCGCTGGCGATGGAATGACCAACATATTACCGGTGAGGCTTTAAAATACCTAAAGGCGGATTTAGACAGACTTCAAAGTGATGATTCAGTGTCGGTAGAAAAGGTAGCGGACGCCCAGGAAAAATTATGGCTAGCTCTAGTGAATGAAGAGGTTTTTTGGCAGCAAAAAAGCAGAGTCCTATGGCTCGTAGCAGGTGACCAGAATACACAATATTTACACGCCTCGACGAAGCAACGGAGAGCGCAAAACCGGATTATTGGTATTTTGAATTCGAGTGGTGTCTGGATGGAGTAAGAGGCTGAGATCAAACGAATAGCCATTGACTATTTCATGGGTATTTCCTTGTCCTCGGGGACTTCTGACTTAGAGACCTCGTTACAGCATATTTCGATGTTGGTAACGGTTTCCATGAATAATACCCTTACCCGATCACCTTCTACGTCGGAAGTCATGGCAGCGGTGTTTTCTATTCATCCCGAGAAGGCTCCACGACCAGATGGTATTACTGCTCTTTTCTACCAAAAATTCTGGCATATCCTTGGGCAGCATGTTATCACTATGATCCAAGATTTCATGGAGAATGGGTGTATTGAACCCAGTATGAATGAGGTTAATATTTGTCTCATTCCAAAGAGTGAAAGGCCACGTGCGATGAAGGAATTTCAGCCCATTAGTCTGTGTAATGTTAGCTACAAGATTATTTCAAAGGTTCTCTGCCAACGCCTGAAAAGGCTACTCTCACAGTTGGTATCTGAAACACAATCGAGTAATTTCCAATAATATCCTAGTGGCCCAGAAAGCTTTTCATGCTTTGGTCACGAAAGATAAGTGTCGGAAAGAGTTCATAGCAGTTAAAACGGATATGAGTAAGGCGTATGATCATATTGAATGAAGTTTTTTTGAAGGACTTATGCGGAAGATGGGCTTTTCAGAGAAGTGGATCTCGTGGATAATGCCATGTGTGAATTCATTGACGTACCATATGTTGCTTAATTGCAATCCACATGGTTCTCTTACCCCAACTCAGGGTTTATGGCAGGGAGACCCTCTTTTGCCATATCTGTTTATCCTTTGCACCAAAGTTTTAATCTCAAACTTAAAGGCGGCCAAGTCTTCGGGTTGTATTACAAGACTTAATGTAGCATATGCCAGTCCACCAGTGTCTCACTTATTGTTTGCTGATGATAGTCTTTTTTTCTGCAAAGCCACTTTGGAACAGAGCGATAAAACCTTGCAAAATCTTACACAATATGGCAATGCTTCTGGGTAGCGGATAAATTTTGATAAATCCGCCATCACTTTTGGTAAAGATGTGGACTCAGATACTCGAGTGGCTATACACTAACGTCTGGGAATCTTGAATGAAGGAGGTGCCGGCAAATATTTGGGTATACCGAAACAAATACAAGGATCTAAAGTCCAAATATTTGCCTATGTTTGAGATCGTCTCAATGGTCGCATTATTGGCTGGTCGGTCAAGTTTTTGTCGAGCAACTAATACGTGGAATATTCAGGCTATTCAGGCTCATGTCCAACCAAGAGAGATCCCACGCATCCTTAGTCTCCGCCTATCCCTCGGATAACGGATGATAGTTTCTGCTGGCATTATACCAAGACGGGAGGTATACGGTTAAGTTGGGCTACGAGCTTGCAAGAGTTCAGAAGGATGCAGATACACAATTCTTACTTCAGTTGCCTTCAGATAATCCTCTTAAGGCCCACGTCTGGAAGGTACCAGCTTCTAATAAATTACGCCATTTTCTATGGCAATGTTTGTCAGGTGCGGTGGCGGTAAATGAACAGCTCAATTATAGACATATTTGCACATCATCGTCCTGCCCATGATGTGTTGATCAGCTGGAGATAATTAATCATGCGATTTTTACATGTCCTCAAGCTATGCAAACTTGGGAGTTATCCGGTGTACCAATGAATGCTCTTTTGTTTCTGGCTGGAAGCTTACGGACCAATTTTAATACTCTATTTTGGTGTATCCCCCACACTGAGCCTCTCTCAGAGGTTTCTCTGGCAATACCTTGGATCATATGGTATATCTGGAAGGCGAGGAATGATAAACTTTTTAACTCGATGGTACGCGCTCCATCGAGACTTTGGCTATGGCTATTAAGGAGGGTAACCTAGAAATGCCAGATCACACACCTGCAACTACGTTCACGTGTTATGTGGGTGGTTCGTGGAAAGTAGATGATCGCACAAGTGGTGTGGGATGGGTCTTACAGCTTCAGGATGGTACGACAGATTTGCTTGGACTACAAGAGAATCAGCGAAGCCTTTCCCCTCTTCATACGGAGGTATATGACTTGATGTGGGCCATGCGCTGTCTTCTCCGGAAACGACGATATTGCTCCACCTTTGTCACTGATTCAACCGAGTTGGTGAAGATGGTAGCCTCACCACATGATTGGTTCGGTTTTCAACCGGAATTGCATGACTTGACCGTCCTCCGAGAATCTTTTCCCGAATTCGAGCTCATCTACCGGCAATGGGACAACAATAGGAGAGCGGATTTGTTGGCACGGAACGCACGCACACGAGATTCTCTTTTTCCTATATTAGCATTTCGGTCCCTTATTGGTTTTCTAATACATCTAATGTATTTGCTTAATCAATAATGAAGTGTGTTCGTGAAAAAAAAAAAAGTTCTCACTCGCAGAAATTGTTGAAAGCAATGTTTAGAACATGAAGGGTCCGATTGGTAACGTAGCTTTTTTAAAATCTTAAGCGGTAAGCTCGAGCGGTAAGCTTTATAGCATAGTGCAAAGCTGTATAGATAAAGATTTGAGATAAAGCTGTATAAATAAAGATTAGTGTAATAGTGTTGGTAAAGCTTTTGATAAAATTTTGGTGATTAGTACAATCTAAAACGGTACAAATTAAAAAGTGATTATAAGATGGTAAAGATTTCTACCGATCTAACCCGAAATTAGTAAGCTACGTATACGTGTCTTGTCAGTATTATAAAATATTCGAGTAACGTTATGTATGCAACTGTTCGTCAGCAATATGTATTGAGCTCTTATGAGTTTTATATTAATTGACTTTGTTGCTGATAATAAACAAATTATACTACTATTTTTTTTTTTTTGTCGATTATACTACTATTTAAACTTTTGACTTAGACAACTTTTGAATTAGGCAATGGTAATTCATGATTTTATATAGGACTTGGAAAGGTCCACGGACATCTTTTTCTTGGTTATTTGAAGGATACTGAGTCACAATGGGCATTGATACAAATTTATTAACTATAGCTACTTTTCATTAACTTCACATACAATAGTAGTATAGACCATCTCCATCGGAGGATGTTAGATGGGTATCTTACAATAAAAAATTAAAAAAGATAGGAGAAAGTAAGTAAGAAAACGATATACGTTTGTTATATTTAAAACTAAGCAACTCTCCTTAGAGATCCATATGACATATGTCATTATATAATTGACTCAATTTTTTCTATAACTTCAATTTAATTGCACAAAATAAATTAATTTAATAAAACTAATATTATATTTGGTAAGATACCTTTTGAATTATTTTACCAATGAAGATGCCAATTAAATACAAGACGTGTAATACCTTATTAATGTCTCATAATCTTCTCACGATGTTTGAGATAACTATCACATAATGTATTATTCATCAAAGATTACATAATATATTGTTAATTAATCAGAAGAGTAATGGGTTTTTCTTAGCGTTAATTTCCATTAATTTTTATACGTTGAATTTTGTGTTTCTTCACACACGCAGTGCTTCACATTTGCGTTTATCAGTTAGTATGTTAATTATACTTACACTAGCGTTTGCCCCGGGCTACGCCCGGGTGTTATATTTATAAGAGGTTTAATGTGAATCCAATAACATTTTTAATATATTTAAATTATTTTTGTACTTTCTTAAAGAACTGATATATTTGTTAATTTTTTATTGTTAATATTTGACTGGTTTACATCAGTATATATGTTGGTTGTTTATTTTGGGCTTGTCAAGGTTTCATAATAATTTTGATGTTTTGAATTTGTATTTGTTTAAGATAATTTTGATAAATTTTTTGTTTGTTTTTTAAATTTTTTATTTGATTTAGTTGATTTTTTTTTGTCGTTGATTTAGTTGACTTTAGTTCATGTATTGTTGTAAGAGATATTATTTGTTATTTTCGATAAAATAAGAATAATTGATTTCGGTGATCTATGTGAAAAAAATTTAGAGAAAATAATCAACCAATACAAATACATTTTAGGGTATAGCTATATCATTAGTCTCTTAGAGCATCTTCATTAGAGATCTCCTAAAAATGGTCTTAAAATTGTTTTTATTTAGATGACTATACACTTAATTATTTTAATTTCAAAAATTATAATTGACAATGGACGTTATGATTTTTTCGTCACAAATTACACTTGCCTCTTAATCTTTAGTTACGATTTTTATTTTGGTGGTTAAATCATGTGTAATTATATTAATGGCTCTTGTTTTCTTTCCACATTTGTATCTAACGGATAATGATTATAAATTACATTAAGTGTGAGTTAATCTCTTCAATTCGTACAAAGAGTTATTAAACAGAAATTCCTTAGTTATCTTTTTCATTCCAATTTTCCTTTTAAAATCTTTATTCTCCGAGATCCTGAACCGTGAATTGTCTCTTCCATGTGATGTGGTTCTCATTTTTGTTGTCAAGTCACTCAAAACCATTTTTCTTTGTACGTAGATAGAGTTTGTTAAGCACGTAAATTCAACCACGTATATATTGTATATTAACTTCAAATACAATAAGACATTTATTATTTCAAAAACAAAAAAGATTTCAATTGTTTCATTTAGTTGTTGAAAATAATGATAATGGTACTTTGATTTTATATAATTTTTTTATTGGGTTTGATTTTATTTATCTTTGATTATATAGACAATCATATTTTAAGACTGCATACCATAAGACATGCATATAATTATTGGAAAGTAAAACATACTATATCTTCTTTAATGTACAAAAGAATTCAAGTATTTTCTGAGATCTTCATATTGATAGACTTGAAGTACTGAAGTTATAGCAAATTGTACCAAATCCATTGCATAATCCAGGAGAAGAAGAAGTTGATTATCTATTTTAATTTTGTATGTTTTATGAAAACCTTTTGCTTATGATCTATGTACTTAGATCTATTTGACTCTCTTTATTTTTGTGTTATTATTAATCATGTTTGGTTAATAGTGTGAAGTGTTCACGGGGGAGCACCATTTGTCCGATATATATTTGTTGAGTGGAGCCACACTGTATTATATATCACAAAAAGAAATTTATAAAGAGACCCACTTCTTTAAAACTTGGTATCTTTAGGCTAATTAAAAGTGAATTTTAATCAAATCAATGGGAACTAACGCTTCCTCAATTCTCAAATGTATATGCTCTTGCTTTACACTCGAATTGGTAAACCGTAGTTATGGAAATATCTAATCCTACTTTCCCAAGTTGTGGTAACAATCAGAAACCCCTATAGATGAGGCGTAGAGACTTTAACGTTTTGTCACACACTCCTCAATAGCTTGAGCTTCTATCTATCTACTGCTACTCCCAAACAGTGTCCTCTTTCTCCTCTCCTCTCATATCCAAGGTATGTTAACATAACACCATGATACCAATTTATTATAAATTGGTTTGTAAAACTCTAAAGATTTTCGACCAAAACAACTCTGAAGATTAATAAGAACAACTGCATAATTCCTAAAAAAAAAATCCAAGAGAAATACAAATAGGGATATTAGGGAGTCTCTTACTCCCCTATCATTCTCTCTCACAAAATGACCAAATAAGTTGATAAGATGAAAAGATCCTGACAATGAAATCTTAAATAACTAACTCTGCACATGGCTTATTCCTCACGTGTGCACCTTCCTTGTTCATGTGATGTGAAGCTTCTCTCAATCCTTTTGATCCTCTGATGAGTCACAATCTATCTGATCATTCAAGTTCTTGGATGTTCCTATGAAGCTATATGCCTCAGCCAGAGAAGAAGGAACAGTGGATCGAGCAAAGGAGGACATATATCTATTCATCAACAACGTGTCCTCTTCTTCCTCCTCGTGCTCGTAATCCATGGATTGGAAAGAATTGTGTCAACGGTTAGTAATACTCTTGGGGTTGGTAGTCCAGAGATCTTAATCGGCCGTTGCTTGAACAAACTCAGCGGAGACAGAGGAAATCCTTCACGACCATCCGAGAACCAATCAACCTCTTCCATCTTCTGTCCAAACCAAAAAAAAATTCTCAAAATCCAAGTTAAAAGTAAAAAGGAGATTGCTTTAGAGTACTTAAACAAACAAACCCATCTCGTTTTTTGAGATTTTCTTTCAATCTCCTTTTGTGAAAGCAAATCGCCAGAAGATTACTAAGTGAGGGAAAACATATGTAATTGTTACCAACCTCTGTCCTCGACAATACCAAGTACTCCTCTGCAAATGACATGAATAAATATATTAAATGTATTATGAAGAAGAATATTAGCGCTAAGAAAGGTTATTCATAAAACTACGAACATGACAATGATAAATAAAGGTTGTTCTTTTCTTTATCTTGTCATCTTCGGTTCTGCAATCCATATTTATCTGGTAAAAGGGAAGAAAAGAAGAAGATTGTAACCAGAAATTGAAGAGGAAAACACGCAGGACAAGATTAATCATAATCAATTTGATGGCTGTTAACAGATATAAATCACGATTTGAGAGACGAAAACTCTTTAAAAAATGAGGGAAAAACATACCAGATCTGTTGGGAGGAATATGAGAAACCAATAGGCCGTCCAAAATACCAATAGGCTGTCCAAAATCTGAAACGATTTCAATTCTAAATCTGATGTCATTTCCAGACTTTTAGATTCTAGGTCCATTTATACATTCGTAGAGAACGGATGTGGCGAGGAACCATTAGTAGGAGCGTTTAGAGGGAGAGAATTAATTGCTAGGGATGTGAATCGTGGTCTAATTGTTATTAATTCTGTAGAGTGGAGGAAGCGAAGGATCGTAACGGTGCAAAAGATGAATCGGCGACGGCGAGAATAGATTATGGTTGAGAGGGTTTGCCGTCGCTGGTACAGAAGATCGGCGAAGAAGAAAGAAACATTGTATGTGGGCTTTGGGTTTTTCTGGGCCAACATCAAAATTTAAACGTTTTTCGTTTTTTGATTAATTTTGCCGATTCACATAATGATTCGAATGAGTTGGCTTTAAGAAATGTTCTGATTGGTGGATTATAATTGAATGTTAAATAGGTGGCAAAGCTTGCCTATTTAGACACTCTAAGAGGAGAGAAGACTTTGCTATTATATATAAGTTTTTTGATAGAATATTTAATCTTTTATTCAAAGTCATAATATAATTAAGCACTGCGTGTGTATTTTTGGTCGACATGTAAAAATTTATTGCCGAATTTTTTACCGATATTAGAAAGATTAAAAAACATAGATCAAAAACTACATAAACAATTAAAGACACAAAACGAACATGTATTCGTCTTGGATATGACCATGCATACTGAGATTTTAAAATATTTCTCTATACCTTTAAGCATTTTTTTTTTTTGGTTAAAGGGTTTTCATAAAATAAGAAACTGAAAATGCATACAAATTAAAATAAAAAGCCTTGACCGGACATAAACTGTTTTAACCCAATTGGGGAGCAGACCAAGATTTTGACCTAAAAACACAAGATAACCGGATCTAAAATCATGAAGAAACATATGCCGACTCATTGCCTCGTCAAGCAAAGTCGCCGCCGTCAACTTCTCCGACCTGAAATCCTAAACTTGGTAGTGACGCCGGAAAGCACACCAATGAACCAGACATCAAAAATACCTTTAAGCATTATCTGATGCAATCATTTTTTTTTTTTTTTTTTTGATCAAAAAAAAAAAAAAAAGAACCAGACATCAAAAATACCTTTAAGCTATCTGATGCAATCATTCTCCATTAATATTTTGATTCCTTCTGTAAATTCAAAATCAAAAAGTTCACATGGTATTATGTTTTACGCCTCATAAAAGTTTTGATCGCTCTGATCATAATTAAAATTTCAACTGATTAAACTGCAGAGCCGATAGACTTTTTCCTTTTCTTAACTTCTTTTTGTGTAGCTTCGATAATCTTAATGAAGAAAATTTACAAAAACAAAAATCAATCATAATAATACAGAACTTTTTTTTGTCGTCAATTAAGAACTTTATTTTAGTTATTCAATAGAACTATACTCCATCTGTTTCATTATATAAAATTTTTAAGAAAAATATTTTTGTTTCATTTTAGAAGATGTTTTACTAGTTTCTATGCAGATTTTAATGTGATTTGATACTTTTGTCTTTTTAAATTCCCTAGTCTTATATATGATTGGTTGAGTTATATTTTTAATTAACTATTAAATAAGATTTTATTTGCATTTATTATTTTCTTAATTCTCTTGAAATAAATTAAAACATCTTATAAAATAAAACGGAGGAAGTAATATTTAAAATAAAAACATTATAATAATAATAATAGCTAACCTTTTTGTCCAACTGATAAAAAAGCTCTAAAATTTAATGCGAAGATACAGAGAACATAAAGAAATAGAGTGCCTGACGTGGGCTACAAAATTAATGCAACGAATCGCGAGCAAAAAGACGAAATGCATGCAGATACTTTATTTATTTATAGTATAATTTTTTTTTTTTTTGGTTAACATTTTTAAATTTTTTTGACGTTCATAGTATATACATGGATATATATATATAATATATTTTGACAAAACATTGATACATATTTTTAGTTTAACTCTCTATAATATATTGAATTTTGTCGTTGACTTCGATCGAGGCCCCGTCGTCGTCTACTTGCTTTGTCTTAAGTTTAAACTGTCATTTCATATATTATGAGTTGAAACTCCAAAGTTATAACCGAGGGGATAATATTAAAGACTTTAAGCCGAAATCCAAATTATATACATGTTTTTGACGAATAAAGAATTTCTCATTCTCGTTGCACAAAAAAAAAAGAAGTAATTTCTCATTCTCGATCTGGAAGGCATGTCTAAATCTTTGAACTTTTGGCTTGAAAAACCAAAAATTAAAAATTCAAGAGGTACTTTATGGCTTTATCTTGCGTCCAATAGTTTAGCTAGCTACGTGCCCATACATGATGTGACGTGGATATCGTAAAACCAAATGTCGTCGTTTGACTTTCATAATCACACAAAATTCAGTTCATCATATACGTTTGGAAGTTTACTCAGAAAGATATAGTATATCGATAGCGAAGTCATTACTTGGGGAAAAATTATATACAAAACAATCTCTCAAAAATATTTTTTCACATTAATTAAAACCGAGATCACTTGCATGCTGTATTTATCTTAATTACGTATTACTTTTTGTCGTTAACAGCTGGAATGCATGAAAGAAATTAAATTTTAATTTAATATACTAAGATTCGTCGAATCACAATTGTTATTTCTTTGCATAACATTTGATCTTACTTGCTTAGTTTTATAATCACAAGAGCATATATATGGTTAGTAGTTTTTATTATTCAATTACAGGTAAGCTTCTTATAGTTCTTAGAGAAGGAGATTGACGAATATGTAATACATATAATTTCATTTTGTACGTAGGTGTAATTTTTAAAACCCAACGTTAGTTTTACTAGTTCACGAGGGAATCTTTTGAAGAGAGACTACGTCTTCAAAGTTATGAGTTTTAAGTCTTGTTATTGAAAACATGACTAATTTGTATATGATTCCAGTTAGATTTTGAGAGATTTATGTGCCAAAGATCGAGAAATACTTAGGTACACCCCTAGGGTGTATCTATGGGTCCACCCCCTTCCCCATCACCAATCATTTATCCATCTATTATCTAAAAAAATTAGAGTTAAAAAATAAATAAATATATATATATTAGGTTTGGGTTAACTAATCCCAAATTAGGGTATAATTTTGGAGTTTAGGGTTTAGGGTTTGAGGTTTTTAATTTATTTTGGGTTAACAAATCCCAAATTAGGGTATAGTTTTGGAGTTTAGGGTTTAGGGTTTGAGGTTTATAATTTATTTTGGGTTAACTATTCCCAAATTAGGGTATAGTTTTGGAGTTTAGGGTTTAGGGTTTGGGGTTTATAATTTATTTTGGGTTAACTATTCCCAAATTAGGGTATAGTTTTGGAGTTTAGGGTTTAGGGTTTAGGGTTTGGGGTTTAAACCCTAAAATTCTAGTCTCAAATTAGGGTATAGTTTTGGAGTTTAAACCCTAAACTCCAAACTATACCCTAATTTGGGGATAGTTAACCAAAAATAAATTATAAACCCCAAACCCTAAACCCTAAACTCCAAAACTATACCCTAATTTGGGAATAGGTAACCCAAAATAAATTATAAACCCCAAACCCTAAACCCTAAACTCCAAAACTATACCCTAATTTGGGAATAGTTAACCCAAAATAAATTATAAACCCTAAACCTTAAACTCCAAAACTATTCCCTAATTTGGGAATAGTTAACCCAAAATAAATTATAAACCCCAAACCCTAAACCCTAAACTCCAAAATTATACCCTAATTTGGGAATAGTTAACCCAAAATAAATTATAAACCCCAAACCCTAAACTCCAAAACTATACCCTAATTTGGGAATAGTTAACCCAAAATAAATTATAAACCCCAAACCCTAAACCCTAAACTCCAAAACTATACCTTAATTTGGGATTAGTTAACCCAAAATAAATTAAAAACCTCAAACCCTAAACCCTAAACTCCAAAACTATACCCTAATTTGGGATTAGTTAACCCAAACCTAATATATATATATATTTATTTATTTTTTAACTCTAATTTTTTTAGATAATAGGTGGATAAATGATTGGTGATGGGGAGGGGGGTGGACCCATAGATACACCCTAGGGGTGTACCTAAGTATTTCTCCCAAAGATCCATAACTACACTTGGTAAAAATAAAAACAACAATTATTATTCAGTGTTCGTTTTACTTCGATAGATAGATAAATATCATGGAAAAAGGATATATGTTTCAAAAATGTAAAAGCTCCCACCCAAAATAACTCCAATATTATAATTATCTAACCATACATATTTAACCAGTCAAAATATCCACGTTTTAAGTCTAATGACCATTAGAATATTGGTGAGTGCCTGTTCGATGACTATACTCATCCTAAAGAGATAAATCGAGTAGTAATTTGGATCATTTCATAGTTTAAAGGGAAAAAAATACCACCAATTTTTAAAAGTTTGCAAATGAAACTATATAATTAAAATCTCTTGCTAAACACGTGAGGAAGTGTAGCTCTTGGCATAAACTCGTTAAGGCTTCCAGCTACGCGTAGGCCATTTCATGTTACCGGGTATAACTTAAAATTTGTAGCATGGTGGATGGTGGTACCGGGTTTGGCACCTTCTACCCAGACCAGACATAAGATTGAACCGACCTGGTTATCTATCCACAGGAGATGAGCTGAGCCTAGGTTAAGCAAGGAAGCCCATTGTGAAGACAAAAGCCCATCTTATCTAAAAACGCCGACTTCGGCTACTTGGAGAAGAAGTAGAGAATATATGAGAATATTGTGTAAATCAACCTAGTTAAGATACTTTCCATGCATTTCTAAGGTTTATTCTCTACGTTCATTTTCGGTATAAATATGTAACTTAATCTGTCTTGAAAGAGATCCGCGACTCTCTTGAATAATATACATTCTTGAAAACACTCTTGATTCTTATGAGCTTTTCTTATAATTTGTTCCTCAGATCTAAAACCCTACTCGTTTGAGGAGATCGAGTTCGTTCTCACGAACCCGGTACCTTCAATTGGTGCCCACCGTAGGGCAATAGATCTGTTGGACACATATTCGACAAAGAGGTCAGTCAGACAACCGTCAATGATCATAATGATGTTTATGATCGTGGGAGGAACGAACGAAGAAGAAGATAACATCCGATCTATTCGACGGGAGGATAAATCTATACGACTAGCGGAAAAACACTTAACCACTAAATTCGATGAAAGAGATACAATAAACCTAAGTCGCCCCCACAACAATCCCCTAGTCATAAAAATCAGGGTAGATGACTTCGAAATTAACCGGACACTGGTCGACACAGGGAGTTCGGTAAACCTCATTTAGTAGAGCACCCTCCGCGAAATAGAGATCGAGGGAGACAGACTACGACGGGACCCTCAGCCTCTGGCCGGGTTCGCCAACAGAATAACTACCATGCTTGGGAGTATCGAGCTCCTAGTCCGCGTTTCAAATGTAACGCGGCTAATTGAGTTTGCGATAATCGATACCGCCTTGGTATACAATGTTATCCTTGGGACGCCTTGGCTTTATGTCATGAAAGCCGTGGCATCCCCCTACCACCAATGCTTGAAACTGCCAACTGACCGGGGAACATATACGATCCGGGACAACCAAGTCGAAGCAAGAAACTGTTTCCTTTTGGAAAGAAAACAGAGGAGCTGAGCAGCGCTAGCCCTTCAGATATCAGATTAAGCGGAGGAAATGAATAGACGACCACCGACGGAAGCCAAGAAGGTACTCACTGAGAAAACAATCACACATGTCGTACTTGACCTCGAGAGGCCAGAACGATGCGTGGGGATTGGTACCGATCTCAGCGATCTTATCCGAGACCAGCTAGTGAGCTTACTCCGACATAATATCTTGACCTTTGCTTTGTCGGTAAAGGATATGAAGGGAATCAATCCCAAGGTTATCTGCCATGAATTCAACGTCGATCCGTTAATCCATCAACCAATAACGCAGAAGAGAAGGAAACTGGGAAGGGTGCTCGGAGCAGGATCGATAACCGAGGTGAAAATACCCCAATTGGCTCGCCAATGCGGTCGTGGTCAAAAAAAAGAATGGGAAATGGAGGGTCTGTGTTGACTTCACCGACATAAACAAGGCCTGTCCAAAAGATAGTTTCCCCCTCCCCCATATCGACAGGCTGGTCGAGGCTACTGCCAGGAACGAATAGCTATCCTTCATGGATGCCTTTTCTAGGTACAACGAGATCATGATGCACCCAGACGATAGGGAGAAGACAACCTTAATCACAGACAGAGGTATCTACTGTTACAAGGTCATGCAATTCGGCCTCAAGAACGCCTTTATAGCATGAAGATGAATCTGGCTAAGTGCACATTCGCAGTCACATCGGGCGAATTTCTCGGGTACTTGATAACGGATCATGGCATAAAAGCCAATCCAAAGCAGATCTTTGTCGTTCTGAATTTGCCATCACCTCGAACTCGGAAGGAAGTCCAAAACCTAACCGGACAAATTACCGCTCTCAATCATTTTATATCACGGTCGACATACATGAGTTTACCCTTCTACCAATTGCTCCGAGCTAACAAGGCGTTCTAGTGGAATATGGATTGTGAGCAGGCCTTTCCTAACCTAAAGAAGTATCTTACCACGCCACCTATTTTGGCGAAACCGGAATAAGGTGAAGTACTGTACCTCTACATCATGGTATCCACCTCAACCGTCAGTGGGGTATTAATGAGGGAAGAACGAGGAGAACAAAGGCTGGTCTTTTACTTGAGCAAAGCTCTGAGTAGTGCGGAGACAAGATATACCACGATGGAGAAGCTGGCGTTGGCCCAGTTGATATCGGCAAGAAAATTACGTCCTTATTTCCAGTCACACACTATAATGGTATGAACTAACCTTCCGCTTCGAGCTATACTTCACTGTCCTGATCAGTCTAGAATTAAATCCTAACGGACTTTGTAGCCGAACTCCTTGAGCAAGAAAATATCAAGATTTCCACCGACGAAGGATCTTCGACCTTGCATGTCGACAACTCTTCTTCACGTCGAGGGTTCCGGGTAGGGATACAACTAAAATCTCTAATGGGCGAGATCAATGAACAATCGTTTCGGCTAGATTTTAAAGCATCAAACAATGTGGACGAATTGGTGGTTAAATGCTTAAAAGCAAATTACGATTCTCAGTTGGTGGTTGGCCGATTCAACAGAGAATACGAAACCAAGGATACTAAGATGAACGCTTATCCTTAGGTGGTAAAGGAACTCGAAGCTCACTTCGATGACTTCGAGCTGAGGAAGATTCCTCCTAATGAGAACTCGGCGGCAGATGCCCTGGCAGTGCTAGCCACAAAGTCGAATATCAGACGAGTTATCCTAGTAGGTAACATACCTATCTTGAGTACCAATTCGACGATCTAGAACACCCTGACGAGATCTCAGTTAAAGCTGAAGAAGCACTTGAAAAGGACTAAAGGGAAGATATTATCGCGTATATAAAGGAAGGAGAATACCCAGATAATAAGTGGAAAACTCGAAGGTTACGAGCTCGATTCACTCACTACACTATCTTTAAAGATCAGCTATCGGTGGAGCGCGTCAAGAGTAATGATGTGATGCATTGCTGGAAACAAAAAATTACAAAGTACTGGCTAACACTCACGACGGGGACGGAGGAAACCATTCTGGAGGTCGGTCCTTAGCACTTAAGCTGAGGAAGCTAGGGTTCTTCTGGCCAACCATGATGGCAGATTGTCAAGAGTTCGTGGACAAATGCGAAGCTTGTCAACATCACGCCCCAATGAAGAGGGCCCCAATGCAGGAGTACTCATCCACGACCATCGCCAATCCGTTTATGCGAAGGGTAATGGACACCGTGGGACAGCTCCACGTCTCGAAAGGAAAAAAGCATATCTTGGTAATGACTGACTACTTCACAAAATGGGTCGAAGCCAAGACCTTTGTGACCATCAAAGGAACGGACGTTCAAGTCTTCATTTAGAAAAACATCATATGCCGACACAGGATACCTTGCAAGATCGTAACAGATAACGGTCCGAATTTCGTGGGCAATTTGTTTGACACATTCTGTCAGAAATGGGGGATACGACTAAGCACCGCGAATCCATACTTTCCACAGGGGAACATACAAGCTGAATCTACGAACAAGTCTCTCATAAGCGGACTCAAAAAGAGACTCGGTGAAATGAAGGGAGTTTGGACCGATCAACTAGACGGAGTTCTTTGGTCGCACCAAACTATGCCTCAACGTTTTACCGGGCAAACACATTTCTTCCTGTCCCACAGAGTATAAGCCATGGCACCCACCGAAGTAAATATAGGAAGCTTACGCCATGTACTCATTACCCGAAACCAGGACGTCAACGACGACAAAATGGTGGAATGGCTGGACGAGCTGGAGGAAAGCCATGCTCTACTACAAATACAAAATTATCAGCAGCTACCCATTAAGTATTACAATAAGAGGGTCCGCAACCGATTCTTCGAGGTGGGCAACCTCGTATTACGAAAAACTTATGCTACCAAAAAAGAAGACAACGCCGGGAAGTTAAGGAGAAAATGGGAAGGACCCTATCAGGTGTTAAAAGTTGTTAAACTAGAAGTCTACGACCTCCTCAAAATGAATGGCAAGGCTCTTGGAACGCATGGAACTTAAAAAGGTACTACTACTACCAAATTAAAAAAAAAACACGTCGGCATTTATGCCTACTTCATTTCTTATATTGGAACTACGAGTGACTTGATCCCTCTCTCAAATGTAGGTATGTAGGAAGCCCCTCATCAGGGTGCAGTTACAATTTCAATAAAAATATAAAGTTATTTTTATATTTGGTGCGTTCAATGACTATACACCCAACAATGGTCTACTAGAATCGCAAAAACAAGCATTCTATAATCTTCTAGCAAAATATCTGCACGACCACGTCGTCCATATTCATAATTAATGTGAAAGCCTCTCACATCGGTGCCCTAGCCAGGTATCCGATCTCTTATACATAGTTCCCATAAGTATAGTGGCACATAAACCCATATATCAAAGCCGGCCTCAGTTCCACAAAACTTCTATGAACGTTAAAGTAACTAAGCCGACTCAGATCGCATACTTTTCATTGATTTAGAAAACAACAAGGTAAGCCATACATTTCTGCGCATCCACAGGAAAAATTCGAAAGAACAGGAAAATCAAAGGGACTGTCGATCCCAACCTCAGACATATACAAGCAAAAAGAGCAAAATTCTTTATAACAACGTTGTCTTGTTAATAAGTGTCAAAAAACTCATATTACATATAAGAATTTTAAAAAAAACAAATGTCCTAATATGGAAAAACAAGAACCACGAACGAGGTGCTTTGGCAACAACAACAATAGTTGCTCCCTGACGATCTACCGAGGATGCAATCACAGCAACAACCTCGAAAGAACTAAAGATGCCTTAAGAAATATGTCTCCTCGTGGCCACTCTCGATTCTTCGTTAGCCTTGTTCCGCCGAGCTTCTTCTAGCAATTCTTCGACAGCCTGAGGTGATATCGAGGAAAGTTAGCTCGGTGGATCGAAGTCGAACTCTTCAGCTTGGTCTTTGTTCCTATCCCTGACCTCGGCGTATCGAGAGCACAACGAGCTGGGGATATCGACCCCGAGCTTTTTTAGCTCGTCAAGACACGCAAGGGAACCAATGGCCTTGAACATCTAGGTCATATAGTGGTTGAGACAATCCCGACGACCGATCCAGAGTTCCGGTTTGTCTGCGCGATCAGCCTAGGAGTCCATATGCTTATGCATAGTCTTCTCCGACATCTTGGGCAATTTCCTCCATGATTCACATGAAAACCGAACCTTCTTTTGCTCTTCTCCAACCACGGATAGATGTCCTTTGAGCGACGCAACGTTAGCACGTTCTACTTTGAGGCGTGATTTCGCCTCAGAGAGGGCCCTGCTAAGATCAACAATTTCTTTCGCCGAGTTCTTCGAAGTGTCGAGGGCCTCTCGGTCGGAGTTCAACCTGGAGGACGTCACGTCCCCTACCACGGTCTCATACAAACCGACGAGATGGTTGATCGAGTTTATCAACTTAAAAGAATACGAGGAAGAATGAGAACCGAGAATAAATATCAAGGAAAACGAAAAGAGCGTTATCAAACCTCGATGGCAATCCTAACAACCGCCTTATACTATGAAGGCAGTGCCATATCTTCTGGGTAGGGAGCATCCCTCGAGATCTTGACAATTGTCTTGATCTGCGAAGGGTAAGTCGAAGGGTCCGACATTGAAAAGGGCACTGCTGGAGAATCGGATGATTCAGCTATCTCATCAGCCAAAACATGGACAAAATTAATTTTGGACTTTCTCTTTCCACACCACCGGTGGCCGTTATTCTCCATGCTATAACCCGAAGGAAAGATTTGTCAAGTAAAAAGTTAGGGTTTGCTGAAGACGTTATTGGAGAAGGAGAAGACCTAGACCATGTTATTTATAACCTAGTTGGGAGAGAGAGAAAAGGAAATCGAAGCGTCTTTCTTGCGATTCGCCTAAAACGGCGGTTGTAAGTGCCACATGGAATGTTAGTGCATTTATTCGATGCAGGTGGTTTCAATTACCTGGCTTAAATGAGCGTAGCGGTTCCACATTAAAAACCGTCATGTCCATTCATTGCCCTTCAAACCAATGGTCAGATGGTTGTCGCGTGGAAGAATCGAACGGACGTGTCGATTCAATCTCAAGTCGGATCAGTTCCTTTTTAAAAAACGCTTTGTCCGACCTCGAGCGTCACGCTCAGAGACCAAACTCGAGGGGGGGGGGGGGGGGGGGGAGGTTTATTGGTTGTACCGGGTTTGACACCTTCTACCCCGACCCGACCCGACCCGACCCGACCCGGTTATCTATCCAAGCAAGGAAGCCCATTGCGAGGACAAAAGCCTATCTTATCTAAAAACGCTGACCTCAGCTACTTGGAGAAGAAGTAGAGAATATATGAGAATATTGTGTAAATCTACCTAGTTAGGATACTTTTCATGCATTTCTAGGGTTTATTATCTACGTTCATTTTCGGTATAAATATGTAACTTAGTCCGTCCTGAAGAGATCCGCGACTCTCTTGAATAATATACATTCTTGGAAACACTCTTGATTCTTATGAGTTTTTCTTATAATTGTTCCTCAGATCTTAAATCCTACTCGTTTGAGGAGATCGAGTTCGTTCTCACGAACCCGGTCAGTGGACATGCATAGCAAATGGGTTCGCTAATCCCAGGCTTAGGTCGAACAGATCCGGACTAGTGTAAAAGCTAAATCTTTTCTTTAATAATGAATATTTAAATTCTTATAAAAAAATTCAAAGTTAAACTTGGAAAACATGTGTATTATGACAATGCCTTAGGTTTAACCAAGGTATCGTATTTGCTGGTCGGTCCAGCCGACGTTACATATGTGACGAACACACAGCAAGAATAAGTCGAATAAGATGTAATCAAAAGACTCTTATGAAGTAAACATTAAATAAAATTTAAGATAAATGTTATTTTAAGGAGAGTTTTCTATATTTGCAAATTCTGCAAAAGTCAACATATATAAAGTCCTTTTGAGTTGACCCAAGCAACGAAGTTTCGCGCCAAGTAGTTTCGTTTCGTCAAATGCTTAAATATCATATATGTAAATCTTTCATGCACCTCCATGAGTAAATTAAAAACAATTATAATAAAAACCGAAAATGAGGAAAAATACATGTACCTTAGCCAAGATTTTTATTATAAATAAAAACAAATACACTTCCCCATTCACCAGGAAGTAGAGGTCTAGCTCTAATGTGGAAGAAGGAGATAGGACTTGAAATCAATAATCAATGCCATAACTTTATTGATTCAATAGTCAGATACAAGGAAGAGAATTTTTTTACAACTTTTGTATATGTACATCCTCAGAAGACTTAGAGAAAGACAGTATGAGACAGAATATCCACGTTTATCTTGAACAGAATATCCACATTTATCTTGAGAGGGGCCATGGTTTTTAACTGGAGACTTCAATGAGATTCTTGAACATGCTGAAAAAACAGGAGACACAAAGATCAGAAGAATCATTTGTGAATTTCAGATCATTTATGTTAGAGAATGACCTATATGATCTACCACACTTGGGGGATTACTTTTTTTTGGAGAGGAACCATAGGTAACCACCATGTAAGATGTAGACTTCACAGAGCTATGGCAAATAGTGGATGGATTGAATAAGTTCCCAAAAGGAAGAAGCTACTACCTACTGTTTGAAAGCTCATACCACATACCCATCCTCACTTGTCTAACACTAGAGACAAAGAGACAAACAAGGGCTTTTAGGTATGACAGGAGCTTGAGAAACAATGAAGAAGTGAAAAAGTTGGTCATAGAGACCTGGTTATCCAAACCTCATGCGACAATAGAGCAAAAAAAAAAAAATCATTTTGTAGGAGAGCCATTATCCAATGGAATAGGAAGCACCACATCAATAACCAAAAGAGAAGAGTTAGAAGCACCTATAGTGGATACTGCTAATAATGATATTCTAATTGCTCAAATAACAAAGGAGCTAGGTGCAACTTACCAAGCATAAGAGGAATATTGGAGACAACGTAGCAGGCATATCTGGCTCTAGCTAGGAGACAAGAACAATGGATATTTTCATGCTGCTACTAAGGGAAGAAGGGCAAGGAACAATATTGATGTAATAAAAGACAATGAAGGAAACTCTGTTTATGAAGAGGATAAAATAGCAGAAGTTATATCAAGATACTTTGAGAAACTATTTACCTCCAAAGCAGGTGACAGAGCCGACATTGTATCTAATGCAATTTCCCCCTGCATCACAACTGAAACAAATGAGAAGCTAATAAGACAACCATCAGAAGAGGAAATTAAAACAACTATCTTCTCTATTCAACTAGACAAGACACCAGGACCTGATGGCTTCTCTACAAGTTTCTTCCACTCAAACATGGAAGCAATAGGACCAAATTTCATCAAGGGTTTAAAGGACTTCTTCTCATATGGCAAAATGCCAAGAACTATCAATGACACGCACATCTGTCTAATGCCAAAGATCAAATCACCTGAATCAGTGGATGATTACAAACCAATTGCTTTATGCAATGTGTACTGCAAAATCATCTCAAAAATATTAACCTCAAGACTTCATCCCCTCCTGAATGAGCTCATATAAGAGAACCAGTCTGCCTTTGTCCCTGAAAGAGCCATTACTGATAATATGTTAATCACACATGAGGTCCCCCATTTCCTGAAAATATCAGATGCAAAGAGAGTCAATGGCAGTGAAAACTGACATGAGCAAGGCATATGACATGATAAAATAGGAATTTATAAGAATGGTGCTTGAAAGAATGGGATTCCATCCAGTGTGGACTAACTGGAGAATGGAATGTGTTACAACTGTCACCTTTTCAGCTCTGTTTAATGGAGTTGAAAAGGAAGAATTATACCTACAAGGGAAATATGCCAAGGGGATCCTCTTTCTCCTTATCTCTTCATCTTATGCAGTGAAGTACTATCATGCCTCTGCAAAAGAGCACAAGAGAAGGGTAAATTAGTGGGAATAAAAGTTACAAATGGAAGTTCATAGATTAATCATCTGCCTTTTGCAGATGATACAATGTTTTTTTGCAGATCAAGCAAGAAAACTGTAAAGCTTTGAGAGAAATACTCACCAATTAAGAACAAGCTTCAAGGGAAATGATCAACACACATAAATACTGTAATATCCCGAAATCAAAATATGGCATTTTGGAAGGAGTGTCGATCGACACCAAGTTTTTGGGTCGGTTTGTGTTTGATTTTCAATCGCCCAGTTTACGTCGGTTCGGGTGCGGAAGCCTAGGACGTGATATAAAAGGCCCGTGGCCGTGTTTTCAGAAGAAGTTAGAGGTTTTGATAAGAATTGAGAAAGAAAAGAATTTATGAGTGATTTTTGTGAGATTTCAGTTGTTCATAAGATTGATTAGTGCCTTTTTAGCAAGGTTTGGAATCGCGTTGTGTTCTTCGCGTTTGTTAGTAAAAATCAGAGATTTCGTGTGGTTTTAGAAGCTGATTTTCGTGGTTCATCCGTTCAATTCTTTTCATTCCGTATTCGATGTGAGTGCTGGATCGTGATTATGGGAATATAGTGTTAGGTTATCGAATGATTAGAATTGTTATTGTTTAATGGTTGTTTTGTGATTTTCGTGTGATTATTGTGTTGTTCTTCACGGAAATCGAATCGCGTGATGGAACAGAATCGAGTCGCGTGAGGATTTGACTCAATTCAGGTTTCTGCAAGGAGTGTTGATCGACACCTAGAGTTAGTGTCGATCGACACCCAAAACTGTTTCGCGATTAGTGATTTTTGTGGTTGGTGTGTCGATCGACACCTGGTGGTGGTATCGATCGACACCAGGTTGTGAATTCTGTGTTTTCTTTTTGGTGTGTCGATCGGCACCACTTGTTGCATTGCTGATTTTGTCGTTTGTTCTCATTGCGGTATTTGAATGTTGTTAATTGTTGGTTGTTTCATAGTTTGGCATTCTTTCCCTTATTATGCAACCGGTAGACGGGATGACCGTCTTACTGAGTATTTGTGATAATACTCACGCAACTCGTTTTTCCTTGTGTTGCAGGTAAAGATAAAGTGTAATCGTGGAATCAAGGCGATGAGAGAGGATGATAGGATTTAATTATGTGTTGCATTTAGTAGAACCGGATGTTAAGTTGCTAGAAATGCTAATTTGATTATTGGATTTGGAATTTGGTTTACTTGATTAAAATTGGATTTGTTGGATGATTTGAATTACTTGTTTTCTGTTGTTATTGGTATTTGTTGAATTAGCCATTAAGGGTTTAGTATTTATGGGAATAATAAATTCGGGTTAATTAATAAAAAAAAGAGCTGGTCGTTTCATTTTGGTATCAGAGCCCTTAATGTTTTAGGGCAACTAAAATTTGGTGATTGAGACTATGTAATTTAATTGATTAGAAGTGGTTAGTCAATTTTTTGCATTGAGTCTTAGATTGTCCTCCCGAGCCTTTAAAGTGATTCCACGGTATGTGTTATTTGACCTTTATTTCTGTGATTTCTGGTATCTTAGTTTGTGTTAGAGAGATGGATACCAGTGTTAGAGGTAGAGGCTGTGGCAGAGGCCAGGGTCGTGGACCAGTGATTGAGTCGTCTAGTAGTGTGGCGGCGAGTGTGTTAGAGTCTCAGATGCATCATATGGGATCTGTGAGTGGGACCAGCGTTAGTGCAAGTGTGGGTGTTATGGGTGCCGGGTTAGCTGGTGGTGGAGTAGGCCCAGGTGGGGGTGCTTCTCCAGCTCGGGATCGTTAGGATCGTCTCAAGGGCTTGATAACACAATTGATGGAGCGATTTCCAGCGAGGGCTCCGGTTTAGGCTCCAGCGGTGCCTTCAATGGCGGAGGTGCAGCCGAGGGCTGCGGTTGTTGAGGTGCGTCTGACCTATCTAGAGATGATGGGTCAAATTTTGCATTTCTGTACTGCTTTCTTTTTGGGCAGTGTTGGGCCTGAGGAGGCAGACAAGTGGCAGATGCGGATGGAGCGCAACTTCTGCTCGGTTCGTTATCCGGAGAATGACCGAGTGGAGTTGGCGGTCTATTATCTAAGCGGTGATGCTCACTTGTGGTGGAGAGCTATTGAGGCCAGGACGTCAGGTGCTCCATGGACCTGGGGAGAGTTTGTAGCTGAGTTTAACGCTAAGTACTTTCCTTAGGAGGCTTTAGATCGTCTCGGGATAAGGTTCGTGGATTTAGTGCAGGGCAATCGTACTGTGTGAGAGTATGACACCGAGTTCAGCTGGCTGCTCATATATGCAGATAAAGGCATGGAGGATGAACGTACATAGGTGCAAAGGTTCATGATGGGACTTCAGACAGAGCTGAGGACACGGTGTAGTGTATCAAAGTACGCCTCAAGGACGACATTAGTAGAGGTTGCTGCAGGCAGAGCTGAGGACACGGTATAGAATGTCCTACGTACGGGGCCTACATACACCTCGAGGGCAAAGTTAGTGGAGGCTACTCATCTATGCGGATAGATGCATGGAGAATGAGCGTACGTAGGTGCAAAGGTTCCTGAGGGGACTTCAGGCAAAGCTGAGGACACGGTGTAGAGTGTCGTAGTACACCTTAAGGGCGAAGTTAGTGGAGGTTACTGCAGGCATTGAGGAGGACTTGAGAGGTCAGGCAGCTCAGTAGTTCCTATGGCAGTTGCTCCTGCTGTTCAGCCGAGGAGACCACAACAGCTCTGGTTCTGGTTCTTGCAAAGCTGGTAAGCTTGGGCAGGGCCAGAAGAGGAGATGTGATGATGCCTCGAGATCGAGCCAGAGTGGGCACAAATGTTTTGGTTGTGGGAGCACAGTCGATGGCAGTGGTGGCGGTACATCCCGTGGTGCAGTTTGTGGCAGTTTAGCCATTGGCTTAGATTGGGGCACCGCGTGTGTATACACAGTGGAGACGGGCCAGCAGAGTAACTAGCCGATCACAAGTAAATTTCATGTTCAAAATTTTTAATTTTTGTTGTTTCAAATTAAATTGGGTATTATGTTATTTCTTGTGATAGAAAAAAAATAGTAGGGTTGCTTAGCACTTGAGGTTTGTGCAGGGACCTTATTAGTGGGAGTCTTTGAGTCTCATGTGTTGTTCGATTCGGGAGCGATGCTTGTGAGTTAGCGAGTATGGTCAAGGTGGTTGGAGGAGGATTCCTAGCTACGGTTGGTCGAGCGAGAGGCATATATTTTTTATATCGCAGGAGAGTATATGCCGGCGGACTTGGTGATTAGTCTTGTGAAGCTTTACGATGTCGTTATGGGGATGGACTGGTTGGAGCGTTACCTGGTTAATCTGGATTATCATCGTGGTCGCATGGTGTTTGAGCGCGAGGGATCCTGGTTGGTTTATCTGGGAGTGAGACCAACTTCAGGGAGTCTCGTAAAGAGTGGGAAATGGACCTCTATATCCATGGATATTCTGGAACATTTGGACAGCCCAAAACAATAGGATCTTCAACAATAGGCAATTTAGTGAAGAAGAAACCCTCATCAATTATTTTCGAGGAGCACGAGAATGGCAAGAGGCACAACCAGGGAAAAAGAAGAAGATCCCAACTGCAATTCGATTGAATTGGAATCCAAATTTCCCCGTTAATACAATCTGATGCCTCACGGACGGCGCTTGAAATCCGGAGAGGCTAACAACGGGAATAGGCTAGAGATTCGAAATTGGTCTAAAGGAGCTCATCGATCAATGATCCAGGGCCGAATCGTTCGTCAAATCGCCCCTAGCAGGAGAAGCCCTCGCGATCCGATTGGCTCTCAAACGCGCAATCGACTTAGGCATGCGTCGGATTTGCATCGCCTCGGACTCACAAGAACTCATCTGAACAATCAACCTCGGCGAATCCTTGACGGAAACATATGGAGTGCTCCGAGTGTAACACCTGTGAACCCAAAATGGGATTTTTGGGGGTGTCGATCGACGCGATGGGTGTATGTCGTTCGACACCGGGTCGTTTCCTCGAGAAGTTGGGCAGGGGGTATCGTGTCGATCGACACGGTGTGTCTGTCGATCGACACGAGGCCATCGTTTCTCGAAGGTTTGGGCAGAAAGTGCCCCGTCGATCGACACAAGGAGTGTCTGTCGATCGACACGGGCAAAAATAAAACCTAAATTGTAAAAATTAGGGTTTTCCTATAAAAAGGCTTCCACACTCTCTTTCTCCTGGGTGGCCGTGGGGAAAGGAAAGAAAAAGGGGAAAAGAGAGAGAAAAGGGGGATTTGAAGGATTTGAGAAGTTTTTAAAGGAAATTCTTGTGGATTCTCCTTAGAACTCAATCCTAGATTGTGTGCCTTCGTGGGGAGAGCTTGGGGTGTTGGATTCGAGCGGGAAATCGGAGATTGAAGCTCGTGTTCTTCGTGTTCTTCATGTTCTTCCTCTTCTTTTCTTCAGATCTAAGGTGAGTGCGCGACCATAGGTTCTTGAATTGAGGATTATACGTTATACGTTGTTGTTGTGTGTTTGGGTGGTTCTTTGTGGATTGAATTTGCAGGTTTTGGTGTTGATTTGGGGAGATTTGGCCCTGAGAGGATAGGCCAAACTCGGACAGAAGGCTCGCTGTCGATCGACAGGATTGCTTCCTGTCGATCGACACGTGGTTGTGAGCCGTCGATCGACAGGGTTGCTCCCCGTCGATCGACACGTGTAGTACTGTCCTGTTTTCTCCGTTTTCTGTTGTTTGCTTGTTCCGTGCATTGTCTGATAACCCTAGTATTTCGTGTATTGTTTAATTCAAGTAATTGGCCTGTAGATGGGACGACCGTCTCACTAAGTATTTGTTAAATACTTACGCAACTCGTTTTTTCCCAATTGTGTTGCAGGTAAAGATAAGGTTTAATCGCGGAATCAGGGCCGGAGGAGGGGATGATAGGTTTTTGTGTGTACAGTCTAATTCGAGAAAAACTAGTGTTAGGTTGCTAGACTTATTTTGAGTAACTCCGGATGTAATATTGACTCTATCATCTGGATAATTGTACGGCTTTTTGGTGTGAATGTATGGTTGAATGGTTGTTAACCTTTTATGAAAAAAAAAAAAAAAACTTGTGCGTCACATTTTGGTATCAGAGCCCTTACGGTTCTAGGGCTAGTGGTGGTTGTGTTGAGCTGAGACTATGTGTGTTAATTGATTTTTGTGTGTGTTTAATCAATTCTAGTCTTAGTATCATCCTCTCCAGCCTTCAAAGAGATTCCGCGGTAAGTTGTGGTGTTTGTTTGTTTTTCCTCGGGTACTTATCTGCTGTTGTGTTGCAGTGAGATGGATACCCGAGCTAGAGGTCGGGGTAGAGCAGTGGCCCGTAGGGGCAGAGTGGGTGGCCGTGGTCGTGGTCGTGGTCGTGGACCAGTCGCGGAGTCGGCAGAGAGCGCGGCGCAGAGTGCATCCTCGGGTGGGACAACCGCGTCAGAGTCCCAGTCGCTTGGTGCCAGTGTGTTGGCTGGTGCCGGTGGAGGCGAGGGAGTTCCAGTGGGCCCAGGTGAGGGTGCTGCTATAGCTCCAGGTCGTGATGACCAGGTTGTGGGATTGCTGACTCAGTTGTTGGCACGTTTTCCGCCTGTGGCTCCTGAGCAGGCTCCAGGTGTTCCTCCAGAGGCAGGGTTGCAGCAGGGGGCTGTAGTGGCTGAGGGGCAGGTGCCGTCTTACCTAGAGATTATGGGGCACATGCAGAGGATCGGTACGCCGTCGTTTGAGGGCCGTGTGGGTCCTGCGGAGGCGGATGAGTGGCGCTTGAGAGTGGAGCGTAACTTCAGATCGATTCGTTGTCCCGCGGAGTATCAGGTAGAGTTAGCCATTCACTATCTGTGTGGTGATGCGCATCTGTGGTGGCGAGCTATCGAGGCTCGGAGAGCGGTGTGGACCTGGGGAGAATTCTTAGCCGAGTTCAATGCTAAGTATTTTCCTCAGGAGGCTCGAGATCGTCTACAGCTCAGTTTCATGTCGCTTCAACAGGGAGGCCGTTCTGTACGCGAGTATGATGCCGAGTTTGGCAGATTGTTGGTGCATTCGGGCCGCGATATCGAGGATGAGAGGACTCTCATACAGAGGTTTTTGCATGGACTTCGGTTGAGTATCCGGTCTCAGTGCAGAGGTGCTAGTTATGCCTCGAGGGCAGAGCTGGTAGAGCTGGCGGCAGTGATCGAGGAGGATCAGCGCGAGCAGGCTGGTTCTTTAGTGGTTCCGCGTGTGGTTGCTCCTGTGGCTCAGCCGAGGGGCCAGCAGCAGCAGCAGCAGCAGAGTAGTTCCGGTTCTGGTTCCGGCAAGGGCGGCAAGCCTGCGCAGGGACAGAAACGGAAATGGGATGGTGCTTCTAGGTCCAGTCGGAGGGGCGGAGCATGTTATGGTTGTGGCAGTATAGAGCATCGTTTGGCGAGTTGCCCCCGTAAGGGTGATCAGCAGCAGTTGTCTCAGCAGCCGCCGCAGTTGCAGCAGCGGGACTTGAGGGTATGTTACCACTGTCGCGAGCCGGGGCATATCAGGACGTCGTGTCCCAGGTTGCAGCAGCCGAGTGTTGCGGCGATTCAGCCAGTTGAGGTGCAGCCTTTGAGTCAGGTTGCGGCAGTGCAGCAGCCGATAGGCCAGATTGGACCTGCACCGCGCGTGTATCCTTCGTCAGAGTCCGGTCAAAGCAGTGGAGCCGGGCAGATCACAGGTAAAAATTCTAGACTCAAACTTCGTGAATTCTTAGAAGTAGAATTTTCCTTGTTGTTGTGGTTTGTGTTCTGTTATTTATTTGTGATCGAGTCTCAGGGTTCCCAACGCATGTGGTATGTGTAGGGACCTTGTTAGTGGGCGGCTTTGAGTCCCACGTGTTGTTTGATTCCGGAGCATCGCATTGCTATATTACCCCGGAGCGTGCCGGGCGTAGTGGCATCCGGAGTAGCGCGGGTGAGCGCGCAGGCGTGGTCGAAGTGGCTGGAGGTGGATTCCTGGCTACTTCGGGCCGTGCTAGGGCAGTGGATGTACGGATAGCTGGGCATTCGATGCCAGCAGACTTGGTGATTAGCCCAGTGGTGTTGTATGACGTAATCCTAGGTATGGACTGGTTATCGTTCTACCGGGTTTATCTGGATTGCTTCAGGGGCAGAGTGATCTTCGAGCGGGAGGGCGGCAGGTTGTCGTTTCAGGGTTTGAGGCCGGTTTCTGATAGTCTCGTGATCTCGGCTATTCAGGCGGAGCGGATGATAGAGCGGGGTCGCGAGGCTTATCTGGCGACGATTGTGATGTCGGAGTCCAGTGGTGAGGTTGCTTTGGAGGATATCCGGGTTGTTCAGGAGTTTGAGGATGTTTTTCGATCGTTGGAGGGATTGCCACCATCTCGGTCCGATCCTTTCACGATTGAGCTTGAGCCTGGAACCGCTCCGATATCTAAGGCCCCTTACAGGATGGCTCCAGCAGAGTTAGCAGAGCTGAAGAAGCAGCTGGAGGACCTTTTGGGTAAGGGTTTCATTCGACCGAGTGTGTCACCGTGGGGAGCACCGGTGTTGTTTGTGAGGAAGAAGGATGGGAGTTTCCGGTTGTGCATCGATTACCGGGGGCTTAATCGAGTCACTGTGAAGAACAGGTACCCTCTCCCGAGGATTGATGAGTTGTTGGATCAGTTGAGGGGTGCGACCTGGTTCTCTAAGATAGACTTGGCTTCAGGTTATCATCAGATTCCGATTGCTGAGGCGGATGTGCGCAAAACGGCTTTCAAGACGCGTTATGGGCATTTTGAGTTCGTGGTGATGCCTTTTGGTCTGACGAATGCGCCTGCAGCTTTCATGAGGTTGATGAACGACGTGTTCAAGGAGTTCTTAGACGTGTTTGTTATCATCTTTATCGATGACATCCTGGTTTATTCGAGGAGTTCCGAGGAGCATGAGGTGCATTTACGTTTGGTCCTCAAGAGGCTTCGGGAGCAGAAGCTGTACGCTAAGTTGAGCAAGTGCAGGTTCTGGCAGCGAGAGATAGGTTTCCTTGGTCACATTGTGTCTGCAGAGGGAGTTTCTGTGGATCCAGCTAAGATTGAAGCTATTCGGGATTGGCCTAGACCGAGCAGTGCGACCGAGATCAGGAGTTTCTTGGGTTTGGCAGGTTATTATCGGAGATTCGTCAAGGGCTTTGCGAGTATGGCGCAGCCAATGACGAAGCTGACCGGTAAGGATGTTCCGTTTGTTTGGTCACCGGAGTGCGAGGAGAGTTTTGCGAGACTCAAGGAGATGTTGACTAGTACGCCGGTGTTGGCACTACCCGAGCCGGGGAAGCCTTATACCGTGTATACTGATGCTTCGGGAGTTGGTTTGGGTTGCGTTTTGATGCAGGAGGGTCGAGTCATCGCGTATGCTTCGAGGCAGTTGCAAGGTAGTGAGCGTAATCGGCCTACGCATGATCTAGAGCTGGGAGCAGTAGTGTTCGCTCTGAAGATCTGGAGGTCTTATCTCTATGGAGGGAGAGTTCAGATCTACACGGACCACAAGAACCTGCAGCACATCTTTACTCAGCCGTTACTGAACATGAGACAGAGACGCTGGGTCGAGTTGTTGGCGGATTATGATCTGGAGATCATTTATCATCCGGGCAAGGCTAATCTGGTGGCAGATGCCTTGAGTCGGCGGAGGTCCGATTCAGCCCACGAGCGGGTTATCGAGGAGTTGGTAGGCGAGATTAGCACGTTGCGTCTTTGTGCTTTCTCGGAGGAGCCGTTGGGCTGGGAGGCAGTTGATCGGGCAGATCTTCTTAGTAGGATCAGAGTGGCCCAGCAGAGCGATCAGATGTTGCTTGATTCGTCGCGAGCAGCAGGGTCTGAGTATGTTGTCTCTCCGAATGGGACGATTCTGATTCGTGGTCGAGTGTGCGTACCACGGGATGAGGTGTTGAGGCAGGAGATTCTGAGTGAGGCTCATGCGAGCAAGTTCTCAATTCATCCGGGGGCGACCAAGATGTACCGTGATCTCAAGCAGTATTATCACTGGGTCGGGATGAAGAGAGACGTGGCAGCTTTTGTGTCTAAGTGCAATACGTGTTCGTTGGTCAAGGCCGAGCACAAGGTTCCGAGTGGCAAGCTGCAGAGTTTACCCATTCCGGAGTGGAAGTGGGATATGATCACAATGGATTTTGTGGTCGGGTTGCCTACGTCGCGGACGTACGATGCTATTTGGGTGATCGTGGACCGATTGACCAAGTCAGCACACTTTTTGGCCATTAAGAAGACCGATGGAGCGGCTAAGTTGGCTAAGAAGTTTGTGCGAGAGATTGTGAGGCTGCATGGAGTGCCAGCCAGTATTGTTTCGGATCGAGACCCCAGGTTTGCATCCGAGTTTTGGGGAGCCTTTCAGGCAGAGATGGGTACTAGGGTGCATATGAGTACAGCTTATCATCCGCAGACTGATGGGCAGTCAGAGAGGACTATTCAGACTATGGAGGATTTGCTGAGGATGTGTGTTTTGGATTGGGGTGGTCAGTGGGCAGATCATGTGGGCTTGGTGGAGTTCGCGTATAATAACAGTTTTCAGGCGAGTATCGGTATGGCTCCTTTTGAGGCTTTGTATGGGAGGCCATGTAGGACGCCTTTATGCTGGACCCAAGTGGGGGAGCGCAGCATTCATGGGGCCACTTATGTTCAGGAGACGACCGAGAAGGTTCGTATTGTGCGTTTGAACATGAAGGAAGCCCAGGATAGGCAGAAGAGTTATGCGGATAAGCGTAGGCGTGAGCTTGAGTTCTCACTGGGAGATCGCGTGTATCTCAAGATGGCTATGTTGAGGGGTCCTAACAGATCCATAGCAGAGAACAAGCTTAGTCCGAGGTTTATGGGTCCGTTCCGGGTGGTGGAGCGTGTTGGACCAGTGGCTTATCGATTAGAGTTACCACCGATCATGAAGGCATTTCATAAGGTTTTCCATGTGTCGATGTTGAGGAAGTGCCTGCATGAGTCGGAGGAGCTAGTGCCAGAGATCCCTGCGGATCTTCAGCCGGATATGACAGTTCCGGCGGTTCCTGTGAGAATCCTGGAAAGGAGGATCAAGGAATTGCGTCGGAAGAAGATCCCGTTGTTGCGTATCCTATGGGATTGTGGCGGTTGCCAGGAGGAGACTTGGGAGCCGGAGGCGAAGATGAAGCTGAAGTTCAAGAAATGGTTCGACGAGCAGGTCGCCATTTGAGCTTAGTTTTCCTTGTGGTTCCAGTATCGTGTAGGCCTTGTGCTTGTAGTGTATTTGGTTCATGTATTTTTCGTTTCGTTGTACGATATACATTTTCCTTGGAGATTTATGAGATGTGTTTTCTTATATTTCTGAGTTATCAGATCGTGTTTCTGATTTATCGTTTGTGTTGGCCAGTGAGGTCGTGTTTTGTGGTGATATTCCGGGTCTAGGGAGTATCGAGTTGGCCACACGAGGTAGTTCAAGTCGATAGATGTTTATAGGCGTTTTGCAATTTACTACCCTAGGGACTGCGGTCTCGAGTAACTCATTCATTTGTTTTGAGAGGATGCGTCCTCTTGAGGGATTGTTTAGCTTTCCCTGTGTACCCGGAACTCAAAGGATTCGTCCTGAGAGTGGAAGGGGCACGTAGCATCGATAGCTCAAAGGAGGCGTCCTGCGAGTGGGATGCTGCGCACCGATAGCTCAAGGGATTCGTCCTGCGAGTGGGGTGCGGGACACCGATAGCTCAAGGGATTCGTCCTGCGAGTGCGGTGTTACGCATATAGCATCGATAGCTCACAGGAGGCGTTCTGTGAGTGGGATGTTGCGCACCGATAGCTCAAGGGATTCGTCCTGCGAGTGGGGTGTGACGCGCGAGACACCGATAGCTCAAAGGTCTTGTCCTGCGAGTGGGGTGTGGAATGAGTTAAGGGTAATAGATGTGTAGAAACGGGCTTGTAAACATGAGACTGAACGGGAGCCTCGGGGATCGAGTTTCAGGATCTCGGATTGTTTCGACCGGGATATCGAATGTAGTGTCTTGGTTGTGCATGTTCTTGTTTGATTGTTGCACAATCGATCGATCCAATTCTGGGTCTACTGCGGGTTGTACATGTTCTTGTTTGATTGTTGTGCGATCAGTTGGACAGACCTGGGCAGGGTTATGAAACATTGCATCAGTATTTCGGGCTAGAAACCTTGCGAGTGTATAGTGTGGATTGGTTGTGGAGCGTTGAGATTGTTGTGTAAATCTCTAATGGTTGGCCGGTGCGGGCCAGAGTGAAGTCTCGGGTAGACTTGTGTTTTGGGATTCGAGGACGAATCCAGTTTAGTGGGGGAGAATTGTAACACCCGTGAACCCAAAATGGGATTTTTGGGGGTGTCGATCGACGCGATGGGTGTATGTCGTTCGACACCGGGTCGTTTCCTCGAGAAGTTGGGCAGGGGGTATCGTGTCGATCGACACGGTGTGTCTGTCGATCGACACGAGGCCATCGTTTCTCGAAGGTTTGGGCAGAAAGTGCCCCGTCGATCGACACAAGGAGTGTCTGTCGATCGACACGGGCAAAAATAAAACCTAAATTGTAAAAATTAGGGTTTTCCTATAAAAAGGCTTCCACACTCTCTTTCTCCTGGGTGGCCGTGGGGAAAGGAAAGAAAAAGGGGAAAAGAGAGAGAAAAGGGGGATTTGAAGGATTTGAGAAGTTTTTAAAGGAAATTCTTGTGGATTCTCCTTAGAACTCAATCCTAGATTGTGTGCCTTCGTGGGGAGAGCTTGGGGTGTTGGATTCGAGCGGGAAATCGGAGATTGAAGCTCGTGTTCTTCGTGTTCTTCGTGTTCTTCCTCTTCTTTTCTTCAGATCTAAGGTGAGTGCGCGACCATAGGTTCTTGAATTGAGGATTATACGTTATACGTTGTTGTTGTGTGTTTGGGTGGTTCTTTGTGGATTGAATTTGCAGGTTTTGGTGTTGATTTGGGGAGATTTGGCCCTGAGAGGATAGGCCAAACTCGGACAGAAGGCTCGCTGTCGATCGACAGGATTGCTTCCTGTCGATCGACACGTGGTTGTGAGCCGTCGATCGACAGGGTTGCTCCCCGTCGATCGACACGTGTAGTACTGTCCTGTTTTCTCCGTTTTCTGTTGTTTGCTTGTTCCGTGCATTGTCTGATAACCCTGGTATTTCGTGTATTGTTTAATTCAAGTAATTGGCCTGTAGATGGGACGACCGTCTCACTAAGTATTTGTTAAATACTTACGCAACTCGTTTTTTCCCAATTGTGTTGCAGGTAAAGATAAGGTTTAATCGCGGAATCAGGGCCGGAGGAGGGGATGATAGGTTTTTGTGTGTACAGTCTAATTCGAGAAAAACTAGTGTTAGGTTGCTAGACTTATTTTGAGTAACTCCGGATGTAATATTGACTCTATCATCTGGATAATTGTACGGCTTTTTGGTGTGAATGTATGGTTGAATGGTTGTTAACCTTTTATGAAAAAAAAAAAAAAAACTTGTGCGTCACACCGAGACATAGCCATACTTTCCGTTCATCTTTATCTACATAGAAGCTAATTCGTTAGCTGACACACTTGCTAAGCAATCCCTTATGAATTTTTCGTTTGTAACGGAAGTAAACTGGATGACTTAATCTGTTAATCTAATAAATTTTCAGGAAAAAAAAAACAAATCTCATGGCATATCTATTTTCGTATAATATTCATTTTCTTAGGATAATACATATACTATATATTATAATAAAGGGATAATTTTATCTATGCCACTATTGAAAACTTTTTTTTTAACTATGCCACTATGACAACCACTCTTGCAAACATGCCACCTTTAAAAAAAACAAAATCATTAAAAGAAAAAAAATATTTCTTTCTCTCTCTTCCACAAAAAAAATCATTAATTGAGTTTTGATTCGATTTGTAAACTCCGACTTTTTATTCGATTTGGGTTACAAATCTAACTTTTTGATTCGATTTGAGTTGATTTCATATAAAAATCTTGTTTTCGTTTCTTTTTGGCTGATTTTGTTCTTAAATTTGATAATAAAAAAATCTTGGTTGGTTTTTAAAGGAGATTATAAAAGTTTTTAAAGCAGATTATAAGGTTATAAGGTTATAAATTGCTTAAAAAAATCTTATAATCTGTTTTAAAAACCTGATCATCTATTTTATAACCTTATTATCTGCTTTAAAAACTCTTATAATCTCCTTTAAAAACCATATCATCTGTTTTAAAAATGGTTTTCACGTCGTTATAATGTTTTATAAGCATATTATAAGGTTTTTTTAAAAGTTTCTATAGGGTTTAAAAAACCTTATAATCCATTTTAAAAAATCTTATAATGTGCTTAAAAACTTATAATATGGTTAACAAAAGTTTTCACGTTGTTATAAAGTTTTTTAAAACAGATTATAAAGTTTTTTAAAGGTTTCTAGAGTTTTAAAAAATCTTATAATCCATTTTAAAAAAACCTTATAATCTGCTTTAAAAACTTATAATATGTTTATCAAAGGTTTTCTCATCGTTATAAAGTTTTTTAAAACAAATTATAAGGTTTTTAAAGGTTTCTATGATTTTTAAAAACCTTATATTTTCTTTTAAAAATTTTATAATCTTTTTAAAAACCTTATAATTTGTTTTAAAAAATCTTATAATATGGTTTAAAAACTTATTAAAACAGTTAATCAAACCCAAACCCAAACCCAAACCCTAAACCCTATTTTCAAAACTATACCTTAAATGTAAATAATTAATTTAAACCTAAAAATCAAAAAAGTGTTTGTGTGTTTGCTTGTTTATTTACATTTTCGTTTTCGATGAGGATATTCTTCTTCTTCTTCTTTTTAAATCCACGAGATCCATTTTTTTTTTTTTTTTGTAAATTTCTTCTTAAATTCATTTTTTCTGGTTTTGTGAGAGAGATGTGATTTGGTGCACAGAGAGAAAGAGAGAGACGAGATCTAAGATCAAATGAAGAAAATTTTGAGATTTGAAAAAAAAAATTTGAAAAAGCTAAGTTAAAAAAAAAAAGGTTGTCTGGCTTGCAAACATTTTTAAAAGATGGCATTTTGTAATGCGGCATACCAAAACACTACAAGAAAACACTGATTTAGCGTCGGCATTTTTCGACGCTAATTCGACGCTAAATCCTCTTAGCGTCGAATTAGCATCGAATAACATTTCGACGCATAATCGTCGACGCTAATCCATTTTCAACGCTATTTCGATGCTATTTTAGCGTCGAAATGGTATTCGACGCTATATTCGACGCTAATTTAGCGTCGGAAATTCAACGCTAATTCGACACAATATTTCGATGCTAATTCGACGCTACTATAGCGTCGAATTAGCGTCGAATTGTTTCAATGCTAATTCGACGCCAAATCAATGCTAATGCATCGGGTGTCGATGCGATATAAGCATCGATTTAGCATCGAAATAGCGTCGAATGAGAACATATTTTTCAAAAAAAAAAAATGCTAATTCGTCGGCGGTTGTTGGGTCCTTAGGTTGATGAAATCTTCTTGAATCATATCTTCGGATTCTTGTTCGAACTGCGTTTGACCGGGAGGTGGTGGAGGACGATGTATGCCTTGCAAGGCATTGGCTACTGTCGGGTTATCCATTGCAATGATGTCAAAGAGACTGCTCAATGTTGAAAGACCAGTCTTCAGCTCCGCAATCTCAGCATTAGCAGCTTCCAACTGAGCGGTCAAATGCGGCTGAGACGAACCCGCTGCCGGGACATCCTTGATGGATCCAACACCCATCGTTCATCCTTTCTTCTTCGGTGGAACCTATAAAATAAAAGTGTTACACAATAAAATTATAATAAAAAATGAGTTATAATATAATATAATAACCTAATAAATTACTTCCTGGTGGCGGAGATCGTGGACGATTGCTATTGTAGTCTGCGAACCCGACCCTGATACGGATCCGCGACGACCATCGGATCCGGGAATCGTATCATCATCGCCAAATAACTGTCCGTATGAAGGAGGAGGAGGTCGATCCACCTATAAAATAAAACAAATTTATTAAATTCAAAAATGTCAAATATAAATTGATAAATAAATTATAAACGAGTAAAATAAGTTGATAAAACAATTCATCGATTCTTAAAATTTATATATAATATATGAATACAAACACATAAATCCATAAATTTAACATTTAGGAAATAATTTTATAAGTTTAAATATTTATTTTAAATTCAAAAAAACCCTTAAATTTGTTTATTTGACTTTACATAAAATCAAAACAAATTTATTAAATTTAGAAATGTAGAAAATAAATTTAAAATTTAGGAAATATATCTATAGTGCTGAAATAATTTTTGGAAAAATTTAGATATTTTAAATTTAGGAAATAATTTTATAGACTTTACATAAATATATTTTTTAAAATCTACATTCAAATAAAATCTAAATTTAATTTTATCACTTATCAAATCTAAATTTAATTCAATTCCATCTATATTCAATTCCATAACTTATCAAATCTAAATTTTAATTTCATTTCCTAAAATCTATTTCATACCAAATTTCATACATTCTATTTCATAAAACTAATTTCTAAATTCCTAAAATCTAAATTCAAATATATAACTTAGCACATCTATATTCAATTCCATAACTTATAAAATCTAAATTTAATTTCATTTTCTAAAATCTATTTCATACCAAAAATCCTAAATTCTATTTCATAAAACCAATTTCCTAAATTCCTAAAATCTACATATGTCATAAAACCAATTTCTAAATCAATTTCATATCAAATTCCATAACTAATAAATAATTAATTGCAAATATATATAAAAAATTTAAACAAATAAAATTAGAATTATTACCATCTTTTCCGGCGGTGGCTTTCCGGCGGTTGTTGACGGCGGTGGTGCGGAGGAGAGGAGAGGGAGAGGGAGAGGAGCGGGAGAGAGAGAGGAGAGGAAGATCGGCGGTGGAGGGGGAGAGGAGAGGGAGAGGGAGAGGGAGAGGAGAGGGAGAGAGAGAGGCGCGGGAGAGAGAGAGGAGAGGGAGATCGTCGGTGGAGGAGGAGAGGAGAGGGAGATCGTCGGTGGAGGAGGAGAGGAGAGGGAGAGGGAGAGGCGCGGGAGAAAGAGAGGCACGGGAGAGAGAGAGTAGAGAGAGATCGGCGGTCGCTAGAGAGAGAGGAGCGGTGGTCGGAGATGGAGAGAGTGAGAGGAGAGGATGTTGTTGCAGTGACCGGAGAAGAAGACTTTTTTCTCTGTATACAAATCGATGGCCGACGCTAATTCGATGCTAATTTAGCGTCGAATTAGCGTCGAAATGTTGATCAAATCGACGCTAAATCCAATTTAATTCGGTTTAGCGCCGTTGGTTTAACCAAAAAAAATTTGAATTTATTCGGTTTACCGCCATTGGTTAAATCAAATTAATTCAATATAGCGTCGAATTTGCGTCGAATTAGCATCATTTTATCCATTCCATACCCTAAACCCTAAACCCCAAACGTAAATTATGTCATATAGCGTCGATTTAGAGTCGAATCGATGCTAATTCGATGCTAAACCGACGCAACGTGAATCTATTTTACGTTTGGGGTTTAGGGTTTTGGGTATCCGCCAGTGGTACGAAAACTGTCTTAGCCATTTCAATAATTGATATAACAGAATAATTTTAAATTTTGAATTTTGTAATTACATATTTGGTTGATAAAGCGTTGTGATGATATATGTAAACCTATATAGTTTTTCAAATAGAATTCCTTACATACATTTGTAACCTCGAATGAGACAAACATACTAATTTGTTCGCAATTAAATGTTGGAATATATATAACATTGGAGCTTTATTCTGAATCGTCGACGTTAAATCTTTTATTGTTTATACCCTAAACCATAAATAAAAAAATGATTTAGCGTCGAATTAGCATCGAATCACAATAATTCAACGCTAATTCGACGCTAATGTTGTAATATAGCATCGAATTAGCATCGAATTCTTGTGATTCGATGCTAATTCGACGCTAAATCATTTTTTTAATTTATTTAGGACTTAGGTTAAATAAATTGCACCTTATACGAAAACATTCAATATCGTTAAAAGATTATAAACCCGCTACATATAACGATAACAATCACATGAATTTTTGCATATCAAATTTCCTAGAATATACTTCATACATCTTTCCTCAATACATTTCCTAAAAAAATTATAACAAAATGTACATATTGATATTTCATTACTAATATATAAAACAAATTTAACAAACAAAAAAAAAATGATTTAGCGTCGAATTAGCATTGAATCACAATAATTCGACGCTACTTCGACGCTAATGTTGTAATATAGCATCGAATTAGCATCGAATTCTTGTGATTCGATGCTAATTCGACGCTAAATCAATTTTTTAATTTGTTTAGGACTTAGGTTAAATAAATCGCACCTTATACGAAAACATTCGATATCGTTAAAAGATTATAAACCCGCTACATATAACGATAACAATCACATGAATTTTTGCATATCAAATTTCCTAGAATATACTTCATACATCTTTCCTCAATACATTTCCTAAACAAATTATAACAAAAAGTACATATTGATATTTCATTACTAATATATAAAACAAAATTGGCAAACAAAAAAAAATGATTTAGCGTCAAATTAGCATCGAATCACATTAATTTGATGCTAATTCGACGCTAAATTAATTTTTTTTTATATGTTAAATTTGGTTAAATGAATCCTAAATCCTAAACATTACGATATTACATATATATTTAATTATATTTACAATATAATATATGAAATTTTATGTACCATAATCCACCATTACGATACTATTTAATGGTTATAAGTGTTTGGTTTTGACAAATACTTTGATACCAAACAGCCAATTTAGCCTCAGAATGTACTCTCAATGCCAAATCTGGGAAGGAGTAGATTATGGGGCTAAATCCACCGTTTGGAGTCAATTCACTATCGATATTTTCTTATATTGTAAATATTGGAACTTTACGGTTAAAATTTTTTAATGTATGTAAATTTAATTAGAGAATTGAGTATATATAGAAATTTTTTTATTTCGGAATATTACTTTTTTTTTTTCACTTGCGAAATGAATCCTGACGGTGGTGCTATATGTAGGCGATTTTAGCATCGATTTTGCATCGATTTAGCGTCAAATGCTACAAAGGTATGTGAAGCCGTGTTAAATGTGTCATCTACCTACCAAATTCGACGCAATATTCGCCGCTATATTCGACGCTATGCGTTCGACGCTAAATCGATGCAAATTTGCATCGATTTAGCGTCGAATTGAGATTTCCGATGCTAAATCGACGCTATATAGCATCGATTTAGGTTCGAAATGTTTTGTCCCTAATTAGCGTCGATTTAGCGTCGAATTAGGTTATGGACGCCATTACGACGCAAATTCGACGCTAATATAGCGTCGTAAAAAATTCGACGCTAAATTTCGACGCTAAAATACAGTTTTCTTGTAGTGAAAGTGGCATTTTTTAAAATTTATCGTTAATAAATCAAAACTTAAATTTTGTTAAAATTTTTTTATTCATAATACAAAAAGTTGGCTAATGCACAAAACTTAATATATTTTCGGTGGTGCATGTCGACATTTTCCGGTTTTAAGAAAGCTGGTTAAGTTTTAGACTGTATATATTTTTTTGTCAGATTACTTATTCAAGTTTATAGTATATGCTTTATTCGTGAAAGAAAAATATTTTCGAACTATTCTACTTATCATTTGAAACCTTGGTTTATCATAAATTCAGTTTGTCAAAAACATTATGCAACCTTCTAGTCACTACAAGAAAACAAGCTTTTTACGACTACATTTGGCGACTAAATCTGTAGTCGTAAATTTGGCGACTAAGTGGCTACTGCTAAGCGACTATGTTACGTCTACACAAATTTAGTCGTATATTAGTCGGTGTAATGCGACTACAAAAAGTAGTCGTAAAAGTGGTCGTAAATTAGCGACAAATTTATGACTAAATGTCACCCGGAGAAAATAGTCGTAACATAGTCGCTAATTTGGCGACTAATATGCGACTGAAACGGCGAGTCGTAAAATAGTCGTAAAACAGTCGTAACGTATGAGAAAAAAACATGGTTTAGGCATGAGGTTTGGGGTTTAGAGTATAGGGTATAAAGATATGTCATACTACTTTTTCAAGGTCTATTAACAATATAAATTATTGTTTCATAAATACATAAGTTTTATAGTTTTAAATATTTATGGATTAGTGACTGTTTTGTTTAGGGTTTAGGGTTTCACACTTGTAAGATATTTTTCCAAATATTTCAATTAAGAAAACAATTTTGATTACCATAGAATATTCAAAGGAACATAACTTGCCCTCAAATTGGTTATGAGTGAAAATGGTTTGGAAAAATGGGTAATGGTGGTTCAATTTCTCAATTACAGATCTTATGTGTCGTTTACTTGTTTGATCCAGGATCGTTATCTTCGAATTGTCTATGACGAGTTTTCTACATATTTCTATGGTTTTCGAAGATTCGTTAGTTTTGTGTAAAATCGGGTGTTTTCTTGGAAGATTTGATTACCTCTATGGTCTCAAGAAAGAAAAACAAATGGATTTGATGTCAAATGAACTGAACTTTAAGCTTTTTATACACATTGAATATCTAATAAATTATTGATTTAGGGTATAAGATTTATCTCCTTTTTTAGATTTTGGGGTTTAGGGTATTACCATACAAACATAGGTTTGGCCTTTTGGAATAAATTAATGTTTGGTTTAAAGTTTAGAGTTTAGGGTAAAGGTTTTGAAGTTTGGTTTTAGAATTTAGGGTTGAGGTTTTGAGGTTTGGGTTTAGAGTATAGGGTTTAAGTTTAGGGATTCACAAGAATTTTGGATTTAAGAACAAACTAATGTTTGATTTATAGTTTCAAGTTTAGAGTATCACATTACATACATATTTTAGTATATAGAGGTTTGATTTATGGTTAAAGGTTTATGGTTCATATTTACTATAAATAAGAATAAATATATATGAGTATATATCTATTAAAAATTAGCAAAATTCGTTTTGTGTATTTATAACCCCTAAAAGCTAATACTATAAAAGTTTTTATAAATAATTTTAGGATATAGAATTTGTCATCCATTAATTTACTAGATATTGCAAAATTAATCTACTAATTAAAAAAATGCAAATAAAGATGATTGGCTTCTCATTGGTTAATCCATTGAGAGAAGGATTAGACTTCTTTTCTTATCCACCGTTGATTATATTAAAATCAACGACATACACTCTTCCTTGGCTTTTTAATTTTCCTCATCTCACGCCTCATCCTTCGAAGAAATTGAAGCCGTTCTCGAGAAAATCTGGGATCTACACGACAAGCTTAGCGACGAGATTCACTGGATTTCGCGCTCTCATTTCCTCAAATCCGTTAAACCAACAACCAGATCGGCGAAGAGGAAGACTCACGGTGGTTCCGGCGAAGAAAAGCGACAGGGTTATGTATTCATTAAGGGATTCGCCGTCGACGATAACGACTCCACTATGCAAGAGGCGAAAAGCTTGAACGCGATTCGAACCGCTCTTGAGAACCTCGAAGACCAGCTCGAATTCTTCCATGTAAGTCGCGTTTTCTCTGATTGATTTGTGTTCGAAATCTCTAACAGATTCTCTGGTATTAGCAAATGTTAGGGAAGAGATTGTTGTGAAATTGGGAGATTAGCTTGTTGATTTTGGATTTTAGCTGAAACCAATTGTATCGTGAAAGCAAATTTGTGGAAATTTAGGGTAAGGATTGAATTTGGGTATGTTTGGTTAGGTTTTTGGTTTCCTAAAGTCATTAGCTAGGGTTTACGGATTGGATATGAAAGTTCTGGGCTTGAAAACCTCTTCCAGTTTGTTAATAACAATGGCGAATTGTGCTGAAGCAACCTTATTTATATGCTTTGATTCCAAATCTTCATGATTCTTGATTTTCTTATATAATGGCTGCGAGTGATGAAGTTAATCTTATCGAAAGCAGAGTAAGTTTATTTTGGTGTTTGTGTGAATACAATCAGTGATTTTGACATGGGTCTATTTCGATTTTCCGGTTTAGTTAGGTTATTGATGTTCTTACGGCTTTGCTTTTTTGCGTTTGAGCTTATGTACAATAGTTTGATTGGGTTACATCTGTTTATTTAAATTTGGAAGCTTTAAGGTGTTGAAACGTGTCGTTTGTTTGATGGGTTCCTTTTGGCTTTTCTTGTCTTCTTGGAATCACTTGATTAAAATCGGTAGGTTATATCAGATTTTGTATAGTTTATGATCGAATTTGAGCCTCAAATCTCAAAAAGGTTTAAACTTTGTTTCATTTCTTTGATAAAGTCTCTGTTTTGATGCTTCAGTTGAATTCAAAAGAAGCATTTTTGAGGTTTCTATATGAAAAGCTTAAGCCTTTTCATTGGTTTTGGGGGTTTCTGATTGGATTCTGTGTTTTGATGCAGACAGTGGTTCTTCTCAATACATGGGTGCTAATTTCCAACTTCAAATTAGCTTACAATCTCCTTCGGCGACCCGATGGAACGTTTAACCGACATTTAGCCGAGTTTCTAGACCGTAAAGTCAATGCAAACGCCAATCCGTTCAACGGGGTTTTCTCCTTCGATGTTTTGATTGATCGAAGGATCAATCTTTTAAGCAGAGTCTATAGACCAGCTTATGCGGATCAAGAGCAACCTCCTAGTGTTTTAGAACTCGAAAAGCCCGTTGATGGAGAGATTGTCCTTGTTATATTGTTCTTCCATGGAGGTAGCTTTGCTCTTAATGCCATGAATGGCGTTGTTTTTGGTTTCGGTTTGGTTCTTAGGAAGTTGAAGGAGAAATCATGTAATTTTAGTATGAACTTATTTTTAATTATGTAATTTTACTTTGTAATATAGTTTTTTTTTATCATGGTTTCATATAATATAATAAAATATGACACTTTTCTTTTTAATATTTTAATTTTTGGAAAACAATAATCCTAGTAAATTGTAATTTAAATACAACCAATCACAATAAAATTGCTAATACAAATTAAAATGCAAATAATAGTCGCCAAATAGTCGTAAAATAGTCGTAATGTAGTCGCTAAATTTTACGACTACACTACGACTGCAACAAGAACAACTGTGTTCATGCGAATTAATCGTAAATTTGTCGTAAGATAGTCGTAAAATTAAGCTTCTATGTTACGACTACGTTACGACTACATAAAATAGTCGTAAATATAGTCGTAATTTGGCGACTATTACGACTATATTTACGACTATTGTAATCACCGACTAGGGATTTACGACTGCACTAATTAGTCGTAAAATAGTCGTAAATCTTGATTTAGCGACTAAATTGCTACTAATATTGCAGTCGTAAAAACCATGTTTTCTTGTAGTGAGTAAATCATCATGTAATTGTCAATGCCCATGTCAATCATCTAAAATGACACCTGAAGACCAAATACCAAATTTTTTTTTATCTCATAGTACAAACGACAAAGATGAGAAATCTTTTGATGGGGAATACTTTTTCCATAAATCAATTATTGCCTCAATACAGTTTTTGCTCAAATGAATATATATAACTTAATATATTTTCGGTGGTGCATGTCGACATTTTCCGGTTTGAAGAAAGCTGGTTAAGTTTTAGATTGTATATATTTTTTTGTCAGATTACTTATTCAAGTTTATAGTATATGCTTTATTCGTGAAAGAAAAATATTTTCGAACTATTCTACTTATCATTTGAAACCTTATCATAAATTCAGTTTGTCAAAAAAATTATGCAACCTTCTAGTAAATCATCATGTAATTGTCAATGCCCATGTCAATCATCTAAAATGACACCTGAAGACCAAATACCAAATTTTTTTTAT